>CM074579.1:69560000-70760000 GCA_037305975.1 Chrysolophus pictus | reverse complement strand
CTTGCAGGAATTTTTCTTTGTACATGATTGATTCTATACAAATTCTATTTGTATGCTTCAGGGACATCTATGCTTCTTTTCCCTTTACTACTCAGTAGATGAGAACTCAGTGATAAAGGTCACTGTTCATGAATTATTCAGTTGAGATCTCTACTTATTCCTTTGTGTCCTAACGTGAATAAAATTCTTCAAAACTGAAAACTTACTGAGCTAGTCCAATGTCTCGTATATATTCCTTTAATTTGCAGCATTCTGAATATGATATCAATTTCATGTGAAAGATTAGAAAAACAGTAGTGGAAGAAGCATCAGTTAAAAGATGTGGTCTCAAAACATTCCAGAACAAAAACACTCCTAATTTTACATGTTATTTATGAGAACCTCTTCATATGTTTAGCAAATGTACTATATGCAGTAAGAAAATGCCAGAAGTAGTTTAAAAATAAACTATTTTTTCCTACAATACTGTATGAAAACATCATTAATCACCATAAAAACAGCCTTGCTTTCTTTAAAAAGGATGCTTTCTCAATTTACTTTGATGCATATTACAATCTGCTACATATTAAACATTCAATAAAACATGCAGTTGAGAAAAATTAGATATTTTCTTTCCCAAAAAAGAAATTTGGTATTTTAACTTTTATTGTCAACCTATATTGTAATAAAAACAAACAAGACTGTTTCAGGCAATGAAAATCTCCCAAGATGCAACTGTCGAATAACAGCATTTCCATTTTCTTCAATAAAACAGAACTTGTCAACATTCTTAACTGGAATTAATCTATTCTTGTGCTCTAAACCAAATAAAGAAGGTTATTTTAACTCAGTTTGACATTAAATTGAATTTACATATGGTGCTGCAGTACAGTACTGGAAGTAGTACAGGACTGAACTGCACGCTACCAAACCAAGCCAAATGAGCCAGTGGAAGAACCATGTTGCAGAAGTCTTTTCTTAACATCTCCTTTTTGCTTTCATTACTAGGTGCTGTTAAAGAGATAAGATATTGGACTTAAATCTGCTTTTTGGATGACTAAAGTAGAAATAGTTACACTCTTAAACTTGCATGTTCTTCAGCTGTCTTCTTCCTTTATTTCTATCCAATGGACTAAGCCCCTGGATTGCCCTACATCTCTTCCAGGACATTTCAGCTGCACAATCCCAATGCTCTTCAGTTAAACAGAAATCAGAGTGCACGCTTAGGGAAATTTTAAAGCTAAACTACTGACCAGCTTGTGAAAAGATATGTCTGTTCTACTCAATATTTATTTTTTTGCTGTAAATAAAAAGCAGAAGGCATTATGACAGAAGCCTGATACAAATGTCTTCAATTCAGTGATCTCTAAATTCATCATAGAAATAGTCTTTGTAATATACATGGACAGTCTCTGTTCTAGACATCTAATATAGTAAAGATTCACAGAAACAAGAGCCTAAATGTCTTAAATTGTCAAAAGAAAAGCTAAGTTAAATGACTATACTACTGTGATGTCGACTATGTAAACTCTACCTTCTCTACATCCTTTTTATACTATATCTTCAATTGAACACAAAACCATGACTCTTGACTTTTACGTAACCTTCATGACAAAGTTTTCTCATACACAGTGACTAGCCAAGGGCATTGTTCTAAAACACAGACAGTTTATCTGAAGAATGACATGATAAAACCATGTTGACTATTATTATTTTTGTTGATTTGAAGCAGCTTCTTTGACCCAGGACTATAATGAGATGATAACCATATTTTTCCAGCTTTCAAGAAGGTTATCACTAAGATCAAAGGAAAAATTACTTTTATGCCCATGGGTGAAAGAAAATATTAACACTTGCAACATAATGAAAGTTTGTAAATTCAATTTAATTTAAGCACTTTGTAGGTTTTCTGCCACACCTGTGATCACATCCTGTGACTTACAAGTTTAATTACTTACTCCGCCACAAATATAAACATGTTGTCTTTCAGATAGCTTATTAGGTAACGACGGGGAAAATAAACAAGTATAATTCAGATAGTTTCTTAGCCAGGAATACTCTTTAGCTTGCTCTGACAATCAGTTTACAAGTGCTGTTCATGGACCACTTATGGATCAGCTACCTAGAAAAGGAAATAAACGAAGCCAAGATGTTCTTTACAACACTACAAGAAATAAATGATAATAATTCATGATCTAGTGAAGGAACCAGTCAGCAGTTCTTCAGCCACACATTTTACTACTTATACATTTCTTAAAATGTTTTATTTTCCTGTGGACAGTCTATCATCAACCAAGTGAAAAATACTGCTTCAATTTTTTCTCAAAAGAAAACACAATACATTATTTTCAAGAATGTAAGAGTGTACCACAAACAATAAATACAGAATCCAAAGACTAAAACAGTAAAAAATATATATGTATACTATTACCAAATACTTTAGAATTAGAATTCAAAGAACCTTTTAACCAAACACCCATCTGACCAATGAAAAGCTCCTCCTTCCCTCTTCCACTTTATCTATTTATCTATATATTATATATGGATCATATATAATAGATACATAAATTATATACCTATAATTTATCTATACGATATCCACATCACAGTGCTTGAAACAAAAATGGACTTCAAGCTGCTTGGATGTGACCTGACCTCAACCTCTATGAACCAAAAGCATCACTGATAAATACAGCAAGTGGTTAACCAGCTAGTGTGATACCTGTATTGTGAACACAGTTCACTATGCAATGCAAAAAACTTTCTTGATACGTCTATATAATTGCTTTAACAAAGTGACAACCATAAATCAGCCATAGAAGAGGTTATGGTTTTTATTTTATTAATTTACCCATCTCTTTTCTAAAAATGAAAGCTGATTTGGGGAAAAAAGTGAATCTTTAGTGAGTAACCTAATGCAGTGCTCCAACAGTTTCATCTTGCATATGATTTTCATATATCACAGTGTAATGTGACAAACTGTTCACTACTAATTAATTTACATCTCATAACACTGAAAATATCTTTTTCCATTTATACAGGCAACACTCAGGGCTATAATCAACAAAGTAACTCAAAGTTGAATGCACTGACTTTAACTTCTCATTTCTAAACGCTCTACTATTGAGAAAAACTAGCTGGTTAGGAATAAAACTTATCAGAAAGGTAAGTTCATGGAACACTCCAGTACCATTGCTGTGCCTCCTTTTAGGACCCATAATACTAAAAGGAAAATAAATAAAACAGTAGTGTTGTGTTCAGCTGATGGGTTTGGCAATCAGAGTGCTGAAGAACTGCTGTTCCAGTCATATTTGGACAACATCCTCCATTCACCAAATGCAGTCCACAGAAGTAGATAATCTAAAGTTCCTCACATAATCTTGTATGCAACCTCTATAAGTGTACAGAGAAAGCTTTACAAGGACAAAAGCTAGAAAAAGTCAACATCCTAAGAAGTGAGGAGAAATAACTAGAATCACTGCTCCACAACGAGCCATTTAATCACTCTGAACATCGAACAGCTTTTGTAGCTATTTAACCCACAAAGACTGCAAGAACTTCTGAGTAGCAAATTGGCAATTTTTAGGTTCATTCTGTCTAAATATTGCCAACAGTCTAAAACAATAAGCACTGTTGTAGGTACACTACCAAGAACATAAATAGAAAATGTGTATTCCTCAGAAATCACACATGCCACTAATATTAATAAGTGAAAACAAAACACAGTCTGACCTCTTGAATTACCCAGGAGATCTGATTAAGTGCAATCAGATTCTGTCAATGACTGATGGACTGCTTTTTCTAGTCTTTACTAGTGAGGCTTATTTCGGCCTCCAACATATTCAGTTCTTGGGAACCCACAGTCACCCAGACATATAAATTGATTTTGTCCCTTGGTGACTTGAAGGCATTAGAGTGCACTGTGCACCAGTGCCCAACAGTGCTTTGTATTTCTGTGGTTCTGATGTGCCAGGCCATCTAATCCACACAGTCCAATAGACTCTATTATCTCTTTCCCCTCCCCCTGGCTGGGGGAAGGCCCCTCTATTGGTTACCTCTGTAATTCTTAAGGCTTTTGCCATGTCCCAAAGCAACTGGAGCAATCACCTTTATGGAGAAGTTCACCGTGGTGCTTGATCTGTCTTGTAATGCTTTTATCCATGCTTGAAGTGAGGAGTGGGCTTTTTATGCCACTTCTTCATATCTTCTCCATGGTCACATAGGTAATGCCACAAGGCAATACGTGTCTTACTGTTGTCACTTGCTCAAGCAGGACGACGTCTTCTTTTAATAGCTGAGATGCTGGATGATGCAGACTGGGAGGAAACCAGTTTGATCAGCCCCTCCCTGTTTTGGGAACCTGGTACCTATCAGGTATATCTGATACCGCCATGGATTCATCGGTTCCATCAGCATAAAGCACGGTAGATAGTTTGTCTATTATGTCTTCTTGATTGCTCTCCATTTTGTCCAGTTTTTCAGTCACTTTTGCAATAGCTGAAACACAAGCTTGTAGAGGAGTTAAATGTAACTCAAAATCTTGAAGTTTATTAATCAGTTCATTTATAAAGGGTCTTCTTTCCCCTCTGCCATACATTGCTGCTAATGTGCTGGCATACCTTTCTGGTGCAGATATACACATATTTGGTGTACACATACTCTCTCAGGATCACACTCTTGGTCTCGATCATCAGGAACGACTGCACGGTCATGTAACATTTCCACCACAGTGTACTCTCTCAAATAATGGATGCCTTTTTCTGTTCCAGTCCATTTCTTTCTATCAGGCATAAGATCATCTTTGAAGAGATACTTTTCTTTTATGGTTAACAGCATCCACTTCCAGAGAGTGAAGGCCTCATCCTGCCATGTACTAATGCCTCTGTCAATGGCTGAGTTCCTGGCAATGCTACCCAGTTGGCGAGCTTCTCTATCTAGCGTCATACTGTTGCCCCCATTGTCCCAACATCAAAGTAATCAGGTGACAATAGGCTCATTTGGATGGCGTGAAAAGTCTTTTCTCAGACCTCGAATTTCATTCATTTTCAGAGTTCGAGTGGTAATGGTGACGATATCTTGCTCACCTCCTACTCTTTCAGGACTTGCTGTTACCCTCCTAGGCCTTGGTGACTGTGATCTTGCTGGGGGTCTCAGCACCCTCTCTGGATCCCTTGGAGTTCAGAGCCACTCCTCTGGACCTCTTCCCTCCTCTTCTCTTACAGTATCTGCTTCTTCTACTTTCTCCTCCTTCTCTTCCTTCTGTTCTACTTGAGTCAACTTTCATTTTACTTTCCATCCTCTTACAGGTGCAACTGACATCAATTCTGGTGCCTCCTGTGGTTGATCAGGTTTGTCAGTTTTGATGCTCCCACTCTCCAGCTCAGCTTGGAGTCTGTCTCTTTCGATTATGAGGGTATTCGGGCTCTTCAAGCATGACTCGAAGAGCCTGAATGTTGTTTAGCTCAATTTGGACACAGAACTTTGTGAACTAGAAGGTGTCTCGCTCAGTTTGGAGCACATCCCGTTCAGACTTGAGGATGTCCCTCTTGGAACTGGAGGCTGTCTCACTCAGACTGAAGGGTGTCTTGTTGAGAAGGAAGGCTGTCAAGTTTAGATCGAAAGGAGTCTCTCTCAGATTGGAGGGCGTCCCTATTGGATTGGAAGGCTTCCCATTCTCAATTCCGTTGAGATTGGAGACTGTTGAGTTTGGATTGCAGGGAGTCTCTCTCGGTTCAGAGGGTATCTCTCTCAGACTGGAGGAAGTCCTGCTCAGATTGGAGGGTGTCTCTCTCGGACCAGAGGGTGTCTCAGATTGGAGGTCTTTTCTCTTGACTAGGAGACAATCTTTCCAGACCTGGAGATTCTCCCTATCAGCTCAGAGAGACTCTCCCTTTTGGTTTGGAGACTCTCTTTCTCAATTTCAGAAACCATCTCCCTCTCTGGGATAGTATTAAATAAGGCTCAATAAGCATTACCCAGGCCCCAAATCGTTTGTGCCTCCTCAGACCTGCCTGAGCCGCAACATTCCTGTCTCAAATATCTGTTTAAGTTCTCAGGATCTTGCAGGTGTTCAGGAGTAAAGTTCCATGACACCGAGGATGTCCATCTCTCTAAATTCTCTCCCAAGACCCTCCACACTCCCTGCCCCTCAGTATTGGGGAAGGCTTCTTCAAAATACGATAAATTCAAATACTCAGTCAGAGAGATTAATGTGAACAGATGAGCATTCAAAAACTGCATAAAAGATTCAAGGGAGAGACTGGGAGCCTGCTTAAATCTGTTTTTGCCTGCATTCTCTACCAAGCATGTCAACAGTTTATGGGTCAATTTGGCCTGGTTCTGTGACTAGTGAGGCGGAGGGACCTGTGGGTCTGCACCTCTGAAAATGGGAAAATAAAGGGGAAGAGAGATGGCCCCAAAAATAACAGTGGCAACGATCTGAGGAAAAACAAACTAATTTGCTAAATAAGATATCAGAATGCAAGATAACACACTATAATACAATATAATGCAACAGAATTAGAATTGCAGCTAATAAATCAAGTATAATGAGAGAGTGTCCGAAAACTGAAGGCCTTACACTAATGCTGAGGCGAGACGTGCAGTTGGGTTGAGCAGCAGGGAGGAGAGCCTGGTCTCATGACCTTGCCAGGGGCTTTATCTCTTCTCTGAACACAAAGTCCCCTGCAGTATGTAGTTCTTCTTCTCTTCCAGACAGGTACCCAGAACTGGAGCATTAACTCTTTAACTCCCACTGCACTACATGACATTATGGCGTGGAATACCGATAGTCCAAAATCATAAACCCATGACAGATTCCAAGCTTTACAATGTTGGGAACAGCATTTCTAACGTAAATGTGTTTCTCGTCATAAAATGTCAGTAACTATCTCACATTACTTCACCCTGAACTTGGTCTGCCTTTGATCAAACACTATGATAGATCTGCAAGGTAATGGTATCTTCCATGGTCTTCATGATTAAAAATGACATTTGTCCTACACAAAGTGCCAAAAGTGCAAAAAAAAAAGCCTAAAAGGTCCCAATCTGAGGAAGAACCCTTTACAGAAGGAAGAACTGCAGCACAGCCAGTTCTTCTAGCACAATCAACACAGGCTCTCTGACAAGCCTACCAGTGCAGTTTTAAAAGGACCAGTTAAATGCCAGTGGAGAGCCAGCCCTTTTAATTATTGATTTACCTACACGTTTGGCAAAAGGTTTGCCCTAGAGAGTCTGATGTGACAGGCAGTAGAAGTCCGTAGTTAAACTATAAAATAGGCAAGTCAACCAGACCAAATTCCTAAGATTGGAGTCTTCTGTTCATTAGAATATTTTGGGGAACGTACAAGAAGGTAAAAACAGGCACTATTTTGAAAGAACAGAGATTTATAGTGGCTCATAAGCCAAACAAACTATGCACGCAATACGATGACTCTGAAGTCTTAAAAAATATATATAAAATAATCCCCTGTGCCAACATCATCAGGAAGCAAAACTGTTGACCAGGATACATCCAGTATGTAAGCAGTATGCAAGGGCGGGCTCCCAGTACAGTGGGAGCTGCAGCTTGGTTAGCCACTCTGAAAGATCCACGGGCCTTCACGGATACACGGCTCATGTTCATTCCAGCTGACACTGCTAATTACTTTAAGATTAGAACGCAGGCTACACAGGCTGCGTTATGACCATTGGAAAAGCAAATCAATCTGCCAGATTCAAACTGGCATAGAAAAAATTCATCTAGATTTGTTTTTGCCAAAATTGCGTTCTTGCCTCCATTGTCACAGCTTCATTGAACCTCTTCCTGGAAACCAGAAGGGGGAAGGGTCACACCAGAAAAAAAAAAAAAAAAAAAAGGCAGAAAAAGACACTTCTGTAGCTAATCATCAAGTCATGCAGGGAGTCAGATGAGTATTTTAAGACGGCAAGAAGAATGGGAGACATTCGGTAGCACAATGCATGGAAAGATTAGGACAGAAATGGAGAGATGAAATGAAATAAGAAACATTTTCTGAGGGCTTTGATTGCTTTTCAAACATATATCTAAAAATTTGAGGAACTGGGAGCAGGGCTGGTCTCTTCTCTCTGCTGACAGGATGAGCGGAAATGGCCTCAAGTTGCAAAAGGGTAAGTTTAGGTTGGATATCAGGAAAAACTTTTTTACAGAAAGGGCTGTAAAGCACTGGAATAGGCTCCCCAGGGAGTTAGTTGAATCACCATCCCTGAATGTGTTTAAAAATCATGTGGATATGGTGCTCAGGGACATGATCTAGCAGAGGGTTGTCAGAGTCAGGGTAGTATGGTTAGGCTGTGGTTGGACTTGATCTTTAAAGTCTTTTCCAACCTGAGCAATTCTACGATTCTATGAATTCAAATATTGTTGTAAAAAGTCATTATTTCTTATAACAATGAGTGTATTTCTGTCTGAAAACATTGAAAGAACATAACTGCTTGTCCTATTTTGTAGTTTCCTCTTCTCCTGTTTATTCCAGTGAATGCAAAAGCTTCATGTTGAACCTAAATCCTCCATCCTCTGATGGAGAACTTAAGTTTCAGCTGTATTACATAATTCCAGGTGGAAACAATACAAAACAAACAAAAAACAGCCAAACTAACTTTCAAGGAAAAGATACAAAAGTATAATTATAGTTCTTCTGAATTATATACAGTACCTGTAGTAGGGTCCACTGTGAAAAGAGAAGAAAATTCTCCTGGGACCAGCTCATATGTGACAGCTCCATATATGCCTGAATCTCTGTCTCTGGCAACAACACTGATGATCTCTGTTCCTGGTTCCGTGTGACTGCTGATGCTTGTCACATAGATGGTTTGTTCAAAAACAGGTTTGTTATCATTAATATCTTCTATCTCAATGCGAACAAAAGCTCGGGCACTCAGCCCTCCCTGTTAGACAAATCAGAAAAATATTTCAATATCATAAATGTACACAATAGAACGACACATCTAGCTTCAGCACATCATTAAAGAACACACTGCAACACTACTGAGCAATGAAAATGTCTATTAAAAACAGCAAAAGGTATGTACAGCCCCAAATCCTGACACTAGGCCAGCTACATGCTCAGGACAGCTCCAGCATGCTCACTAACAATACATTCAGAAGTTCAACTTCTCACAAGTGCAAAGTCTGCTGGTGATTTCATATGGAAATCATTTATACATCATCTATTTCTTCAGAGATAAAAGTCAGGGTTTAATAGCTTTTTTCTATCTATGAATCTTTCAGATTTAAAAGCATGACCACTGCAACAATGCATGCAAGACTTTTTCAGTGTTGATTAGAAAAACGTGTTGGGAGCAGACCAATGCAGGACAGCCAAAGTCCTACCTGCCACACTCCCGCCTGAAGAATTATGTAGTATAAAGGACTGCACACGCATGCACCTGGCACACACTATATACACTACAGCGATGCACAGATGGAGGAAGGATCCTGCATGCTACAATGTCAGGCTGGGAGCATGGTGCTTGCATCTATTATGGCACCTACCAAAACCGCTGACACAGATGGCATGCTGGCAAGTACAAATGACAAGCTATGCTGAGCAAGTTTAAACTTCATTTTGCTGTCACTGTAGCAGTGATATTTAAAAATAATCACATTGCATGTCTCCACAGCCTAATCCTATGTGTTAGATACTGTATGGGAACTGTTGAATCACGGCCTAAACCTCTGATTGATCACCTGAGGTGAGCACTGAGTCAGCCACAGGAGCACAGGTGAAGGCAATTCAGTTGAGTGACCAGAAGGGGTGGAGCCTGGCTGCACCTCTCCTGGACCCCATTTAAGGGCTGACTGCTACTGGTGAAGGATCTGTTTCTGGAGGTTGTTCCTCTTTGAGTTTTTCCTCTGAGCCCAGGACACAGGTAAGCTTTTCTATTCATTTCTGATTATCCTTTTCCAATGTGATAATCTTTCCAGCTATATGCTCTCTAAAGACCAGCCTAACTTCTCTGTGTACTTGTTGATTCAACATCTGTATACTTGTTGATTATACAGATACTTTTAAACCTAATCATCACAGAAACAATCCAGTAATTTTTGACTGATTATTACTTTATGCTTGCACTATGTGCCAAACTTTTTGGGAATTTGCTTTTTCTCTCCCCAGAATCAGGCTTAAACCTGAGGGAGAAATACTATTATCATTTTTCCTAGATTCTCGTTTTCACTGTAGAGCGAGTGCTTCTCCAGTACTGTGATTTCCATGGGAAGGAAAACCCTGCACAAAAAGGAAACCTACATGCTCTGTTGAAAGCCCATTACCAGGCAATTCATTGGGACTGTGGCTCCACAGCTTTCAGGTATTTAATGATAGGAATCACAAACCCTTCTAAAGGAAACAGGCAAAGGAAGAAGTGAGGTCAAGAATCAAAAGCATCTAGAAAGATGCAAAGGTTAGAACTGCAGTAAATCAAACTGCTGCACCTTATGAGTTGCACTACTTCTTCCAAGTCTCGATATTACTTAACAGAATAAATGGAAAAAATGGCATCTTCAGCTAACTTAAATTTATCATAAAGAGCTGTGTGAAGACTAAAATTTTCGGGAATTGATTCACTCTAACTATATGGGGGAAGCAAGTTGGAAGCCTATTACTTAATGTCTCAGAAAACACACCAAATTTTATGATGGATTCAGGCACAGTTCTTCTTGAAGCAGCAATATAATCCTTCACATGAGTCAAAAGCAATGTTAACCTGGTTATGGCCCAGTTCTTACTCTGTACATGAAATTTAAGTAACATCCTGACTGAGAAGGAGCAGGGTCCTTCTTATAACCTCTGGATATACTTCATCTACTCAAAAGCAAACACAAAGTAGGTATTCTGAAATATGAAGGTTGATTTAAACAAGTATTTTGTTGATAGGAAATAACACTTGTCAAAACATATTACAAGCTACGAACAGTCAAAGTTATTCATTTTGAAACAGTTTCTCAAGCATGCAAGTATTTTAACTACTGCTTGATGCAGTAAAAACTCACAATACATCAGTTTCTTTCAGAGAATCCTGTGATTTCTGTGACCCCCAGGATAAGAAGTTTTCACCAAATAACCACGGGTAATATTTTCTTTTCTTTGGTAGGATGAGATTTTTTTAGAAAATGAAAGCTACCAGTACACCTCTTTATGCTGTTTCCAATAAATAAATAACTGTGCTGCCTTGGAGGTTCTTTTACTTAGTAAGTAGAAATGGTGCTGTTTTGAATAGCTGTATTTCTTCTTGTTGACTCAGAACACTTAAGAATCTGTCAGGATTTCCACTACAGCCTCCAACACTTTTGTCAGTGAGCAATACTGATGAATTTTTGTTCCCAGCTCAGTTATGACACACAGGATCTCTGACACGAAAATAATCTTTGCTTTGTTAAACTTAAAAGATGATATGTCACCATCAAGTTGCAATGCTGTCAAAATGGAGAGACAGTGCCAATTATTTTAAAAGCATTAGCTTCTTTAGAAGCTTTGCCTGTGAGTGTTGAGTGCTCATCTCTGTGTTTAATTCCTTCAGTGTAAAAGACAAAACTGCACAGGCAGCATGGCCTACTAAAAAAGAAGACAAAATAGAGAATACTTACTCATGTGCAAAGACAGGGGAAAAGAAGCCATTGTACTTTCAAAGTTCTTAGAAGTTTTTCAGAGTCCAAGTAAATACAAACTGACCTAACTGGCTGAGTTTAAGTGTTTAATGAATCACAGGATCACTAAGGTTGGAAAAGGCCTACAGGACCATCCAGTCCAACCATCCACCTATCACCAATAGCTCTCACTAAACCATATCTTTTAACACAACATCAAAACGTTCCTTAATAGTGACTCCACCACCTCTCTGGGCTGTCAGTCCATTCCAGTGCCTGACCGCTCTTTCGGAGTAACAGAATTTCCTAACATCCAGTCTGAATCTCCCCTGGCACAGATTGAAGCTATGCCCTCTAGTTCCATCACCAGTTACGTGAGAAAAGTGGCTGATCACTCACTACAGCCTCCCTTCAGGTAGTTACAGAGAGCAATAAGGTCTCCCCTGAGCCTCCTCTTCTCCAGACTGAACAATCCCAGCTCCCTCAGCCGCTCCTCATAAGGCCTGTGCTCCAGACCCTTCACCAGCTTTGTCGCCCTTCTTTGAACCCGCTCCAGGGCCTCAATGTCTTTCTTGCAGTGAAGGGCCTAAAACTGGACACAGCACTCGAGGTGCGGCCTCACCAGAGCTGAGTACAGGGGGACAGTCACTTCCCTGCTCCTGCTGGCAACTCCAGGATGCCATTGGCCTTCTTGGCCACCCAGGCACACTGCTGGCTCATGTTCAGCCAAGCATTGATTAATACCCCCAGGACCGTTTTCTCTACAGTCTTCCATCTACTCAGCCCTAAGCCTGTAACGCTGCCCAGGGTTGATGCAGCCAAAATGCAGGACCCAGCATTTGGTCTTGTTAAATCTCATCCCGTTGGCTTCAGCCCAGCTCTCCAGCCTGTCCAGATGCCTCTGCAGGGCCTCGCTACCCCCAGGCAGATCCACACTTCCAGCCAACTTGGTGTCATCTGCAAACGTACTGAGGGTGCACTCAGTGCCCTCATCCTAGTGAAGTGCTTAATGAAATGAAGTGTTTAATGGAAGATTGTTTGGGTACCAGCCCCCTCCCCCCAACCCCCCCCCAAAAAAAGAGCTATACATAAAATTTGGTAATGCCATACTTGATAAGAAATTTCATGAACTGTTGTAAGTCAAAATTTAAAGACTTCAGGACACGCTTTGAATTTGATCTTAGAAAGAAATAAATAAATGTAGCATTGCACGCTAGCCTGAAGCCCTAACCTCTTACCTTCTTTCAATAATAAAATTTCCACTCACAATTTCATGACAAATTGAAAATCATGACCTTTATTTTGTGGCTTTGTTATTATTTTTAAATAAAAACATATATTATGTCATGGTTTTATGATTTTTGGTTATTGGTATTCCACATCATAACACCCAGCCCGTAAACCACTGACATATGAAATATGCTAAATTTACTAAATGTTAATATTTTAAAATAGTAAACATTAATAAAAATAACCTCTCACTGTTTGGGTGTGCTGCTTACCTATTTGTCCCTTGGTACATTAAAGCTCCTATCGCACACAACAGACCTTGAAGACATTACAAGCAACTACATACTAAATATGTGGTGTAGAAGGAAAACCCTGGCACAGTACTGCAGTCAGCACTATAAGCTTCACAACTTTAACAAAGTGTTAAGTGCAGGTTGGCTGAGAGCAGGGACAGGCAGCACTGATCAGAGGACTGCAACCCTTACTACAGGAGCAGCCTTACTGTCTGACACAACCAAAAAGACCCAGAAGGTCTTTCATGGAGGAGTACCAAAGACATATGTGAAGTAAGTGGCTTTGGGACCAAAACAAGCGCTGCTGAAAAAGCTAGCACTAGCACTGTGACTCTCCTTGTCCCCATAAAAATCAGGCAAAGCTCCCACAAGCTCTCACAGGATGTTTATTTAACACCAGTTAAACAGAATCTGTTTTGCACCTGCCTCTTGAGGGGCTCCCATGTGCAATTTCAGTTCTCCCATCACCGCTTGTAAATAGCACATAAAAGAGATGACTGACAAGCTTTAAAAGCGTGTAATAGAGTAGGCACAAACAGGTAGAAGAAACTGATAGCTATACTGTAAGGTAAGCTGCGCACCACCTGGAAAATAAAGTATTTTCCTCATTTCTACTTAACTTTTATTTTCTTTTCCCTTCATCTCTCCCCTTTGTCAACACTGATGCTTCACACTTCTCTGACTTGGCTGTATGCACTTCTCCCCCAGTCAGTGCATCTGCTTTGAACTGCACGCCTAACAAGTTCAATCCATCACCATCAGCAGCAGCAGCAGAATGCCAGGAAACAAAATGTGCCACTGTAGTCTACTGCAGAGGTGGTGTTGGCTCAGCACTTGCTCAGATAACACCGGGTGTTTTGAAAAGCAAATACTGATTTTAGGTGATTTGAACTGGCTGCATCAGATGACCCAAATTTTAGGACTACAATCAGTGGTAGCTGGAAAGTGCTGGGTTCCCTTAAAAATATCACATCCCACCTGCCAAAGGTAATCTGAAATTGTACCCCTCCCCCAGTACTGAAATTCTGAAAAATTCAAGGTCCCTAAATGAATATAAATTACAGATCAATCTTAAAAAATGTAATAATCTTACAGTTTCAGTGCATTGCCTGCTTTTCTATAACCAGTGCAACAATTTAATTTAAAAAAAAAGCATCTTTTGTTTTCATGTAAACCTATTTTCTTTCTACATGTTCAGAATAACCTTCTGAGTCAGACCAAAAACACACATGAGAAAGCTGTCAGACTTTCAGTGCTCCTGTTCAGCTGTCCCATAGACCTGATGTATAAGATTAATTTTGATATTCTATTTGTATATGTTTATTGTTCAGATGCAAAACATGTGAGGCCTTGCACAAAATCAGCATTGGAGCCATGAGAGAAAAATGAAGTGATAAGATACAGCAAATTATATAAAATTCTGATGTCATACATTGTATTATTGACTGCTTTATTCTTCAAGATTTGGAAGTTTATACTCATATGTACACTATCAAATATCACCTAGAAAGGAATTCAAGACAGAAATCACATTTCAGAGAAATTCCAAAACGGGCATATAAACTTCTGCTGGAAAAAAAATTCTCTCTTTTCAACCTATTTCTTAGTCTGAAGAAATGGCATGTTCTTCATAATGCTTTTTGTTACCATGAATACTTTTCTGACAAGTTCTCTGACTGCCATTGCTTTGGTTCGCACTGTCTGTGGCCTGAAAGACCACAAAACAGACTGGAACTAAATGACAGATGTGCTTAATGCAGCTAATGTGCTCCAGCTGCGAAGGGCCGTCAGTTTAACAGAGCTGGACTAGAGGAAGCTTTCAGTAAAAAACAGACCAATTTCTTAACCTCCATTGCTCAGCGGTCCATTTCTCACCAGGAAGATCACTGGCATGCACTTTTGCCATGAAGCTCTTGCGCAAGTTGCTGGCTTATCACTGCTGAACTCATCTTGAATGCAAAAAAACAGAGGTAGCCTGCAGTCCACCAGCCTCGAAAGGAGAATCATCAGGAACTAACACATCTTAGAAATGATTTACAGTAACTCATGTGGGAGTAACTGTGGATTTTACAGTGAATTTTATCAGTTTGGGTCAAATTTACATTTTGTGAAGTACCATTCTGTCCTCTGTAGGGGTAAGATAATGTATTTAAAACCATACTGTTTTCATTTACACCCTTCCCCTGCAATAGTGTACAGCACATCCAAATTTGCAAATGCAGTCACAAACCTGGCAGAACAGAAGGGCAAAACTTACCCCATCTGTAGCTTTTACTAATAGGTCATAAGTAGTTTGATCTCCTTCTCTGTCAATGTCTTGAGAGACACAGATTTGACCAGTACGTGGATCAATTTGGAAAGCTCTGGATTTTTCATAATAATGGAATCCATCATAAAGAAAATATTCAACTTCACCAAACTTGTCAGCATCTGCATCTGTTGCCTTGACCTGCAGGGAAACAACAGGAACAATGAAGGCAGTGAAACTACTACTCAGTCCCTAAAAATCAGATACTTTACTTTAAATATGCCCCTTGTATTATGAAAGCAAATGAAGAAAATATGGATTCAGCCAATGAATACAAGGACACCTTGAGCTATCTGTGTGCATTTTACAAGACCTGGATACTGAGTGTAATTCTTGCAACAAGCACAGAACGATTGGAATCTGTCTGTAACATACTTGTTCATTTATTGATAATTATCTCAATCACATGAACACCGTGTAACTGGAAAAGCTATGCATGTTAAGCCACATCAATAAGCTATAACTTCAGCCTCTTTCCCCTTCATGTTTTTACCAGTCCTACGAAAACTACATTGCAGCACATCAGGGAAGAGGGATGCAGGACATCCTTACCAAATATATTTTTCTGGAAGATCCCCCACATCCTGATTCATGTTAAAATAGCCTGCATTTATAGTGCATTAATTTGCCCCACTTGAAAACATACTTGGAGGTTTTCTCCTCATTCGGCTTCGTTTTCTACTACTCCTTAGAAGAAAAATCCTATTTTCCCCTTGCCTATCTGTACAAGTGCAACGCCTGAAGATCTTAACAGGGCTTTAGAGATCTTATTATTACCGGGCCTGAGTGAAACTTGGGCAAGTTCACTAAGAAGTGCAAGAGTGCCTGCCTACCTCAATCCACTGAACACCTGGCATGGCTTTAAACGTACCTCTGACAGAAGCCAAGTAAGACATGCCAGCAACTATACCTAGCAATAGGTTTGTTGGGTTGTTTTTTTGGTGTTTTTTCTTTGAAAAGGGGGTCAAATTAATGTTAAAAGAAAAAAAAAAAAAAAAGGAAAGAAATAGAAGCCTAAGCATGCCCTCGGTGCTCAGCCATTCTGATGCTATTGAACAGTAATTTACTTGGCTCTTAGGAAAAAATTAGTTCAACTTATTTATTGTGCCTAAAATCTAATGCCAGGACTGAAAGGTTGTGTGTAAATGGTGCTATTTGTGTCTGCAACTGAGTTTGGGTGAGTAACTACAGGTGTGAAGTCAAAGGGCATTGTTGGAAGTGTAGCCCATGACAAGTTCAGCAACTTGTTTTCCTTCTGTTAAACTTTGCAGTCCTTAGATTTTAGCAGCACATGCAAAAGAATAAGGAGTGATGAATTTAAATCAAAATGTGTCAGCACAAACATTGCAAATGTGAAGGTCTAATTGTGGTCAGCTTCAGTAACATTAATCATGTATGACTCAGGCAGCAGAACTAAGTGGCATCAATTTCCACATTTATAAGAATATGATCTTACTCCCTGTCCAGATCCTTAGAATCCATTCAAATTCCACCCACCTAATAGTATTTTTTTTTAAGTCACTCTGCAGATGTGCCCACAGAACCTTTGATCTGAAGAGAAGCAAATCTGGAATTAGAAATGAAAGAATTTACAGTAACAGAAGTAGAGGTTGACAGGCACTGAAACACCTGGGGTCTGGGGAGCAGTTAGCTGTTCAGTGCAGCATCATTTCAAAGGAATCCAGTAAAAAAATTCAAGCAGGTTTAAGTTTCCCAATGCAGCTGAAGAATCCAGACGTTTTAGGAATGGAAGCACGTGGTGGTCATGAGGCAGGGTGTACCAGCTGCTCCAGGCAGTAACTAGCTGCACCACTACCATTCCTACAGGGCATTACAGCAGCAAAGTGCTCAGGAGCTGTGAGTTACAGCAGTCCAAGTGAGAGGTAATTAAGACAGCAGCAAGAATTTTCACAGTGCATTGATCAGGAGCGTTCCGTTGGCAATAGCACAGAGGTGATAGAGCTGAAGGGATTTATGGGCCTTGAAGATGGGGGAGGCAACCAGCACGGAGCTGTAACTTCAAATCCCTGACAGTCAGGCTGAGAATGATAGTGGGAGTTGGGAGAAAAGGAAGCAGGGGAGGATGAAGCTCGGGGGCCTTTCGTATTTCCTTGCTAAATACATTTTCAGTGTGCTAAATTGAAGATGCGTATCATTAAGGAGTGTAGATTGGGAATATGGAAATACAGGACAAAGCATTTCCCACAGAACATTTTTAAAAGCCAACCAGAGCCACAGTATGGATAGCTGCTGGCTGCTCTTCTCCAGTCAGTCATGCTTTCTGTAACCTACATACTTCACTCCAATTGCGGACTGTTTAGTCTGCAAACTTGTCAAAGGGGAAAAAAAGTTTCTTTTGCCACTGCCAACGGGGAAAAAGTTCCTTTTGCAACTACCAATAAAGAAATAAATGGTTAGAAGGCAGACATCCTCTGAAGAGGAGGGAAGGGGAGACCTAGAGAAATGTTGCAGCAAACAATAAGAAAGCTGATCAGTTGATGTGATGCTCAGACAGACCAGCACATGGGTGGAATAAATGGTGGGAACCAGTAGATGATATAGCATGTAAGATAAAGAAAGAAAAATCATCTGTTTCTTTATATGACCAGCTAAGAGACAGTGTTGGAAGTGCAGAAATGACCTTTTATTTGCCTATGGAAAGAAGCCCTGATTTCAGAGGAAAAAATAAAGGGAAGCACTGTGTGCTTCAATGGCATCAACCTCACTTCAATCCTACAATAGGTGTGGAAGTCTGAACGAAGAAAAATTGCTGGCAATGTGCTCAAATAGATAGCAACAGAAACATCTTTTTTCATTATTATGCTAAAGGAGAGATTTTACAGCTAATAGAAAGCAAATACTTAGCAGAACCTTAGCTGGTTTCCCTCCCTTCATTGTGACAATGACAACTCACCACACTAAGAAATCTGCCTCCACGTTTTAAGGGCATGAAACGGTGTTGTCAATACATGAGCAACAGACAAGATTATAGAGAATTATACCTACTCCTGAAGTCCAGATTACTTTGAGCACTATTTGATTTTGATATAAAAGTCACCATTTTAATTCTTCATCTCATTTCCACTGCTTTAACATTCTCAAACCTATATTTAACTGTTTCAACAGATTAACAAAGAAGGTTCCTGCCTTTGATTCAGATATCTTCACTTTCTTCCCTGCAGTGTTATCTCCTGTTTAAAATCAACTGAACATATTTTGAAAAGCAGAGCAGATATTTTAAGTTATGTGCAAAATGGGAGAAATGACTTCTGTATGCCAAACTACACCACAGAATGCAATCTGATTAACTGCGCAGACCACAAATTCGGGGCACGCACTTTGCATCCCATGCCAAGATAATTTCTAGGATTTAGTGTGCAGCCTTAATGCTGTCTGTTTTTCAGTGCTGAATTTTACACGAGTGAATTTTATGGCTTTCAGATCAACAGAATAAAAGTAGACTACAAAGGGAAAGAGCAAGCACTTTGGCCAAATCCATCATAACAATGGTCACCTCTGATAACAATTAAATGAGACTAAAAAATATTAAAACAGTTTTTCATGATTTAAGAAGTGCTCTCATGCTACATATTTTGTCACATTTCCTCAATCCGACTCCAGCAAGTCAATACACAGCTTCCACAGCTCATAAAATGTGTCTGGTTTGGGCTCTCAACATCAGTGCTTAAGACAAGTTTTTATTTTGCATATAGAAAGTGTGTAAATTATTTTGTGAAAAGCAAATTAGTTGCTGGTAATCAGTTTTAAAGAAAATCATAATGTATAGAAAAATATACTTCAGTACTCCAGAATACTCATCCAAATGTAAGATAGATACAGACATAGGGAAACTACCAGGAATGTGAAAGGAAGTAATTCAACAATACAGCTATGCTACTGGTGAGTAGTATTAAGAATAGTCCTGTTCTACAGATATCCAGGGGTCACCAACCAGAATTCCTACATTCTTTCAATGAAAGCACAACAGATGCGTTCACTGTGATGGAGCAATGTCAATGCCTGCCCCTTGCCCAGCTAATACTGCAGTACAACCCAAAAACCACCAGGATGACAGACCACCAGTATTTTGTAAGCATCCACCACACTACAATTCCAAAGTGTGCTTTCAGTGAAATGAGGCTGTAGAAATAAAGGTTATTTACTAATAATTGTTCTTCTTTAGTAGTCCACCAGATATAACAAACTGTAGGATTAGCACACGAGCTGCCAGAGATATCCTTCTGGAGGTCTGTAATCTTCCACCACAAACAGCATTCAGCACCTCTGGCCAGTTGGCTAATTGGATGTCTTTAATGCAGTGCTCTTGCTTACAGGCCAATCTGGCCCGTAATTAGCGATCTTTACCTCTTAGCTACCTGAGGCAGTGGGGGTGCTAATGCCAACATTAAGCCCAGGAAGAGTTTTAACAAATACTTAGGTTTTTTTTGTAATCTGTTTCAAAGTTTGACCACCGCTTCCCACCCTCTCCCCCCCCCTCCCCAGAATGGCAGGCTTAACATACAAATACAGGAATAAAACATCCTATCTACTTGCTTAAGTTCTAAAGGCATAAGACATGAACCTTGACTTTAAGAAGAGGAACTGTCAGCCTGTCCTCAAACAACAACTTGCAGTGTGATCAGTTGTCAATACGTGGCTTCACAGCAAGCAGCAGTGCTGCTAATGCCTACTCACTACATGTTAGAGTGGTGGTTAGAAAATGTATTTTGGGATTATGAAGCATAGGGTCCAGCACCAAGGCCATCTGCTAAGAGGTCAAGCATCTACTTGGTCTGTCTGTTTGGTCTAGACAACCCTCCTCACTGTGCAAACGCAGCCTGGATTTCTATCCTCTATTTACATTGCCATATACGCTAGAAGAAGTGAAAAGACAGCATATTTCTGATGAAAGAAAACTAGTTATCACTGCAAGTAGCAAATATTACAAATATTAGGACTAAAACCTTCTTCAATTGAAGAAGACTTCTACTTTTCAGTTAAAAAAGCAACTCAGCCCATTCATACTCAGATGCCATGCTGCAGTTTTAGATTTTATAGCCTGCTAAACCCTTGCTATGCACAGTTCAGAGCATAAGTATAAATCCATTTTTTCGTTAACTTTAGCAAGTTTAGAGCTCCAAGTTTAAGAACCACTGCCAAGCAACAGCAGAGCACAAGTTTCCCCCCTCTGTGCTAATTGAGCAAACCAAGGAGCTATGAATAATAGCTTTAATAATCTAGAATATGTCACCAAGAAATATTTTGTACAGACCACATTTTGATGATCTCATACTGGACCACATTTTAATTTCTGGGGGTGGGATTTATTTTAACATTACATTTAACAGGATGGTTTAGAAAGAAGAACTAATTGAAAAGAACTATCTTCTTGTTTGAGATGTTTTTCCCATTACAGTTCCATCCTATGAATGATAATTTGTTAATTTTGTTGGTAACGTGTTATTACATTAATTAAAATTAATAAGAAGAATTCATTTTTTCTGCTTAAATCAATTAACATAATTACTATACTTACAAAGCTGTCATGTAGACTAGCTTATTGAGCCTAAATGAACAAAGTACTTATCCTGAATGCAGAGCAGGTGTGTGACCTTAAAGCAGAACACTGATGATAAAATGATCTTTGGACTTTGCTGGTATCTGTAACAGAGAAATGGGAGAAGGATGCTACAAAGGAGTGAAAGAAGAACAGCAGATGTGGATAAGCAGCCCTTTCCGCTCCTTCCTTAGGGACACCCAGGTCTGCTTTTAGGAGTTGGCCCAGTGGAAGCCAGTCATTAAAACTTCTTGCTGCAACATTAGATTTCAGCTCAGCCTGATTCAACTGACCCCAGGGCACAAGATGGGAGGGTGGCAGAAAGAGACTAAAAACTCTTCCAGCAATAGCACGGACTTAGCACAGGCTGATATGGCATGCTTATATATGTTCTCCAAACCCTCAAACCAGTCTGAGCTGCTAATTCTTGCCTACAAACTACAGTGCTCAACAAATATTCCTGGCTAGGCTGATACAACTACTCATGGAGCCACCTCGTGAACAAGATTACAGAGCTTAATTTCTCCACTAAAAGATATGTAAAATGAAATAAGGGTCCTTGGGATTTATTTGCATTTATTCAGATTAGTTAAAAAATTCTGTGCCTAGTTCCACTCTCACTTGGAAGGATCAATGAGTACAAATTTCTCAAATTGATTTTGCTGTCAGAGAAGAAGGCTTTGTTATTGCACCTTTATAATAAATAACCACTAAGTGCAGACTGCCTAAATCACCACTTACAAACTGCTGCATTTGTTAGCTAATGTGATAGCTTAGCATAGAAGAAAGGGTAGCATGGAAGACACACAGGAGAAACCAAACTCAGTGTATCATTTCTGAACAACAACAGCAACAAAATGAAAGCATTGTCGAAGGTCCTCTCAGGAAATGTAATGCTTCAATGAGCCCAGAGAGGGTCTCAGAAATGGTCTATTCAATGCCAGCTGCCTCCCACACTTGCAACACAACTATGCTATGCACTGGATTGCGGGTTTGCTGAAGCAGGAAATCAATCATCTTCCTGTAAATCAGGAAGGAATTCTTTAAAAATAAAGTTGATCAGTGCTATGCAAGCTCCCCTTTATGTTCCTCACGGTTTCCTCCTGCGGTTCAAGGTTATGTATTTCTTGAACTAGTGCCAGGCTCCCTTCTATCCCATGCTTCTTAGAATCACTGAATGGCTTGGGTTGGAAGGGATCCCAAGGATCACCAAGTTCCAACACCATTGCTACCTCAGTCAACAGGTGACAAGAAATTCAATTTACTTCTTATTCTCATCCATATATCCTTGAAAAACATGTATTCTGTTCCCATTTGTTAAAAATTAGGTTTAGCAGTGACTGTAGCTGATGGTACAAGTGGGGCTTAACAATCTTCTGTGTCTTTTTTCTCGTTTTGTGTTCAGCAGCATGAAGAGGCTCTCCAGCACTTTGTGACAGGTCTTTCTAGACACATCAGCACAGGTAGCCAATATTTCCATCACTCTAACTGCTTGTTTAAACGGTCTGCCGAATTTTAACAAATATGCAAAGCCTTCCAAGCCCTCTCCCCTTGTGAATACCTGTTTATCTGCTTACATGCAAAATAACGCTGCTAATAACATCTGAGTCATCAGTGAGCACCTCAGCTTGCGCTCAGAAGCACGGCCTGCACTGCTTTCAGCAACTCCCTGCAATACCCATGCACTAACCATTAAAAACAACAGCTCTCTCTCCCAACAAAAGCATCTATTTTGTGTAACTGTAGCCTTATAAATTATAGCCAATTCGAATTTCTTCAAGTAAGAAGATGAGAGTTCTCTTAGTTTATTTCTGCTTTTATGGAAAATTGAAAACATGGCCAAACTCACAGCTTGAGTAATGTATTCATAGCACTTTAAAAAAATATTTTCATATTCTGTTCATTGTAAACATAAAAATTAGCAAGGGATCTATATATATTCTAATCATTGGTGCAGAAATGAAGCCTTTAGCAAATTGTAGAGAAGTTTCCCCCCCTTCCATTTTTTTCCCCATTACTCCAGTGTTCCATGTCTGTCCCCAGCTGTTTTTCACGCTATACAGCTCTCATGCAGTTTAGGGGCTTGACCAAAAAGCAGAACAGTAAGCAATTCAGAAAAATCAAAAGGCAAGAAATAGGCAAAACCTTAATCTGAAGAACATGACACCAAACAAAATAGAGGATACTGTCTAACAAAAAAGAAGCCTTTTTTTAAAATTTATTCTAAAATTAAAACCAATAAACGTGCGTAACTAAACCAGTATATTCCTTAAGTCAGGTATGTTTTACAAACAATTCAGTTTTGAATACATGGAGGAAGCAGAGCCCCACCCAAAAGGTTAAAGGACATCACCTACAACTCATGATGTTCAAGCAACAAGATGCAGAAGTACCACAAAGCCGCCACTCTACACTTTGCACAAGCTAATCTAAAAGTAAAGCTCTTAAACACGCTCACTGTCTAAAACAGAGCTTACCATAAATTACTTTCTGCTCCCAAACTACAAATCCTGATTAGTTTAATGAGAATTTTGCTCGAGTGGAAATTCTGCTCAAGGAGGACTCCATTCAATGAACAACTAGTAAAATTTACTTGATAGTCATCATGCCAAACAAACCTCACGTATGATGAACGAACATGATTGTGCACAACACACTCTTCCATAAGTCACAGATCTTTAGATGAGCACAGGAACATTCAGCTGGTTAACTATCCTGTCTCAGAATTATGGGGCCAGAAGTACTGGAGCCCCCTTCATACATCAGGTGCATGCTGGCCACAGGCTAGCTGGATGTCTGCATGAAATTGTGGGGTGCACCAGCCTTTCTTCTGCTATGGTCCCTCTCTGTTAATATGCAACTCCATTTATGTGACAGCCGCAATGCTACCTGCATACAAGCCAGGATATACCACTGGATGGTGCATTACTGCAAACAGATTTAATCTTTTCCATCTAAAAACCACAACAGAACACACCGTCATCAGATGGGACCCAGGAAAAGGGTCCCATAGGAGCTGAAGTGATCCATTAGGCTGAAAAAGCTATTCAGCTGGGCCATATCCATTCCACTGAGAAAACCCAAATTATAGAATTTTCCAGCCCAGAACAGTACAGAGACAGCTAGCAGAGTCAAATCAAGAATGGGAAGAGAATGACCAATGTCATAGCCAATAAACCTGCTGCAGAAGTGGATCCTGTCCCATTACTATTCACCAACAAGTTTTTCCTGCATAAAGGGAGAGTTTTTAAATAGCAAAGCCAGTTGAGCCAAAACACACCACATAACAAAAGTATCATCATATGTGGGAGTAGTTCACAAATGCCTACAAACACAGAATGCAGCTCGGTTTTATGGCATGACATCTAAAGAAGGCACACTGCATACCAACGGCATATTTTAATGAATGCAACAGATCTGTAAAGCTCCAGGAAGGAAATGAAAAAGTCTGACAGGGTATAACTTGGCCACATCATTTATACAGATGGAAGCATCCCTTTTCATTTTCCTCACTCTGATAAGGTCTCCCACAAAGAGTACAGTGGAGCCCTGCACAGTCCCTATACTTCCTGTGCAGCAGCAGAAGCCAGAATTGTTTTGAAATGGAAGCGAGATGGCTACATCTGATTGCTCAGCTCCAGACTTTTCTCAAGTCATTTGCTCTCTCTTAGGAAAAAGAGATGCTCCATTCTGAAGACTGGAGCACATGTCCAACTGGGGCAAGCAGAATCTGTATACACGTATGTCTAGAGAGGACTGAGGCCTCTCTGGATATTCAGACAGCATGTTGCTAATACTAAGTCACTAAGTAGCACATCACTTTTCTCTATTTTCTCACCACATTTTTGCTCAGATTGATGGATGAGATCATTTGCAGCAAGGTATTTGGACTATAAGTAGACTGGATATTACTAAGCCAAAAGGATCCCTGTAGTTTCGTGACATCTACATGTTAAATTTGTAGCTCTTCAATTCACATTGCTGTTAACATTCCTACATTTTCTAGAGAATACAAAAAAGCATGTTATAATACGGAACAGGGAATTGCTGAATAAGAGATTTTGTTCTCAATTGGTCATGAACAGTATTGGTACCTTTCCACAACTTTCATTAATCTCAGCTGTTTGCATTGGAACTTCTCACCATCTGGTCCCAAAACAGATTGTTTTTCCCAACCTCACAATGTCTTTTTATCCCCAGCACAGGTTTTTCATTCTTCCTGTGGCCCCACAGAGGGTGGCAGCTGCTCCTCGCCAGCAACTACACAGCAGGCATGCAGCTACAGTCTTCTCACTAACCTTGTAAAACAAGTGTCTTACAGAGACCTGGCCCCTGCTGAACGACACAAGCAGGAATCGCAGCAGCTAAGCTTTCACAACAGGACTATTATGCTTCAGCCACACAAGAGACACTGGAGAGCGTGCAGTGCAGAGACTGGGAGATCCAGGCTGCAGCTCCTTCCACTTCTGACTGCAGTTTTCCAGCTCACTTGAAAATATCCTTATGCATTTCATTTTTAAGATATTCCAGTGCATGCAATTGGAGATTGCTTTTCTCATTTGTCCTGCCTCATTATAACCTCGCTTTTTTCCTGCTCCCTTCTTTCTTAAATGAAATTATAGCCTGTTGAAGGGGAATTATAAAGATTCAAAACTTCCTGGACAATGTCTAGCACCACATCTTTAGGAGTTATAATGCAAAAAAAAAAAACCTGTTGCTGATAACTACTCACGTCATCTTCCCTTTCCTTCCCACTGAAGGATTCAACATAAATTTGAGTTAAAGTTCTGGTCTTTCCTCTTCCCCAAACTTCTGAAGTGCCTTTTCTTGCACTGCATGCAAACATCCAATCTTTCTCTAAACATGTTAAACCATTTCTGAAGATGTGCCATGTCAAGACTCAGAAAGAATTTTATTTTATCATTTTTGAAATTATGCCTTTTCTTTTTCATGAACTATGTTATGTTGTTTGACAGTATTAAGAAAAATCTCCTAATATCTTCTGTAAACTACTCATACCAACCTTGCTTCATAGCAGATGATGTATAATCAAGCATGTAAATCAGGCATCTTTGACAAAGCAAGCACATAGATACTTTTTCTCTCCAAAGGAGAAGATGAGTACTTTCAAATTGATGCTGAGACAACAGAAAGGGAGGAGACTTCAGCCACCTCTCTGCTGGCAGCACCAGTGTTGGAGAGGCTCCTGGACCTCAGAAGCTACAGTAGTGTCCTTGTACCACAGCTAGAGGCTATGAGCAAGGTGATCAAGAGAGCCCAGCCACTTCCAATATTTATCTTCATGGGAGCTGGCATCAGCAGACACTGCAGTGGCCTATTTCCACAACTTCTGCTGTTTACATTCACTGCATCGTGATGTATAGAACTTGGTTAATTGGCAGTGTTTCCAATTTGGAAATACCACACTTACTGAAACACTAAAAGCATCCAGAGTGCAGATCCAAAGATTGGATACAGTAATGGAGCGCAGGGCAGGACTGAAATCAACTGATGGAAAGGCCGAAGAATACGAATTGACAATAGGGAATAATGGAAAAAGCACATGGTGCCTAAAGCAAGCATGATACATGTGCATCTCAAATTTACTTCAGCTAAGAAATAGCTTGGGGAGGAGGTATGCACAGCTGGAGGAAATCCAATGTCCTAGCTCCAAAAACATAAAATAAAAAAAAATTGAAAGTCAGTCCCAAGGGAAAAATCATTGAATATACACATTTAGTACCAAAGCACGGAACTCTGCAGAAAAAATGAAAACTAGGAATGAAAAGAGAGGAGAACAATCGTAACAGGCAAAAAGCAGTTAGTTGAAATGTGATCTTTCATATGAGGTGCTAAAAAAACATATCAGAAACTTATTGAAGGATGCTGAGTGTGAAGTGCTCTGGTGGGAAAGCACCTGCTCTAGCACAAAGCAAATGGAGCTTAGCTTCTCCACCAGCTTCAGAATTAGAGAAATCTGTGCATTTCATTGCGTTCTGCAGATAAATTTTTGTGACAGGAAGCAAAATGATCTCACCATGTTCTGTGTGCCACTAAGATTCATAATGCTGCCAAACAGTATGCTCAAAAAGATCAGTAAGCATGGAAGCATGAAATACCACACAATATTTCTCCACAGTTAGTCACACCACTGAAAGTGAAAAGGTTTGCCATACTGACTGTAACTCCAGTGACAGCATTAGTGCTCTGCAGGCACACAGACACCTATGAACCACCTGACAAGCCCAGAGCTCCTGTGTATTGTACATTATCACAGCCAGAACAGCTGCTGATGCAGTTCCAGCTAGAGCAGAAGAACCACCTCTCAACGCTGGACCGCATTCCAGTCTGCCTGACTGTTCTGATGGACTGAGTGTTCTTCTCACTGGAAATAATGGAGAGGATGCTCCGTGGCCTCATCTTAAGAACAGCAATGCAAATTGTGTCACCAGTGGTTCACACTCCTGTGTCATTACACGTTCACAGCATGCACGCTATCCTGTATTTGGCCTGGAAAGCCATGGCTAAGTAGCTAAAATAATACTTTTTGTTTTCAGAACAAAATCTAGAATGAGAAACTATGGAAAGCAGTTTTAATTTCTTATACAGTTTCCCAGAGAAACTTAAAAAATTATTCTATACAACTAGAACTGCAGACTGATCCTCCACTTAATTCTGTTTGTTTTAATCCTCTATAAAACTGTACTTCATTTCCATTAAATTCCATAGGCAACTTCTGTTGGCACTGCTTAAGAAGCTAGCAAAGTCAGGAACTGCTCAGTCATATCTTGCAGAACTTTAAAGAATAAATTAAGCCATTCAAAATGGCAAATTCAAGTCACATTTTGCTACTGTGTAAACTGAAACAACTAAAGACAAATGAAATTTTACATCAAGTCACTGACCTCAGCATCATGTGTTGCCTTGCATATCACGGCTTTTAGGGGAAGATGTGGAGCTTCACATCTGTAACAAATTCAAGGTCTAAAGAGCAAATTCAAGTTGGTATTTGTTTTATAAATATGTATCCAAAAGCCAGTACCTTTAAAAGCACAAAATACACAGGACAGGAAAGGATGGATATGCCGAAACCTAACATAGGACAAGGAAATTGGTAAAAATTATCCAAAGGAAAAAAAGGACTTGTGCATGAGCACTCTTTCTGAGAAGAAATGTTTCCTAATATCCAACCTGAACCTCCCCTGGCACAACTTGAGGCCATCACCTCTCATCCTAATGCTGCTATGTGGTTGCAGGGGCTGGTCCCCCTCTCGCTACAACCTCCTTTCAGGGAGTTGTAGGGAGTGATAAGGTCTCCCCTCTGCCTCATCTTCTCCAGACTGAGCAGCCTCTGTTCCCTCAGCTATTCCCCAAAGGACTGTGCTCCAGACCCCTCACAGCTCCATGCCATTCTCTCTGGTCACGCTCGAGGGTCTCAATGTCCTTCTTGTGATGCAGGGCCCAACACTGAGCACAGCACTCGAGGTGCAGCTGAGCTCCCAGTTCCTACTGCTCAAGGAGATTTGCTTATTGCCAAGCAAGCCCCAAAGCAATCCTTAGCAAGCCAAAGGTGTGCAGTACCTTGAAGCACTCCTCACAGAGCTGGACACAACCCACTGCCCGAGGCCCAGCTGGCCACACGTGGGGAGCTGTGCCCAAACTGCCGCGCTGGTTCCTCTGGCTGCAGCAGCTGCCAGGAAGGTGGAGTTGTTCCCTGTGGGGAGAATGGAAAAGACCTAGGAGGCCCAGGGCAGACTCTAAAGTACCAAAAATGGAGAGGCACTTACTGGTTTTGCTTTAGAAAAGAACTTCTTTTTGTTGGTTTTTTTTTACTGCTCTTTCAAACTGTTTGTCTAGTTTAAAAACAAAAGTCCTAATGGAGCAGCTAGAAGGACCTTCATGCTGAATGTCATCCCTTCTTCCCATCCAAGCCAAGGTCTTCTGCTTCTCCAATGGAAAGATGCCTCTGTACCTTCTCTGGTACTGCCTGGAAGCCACAGGGAGCTTGAGGCTGTCTGTTGAACTCCTGCTCCTGACACAACTGCTTGGAGGACACCAGTCCGAGTCCTGCCCTCTTCTTCAGGGCTCACCAGGAGGCTGCAGAGAACTTCTGACTGTCCACCTGTTGTCCCTGCAGATGGTAGATGGTAGAAGACCAAGTGCTGGGTTCTGCACCTGGAATGGGGCAGCCCTGGCTGTATGTACAGACTGGAGGGGAAAGGGTCTGGACAGCAGCCCTGCAAAAAGGAATCTGGGTGTTCTGGTTGATGGCAACTTGAACCTGAGCCAGCAGCGTGCCTTGGCAGCCAGAAGGGCCAACCAGACCCTGGGGTGCATCAGGCCCAGCACTGCTGCCTGAATCTCACTTTGCTCTGTGCTGTGCACCCTCACCTCCAGCATCGCCAGCACCTTCAAACCTGGGTGCAGGTTTGGGTGCAACATAAGAAGGAATAAAGCTATTAGAGAGTCCAAAGGAGGGCTGCAGAGATGGGGAAGGGTCTGAGGGCACAGTATGTGAGGAGCAGCTGAAGTCCCTTGGTTTGCTCAGTCCGGGGCAGAGGAACTGAGGGGAGCACTTATAGCAGTTGCAGCTCCTCACAGGGAGTGGAGGGCAGCAGTGAGCTCTGCTCTCTGGGAACAGCAAAAGAGCCTGAGGAAACATCATGGGACTGCAATGGGGCAGGCACAAGTGAGATTAGGGAATAGGTCTGCACCAGAGGGAGGTGGGCATGGAACAGACTGCCCAGGGCAGTGAGCACAGACACAAGCTGTCACAGCTCAGGGAGCACTTGGGTTTGGTTAGTACTTTGTGGAGCAAGGGCTTGGACTCAGTGATCCTTGCAGGTCCCATCCAACGTGGGATATTCTGTGATTCTGTGACTTTAAAGCCACAAGACAGAATAGGTAAGATCAATGTAATTTTTGTTTTTTCCCCACGAATTCTAAGAAAGAAGACAGAAGTTTAAAAAAATCTGCAATTACATTGATATAAAATTATATTACTACAGAGACAAAAAAAAGACAAAACAACACAGTAGCTTACATGCCAAACATGAGAAATATGACAATACTACTGTGAATTTCTACAGCCTAATGAATTCAGGATTTTAACACCATCACCACTTTAGCAAGCAAAAGGCATTTGCAGTATGTGTATCAAAATCCATTTCCCAGCATAGGCACAATTCCCTGTTATGGCACAAAATCCCAAGATTTGAACTGACTATGACTGCAAATTTTGAAATCATCCCCACTGCCACCATAGGTAGGCTGCAGACAGAAGAAAAGCCCTCAATGTAATCCAGCACGCAGAAAAATTCTCAAACTATAGTTTTCAAAAGCAGCCTTGTCATTTATTATGAAATGAATGAAAGAAAAACATGCTTGCTTCAAATTCTGTATTAAACTCTGCAATAGTATGCTCCACCACTTTTAATAACCCTTCCTCTTACAGAATTCCACTGCTTTTTAATTTGCTAGTTTGGGGAATTTTGGAAGAGCAGTTGTTAACTTTATAGTGTTATGACCATCAGTATTCAAAGAGAAAGAAATGCACAATCTCTGCCTTTAACAAGGCTCATTTGACACTCAGTATAGAAAGTGACACTCAGTATAGAAAGCATTCCATAGCAAAGGTATCAGCGATAAATGTGAACAAAGCCATGTTGGCGTGTATTCATCTGATACCTGTGTCAGAACCAGTAATGTCAGGTATTTCTCCCAAAGGTGAAGAAAATAAATGAGTATTAGGTATTGACATAACTATGCAGAAATAAGAAAGACCTGTAGTAAGTGCTGGGCCATTCGCTTACAAGCAGGCAGTTCTGGGGTGAAACAGCATTTTGCTGCAACACTTCAAAGTATGAGTAGCACCAAATCCTCTCCACTGCATAGAAGAAAGGCTCACCATGAGGACTTAATCTCTGTACAAAGCACCAGCAGCTGTCTCACATTAATATTCTTGAACACATAAACACAGCTACAAAGCAGACATAAAGTTACAAATGTTGAATTGATTTTGAGCTAGTATATAGTTGATAGAAGTCCTTTCTTCTAAGCGAACATCAGAATGCCTTAAATCTACACTACTGGTCTTGGTCCTTATTTTCTTTGGCAGAGTATTACCTAATCAAATCTATTTTTCCCCTTTAGTCAGACTTTAATCACTCAGTAAAGTATCTGTTATTATACTGTTTGTTGGGCTAACCTGTCCACAATTACACACTACTTTTATCAAACTTTAAAGGTCACACAGCATTTTGTGTGCAACCAGACATGTCATGCGAACAACTGTTTCTGGAATCCTTCCATGTAAACAAGCATAACGAGACTTTACGAATTTTGTGGGAAACCCACAAGCATTTCCTTAACGTAGGCTTGGTACCCACAAAAGCCCCAAACTATCCATGCTGACGAAATCCTCCCTCTCCCCGTTAGGAGAAATTCCTCCAGTGTGTATCAGTGCCAGCCATGAGGGAACACAGTACAGAGGTGATGCTGTGTGCACTTTCTGCTCAGCTACCAAAACGAGTGGCCTCTTTCATGGTGGTTTCTCTAACAAATAAAGAGCCAATAGCTGGCTTGTGACACTCAGCCTCATTCCTAAAAGCTAAGAGGGATCAGCAAGTAAAAATATTCATGTCTTTGTAGTGTGTTACTTATATCTACAATCCAGGCTTGCAGTATAACAACAAACTTAAATTCTTTTTTGTTTTTCCAACTGTGTCATGTTACTATTTTAAATGCTTTTGAGAAGGGTCTCCTTTGGAGCACACCATGTTAAACTCCCCGTTTCTTCGACTCCTCTATCTATGTCCTATCTGTAATACAGCCCTTCTTATTCCCAAGGGATTCAAATCAGAAGAAACAGGGAGCTCTTATTATTATGTAAGTTTGACAAGAACTGCTTCTAAGCAGCAACTGCCAAGCAGCAACTGCCAAGAAGCACAATTTCTGTCATCTGGGAACACTGCTGCCATAAACACCTCACAGGGTTACTGTGTTTGCACCGAGATGGTTTCAGCTCTTTTCAGAGAATCCCTGCTTCCTCTCCACAGAGCCACTGGGGAAAATTAAATGTAATGGCTTATGCACCACTAACATACCTCCTTGCAGTATTTCCTACTTAACCACAACATTAATATGGTTCATGCTTGCATACCAGAAAGCTGGATGAACCCTAGCAATGGTAAGATGGTATTGGTGGATAAAGGAAATTTGTTAAAAAAAACCATATTTCTAGGATACCCATATCAACTGTGACCTCCCCACACAATATTAGGCTACCAGTTCTGCTATGCACTTGAATTGAATCACTCCTCTCAAATACTTAAAAGGGCAGAGCTACTCAAAGGGTGCCATTCCCCTCACAGCCTTAATCACAAAGCTTTTACACCACTTCAACTGTAACTGAGCAGTGAGTGGAACACAGCATGCCTGCCAGTCCCACAAAGGCTCCAACTGGATCCAAGCACAGCAAGTCAGCTGCTCAGCAGCCACACTCAAGCAAACTTCCATTAAATAATGGGTCAAAGTGAAGGTTCCCATTCTTACCTTCAGATCTTTTCACTGGAGTGAGGTTCAGCTACTAGATAAACTGCTTTTCTAAATGACAGAACCATCAGTAACATCGTTCTGTTACTGATGTGATGCCTTAAATGCCATTTTCCCATGATAGGCACAAAGATAAAAGCCTTTCCAGAAGAGATGAGGACAACAAACTTTAGTTTTATCAGAAAACAGAAAGCAAAACCTATTTTCTTAAACTACTCTGCTAACAATAGCTGAAATTAAACCTCCCCTGCACCACACTTTAAAAATATGGTCAGTGCTATCAAAAGGAGAGCAAAGCAATTCATGTTCCCTTATTTCACTACACGGGAGTGCATCTTTACAACATGGTGATTTCCACAAGCCAGGTATACATGTAACTAGTAAGCTTAAACCTCAAAAGGGTGTGTTACGATGGTAGCATTTTTTAATGTGCTTGCTATTCAACAGACTTAAGAAAAGTGTTTTTTTAATACCAACAAGTAAAAACAGTACACTGACAAGTTTCAGAAATTAGACTTAATGTGCTCCTTCTCCAGTTATTAACATCACAGCACCGTGTCTCATTTTACACTTTAGTAGTGCTTTTGTTTATCTCATGCAGCAGTGCTAGTCCAAGGGCCTGAATAGAGGAAGTTGCACCAGAGCTGTCAAGTTCCACTAAGCAGGTCAGCTACATTGGCCCTGGAGATGGCCAGCACTGTCTGCTTTTGTCCCAGAAGACAATGCACACACAACTCCTTCCTCACTGTAACTGCACCTGCCACGCTTCCAGGGCCAGCATGGAAAAAATACTGCTTACGGTTCATTTCAAGTCCTGCCCACTGTCATCTTCTTTCCTCCAAGAAAGCCACATTTGTTGTGTCACAGAGCCTCAACAACAAAGTTGCACGTGGAAACACATCTCCATATCTATCCAATCTCTACAGAGTTGGAGGTGAGTATAAGCAACCACATGAACACATCACTGTGCAGCTACAGAGAACAATATCCAGTCAAGAGGAGACAATGAGCTCTTGGGTTGTTTTTACATGGTTGGTTGTTTTCATTTGTTTTTTTGCCTCTGTGGGTTGCATTGTTTCGGTTGGTTCCCCACACATACACTATTTCTTTTTTACCCCCTCCAAGCGGTCAGGTTTCTTGCTGTCTAGGACAATGAAAACAAGCATGTAAGCCTTCTCAAGAGAAACTAAGAAACAGCTGTTAAATTTCACATTCTCCTTTGAGCCCTGATTTCACAGTGAAAACTCAGCATCCTGTTTTCCAAAGAAAGTAGGTGGCTGGTTTCTTTTTCACAATAGAACCTGACCTGTTGGTTCTGGAGCTCCTCAAATGTGGGCAGTCAGACACACTACAGCTGCTGTGCTCCGGAAGAAAGCAAATTTCGTTTTGTAATAAAATACTGTCCATGGTCATTGTAAAGGTATAAAATGTGTGGCTTTAAATTCATTCTAGGATGACTGTTGAGGAACTGTATCTGTTAGATACATGCATGCACAGTCTATAGAGCTGGGGCAGAATCTTTCTGCAAAAAAGCACTTGGAAGTTTGACAGTTACTGTGAACTACAATAACCTCACAAGGTTTTTCTATTCCTGCTGAAATACTGCTTTCACAGTATTTAGGTTTTGATTCTCATGTTAAATGTTTGTGATGGTAAAATCCAGCCACATTTCATGTACACATGCATACACATCAAGATAGGCTGCAACAAATCTGAGAATTCAGACTTTTCACATCACAGAAACAGAGAAAAATTCACAATAGCAAGAATGATAAAGCAGAAAACCTTCCAATGCTTACTCAAAACTATGAAGAATTTATACAGTAACACTAATGAAAATAGTCTCATCAAGCTCCACAGATCAGTGGACATCTAAATGCCAAACCCAAGCACAGAGTCTGGCTGTTCTTTGTGGCTAGAGCCACTACAGTCAATGGGATAGTTTAAAAGACTGTACAAGTTCAGTATCCAGATCCAGACCTAAATGAACAGGAATAATAACACTGTAACAGACAACAGAGAATCAATCATGATCAAATTAAGTGTAATGATGGATAAGAGGAACAAATGGCTGAGAAATCTTCTCCAGTTGCCTATTTTTACACCTTTTTACCAGCTGAATGTTCCAGTGGGCAAGTTCCTTGAGTGGGCAAGGAATTTAGAATTAGGATTGCTAGGACAAAACTAAACTCAAAGTAGAGAATCATCATGACCAGGAAAACAGAAGAAAATCTACGTTTTGGTATAACATAACATCAACAGAATAAGAAAAGTAGAATAGTTGACATAATAAGCTTTCATATTTTGAGAGGTTTGCCAACATGAGACAGCAGGAATAAAGCAGACTGACCACCATTTTGGATAACACTGGTTGGGATTTACCAACTACACTGCAGAAAGACAAGACAAAAATGACCCAGTAACACCAAAACAATCTTTGGTTGATTTAATTAGAAAAATCCTGCCATATATAAAAAACCATCGTAATTTCTGCATTTGTCATGTCAGTGTTACTAAGTGTTCCTGACTGATTAAGCATGAAAAGGTAAATGTTGCTGGCAAATACAGAAGATTTAAGAATCTACTGCCATCTGTATTATTAAAAGCACATTTTTCACATGACCAGTTATTTAGCAGAACAGCAAACAAGACACCATTCTGGCTTATGCTATGAAAAATTGTACCATAGCTCTATTAAGCTGACGAATACTAGAACACAAAAGTTTGACATGAACAAGTAAAAAGAAACCAAATAAGTAAAAGTCTCTTTATATATTCAGAAATGCTGTTCTATCAAAATCAGCCCTCACAGTCCATATACCCGCCAGTTTACTCTCGTGTCACAACATGAAGAAGGTAAAGCAGCCTGGCAGTACATGGAGCATGAGGGAAAATACCTTTCCAGACAGAATGTATGAGACAAATGTAATAATCTGAGATAGCTTCAGCTGCAAAGCAAAGAAGGAAAATAAACTGCTTATGTGCTCGAAGCACAGAAACACTGCACGCCTTGATAAAACGTGAAAAATACGGAAGAAACAAAAAAGCCTGTGCAGAGAACTGAAAGCAATAAACTCCCACCCTGATGTCAGCACCACCAGTAACCCCATGACTGCTCGGTTCTGTCTCACCTGAAAGCACATCTGTCTCAGTAAGGGTGGGTGTGCTCCATGTTCTGTCTTCTGCTGGGTTTAGAGGCAGAGAGCTTCACCGTAGGCTGGATATAGAATCATAGAATGGTTTGAGTTGGAAGGGACCTCTAAAATCATCTAGTTCCAACCCCCTGCTATAGGCAGGGACACCTCCCTCTAGAGCAGCTTGCTCCATCCAGCCTGGCCTTGAATGCTTCCAGGGAGGGAGCATCCACAGCCTCCCTAGGCAACCTGTTCCAGTGTGTCACCACTCTCACAATAAAGAATTTCTTCTAGAAATCTCGTCTAAATCTACCCTCTTTCAGTTTAAAGCCATTTATTCATATGGGGCAGAGCTGGACCCCAGCATAGATCCATGAAGTGAGAAAGGTAACTAAAAGTGTTATTTTTGATTCTCTTTGCTTACTCCTCGGATGCTATAAAAATGGTTAAGTAAAGACAAGTACGCAGACACCTGCTGCCATCACCTCAAACCTATCTAAGACAAGAGTTCATTGAAATATAATCCTCGCTAAAGGAAAATAGTTTCTGTGACTTTAAAATATCTTGAGTTACTGAAAAAACTTCCTGCGTTCATTTAACAAAACACGCAGCTTTACAGCAGCTAAAGAAAAACTAACAGCAGAGAAGTCAGTGACATAACGCTCCAGTACGTGGCAAGTGAAGGCAGGAGGCACGTTAAATGCTGACTAGGTGAAATTGCCAGGGTGTGGGAATGAATACATTAATTACTTCTCCTGCAGAAATGAAATTAGGCAATTAGCTTCCCCAGGTATTACATCCCTTTGAAATGAATGCAGCTAAGGCTGCATCCTCTAAGACTGCTAACATCTAGATAGAGCAATTAATCCCAGAGTAACTCATTATCACTCCCACCAAGTGCTACGGAGCTTCTCCTCGGTGCTCCTACAGGGAGCATTCCTAAAGACCTTCACATGTTCATCTCACTTCTATCACCACACTTAAGTCCATCCCCATCAACCGCTGATGTTCAGTTTCCTCTGCCTTTACAGTGCACTAATTAACACAAGACTTTCAGCAGTAAAGAGAGCACTAAGGGGAAATATGCCATCAGAAGACACAAGGCAAGAGTACAAAGAAAACTGAAATTCTGTGGTGTTTCCCTTATGAAACAGAATATTGTTTTGCTGTCTGGGACTTCTGTTCCTCTTACAGGTCTTATTTCTGCATGGTAAAGTCCATGTTCTGGATTTCTTACCATGAATTCCTTGGGAAATATCTTACAACCTTAATGGGTCCCACAAGAATAATATCACAATGATTAAGAACACCTTCGAGACTAGAAGTATTTTCCAAGCACGAGTCTACAACTGTAATCATAGAAGATACAGTCTGGATTGTACCTCCTTTTATTAATAAGGAAAACTCTTTACTCACAGACATCACTCATCACAACTCTCTGCAGAAATGAGAGATGGGAGCTTGATTTCTGCCTCAGTATGAGTGAATTAATCACTGATTTATTAGATTAAAAAGGGAGAACGTGTGCTTTATTAATTTTCCTTGAAAGATCACAAAAATAAATGCTCTATTTACAAACGAGGCCAATGTTTCATTCAGCCTGGACCACCTTGCTAATTTAATTAACAAGGAAGCGCGGCATGGATAACAAGCAGGAGGAGTTGGAAAGCACAGTGCAATTAGAAAGCTGTGACCTAATTGCTATCACAGAAACACGGTGGGACAAATTACACAACTGGAACACTGTAATCGAGAGCTACAAGCTTTTCAGAAGAGATATGCAGGGAAGGAGGGGCAGGAGTCACTATGCCAGCTGACACAGAAAGACTGACCAATGTCATCTACCTGAACTTCTGCAAGGCATTTGACACAGGACACGGTCCCACACCACAACCTTATCTCTAAACTGAGGATAGATGGATTGGGTCAACTACTCAGTGAATAAGGAGGCATTCAAGGCCAGTTTGGATGAGATCCTGAGCAGCCTCATCTAGTGGTTGGCAACCCTGTCTACAGCTGGAACTAAATGCTTCTTGATGTCTCTTCTTAATGTCTCTCCCAAACCATTCTGTGAGTCATATTTAATCTGAAACTAAAGGAAAAAGCAACAAGATACACTGCAGTTTTAATTTTTCTTCAAACTGAACATCTACATCAATTTTTCATCACAGACGAGGTAGGATAAGGTGGAAAGCACTGAGCCAGAATAAGTGTGATAAAAGAGCTAGCCGAAGGCCGAACTTTGGGGATGTGAACTAGAAGGGATATCAATAACAGCCTAATACTGTTACTACTCATTCTGTGCTGCTGGTCCAAATGTAAAAACCATACAGCTGATCCAGAGACTACACCTAAAAGAACTTTTGACATATTATGCCGGAATTACTAAATATTGATAAATTACCCTAAGCCACACAGACAAAAAGAAGAAATTACAAATGGCTCTACCAAATTTTTGTATTTGGTATTTGTATTTTACATTTTTTTAAGATTTTATCATATTATCCACAGTACTGATGCCCCAGTTAGAGAAGACTAAAACACTGACTGTTTTCCAGTCTTCCTGGAATCATTGAAAATATGCACGATGTTCCCAAGACAAAAATCTCTGTTGTGCATTACATTTTGCAAGGAGGTCTACAAAGACTGCCATGATGAGGAGAATGTGTGCTACTCCCACAAGCTCAGTAATTCCAGATGAGTTGTCCAGACTTCATTGTCTGAGCAAATCCTACTTTCATTATCTTTTAAAGAAGTAGCAATACTACCACTTTAATTTTAGAAAATAATTTGACAAGAAACTTAAGTGGACAAATAGCTAATCTTGGTAGAGAGCATGCAGGTATCTGAAGGGAATAAGTTGTTCTGGGTATATATGGAATGAAACAGGCTATCAGCTTAAAATCTAGTTCAAGAAAGGGCACTCTGAGCAGCAACAAAAACAAGCCAAAATGCACACTGTTTTACCAGCAGGTCCTCCACCTTTTTGCAACAAAGACGTTTACTGCATTAGAGGAAATCTCTTCCCTGAAACATTACACTTCTTTCTCACCCCAAAAGTGAAAAAAAAACTTATTTTAGACCATAGTTTGGTACCCGATGGAAATTTGTATCAAACAGAAGTCTTACATACCTACATTCTGCACCATTTTTTAAATGACAAGAGCATACTGAGCACATGAAATGCATATAATTGTGATGCTTCCTAAAAGATGCTACTGCAAGTTATGATCAGCTCCTGTCACACAGCAAGTTGTTTTCCTGCAGATGAGTTTCTGTATCAGTGCATTTAATGACACGTAGCTTCACGTCATTCCAAAATCATGTGTGAAAATCTTTATTTCATAACACAGCTTTTCTATGTGGGCATCTTTTGTTTCAACAGCAATCAGCTACATACAAAGGGAAAAGATCATTTTCCTCTGAAAGCTTTGGCAGTTTGCAGAACTCTACTTCATTCTATCTATGATGTAAGTGTCTCACAACAGTATTCATCCCACAGCTAAAATCCTATTTTTTTCAAATGTTTTAAGCATAGGAATTACATGTAGTTGCAACACAACTCACACAAACTCGAATACCCTGCAGGACTCTCTTCAGAAACCATCCATCACATCTTTTTGTCTGCTCATTACTCTCTACTGTCCAAGAAGTCATGCTAACGACAAAATGCCTTTATTTTCTGGTTACTGCTGTTGCCAGCTTAATGTGTCAGTCTCATCTCTGTCTCTGTTAGTCTGTCTCCTTCCTGTACCTTAAGACTGTTTTTTATTTCCCACCAGTATATTCATTACAGGGCTCTTCTTTTTTCCACACTGGAATGAAGCTCAGTACCTGCTATAGGCTTCCTCAGCTCTGGGGTTAGATTTGAACACACAGAGAGAGAATTGTAACATTCCTGGAGAAAGAACATCATCAGGAATCATTTAATTTATGAGGAGCTTTAACATCTCAGAGACTCACAAGTCAATAAAAGTAATAAAGACATGACACATGAATAAGTCTGGGACTTTAATAAGTCCAGGGCAAAAATGTATAGATAAACTGAAAAGATTAAGCAGAAACAGGTGCACTAAAGTAAGAAGACAGCATACTGCTGAAATGGGATGCTGTTGTGAGATGTGAAGGAGTACCTTCCTCACTTCTGTTGTCAGCAATGATGGCAACTAATGGGAATGAGAAGGCAAAGATGGCAGTTATGTATCTGAAAGTTAAAATGAAATTGGCATTCAGAGTGGGATGACTCGACCTGTATTTTTCAAAGAACTGACAAAACTACAAGCTTGCAGCCACAACTAATCTAGATCCTAACAAATCCATCTCTTCTAGAACACAAGAGACTGTGGTGTACAAAAGAAGAGCAAATTGATGTCGACACTACATCATATCAGGCTGTTAGCAAAAAAATCACCTGGTAAGATACCAGATAGAAATAAGATACCAGAAGAAATAAAAACAAGACATCTTGAAATAGACAAGTAACAAATTGGTTACATAGGCAACAAATAGGAGTGGAGCTCCTAAGGAGTGTATTGATAACCCTCATGTTAGACCTATTCATTAACTAGAGAAACAAGCAAATGAACATAAGCACTTCAATAATATTCACCATCTCATGAAACTGGAAAATCCCTGTCAATACAGATCAGAAGGACCTTCGTAAGAAGAGCTAGAGGACTAACGTAATAAAAATAGAATGACAATGCACGAGTTTGCATACCAGCAAACTAACATTGTTTTACTGTAAACTCAGAACTTACTCATTGAAAACTGCAGAAGAGAAAAAATACAGAGTACTGTGAGTCAAAGCAATCGGACTTAAAAAGAAGAGAAATGCAAACTGATTTAGGTGACATATACTTGCAGTAAAGTACTAATACTGCTGTGCAAATAACCTGGCAAATCCCATTGGAAGAACACCGAACACAGTCTAGGCACTCACTTTCAAGACAGCAGGGCACAGACAGAATGATGAGCAGAGCAATAAGCCTACTTGATAGATAAGACTTAAAAGAGTTTGACTTGTTGACAGAGAAATGAATATCAACCTGTGCACCCAGTAACCTCAGCAGTGCTTCTAATTTTCATCCACGCGTTCAAAAAATAGCCAGCAATTAGTGAATGCTTGTAGGCCTAAAAGATGGCCTTCTGCTATAAGCAGTTAGTAAAAATGGTGTCATACCATTTTTAATTCATAGAATGTCTCAAACAAGGCATTTTAGGTGGCCTCTAATTAGGTACAACAGAGGTGAAAAAACAGAACTATTTTCTAATGTGGTGGTTGAACAGCAGTTCTGGAAACCAGGGGAAAACTCGTTTCCCATAACTGCAGTGTTCAGGAAATGCAACACATGTCCTGATCTAACTCACAAATGTTAGCTTTAATCCTCAATTCAAACAACTTCGGACAAACCTTTCTGAAAATGAAAAGCTGTTAGCCTTTGACTGCCAGTTCTTTTCCCCTTCCAAAAATACAGGCATAAATGGAGAACTTAAGAAAAAAAAAAAAGTAATTGCAGCTTAGTTCCATGAAAATTCAAACCTTACTTCTTTAACTGCAAATCACAAATCTAAGAGATACAGGGTTTGAATGAAAAAAAGAACAGCCAGCTATCAGGACAAGATCATTACAAGTCTGCAGCGCTGCCAAAATTATTTCTGAAGACATCAACTTCAAAAACAGCTAAAAAAAGAAAAGAAGAAACAAGTTTCAGGATTCTGAGTTATATTTTAATAGCAACAAAAGGGAGTGAACAAACAAACAATAGAAGCCAAGTACATAGTTTAATCTTTTTTTCCTTCTGAAATCAGAATAAAATGTCCCCTCTTTGCTCCTTTAAAAATCATGCAAACGTACATCTAAAAGGAAAATTATTTTTGAAGTGGTGAGTGTGTTTTCAAATGAAACCTCTGGGGAAAATCATTGATCTAGTAGCATCACTGGTGATGGAAGAACACAGAGTGTTAAAGTCTGTGACATGAAGAAGTGCTGTGCTCTGGGAAAGCAGGTCATTTTTTGGATTGCAGTTTATTCATCCCTCCCTCCTACAACACCATGAATACAGCTCTCCCTCCCCTCCTTGGTAACACGCAGACACACATTCAATCGCTTGGGATTTTCAAAATCCAGAGAACCTGAAAAGCCTCCAAAGTCCTGCCTGATTTCACCAAGGCTTGTGCTCTAAGCTGCGTGCAACCAAAGCCCCTTTGAAAAGTTCTTTCCAGCTCCACTGCCCCACATCTGCAGCCATGGGGCAGGAGGTTGCTGGACAGTTTTACCATAAGGTAGCACTTGACACTTACTTTGCACAGGCTTACAAGACTCTGCAGAGCAGAGGCAGGCAAGAATTATCAGGTTTGTCCATTTGTAAAAAAAACCTTGTGTTGTGTGTAGAGGGCTAATGGGCCAAAAAGCCCATCTATTCAACAGCACTTCCAGTAGAATGCACAGAACCAGCATTACCAAGGTGATCACTCTTGTCTCAAGGACCTTACTCTCTTCCATCCAACAGCACATTAAGACAACTGAAAATGTAATGAACTTTGTGCTACAAAACATGCTTTATCGAGTCCATGCCCATGTAAGGGCACAGCATCACTCCCACCTAGAAGTATCGTTTTTATATGTCATCAAGCATTATACTGCTGAAAGAACCAAACTGAAATGAAGCCAATAAATTAGCTATCAATGTCCAAAGCAATAGTCTGTGCAAAGATTAATAATGTTTTCCTGAATAAAAGTAATTAGGTGTCTGTATGTCGATGGAGAATGTTTAACACATAGCCATGTGTTAAGATGGAAGTAGAGATGAAGATATCAGTACATTCATGCCTTTGATGGTGGTCAATGAGAAAACCTAGTTTCATGCAAACGACAGGTCTGCTATCAAGGCAGTCACCCTGCAGAGAGCAGAAATGGCTCCAGTGAACTGCAACTGCTATGTCTGGCCATGAGTTCAGAATTCAAAGCAAAACACAACAGGACAAACTGAATGTGTACTGCAAAATCGTGGTTACTGAGGTTTCACATATTAGTGAACAAATGACAGTGCAGCACGTAAAGCAGCAGAGGCTGAGCGCAGGAGTCTGCTGCAGTTTCTCTGATTGGCAACATATATCCAGCTCCTTGGACAATGAGTTATACCATATGTGTGTATTTATGAACGTAAAGGAGAAAAACCACCAGGGCACACACAGGCTGTTTGTCTCACACATGTTTAGTCAGATATTAGTTAAAAACTGCCCTTCCTGCCATCCCTTCCCCAGCACCAGATGTAGACACAAGGCAGTGGAAGTGTAGCAGACATAAGCATGACAAGCTAATTCCCTGCACAAAGTACAAAGGGGAGGAGGGAGAGAGGGGAAGGGGAGACAAAAACACTACACGGGAGTCCCACAAGGTCAGGGCAGGAGACTGAGACAGCTGTCAAGGCTGGAAGCCAGTACACTTGCTTTTATTATAGCAGATATTGTTGTTATCATAGCAGCTCCGTTCTTAAAACGGTGCAGCCTGTGAGTGCAAGTCAATAGGTGTGACAGTATCCTGAGATTTCAGTCACAGCAGTCAGACTTATTAGAAATGCAGACTTATTGCAGAAATGCAACACTTGTTTTCAATGGAGGAAAAGGAGGGAAAGAGATGCATCTCTAATGCCATGCTGTCAGGTGCAGAAGAAAAACCCACTTCTGCACAAAGCAGCATTTCAAAGGCCATAGATATATCAATGAGAAACTGGTAAACAGAGGAAAAGGGGTTGCAACAAAAGCATCTTCCCTTAGGATACAGCCTCCTTACTCTCCCTGTAAGATGGTGCCACAAAGGGTGAGGCTTTGGGGTGTCACTAACCCTGTTGTTAATGCCCTGCAGGACAAGCTTCCCCTGCACACATTGCACTGAGTCATGTAAAACTCCCAGGTGGGTTCTTAATCAGACTTGTGAATTTTAAAAGACAAACAAACGCATCATTCATGTTTTTTCAACGTGCAGTTTGTTTTCAAGAATGAACTGAGCAGTAAAACATACTAAATATAAGGGCTCACTCTGTAATGCATCAGTTTGCTGCATCTTAGGAGATAGAGCACTCATTCATTTCCCAATGCTTTAAAACCTTCCAGCAAAGGCTGAGCCAGCAATCGATGAAAATATATGCGGGTGATGAGCTGACATGCATATCTGATAAATGGATAAACCATACCCAGCCATTTACAGCTCCCAATGCTGCACATTTGTCATGGTTTTATGACTTTTGGTTATTGGTATTGCACATCATAACATCACGTAATGCACTGGGAGTTAAACTGTTAGTGCAGTTCTGGGTCCCTGTCTCAGAAGAGAAGAGCTACATACCCCAGCACGCTTTGTGTTCGGAGAGGAGATAAAATCCCTGACAAAGACACCTGATGTCTCTTTTCCCCTTTTGATGGTCAGGCTCTCCTCCCTGCTGCTCGACCCGACTATTCACGTTTTGTCTCAGCATTAGTGTAAAGCCTTCAGTTTTTTTTAGACACTCTTTCTCTTTTTTTTCTCTATTAGCTGCAATTTTAATTGTATTATATTGTGTTATAGCGTGTTATCTTGCATTCCGATATCTTATTTACTAAATTAGTTTGTTTCTCCTCAGATCGTGGCTGCTGTTTTGTTTTGGGGCCCATCTCTCTACCCTTTATCCCTTATCCCTTTCTGGGGTGTGGATCTGTGGGTCCTTCCAACAGGCCAGTCACAGAACTGGGCCAAACCAGCCCATAAACCATTGGCAACATCGTACAGATGTCATGTAGTTCTGGGCAGCCATGAAAACTCACTTTGTTCCACAAAGCTACTATGATGTATTGAGAAGCCACTGAACAGCTTCTGGAGAACAAAGAAATATTTGCTGTGAATTAATAAAAAGTAATTGCTACTAAATCATATACCTAACAGATAAATGCCAATATGATAATTGCTGTCACATCCCATAAAACAGTAAAGTGAATTGGATAAACAAATAAGTAACTGCATTATAATTACAGGCTAGATGATCCATTTCTTTGCTGTAAATTTAGTTAATCCTGGCTTTTGGTCCCCCTACTGTCAATTACATTAGTATTAAAAGGTATCATTCTGAGTCAACAAACAACATTTAACTCTCCTCTGAAGCTGACTTCTTCAACAGGAATACAGTGAAGCCAGACCTGTTGATCTAAAGAAGCTAAAAGATGTGTCTCTTCCAGCTTCCTTCAGTCTCACTTGTAAGCAGTCAGCTTTTGCAGCTCTTCACAGCCTAGATGGCTGGCTTCATTTCTGATTCTAGTAACTGCAGCATGGAGAAAACACTCTAAAACCAAATTCTGCAGAGAACCCCTTCTCCTCTTCCTCTTAATTTTCTTTTGTAGAAAGCAGAGAAAAACCTGAAGAATGGCTGTATGATAGAAAGACCTTTTGTAGATCCCTCTCCTTTGACAGTGCAACTGTAAGAATAAGCATCCTCTCTCAAACATGCCAAGAACTTTAAAAACCCTCAAAAAGGAAGCATCCTTCTGACAGGCATTACAGCTTTAAATGCTGCTCTCTAAAAAGCCACAGGCCTTTCCCTAATCATGGAGCAAATCCCAGTGCACCTAAGTTACCTTTCAGAGCTTTAAACAAAACCTTTATTTGCTGTCACTGTGTTCACAAATGCCTCACAATCTCACCATCAGAAAGACTGTTATTTTTAAAGAAAGGGAACGGAGCTCTAAGCAGTGAGTTAAAGCAGCCTTCTTAACAGACCCACAAAGTGCAAGTTGTCATAACAGCAGAACGCATGTAGGCCTTTATCATTTGACAGATAACACGTGTTTTTTCTCCTCTTCTCTTCTGGCAGATATTGCTATAAAGTCAATAAACACATTTTCTAATGAGCTATAGAAGAAAATGAATTTAGAAACAAAACCCACAAAAAGCTGCTAACGTGACTGTCACTAATTCATGACAATTTATGTTCTCTTCAAGATGCCATTACAGTAATGCACTGCACTTTTCACAAGAACTCACATGCAGAATAACGTGAGCCATGCTTACATAAGTACCTCCTGAGCTCCAGCACAGATCTGCAGCAAGAGCATGCTTCACCTACATCCCAACATGCACAGAGTGTATCATCTGGTGTAACACAAAACAAACACCTGCACTAAGTTTGAAGTAGGATTTCACTTGAAAGCTGCCACAGCCACTGAACCTCTTTCTAATTCTAAGCTCTGCACAGCCCCCTCAGGGAGAAATACTCATGTATGCAGGAGTATCTGGAGGATGCCTTTCAGTATCTAAAAGGGGGCTATGAGAAGGAAGGAACAGACTTTTCAGCAGGGTCTGCTGTGATAGGACAAGGAGAAATGGCTTCAAACTAAAAAAGGAGATTTAGGTTGGATATAGGGAAGAAGTTTCTTACAGTGAGAGCGATGAGGCACTGGGATGGGTTGCCAGGGATGCCCCGTCCCTGGAGACATCCAAGCTTAGGCTGGCCAGGGCTCTGAGCATTCTGATCTAGCTGTAGGTGTCCCTGTTCTTAGCAGAGGAGTTAAACCAGATGGCCTTTAAAGGTCCCTTCCAACTCAAACTCATAATTCCATGATTCTATAAGAGACAGAACTAGCGCTTCTCTGCCTTACCAAAATAAAAGGCACAGCCCAAGGAAGAGGTGCCAACCTGACATGCTGGGTTATTGCCATCTGCACTGAGTTTTAGGCTGCTGCCTGAAAGAGAGACCAAGACAACAGAGTGCAACTTCAGCCAAAAGAAGGAAAGTCCTGACACACTTGACAAGTCAGCACTCTGTGACACAATGTACTAGGCAGACCCATTTCAGTGAGCATGGGGACAATCACCTAAAAAGCTTGAAAATGAAACTGTTAATGAAAATGCAACCTGTGTTATCAAGGCAGTCCAAAGGCAAAGTGTTATTCCTCAATTCGCTGTATTAGATGTAGGAAAGTGCTCACAAGGAGACAATTGCTCACATGCATTGCTCTGAGCCCACAGAGGTGCAGTGCTCGCAGAGGCACACACCATCATGTGCCAAACCCAGTTCCAGGTGCCAGGCTTTGGTGATGCAGTCACTGCATCAGCACGGTTCTAACTTGACCAGTGCAAAAATAAATAAGCAAATAAATGAAACCACTCTTGTTTTGGGAGATACAGATTGCCCCTTTCTGGGCAATCCCTATACTGGGAGGCAGACTCTTGTCAGCACCGAAAATCCTGTGGCTATGAGTGGAGCAGAGCAGCCTCTGCAGCAGCCGCTGACAGCCCCGCGTCCCCTACGTGCAAAGCCGTTCGTTCCTCCCGGATTCCTCCAAGCGGCGGCTTCCTATAGAAAGGGAGAACCTGGCAAAAGACGGGATGAAAGGCAGGTTGTAAACGTACTCCACGGGACGCTATGCACATGGCAGGAGGAGGAGTGTGATGAAGATAACCACCGAGGGAGAAAAGCTTTCCCCGTTTCAGCACCACGGACCTCACGCGGGGCCCCGGCGTCAAACGCGACGCCCTTCAACCGTTCGGGGCCCGACGGCCGCCGGAGCTGCGCTCCGACCCCGGCACGAGGGCCATCCATCCCCGCGCCCCCCCCGCCGCGGGCTCACCTGCAGCGGGCAGCGGCCGGGCGCGGCGTGCTCGGGCAGACGGCCGAGGTAGACGCTGCGCTGGAAGCGGGGCTCGTTGTCGTTGTCGTCCCGCACGCGGACGCTGAGGCGGCACCAGGAGGAGCGCGGCGGGCGGCCGCCGTCCCGAGCCACCACGCGCAGCTCCAGCGCGGCGCGGCGCTCGCGGTCCAGGAGCCCGCGGGTGCTGACGGCACCGCTCCGCGCGTCGATGCGCAGCAGCGCCAGCGCGTCGGGTTCTCCCTCCAGCGCGTAGCGTACTTCGGCGTTGGGCGAGCCGGGCTCGTCGCCGTCCGAGGCGCTGAGGCGCAGCACGGCCGTGCCGGGAGCGGCTGCCTCCGAGACGGCGGCGCGATAGTGGGCCCGCGCGAAAGCGGGCGTCTCGTCGTTCACGTCGGCGACGCGCAGCAGCAGCGCCCGCTCGGCAAAGAGCGGCGGGGCGCCGCCGTCGCGGGCCACCAGGCGCAGCGCGTAGAGCTCGCGGCGCTCGCGGTCCAGCGGCGCCGCCACGCACAGGAAGAAAACGCCGGCGGCCGCCGGGCGCAGCGCGAAGGCGCCGTCCCCGCCGCGCAGGGCCAGCACCGCGCCGGCACCGCCGTCCGCCTCGTCAGCGTCCGACACGGAGACGCGAGCCACGTAGGCGCCGAGCCGCGCTGCCTCGGAGACGCGCGGGCCTCCGCTCTCGGTCAGGAAGAGAAGGCGGATGGCGGGCGCGTTGTCGTTCACGTCCAGTACGGCCACGGACACCAGCGCCGACGACACCTCGGGCTGCACGCCGCCGTCCCGCGCCTCCACCACTACGCGGTGCAGCGCCCGCGACTCGCGGTCCAGCGGCCGGCGCAGCCGCAGCACCCCGCTGAGCGCTCCCACCGCGAAAAAGCCGCCGGGGTCGCTCAGCCGCCGGTTGATGGCGTAGCGCACGCGGCCGTTGGCGCCCAGGTCGGGATCGGTGGCGCGCAGACGGCACACGGCGGTGCCCGGCGCCGCGTTTTCGGGCAGCCGCGCGCGGTACTCGGCGCGGCCGAAGACGGGCGCGTTGTCGTTCTCGTCCAGCACTCGCACGGCCACGCGCAGGCGGCCGCGGCGCGGCGGGCTGCCGCCGTCCCACGCCTCCAGCAGCAGCCGGTGCTCGGCCGCCCGCTCGCGGTCCAGTCGCCGCAGCAGCACCAGCTCCGGCGGGCCGGGCGCGGAGCTCCCCGCCGGGCGACCGCAGCGCAGCGCGAAGAGCGGAGGCTCTCCCGGCGCGCCGCCCGCCTCCAGCAGCGCGTAGCCCTGCGTACCGAAGCGCCCGGCGTCGGGGTCTTTCGCGGGCGGCAGGTGGAAGGCGCTGCCGGGCGGGCTGAGCTCCGACACGTCGAGCCGCAGGCTGCCCCGCGGGAAGCGCGGCGGGTGGTCGTTGGCGTCGGCCACCGTGATCTCCACCCGTACCACGTCGCCCCGCAGCGTGGCCGCCGCGAAGCTGTAGCGTGCCCGGCGCTCCCGGTCCAGACGCCGCGCCGTGCGGATCTCGCCGGTGTCGGGCCGCACCTGAAAGTCGGCCAGCAGCGCCGACTCGCCGCCGCCTTCCGACAGCAGGAAGCCGCCCGGCGGCCCCGCACCCGCCGGCAGCCCCGCGCTGATGTCGCCCACCAGCGTCCCCGCCGGCAGCCCCTCGGCCACCGCCAGCGTCAGGTTGTACACCGGCCCCGCGCCCGCCGCCGCCCGGCACAGCCACAGCGGCAGCAGCAGCAACGCGAGCCCCGGCGGCGCGACCCGGGACCCGCTCCGGCACCCGACGGCACGCCGCCGGGCCATGATCCCGGCCCGAGCAGCTGCTCCCCGAGCCGCGCCGCCGGCGCCTACGAGCTCCGAGCCGGGAGCTCCGAGCAGCTGCGAGGGGCGGGCGGGGCAGGGAGGCCCCTCGCCGCCACCGCCTCGCAGCCCCCGCCCCGCCGGGGCCGCCGACCCTCGCGTCACCGCCCACCCGGGGCCGAAGGCTGCTCTCGGGAGTGCGGGGTTCTCGGGAGCGGCAGGGGCTGGGGCGCGGCTGCCGCCGGGAGAGAGCGTGAGTGGGACGGAGATCCGCGAGGATGAGCGGGGCTGGCTGCGCTCTGCGAGAGGCTTCCTCGCCTTAATGTTGCTGCCCGTTGTTCACGCTGTAGCCTCGCGTGGGATCAGCGCTCAGTGTGGCAGGGAAGCGTGCGCCGGAAAGAAGCTCCAAGTGGAAACTTGTATCGGCTTCAGTGAGACAAGAAATTCCTTCCTTTTTCACTACTCCTGACTCCCGTATCTAATAGGAAATGGTGTACGGATGAATTTGTGTATTTTCAATGATACCGACAATACACAGCATCATGTAAGTGCTAACCAGCAGACATCCATTCTGTCCTGATTGCTAAACGCAGCACCGAAGAGAGTTTCACTTTCCAACTGTCCTCAGGGAAAATACACTGATGCTGCTGCAGGCAAGTAAAAACGTGGCAGAGCACAGAGTGGTAGACCTTCTGCTCTTGGTCTCCTCCTGAAGGAATGGGGACGCTCAGGGGAGCAGCACCAGGCATAGATCCCCATACTGCTGGGTCTGAGTGGCTCCTGCAGAGCCAGGGCTGGGCCAAACCCCAGGTCAGATCTTTCTAGGCACAGCACAACGTTCTGAGAAAGCCTCTCAGTATATATTTATATACTATGATAATTACAAGTGTAGGAGCTAGAAGGAGACACTGAAGCCCTTGACATTGAGAAAAGCCATTGAGAAAACACACGGATCCTCCCCAAGTCACAGCTGTTCACGATGAAAATGCCTGAATTCCTTGAATCACAGCGAGTCCAGAAAAACAACCATGTCCCATGCAGCCTGTGCAGTCACTAGGAAAAGACGCAAATCACATTCAATCCCACGCATTTACTAAACACAACCTGCTGCTGCCAAGCTCAGGCACTGCCTCAGGAGCAAAGCTCTGTGTTCAGGACAGCGTATATGGAGAAAGTAGGAGGGAGTCAGTTGGCTGATGTCTGGCAGTGCAAACTGACAGCCAGGCATCCCTAACTTCAGTAAGGCGTATTACATCCAGCAACGCCATGTCAAACCTTCCTCAGCCACAGCATGTTTTCAGAAATACCGCACCTTTGGGGCAGAACAGAGCTGTGAGCCTGAGCCTTACCTTGTAGGTGCTCTTCCACCTCCTCTGTCCCTCTGCTTTCTCTGAGCCATTTCTTTTTCTCTCTATTCCCTACTTCAGCTTTTTCTCTCTCGCTTGTTCATGACCTCTCTCCTTTTCTTCCACAAATGACAAACAGAAAGCCCTAGATCTTGAGATGTTTGCAGTCTCCTAGATACACTGAGCCAGCTATACTGCTCTTGGTGACACACCGAGCTTCATGAAAAGGAGAAGCAGCATCAGGTAGGACAAGGACAGGTACGCTCTTTGCTGCATAAGGAACTGGCTGTAGGGCCAGGCCCAGAGAGTGGTGGTGGATGGAGCTAAATGCAGCTGGCGACCTGTCACAAGTGGCATTCCCCTGGGGTCGGTGCTGGGGCCTGTCCTCTTCAAGATCTTTATTAATGACCTGGGTGAGGGCATTGAGTGCACCCTCAGTAAGTTTGTGGATGACACCAAGTTGGCTGGAAGTGTGGATCTGCCCGGGGGTAGCAAGGCCCTGCAGAGGCATCTGGACAGGCTGGAGAGCTGGGCTGAAGCCAACGGGATGAGGTTCAACAAGGCTGCATAGAGGAAATGGACCTGGGGGTATTGGTCACTGCTTGGATGAACATGAGCCAGCAGTGTGCCCAGGTGGCCAAGAAGGCCAATGGCATCCTGCCTTGCATCAGGAATGGTGCTGCCAGCAGGAACAGGGAAGTGACTGTCCCCCCCCTCTGGTGATGCCACACCTCGAGTGCTGTGTCCAGTTTTGGGCCCCTCACTGTTGGCTGCCAGGGAGGTGGTGGAGTCACCGACCCTGAAGGTGTTCAAGAAATATTTACACGTGGGATATGGTTTAGTGAGAACTATTGGTGATAGATGGATGATTATACTGGATTATGTTGTAGGTCTTTTCCAACCTTGGTGATTCTATGATTCTATGACAGGAGCTACCCCAGAAGCATTACCCTAAAGGAAAGGTGCTAAGTTTTAGTGCACCAGCTGCATTCCAACCAGCTCACTGGTGTGATGATGACACTTAGTGGCTTCTTTGACCATAACATCACAGAATGGCTTGGGTTGGAAGAGACCCCAAAGCCCACCCAGCCAGCTCAGGATGCCCATGGCCCCATCCAGCCTGGCCTTGAGCACCTCCAGGGATATTTCCAAACATGGCAGCCAGATCTCAGAAGGGACATCTGCCTGCTGCCCCACCAGCAAGGCTTGATGCAGGAGTTCAGCCTGGAGTATGCAGTCCATGGAGAAAGCATCAGCTTCGCACAGCACCAGGTATTCCATTATTTGTAGTTTCCCAGGCAAACGTATAGTGATTTCAGCAACACCTCTTTGAAGGAGTGCCAGCTGCACAACATATTTGCTGGGGACTTCTATAATAGTCACAGTGACTATAACATAAAGCTATGTGTGGGACTGGTTTTCTTGTAATCACAGTGAAATGCAGCTACGAGTGATGGTTTTACTGGGAGCCATCCTTTCACTCCTGGTCACAGAGTGTTTTGCAGAGCTCATTTTGTTGCATAACAGATGATTGAGCACTCACTAATCAACCATCATTTTGTGACCAGAACCTGATTGGGAGTTACATACCTGGTGGTGCTTTCTGAGGTAGAAAGGGCTTTCATGTCACTTTGAGAGCTGTGGGGCTAGAGTTAGCAGAAGTAGCAGTCATTTCTTTTTAGTTGCAGATGCGCTTCCTCTGTGGAGCAGGTATTGCTCTTGCCCTCAATATAGCCATCCAAATAAGATTATGCAGACTGATATCCCAGAGGAGCTATGGATGCCCCACCTCTGGAACTGTTGATGGCCAGACTGCATGAGGCCCTGGGCAGCCTGGTGTAGTACCAGGTCTGGAGGGTGGTGGCCCTGCCTCTAGCTGGGAACTTGGAAATTGATGATCCCTGGGGTCCCTTCCAACCCAAGCCAATCTATGATTCTATGACAGGTGTTCATTCAGACTTTGGCATTCTATTAATTCATATACATATGGACTTCTATATATTTAGTTTATAAGCTTATCCACAGATTTTATTATTTTAGCAATAAGAGTTATCCAAAACCCCTATTTTTGATTTCTCTTCACTTCCTCATATGTTTGCAATACAGATCACAACAAACACCTTGAACAGTGATCTTTAAAATAAAAGCAAAGCTGCTTTCCTTTGCTCTTATTCCGACAAACCGGTGCAGATTTGAATTTCCCTCTGAGGTGGAGCAGAACTCACCCTGTGGGGCCTGGCACAACCACTCCTGAAGCCAGCAGTTAAAAAGTCAGCAGAGTCCAGCCTGCAAACACCTTCAAGCTGTAGAGATGACTGTGACAGGATACTGTGAGTAGGGTGCATTTTCTGCCACTTAGAGCTTTTGATCAAGATTAGATGTCTAACAGAGAAGTTCCCTTTCAACCACAACTTACAGGGCTTCAGACAGGAACTACCAATTTGATAGAGGGCATTCTCAGCTACAAAACTCTTTTTCAACATAGGCACCACCATTAGCTATGCATTTTCACCAGCAGTGAGCAAGAGCCCGCATGCCATGACTGTAAAATCTGCAGTAGCAGAGGTGACCCCCTGTTGCTGTTGCTACTGCTGAAACACATCACCCACCTTTATCTGCCCACTGTGCAGGTGCCCTGACCCATGTGCTGTCGGGCACATGATGTTACCCAGCCCCAAGCACCATACTGTGAAGCTGACACCCTCTGGAAGCCAGAGAGCAGTGGATGTTTGCATAGCTTTCTGCAGCAGGTTTGTTTTTGCTGGCAGCTGGGAGTAAAGTGCTGGTGAGCAGTGCTGGTGGAGCACCTCAGAGGTTTGGCCAGGCACCCATTTTTACTGTGTGAGAAAACACGTTTGTGCAGATCCTAATTAATGGATCATGTTTGTTTGAAAGTAAGCCAACACCAAACACTGGTGACATAAATTGATTGTCTGTTTTAATGTAAGGCATACAACAGCATCTGAAAGCAGTTTTCTTCAACCTTCATTGGCCACTTCATGTCTGTAGGGAGAAATCTTATTTTTATGTTGCTTTCAGCAGCTTACACAAGGTCTTCTTCCTTTTTTACAGAGTTCATCTTTACAGAATCTTTATGAGCCTGGAAAGTTTTGTTATCACCATCCCATACTGGGGAGTGCATGCAAATGTTAAATCATTCATTTATAGAGCACACGTACATCAGGCCAAGGAAAGGGAACCCTGAGGCAATGCCAACCCTGCTTTCAGCTGGTGAGGGTGACAGCCCTGAGGTAGCAGGCCTAGAGGCAGGTGAAGGACCAGACAAGCACAACTAAGTCCTGAGATATTCACCTGCTGACTTTATTACCTATTCATGGGTTGTAAAGCATATGTCATTCAGCAGAGGGTACAGGGACTAGCACTTGCATTTCAGAATGAACAAGGATAGGAAAGAAAATCTTCACTAGCCCTTAAGTGATAAACTTTGGTATCATATTTAGAGGGAAAAGGAAGACTGCTAGGCATCTGCAAAAGCAAAGCAGTACTTCTAAAACCATATCCATACATACATAGGAGTACAGTAGCAAGAAAATAGGACAAGACTGAACTGATAGAGCTGTCTGTGTGCCCAGCTCACCATTTGTTCCTGGCTGATTTGGCTGCCTCAATTCTGAATTCCAGTGTCAGGGGCTCCACAGCTGCTTCTTTCAAAATAACACAGAACATCACTCTGCTGATGGCAATATTGGGCAAATTAAACTGGATTCCTAAACCTGCTCCTCTGAAGAGGTTGTGCCACGGGGGACATCCCCTCCCAGTGCCAGGGTCCTGTGCCTCAGCCATATCCTACAGCTGGGGCAGCACTTTGGGGATTAGACAAACACACCTATTTCTAAATACATTTTTTTCCTAACGAGTTACTGTCCTTTCTTAGCACATTGAAAAGAATTGTTAGTGTGCTTTTTCAGGCTTTGCCAGTAACGCAGATAGGAGACTCGTAAGAGGAATTTTAAAATGGGTATGTGCAGCACAGTACTCACCAGACAGGAAATTCAGGATGTTGAGAAATCCGCTGCTTCCCTGACTTTGGACAATGCTCAGGGCATCCTGAAGAAATGGTGGGTCCACGTATCTCCACCATTGGGTTGAAACAACTTGGTAGAATCATAGAATTGTTAAGGTTGGAAATGGTTTCTAAGATATTTAGTTCAGCTGTTCACCTGCCTTCAATATTGCGCAGTAAGCCATGTCTCTAAGTACCATAACCACACAATTCTTGAACACCCCCAGGGACAGTGACTACCACCAGCCTGTGCCAATGCATCATTGCTCTTTCTGAGAAGAAGTTTTTCCTAACATCCAACCTGAACCTCCCCACTGCATATCAAGGCCATTCCCTCTCATCCTATCGCTGTTACCTGGGAGAAGAGGCCAACCTGACCAACACCCTGCCCCTGACCCCTGCCTCCCCACCCCTGACCACTACCTTCGCCATTTCTGCAGTGGAAGTGCAAAGGCAAATAGTTGTGCAGGACAGATTATTTTATCCCCACAATCTGGATGTTTTCATCTTGGGCTTTATCTTCAGTTTATCACCATAGAGTGGTGAGGAAGGTGGAAGTGACCATGGGACCCACTGGGGCTGCCACTGTGTTTCTAGGGCTGGGAGCAGCTCGCAACCTCCTCACTGATGCTACAGAAAACAACACACATGCAAGTGCCCCGTGAGGCTAGCTATAGGGTCTCTCTCAGGCTCAAATCTCAGTTTACACCCATACTAAAAAAACATATTGCCAGCATGAGCTCATGACATGGTGATCTCTCTCTGAGCGCTCATTCTGGCACGTGCACTTGGAACAGCCTGTATTTTCTCTGCAGCTCAGTTGTGTGATATTTCACCTCACTCTTCATCAAGAACCAGGAGGGGTCCATGTTATGAGGGAAAGAGAGAAATAAAAGTGGTTTTAATTTAACATGCATTTCTTTTATGAGAAGGCTTTTAAAATGACAGCCACAGTTTTTATTTTCACATACAATGAAATTCTTTGATTAATGCATTCTCTGTAAGGGGAAGAGTTCAGGTCTGTATTTTCTCCTTTCCTTCTCTCTCTGTCGCACAAGAACTGCTTTTGGTTGTTGACACAGGCTGTCAGGGCTCCACTGTCCTAAACTGTTTGTCGGCAGCGAGTGGGAAGGTAAAATGAATTAATCTACACAGAAATAACACTTTGCATTTTTGAAAAGAGCCCTTCATTTGCGAGTCCTAATGCTCTTTGCAGATGTGGACGAGTTGGGCTTTGCAGCAATCCTGTTGGGAGTGGAAAGCAGCATGCACACTTTGTTCCCCAGCCCAGAAGGCACCTGATGTGTCCAAGCTCAGACAAAATGCTCCCAAGTCAGATCCCCCCAGATCAATAATAGGATTTCCTCTGACTTCAAAGGTGTTCTGAACTAACAGAAAGAGAAAACAATTCATGACCCTCAAATCTCTCTTCTAATTACTATCTTAGGCAGATAGTTTTAAAAGCATTTTAAAGCAGACTTAAACCAGAGCATCATCCAAATCGTGATCATTTGTTATAAGACAGTACAAGAGAACCTGTGTTTGCTAATATTGTCCAGAAAATAATCACACTGCGAAGACAGATTGTAGCACTTTGTGGCCAAGGAGCTGAAGTATCCCCATAGGCTTTTTTTCCCTGAGCATAGAACTGCTTATATGGAATGCTTTATTTACTGCAACAGTTTTTGTGTTGTTGTTGCAGATTAATTGCCTGACAAGGCTATAGCAGAAGCATCAATTGGAAGCTAGGATTCAAGAGTGTACCAGGGAAATGAAAAAAATGTGGACTGAGAGTTGCATATTGCCCAGCAGATGTGAGTCTCTTGTCATGAAAAATTTAATTTTCTCATCAATATAAAATACATCCTTTCAATCACATAAAGTAACAGCCAGGTAGTCATAACTATAAATAGACTTGGAAATACAGACTGGTTTCAATGACTTGGAAGTAAATAACCCTTGCTGGGAGCTGGTCATACCACAGGTATGCTCTGGAAAATCAAACTTGCTTACTTGCACACAAACCTCTCAAACAGCCCTATTGCTTCCAGCCCTGAGCTGGACAGCCCCTGTTTTTCAGCCAAGGCTTAGAAGTTCTGCACTCTGCAGTCAGCAGTGTTACCAGCACTTTCTCCCGGTCAGTTTCTTACAACCATAGAATGGCTTGGGTTGGAGAAGACCTTGAAAATTACATCTAGTTCTAATATCTGTGTGTCACAGAGTTATCTTTAGATCTGTGACAGGGGACAGCAGGTGCCTGAAAGAAAAAAATAAAAGAGAGAGGGAAAAAAAAAAAGTGTTAATGGTTTAGTGCCAGTCCTGCCCAGCCCTGTGACCAATGAGGCAGGAGACTCAGGGACCTGCACCCCGAGGGAGGGGAAAAGGAGGAAGGGTAGGGAGGTGGTAGATGAACAAACAAACAAACAAGCAAACAAAAAAACAGCAGCAGGAATGATATGAGGAGATTTACTAAATATGATCCCAGAATGCAAGAGTACACAGTACAACACTGGGCCAGGACAGGACAAGCTCTGTCAGCTTGCTGGAATTGCTCTGGCCAAAACCAACGTGTTCAATTCAAGACACGAGGTAGCCAAAACAGGCTGTAGAGCACAGGAACAGCATGCTCTCAGGAGATAAACCAGCCCGTGATCTCCATGAGTACTGTTTTCCCCATCAGATGGAAGGTACATCTTTGTAGGGAAGATGTTGAATGAACTTTCTGCAGGGGAGAAGATGACCTGAATGAAAACAAGATCTGTCTCCAGAAGGATTCATCAGAATCTTCCACTCAGAAGCAGACAGGTCCTCCCTACCCCACCACTACCCCAAAAAGTTGTCCTGGCTATAAATGCTGCCCTGAGCATTCAGAAATGCAGCCAGAATGGAACTGGAAATCCAACCATGTCTTTGGATTGTAGTCTCGGAACAATATAAATCTGAGGTAGAAGTGGCAAGACATTCTCTTTGTTTTCTCCTCAACACCCTTTCAGCATCACTTCAGCTCCATTTAGGCTCACCTTCAGGCATTTTCTTCCTGTCTGTGCTCTTTTCTCAATTAAGCTCTGTGCAATGCTCCTGCTGATGGATTGTACAAAAGGGTAATACAAAATAAAGTATGTAGTGTTAATGTAGTACAGGCTCTCCAACTTGTATCTTTTCAAGAACCCCTGTATAAGCAACAAAGATTGCTCCCTGTAAGGTAGAGAAGAAAAACCTTTATATATTCTCTACAGGGATTGCTTTAGTTCATTTACGAATTATCATAACATATAAAAACGTGTAAAAGATATTGGCTGGCTTGACTGGAGTCAATGGCAAATCTCCCATTTATAGTAATGGGACAGGATCTCATCCCCTCAGTTCCTAAACAAACCTCTTTCACCTACATTTCTTCAGATATTCAGAGTGCCTATTAGGCAGATGCTCTGTATTTGCTCTACAGCTGAAGAGTGACATTCTTTTACCTAAAAAATCCTGTCTTCTTTCCCCACCAGAAAACAGACCTGAAATAGCTTCTTTAGAAAGTAATACCAAATTGTCAGGGTTTGTACTGTACTAATTGGGGTTTGGCATAATCGAGTGAGCTTACTGCCTGCTAGCCCTCCTGTTAATAATGTATAACAGCATGGTTTGAACCTGTCCTTTGTTTTTTTACCCATACATGCATCTGTGTCCAATTTCAAAGACATTAAACTGTGGAACAAGGAATAAACTGTAAAAGAGAGCGTTAAGGAAAGGGAAACATATTGAAATTCCTCTCAACAAGTAAAACAGTAAACCTAGATCCAAAGCAGCCAGCTGTTGTGGGGAGTTTTTACATCCCGTAGTTCAGATGGTTGTTTTGTGCTGTTTGATGTCTGTCAATAAGAAAGCACTTGGACTGCACCTCAGTCAATGGATTGATATTTATTTGACTATTTTGAGAGAAAAGGTGAGGACAGAAAATCAGAAAATGCTTCAAGCAGGCTTCAAGCGTTCAGGCTGAAAAAATAATAATCTCAGTTTGTCATTTTCTGAGCTGGGGAAGAACGTGAAAGAAAACAGCAAGACGTGAATGTTGCTAGAGCATTTAAAAAGGCATGGAAACATCCCATCCCAGCACTCCCAGCTTGCCATTTTCCATCAGCCTCATCTAAGCTATGATTAACTGATTGAAACTGAATATACTTTGAAAAATGAAACCACTCAGTGTGGTGGAGAATAACTCTCCCCTGCTACTACTGTTACTAGAGCAGCTTCAGGACAGAGCCATTTGGAATTTGCTGCGAAGGGCTGATGACCAAAAACATTGGCAGAAAAAAAGACATTCTAGAAAGTGCAGCCAGGAAGACAATGTAACTCTTTAATTTCCCTGCAGGGGTATGTCAGACTGCATTTACTGACCTGTGGGCTATGAGGCAAGGCTTATCTGTTGGCTTCAATCTTTGCAAAGGGGAAGAAACAGGAAATGGAGGGTCTTGATAGAGGAAGCTTGGTAGCATAACGTTTGGAAGGCTTGATCTATGGTCCGACTTCTGTAGTGTGACTGTAGGACTCGAACAGCACAGGAAAAATCTCACTTCGGTGTTATTTCTCAATATTCACTCTCTTCTGCACTCTGATTTTTTAAAAATACATGAAAAGAGTGGAAGGAAACTGTCTGAGAGGGATATTTAAAACAGCTACAACAAAACAAACCCAGAAGGAGAATACTGCTTCTAACCACAGTGGTCAGATTAGATGATCTTAATTGTCTTCCCAACCTTAATGATTCTATGATTTTCTCCTTGCTCTTCTCACAATTCAACAGTTTATCAGACTACTGAAGGAATGTGTAATTTTTTTTTTTTTTTCATTTAAAACGCAGTATTTAAGAATAATGCAAAAGAAACTCAACACATCAACTGAGGCAACTAATGGGAAACAAATGCACGGCTCCAATGAGCCAGATAATCAAAGGTAATACTTTTTAATCTTTTTCCAGGTGAAGTCTCAGGGACATTGCCTTTATCCTATCTTGCTTAATGCCAGTTTTGTTCTCCATCTCTTGAGGGAGAAAAGTGACCTTACATGAACTGCGTGTGAGAATGTGCAGGAAAACCTTCCAAAAAGAATATATATTTAAAAAAAAAAAAGATGAAGTTTTCTATTCCTAGCAAAATGCATTGTCCATACTGGAATATTCCTAAATTCTACCACATATGACTTAGGCTCTGTCTACACCAGAGGAATGCACCACATGAAAAAATGTGTGAGCTGACATGCCTTACAACCAGGGCAGTGTGAGAACAACATTACCCTGAGATAGGGATGTCAGCAGCTGTGTTATTCTAATGGCTCTTTATGGTTAATTGTGAGGTACCCCCATGTACACATAATCATCATCAGTTTTGTTTTTCACATAAGTCTTGCCTCTCCCAGTACTGCTACCAGTTACCAGCATGGCTGTTTCACTGAGCTGCCTCAGCTCAAACCAGCTGAGAACAAACCATTTAGAGAACAGCACATGCCCATTACGCCCCAAGCCTTCATTTTCTTCTTCCCTGCCCTCTTCTGTTATCTTTTTGAATAGAAGGACAACATTCAGACTTGCTTCTTTGAAAAGTGGATGCGGATTGTATTCTGAAGAGCAGAAAATTCCCGTTTCCTAATTATGACCATTGTTGATAGCATCCTCTCCATGATTTTTTTTTGTTTTGTTTTTATAACAGCAGATATCATGCTATTGCAAAGCCTTGTATGTCCTGAAGGCTGCATTTTGAAGACAGTTTGCAAGTTCTGTCCGATTTTGTAACCTGCATTACCTGCAATACCAGATCTTTTCACTACAGTATTCATAGCAAATATTTATGGAGTTTAAGAAATTAAGGATAACTGAAAGTATGGTATGAAAAACTAGAGACCTTTCCAGCAAAGGAGGACAGCCTCTGAGAGCAGTTTCCCCCCACAAAACACCACCACCACATGGCTGAGCATTGCAGCAAGGTAAACAACCCACAGCACACCACAGTGCTGCTTAGATTATGTGAATCTTTCCAAAACAGCCGAGGGCTTTGCAGGTTTCAGAAGGGAGAAGGGCAGGACAAGTTTGGGGGTAAATTTTTTCACATTAAGGGTGGTGAGGACTGGGACAGGTTGCCCAGAGAGGTGATGGATGCCCTGTTCTTGGAGACATTCAAAATCAGGATGACTGAGGCTCTGAGCAACATGGTCTACTGTATGTGTCCCTGCTCATTGCAAGGGAGTTGGTCTGGAGGGCTTTAAGGATCCCTTCCGACTCAATTCTATGATGATGGAAAAGGGAGGAAGGAAAGGAATTACCAGGTCATAACAAATCAAGCTGGAGATACAGGCCAGAGATGGCTTCCAATTCGTAGCAATGTTCATCCCATTAGAGTTAATAGTTGCCTAAAAAAAAGAAGAAGAAATTGAGAACACTCCTTTAAAAAATGCACAGTCATAGATCGCGGGGCTGCATTACCAGAAAGCGTATGTATGCTTTTCTCAGTGGGTTAAAGTCTGAAACACACCGTGCTGTGTTAAGCATGGTTATCCTCTGTTAGTATTGGGAGAAAAGATGGTCCACTGACCTGGCAACTGCATGTACCAACAGCACTATGGAAGTGGAAAGCACCAGGAGTGCAGCTCTCATCTCCATTACGTATATAAAGGCCATTTGCAATCCCACTCCCAAACTAACAAAGGGTTTATTTAGGATGAGCAATACCCTACTCAATAGGGTTTAATAAGCAGGAAACATTGTGACTATAATTTCATTTGGCTATCACAGTGTGTTTGGTTCACTGGCTATATTTGTATATCCTTTTATAGGCTAATTTAGAGCAGCATGGAATAATAAAACTCATTCAGTGGAATTTTCTGTTCCAAAATAGAACACAGTCATTAGCAGAATGGATCAATTCCGGTAGATTTGCTTTGCCAAGCTTTCTTAGAAAGAAACATGTTTATTACCATGTCACATGGAACAAAAAGAAATGGAATGAGCAGGAAATAATTAATATACTTGCAGGACATGAAATTTGACTCATCTGGCAGTCTTGTTCAAATTTTTGTATGGAATTTTTCTATTCATGTTCTATATTACTAATTTATCGATGGGCCAAGACAAACTGAATGAGTTTCAATTGGGGCAAGCATCAGGCCCTGCATTTTGGTCACAACAACCCCATGCAACCCTACAGGCTTGGGGAGGAGTGGCCGGAAAGCTGCCTGATGGAAAGGGACCTTGGTGTTCTGATGGACAGTGGGCTGAATATGAGCCAGCACTGTGCCCAGGTGGCCAGGAAGGCCAATGGCATCCTGGCTTGGATCAGGAATGGTGTAGTGAGCAGGAGCAGGGAAGTCATCCTGCCCCTGTACTCGGCACTGGTGAGGCCTGGTGAGTGCTGTTTTGGCATCTCAGTACAGAAAGGACATGGAGGTGCTGAAGCAGATCCAAAGAAGGGCAACAAGGCTGGTGAAGGGCTTGGAGAATATGGCCTATGAGGAGAGACTGAAGGAACTGGGGCTGTTTATCTGGGGAAAAGAAGCCTGAAGTGAGACCTTATTGCTCTTTTCCAACATCTGAAAGATGATTGCAGTGAGAACGGGGTTCGTCTCTTCTCGCTGGTGACAGGACAAGGGAAAATGGCCTCAAGTTGTGCCAGGATAAGTTTAGGTGGGATATCAGGAAAAACTTCTTTATAGGAAGGGTCGTTAAGCACTGGAATGGGCTGCCCAGGGAGGTGGTTGAGTCACCATCCCTGGATGTGTTTAAAACCATTTGGATGTGGTGCTCAGGGACATGATTTATGGTTAGGTCATGGTTGGAGTCAATGATCTTTAAGGTCTTTTCCAACCTGAGTGATTCTGTGATTCTAGGATTTGATTGAGCTAGATCTCTAGTTGTCAATGCAGAAAGCCTGCTTGTCAAGGGGATTTACTTGGAAATAGTTAAGTCACATTAACATTCGTAATATCTTCTACTAGAAAAGAACAAAAAGACGCTGTTGTACATGGCACAAAAGTTTCTGATTGCACACACTCCACTCTATCACATGATAGTCTCCCAGCAGCAGTGCATCTGGGCAGCACAAAGCTCTGCAGCTATGAGCTCGCATCACTCCTCGGCTCCAGCACCTGACTGAAAGAGAGAAGCTGACTTCGTGTCATGAAGCATTCCTTGCATTCCAACTTACATTCAACTGGAAAAGATAAAGCGAGGCTGATTTTAAAGCTGTTCAAACTGCTGGAAAACAAACAGACAAACCCACAACAATAAATAAGCCTGCATCTAGAAACTCCAACGTTACCATCTAAAGCAAAAAGTATAAAGAACTTTATATAGCTTTTAAAATATGAGTGCTGCTATACAGCAATGGCTCGGAGACATTCTGAAGAGCAAAGCCTCATGGTTAGCCTAGACATCACTTTGCCAGAAAACATCATTTCCAACACCAAAACTCATGAATGCTTATGCTGATGATCTACAAATTTCTGACATACAGTAGACAAAAGCTACAATACTGAATGATTCCTGACCAGCTTATTTTTATTTCCTTTCCTAAGCATAAGAAAAATGCAGGTAGGAGAGCATTCATAGAGGCAATTAGATTGTAATTGCCTTTATTGCTGATTCATTTATGAAAGCTTACTGAAAAGAGCAATGAGAAATGCAGAGTCCCCCTATACATCACAATTCTAAGAAGGATCATCTTCAAAAAGGAGATGGCTTCTCTGTGCCTTCAAACAGCCTTCACATTCACTGCAATCAAAGACTTGTTTGCTCTCAAAGGAATGAATCAGTTCACTAACTATATATTCTCCTTAAGGAACATTTTCAATAGAAAGTCATCTTCACACAGTTTCAAATCCTGCTAATAGAGTGTTACATTTTGTAAAACTGACCCCTTTGACTGATTGGATTTACTAGCAGAAGTGGGAAAGAAAGACACAAAATCATATTATACTGGAGGTTTTATTGATGGCTAAAATGCTGTCACTTACATCAGGCAGACACTTTAATTCTTATCTAATAGGACCAACAAAATGCCTGTTAAAGATTTACTTCTGTAAGCCTTTAGGTTGCAAAATACACACTGTTCTGCACAACTTTTGGGCTCCAGCAAATGACAGCACTCTAGCTGTTAAGCTTACATTATATGCTTTATTATACAGCAAAGAGTGATCTGAGAATTTATCACTTTCAGTGGTTACACATTCTTAAAAACTGTTACATTGAAAAAAACCCATTTTCTTACCTCTGTGCAATTATGTACAGTATAAAACAAAACCCAAGGTTTGTGTTAGAAATGTTTATGATTTGATCATATTCAGGAGACATCAGATTTCATGGAATGTGTAAATTTTCTGAGATGAGCGTCCAATTCAAAGTTCCTTTAACTGACACTGCAGCATGGCACTTACCAGAAGCATGAAAAATGTATTCCAAAGATCACATTTAGCTTTACCTTATGACTATGTGGGCAAATCTAATCTCACCATGCATCCTACACAGTCAGATGTGTGTGCATCAGCTCCTCGTCTTGGTGAACTTTGCATTACAGAAGCACTTAAATGAACTTTATTTTTTTAAATGAATCTTTTTTGTCTCAGATAATATTTACATAATTATCTATGATATTATTCATGTTAGTGAAAGAAAAAACAGCTGGGAAGGAATGTGCAAATCAAAAGGCAAAGAATACAGTGAGAAAAAAACAAGTCTCACTAGAACTGGGACAGCGTATACAGAGCCAAAAGGGAAAAGTACAGTTCAAAACAATGGTGACACAGCCTTTCACTTCCAAACCACATCTTTAGCAACAGCACTACAGAGAACATTGTGGCAACTACTGCTCCTGTGCTAGTGGATTCCTTCAGGGAAGAAACACAGGCTCTGCAGAGGAATTTTCTTCTCTAAGTGACAAACAGTGGAAAAAATGATACCAAGTACAGAAAAAATGTGCAAGAACAGAGCAAAAACCTCTACTCACCCTTCTCCCAAGTTATCAAAACAGACACTTCTGTTAAAAACAGGTGACAACAACAAAAAAATACCCTCTTCCAAGTTATTCCTCTCCACACTGGTTTCCTATAGGAAATTAACTACAAGCAAGAAAATTCTATTGAACACCAAAATGCTTCATGGATTTCTGGAACAAAGCATTAGCAACAGGTACGAAACACATATAGGCCATAATCTACATTTCTCCCTATTAAATTAATTAAAATGAAAACACGTGATGATATAAAAGAAGTTTTGTAGTAGCGACCAAATAAAAGGTGTCTGATACAACCTGTAAATACCCTCTATTAGCTTTTTTTTTTTTTTTTAAATAACGAATAACCAATGTATTTTTCCCCATGCTCTAGGACAGCAAAAAAACTAATGCTGTATGAGCAAGAAACTGCAGGCCACGCAGATACCCAAAGAGAAGCAGGTTAAAGGGGGATTGCGCACATTACTGTAGTTCACTCTCTCCTTCCCATCTCCATCACTTCTAAACATTACAAGAAAATAAAACTTAATTTTTAAAATTCCTGAAAGTTATTTTAAATCAACTGAAATTATTATGGTTGTTCATAAAGAGAATGTTTGTTTTGAATCCATATTCTTAAGAATTTTCTATTTTTCATAATTCTAAGAACACTATCATTCCCATCTTTTCCTATTTAGTTCTCAAGTGTAGCAATCTGAAGAACAAAGTTTAGTAGGTAATGAACAACAATACTGACACCAAAGAAAAGCTGTAGCAAAGAGCATTACGTGGTTACTGCTAGTTGCATGACTGTTTGTAAACACAGTGACACATCCGTCCCTTCAGGAGTATTAGTAAACTTTCAGGGTGTGTACATACATACGTGCATATACATGCTTTAAACCCTTTGTAAGATCACAGGGAGTCAAAAATAAATAAAATTAAGGCTGGAATCACTTAAGAGCTTTTCTTCAGACCTCAGTTTTAGAAGTTCCCTGTAATTGAATGTCACAAATACTTCAGATAATTGAAAGAAAGCAAGACGTGATTATCAAGTCAACTAGTCTAGCCCAGTGCTAAGTAATATAATTTGACAGTGGCTTTCATTGTTATCAGGTCCATTGCAAAATGAAATAAGCAAAGATATGAAGTCACATATGAAAGCTTTCCTAGGGAAAGAAACGCTTGGAAAATCAATTTCGTTTAATAACACAGCCACTGGGGATCACCAGTGTAGTGCTTTCCAAGGAAACCACATTACTGTATTATCCCATTATCTTTATTGGTTAATCTATTATTCTGTAATTTAGCAAATGTAATGTTCCATTACAGTATTTACTAAGCACATACACAGTAAACAACATTGGTCTAAAATCTAAGTGTCACTCAAGAAGTTCCCTGTAGATGGACTCTATGGTAAATTCAGTTACTTTTGGAGGAAAGCAAGGGTCTTGCAGAAAACCCAGCTCACCAAATCTTTACAGATTCACACTCAGTAGAGGCATATAAAAAAGTAACCACCTGCACATTTATCCTCTTCATGAACTATACATGCTCCACAAAGAGAAGGTTGACAGCTGCAACCTGTTTGCTGGGATCACACAACCAAAAAAAAGACAAAAAGGAAGAAATAAAATTTATTAGAAAACACACTGAAAAAGCAAAGATTTGCTGACTTCCTGCTCTTCTGTTGTAGGCAGAACATAATGTGACTGAAAGCTCTCAAAAAAGCCAGAAAAAAATTATAGCACAAGTATGTTGTCGCATTAAAATCGCTTCCTCTTGATAATTTCTGGTTTCCAGCTGATAGGATGAGTTTCTTCAGTCTGAAAGGGAAGAACAGAAGCTCCATAAGGATTTTTTTCTTTTTTAAACTCAAGACTAATCTGTAATTAGGGGTTAATCTAAAATATTACTTACATAGGGTATATATACTCTGTGTTATACACAACATTACAGCTACCTAATTCGTTTAACCAAATTAAATTACATTATCATTCCTGTCTGAAAGACACAACAGAACTTGTTCCTGCCTTTTTTTTTCTCTTTTTTTTGAGCAAAAAGCTGCCACTAGCAGTTCAGAAAAAACTCTGTAGTGATCAAAACACAGAAGCAGGAATTTCATAGTCAGTCCTTCCACTGACATACACAAATTTTGGCAAATGTCACAGTGTCTACAGTTTGCCCAATAGCAAAATGAGTTGCTTGAAGTCTAATTCAATGCAGCAATCCCAAAGTTGAATAAAAAGCTTTAATAAACATTTTAAAAAAAAATCTTTACACTGTATACTTCAGTATATTATTTGTACTCTGATAACCTACAATCTATTCTTCTCCACGTTGGTAAATGGACTCAGAGTTGAAAACATCAGCTTGAAAATATTCTACTTACTCTAAATGCTAGAAATTTGTCTTGGACAATTTTCAACCCGTATCATATCACAGAAATACAATATAGAAAATGTAATCTTCTTGATAATTCATGTTTTAATGATTGCAATAAAAAAATCCCTTAGCACCTTCAAAACACAAAATACACTGTCATTTTGGGTAGATTTATTCAAATTTTATCATAAATGATTTGTGTAGAAGAGCTGATGGACATGCAACTTATTTGCTCTATAGCAGTTGATAAAAAATTAAGAGGAAGCTGCTGTCCTCTTTAGATTTATGCATATACATTATTTTCAAATATTAATAGAACAGATTCAACAAGGGTGTACACATGTTCCTTGCTGATGTGCCTAAAATTTATTTCAAATCTGTTGATTTCATGAAAATACATAAAAGAGGCACTTTGACATACCGCAGTATCATCTTCTTTATATACTTTTATGGTTTTATCAGCTTCAGCAGTTAGCAATCTGCTTTCAGACTGGTCAAAAACACAAGCAAATATTCCTGATTCACTGTCCAAAGAGCCTGGCTGTACAGCTGCGTGTACTCTTTGGAAATTGTATCCAGTTCTCCAGTCCCAGAGATGCATAGTACCATTATCGGCTAAAAACAAACCAAAGCAAACATAATTAGTATTTCTCCCAGTTAATTTCTACCATTTTTCTAAAAACAGTCCTGTGATCAAATTTCCACAGCTACTTCTCATAATGTTTGTTTCATAGTCTCTTCACTGCACATGTCTGAGCAACTCAATACCATTCTTGTAGTGAAGAGCTCTATGAGCCCAAAACTGAAAGCAACATTCAAAGTACAACAGGGACACAGAATTGTCTGTGTTAGAAGGGACCTATAAAGGCCATCTAGCCAAGCTCCTGTGCAAAGAACAGGGACACCTACAGCTAGACCAGGTTGCTCAGAGCCCGTTCAGCCTTGAATGGAAAGGGCATCCACCACATCTTTGGCAAACTATTCCAATGTCTCACCACCCATACTGTAACAAATTTCTTCCTTATATCCTATCTAAAGCTCCCCCCTTTCAGTTTGAAACCATTTCCCCTTGTCCTACCACAATAAAACCAGCTAAAGACTCTGTCCCTTCTTATAGCTCCCCATAAGATACTGGAAGGCCACTCTCAGTCTCCCCAAAGCCTTCTCAGCCCCAGCTCTGTCAGCCTGTCCTCACAGGAGAGGTGTTCCATCCCTTGGATCATTTTTGTGGCCCTCTTCTGCATATGCTCCAACAGGTCCACATCTCTCCTATACTGAGGACTTCACATGTGCAAGCAGTACTCCAAGTGAGGTCTCGCCAGTACAGAACAGAGGGGCAGGATTACCTCCCTGAACCTGCTGGCCATGATTCTTTGGATGTAACCCAGGATACAGTTGGCTTTCTGGGCTGCAAGGGCACGTAACATCATATAAGCTTTCCTGTTTTCCTTAGTTAAGAAGGAAGATTGATCTTGTTTAAGTAGGGTGGTGAAGCTTCCTCAGAATCTCATCCCATTCTGAATCAAATAGCCCATAAGGCAGTACGTTGCTTTGGAAGCAAAGAAAGGACTGGCATTCTGAACATTAAGTTCTCTGTTCAGTAGCTCCATTAAAATTGAGGTATCCAATTGGTATGTCTCCAAGGAAATTACAGCCATTAAGGAACCTGTTAATGAGACACACACCTATCAGTTGTAGAGGTTCTATTTCAAATATCAGTCTAAACCACTGCTGCTGCAATGGCTAGTGGCAGCAGGATATTCATAGCAATCTGAAATATGTATTTGGAAGGATGCTCTCAAAGCAATTTTACAATTTTACCCCAACAGCATTATTTAGCCAAACCAAATCTACTAAAACTTTCCTGTCTTCACAGTTGCCAGCTAGACAAGAAATCTGTATATTTCAAGAGGGTGTTTTCAAGGTAAGACACTTTAAGGTAACCTCAACTTATTTTAAGTCAGCCCAAACTTCTTTAAGGTTGCTGTAAATAGCACGGAGATGTAGAAGGGGATGAGGATTATATTCAAATTTTAATTTTTAAAAAATTCACAGATAATCACTAAAATAACAGTTTTTGTTTGTTTGTTTAGTGTGAAAAAATAATAGGTTTTTTGAAAGTCTCAACAGTACTAATAAAAAAGTCTACAAGGACCTTTTATAAATGCCTTCAAAATAAAACAGAACCAAATATGAGATCAGTCCAGTATTTGGTAAAAGTTTGTGCTCTCACGGTGAATGCACTAGTTGTCAAATAGATCTCTGACAGAATTTTAAAACCAAGAGTTCCCTTCATATGCAGTTAAAAACTTAGCCATAGTTTAGGACAGTAGGCTGACAATATAATTAGCTACCTTCCACAACTCCTACTTAATGCATTTCCATTTCACTCCCCAGCTCCAGACTACATGACACACTGTATCAAATGGGGTCAAACTCAGTTTGAAACAATGAGCTAGAACTGAGCTGTTCCAAGAACAGTTGCTTTTCTTAAGAATCTGCTTCTGAGAAACCCCATGAAATCTGTCTTAAACTGAAAAGTTAATTGAGTTGTTTACAACTAAGTGAAAGATCAGACAAACAAAACCAAGAGGTAAAAGCTCAGGCCCTGTTAGTAATTTGGAGCAATATAGTATCATCTCCTAATTTACTTTGGTATACATTTAAGAAACTTTAAAACAACCAAACAAATGTATGCACACAACTCAAGGACGTGATCAGATTTAAACAGCACAACAAGCTTTCTATATCCTCCATCCATCCTCACTGCATAAACATGTCACCAACAGAGCAGCCAATATGACAGATGTGTCCCAGCTTCCAATTTCCAGTCTTCTGAGGGGATATTAAACAATTCAAACTCATGAGATCACATAGGATGGACTCCGCAGACTTGTACATTTCAGACTGCTTTCAAAACATTTTGGGGCATGCAGCACCAAAATATAAGGGATTCTTCTTCCTTCAAAATGAAGATGTAGGCTATAGCAGGTTCATAAGCCCAAGAGCTAAGGGACCATCCTGACCTTAAGGACCTTCAGTCATATGTACATTTTGAGAAGTGAGTGGGAAGGAATACGAATATGCATTTCTCATTTACCTCCTGAGACCAAAACTCCATCTGAATTTACAGTCAATGTGTTGATAATAGCATTGTGACCAGACAAGTTCTGAATGAAGTTTCCATCTGGGAATTTCCACTGCTTAATGTTATCTGGAGAACCAGATGCAAATGTATAACTGAAAGAAAATAAGCACAGTAAATTGAAAATATGTAAGGGGGTATAAAAGTTTTCTTTGGACAGCAAAAAAGCTTATCTTTTTGTTTGTTGTTATTCTGAGAAATTCAGTAGAAGGGCATTATCAGCAAAGGTATCAGAGGGGAAAACAGGTTTTGGTTTCCAAAGCCACACAAGCAAGGATAAAGCACTGCAAAAAAAGTGAATTCTATGCAAATTTGTTTTCTCCATTGTCTTAATGGTAATTTATCTGAAGAAACTTGGGATGCATCAAAACAGAGTTATCTTAACCTAAAGCATTGCAAACAATACCTGCTTCAAAGCTTAAATATCCACAAGAAGGTTTTGTTTTTTTTAAGGCTACTTAGATTGAAACATCTTCAGCAATGAAGCACACATTACAAAAAAAATCACTTTGTATTAATCACCACCTCCTTTAGCAATATTCACACCTGTGAAATTTTACAAAAACGTGTCTCTTTCTGCTAATAATCATTCAGTTACATACATTATTATTAGCTTTATCAAGCCCAGCATTGCTCATTTTTCAAGGAACATGCCAAAGCACATGCATAAGAAATTCTGTGGACTGTAATATATTCTGGGCATGAGAACCAATTCCTGGGAAGCCAAGAGCTACAAAAATAGCTTACTGATATACACATTTTTAAAGTATTATATGCTTTCTGTTTCTTTTATTTGTTTTTGGTTTGGTTTGTTTTTTTCTCATTATTATGCCCTGCTACTTCTAATCAGGGCTCACACTGGCTTTCCAGCACCTCGCCATGAATTATGAGAGGGTAAAAGAATGAGGAAAACTTACTGTCTTGGATGTAGTATTACTGCTCTTACAGATTTCTTATGGTTTGTTAAAGTAACACGAGTTTTTCCTGCCACTAAATCCCAAAGCCGTATGGTAGTGTCGTGACTGCCTGCAATGAAATAAAAAAAACCACTATTTTTTCTATTTTTATTATTGTTCTCATAAAACAGACAAAATTCTATATGTGAAAAATATAAAATAATTGATATCTGTTAGGAAACTATGGCATTAATTCCATTTCAGAACAGAAGGATACTGAGTTGTAATAACTTTTTACAGAGCTTGAAATTCAAAGAGAAATATGTAGTTCAGCAGGGCATTTTCACAGCCAGATAACCTACTGCCCTTTGTTCCCCTCCAGAGAAAACTGTGGCAGAGCAGGTCCTGGATGCCAGCCCATCCAAATGCAGGCCTGATTTTCTTCGAACACCTTGGGGGACAGAGCTCAGGACAAGGAATTTACCTTTCATCCTTCCAGTATCTGAGAAATTTCCTACTTATGGATCCCTGCTGCTGCAGCTACAATTTTGACATAATGGAAAAGATGCACTTTTTATGAACTATGGCATGGGAAATGCAGAAAGACATTCAAACAATACATAACTATATTTCCTCATGTCATACTATTAATGGTATAGTTAACTACTGCACAGCCCATTTTCAAAAGAAAGCTAATGAGAAATGAATGTAATAAATGAACAAAGAGAAAAGGCTTGAACCTCACAGAAACACATGACAAATACAGCTAAGATTGGGTTTATTTCTTATGATATTTGCAAAATCATGTCCACTCTACCTGTAACAACTTGTGGTTCTGCAGCTTGGCACTTCACTGTTGCTACAGCATTTGTGTGTCCTGAGAGCGTGTGCACACTAGCTTTTGTCCTCACATCCCAAATCTATGAAATCACAGTAAAAAAAAGAAGCAAATAGGCCAAGAAGGGTGTGTATGTTATGAATTTTAGACACTGTAATTGATTATGCTCATCAATAGCTATATGTTTAGGTATTTAAATTGTTTTGTTCACCAAGCAGTTCATCACAAGATGAACTGCCCCAACGGGTAAATTTCAAGGGGAGAAGGGAGCCTACCTTTAAATCCCTAGATATGCACATAAATCACACAGAGTAATCGTGTATATTTAGGGAGTCTATCTAGTAAATTAAGGAATAATTTGGAGTACAATTTTTGGGGTACAATTGAAGGCTTAGTTTTTTAATCTACAGACAAAGTTAACTTGAACTGTCATGTTTTCCTTTTAATATATGTTCTTAGTTCCTGTTAACTAATCCCTTCTACAAATGGAAGATATTACAACATAAAGTTACACTTACTCGTGCTGTTGAATCTCTGCTACATGTTACCAGGACATCTATTGTTGGGTGCAAGTCTAAACCATAGACAGCACTTAAATGACCATGGTAATGTCTGATAACCTAAATGAATAAAAAACATATATCTTTTAAGCAAATATTTAAAATAATATTTCAAACGCTTTTGTTTTTATATTTGCCACTACCAATTAATTCCAATTTAAGAAACTACAGCTTACCTTATTGTATTCAAGATCCCAGCATTTTACTTGTTTGTCTTCTCCACAGGAAAAGAGGTAAGGACTTCTTGCACTTACTATCACACCTCGTACAGTACTGATGTGTCCCGTCAAAGACAATTTCAACTTGCCACTAGCAAGGTCCCAAATCTGCACCAAAATAGGTATTTTGAGGTAGACAATTAGAAGCTACAGAGCAGTAGTGTGGGCAAACAGTCCAGGTAAGATGTAGTAAGGTCAATTAATATTAAAAATCACAGTAACTGAAAGATTTGCTCTCCAGCTACTGACATACAACAAATGAAATCTCAAGCATTAGCAATACTCCACAAATTTTTTTGCATTTGTGACTGAAGTAAAAGAAAAATATTTTGCAGCTCTGTGCACAGCATTCTGTGTATACCAACTGAAACCTTTTTTCCAAGGATTATAGAAATTTTTAAATATCAAGAAGAAAAACAAAAATAAAGCCTCAAAAGCTTCATTTGCTAGTAACTTCATCCAACCTCTTACCTTAATAGTTCTGTCAGCAGAGCCAGTAACAAACCACTGATTTCCTGGTTCTACCGCAATGCATCTCACCCAGCCCAAGTGACCACTGATAACCTTCAGAAAAAGAAAAAATTTCCTAAATCTGAAATAACACCCACATATCACACAGTACAGCTTCCACTGCAACACTGGAATGTGTTAGAATTAGCTAAGAAACACATGCTCTGCAAAAACAAACAAACAAATCCCAACCAAATCTCAAACTAGGTCTGAAGAAAGCATTATTTTTACTTCTACTTTAGTTAAATGATGAGACCTCTGGAAATTTACATGCCCTACACCACACTTGGGAAACATGCAATAGAGAAAGTCTTTGCTCCTATAAAGAAGTTTCTACAAACATAACATGATGCTCCAACACACGCAGTTTTGCAGACTGCACTGAAGTTTAATTTCTCTTAATTTCCATATAGAGCATGGTCTAACACTGTTGTATGCAGAATCAACACATATTCCTCTGAGTTCAAGTGTTTTTCAGAAAAACTGCTTTTAACAATTAGCTCTGTATTTATCTAACACTACTGCATTCTGAAGATTTTTCTGAAGCTCTGTTTATACAGAGTATTATATTTAGATGAACAGTACTAAAACAAAACCCTAACAGAACTTAATTCACACATTTTCACATTTGTGTTCACACTGTAAGTTTGCAACTTACTCTGTACAGTTTCCAAGGTGGATGCCACTGAGGCTTGGGCATGGTTGGAGCCTTCTTTGGTACTAATGCAGAAGTTTTGGTTCCGCCAGCTTCCATCATAGCCTGTAAATGAAAAATTACACCTTTCAAGTAAGGTAAGTATTTCATAACTTAACTCTTCAAGTAAAATTTAAAACCTTCTTGCCCTGACATCTCAACACCAATGAAGTTTAGGTAGCAAAGAGATCTCCACACAGTACAGAAATGAAACCAAAAAAGCACCTGCCAATATTTCACATTACATGTGCAATAAACTCACCACAGACATCCCAGGAGGCTGTGAACGCTCAGATATCCCAGCATGTCTGTAAATCTCACCTACACCAGCAGCTGTCCGATTTGCATCCAACCTAGATTGAATGAAAACAGTCAACTGACTGAAATCAACTCTGTATTGTAAAAAGTAAGTGATAAGGTATCACAGAGCACTGTCTAACTGAGTCTTGAACATCTCCAAGGATAGAGACTGCACAACCTCTCTGGGCAGCCTGTTCCAGTGTCTGATCAACTCAACATACAAGAAGTACCCACAAACCAAGCCCCTCTTTTTATCTGCTATTTAATCTAAATTCCCCATTCTCCCCCTTCTGTCCATTGCCTCTAATGACAGCCAAGAAAAAACACTGCTAACCAAGATGATGCCTGACCACCTTAAAATCACATCACAGAATGGCTTAAGATGGAGGGGATCTTAAAGGTCATCTAGTTCCAACCCTCTGACATGGGCAGAGTTGCCAACCACTAGATCAGGTTTTCAAATATTTTATAAAGCTGAATATTCAAAGTACTTTGTTTTGCCTTGTAATTCTTGTACGCAACCATTAATGAAGTAACGCAGCAGTACCTGGACTGAGAAGCAGGAAGAGATACAGCTAAGGACTGAGCTGCAGATTCACTAGGCATCCTCTGGATCTTAGTATCTGCTGTCAGAGCCACACCTTAAAAAAAACAACACAGCAAAAGCAAAGACAACCATTAAAAAGAAAATTCAGGAAAATGTATTACATAACACATTTACTCACACACACACCTGCGTAAAAGGACATATCATGCGCCTGTAATACCAAATCTACAGTAATTTTTTGTTTGGTCCAAATCCATTCCATCATGATTCTACTACCTCCAGAGGCACACAGTTTCTAGAGTAGAAAATAGTATGACTGTCATCAGAAATGAAACAAACTTACCTAGTAACAGTTCTGCTTTTTATCCAGCCTCAACTATTGTGAACTCCAAACACCACAGAGACAATATTTTGACAAGAATTTGCTGCCTTGCCATTTCAACACTATTTATTACTATACAGTCTCTACACAACTGTATAGTAATAAATACTATACTATAGATACCCTGCAGCAGTGCAGGACTATGAAAGATTTACTCCTAATGAGGAGAGCATTTCAGACTAACGCTTGCAATCTCTACTCTCATCCTAAGAAGAGTAGATTAATTTAGGAAAAACAAACAAACAAAAAAAATAACCAAACACCCAAAACCATTTTTCAAAGTATATCTTTGGTGTATTTATTCCACTTTCAGTTCTGTTTCTTTCCCTAGCCAATGTTCTGGCAGTTGACAACAAAGATAATATACATTTCAGATGCCATGGCTAAAACAAGAAACAACAACAAAAAACATTTCAGTTTAACCCTGACATATCTGATTCAAACACAGAATTTTACTCACCAGGCCCAGGTGGATATGGATGTGTGCCAGTTATCACATACTCCAGTTCTTCTCCTAAAGATCAACAAAATAACGCATTCAAACAAAACTGAGTACAACAGAATAGGTGATGCAAAGCAGTAGAAACAAAAGCAGAAGCAATTACTTCTAATGTATTACACTTACAAACTTCTTATTTACATTGATTTTATTTGTTGTGGTTATCTCAGATTTCTAGAGTTCAGTCTTTTAAAAACGGTAGCACCATTTGTTACCAAAAGGAACAATCTCCCATGAGAAAGATGCTCATGCTGTCAAAGATGTCTTCTGAAGAAGATGGAAGAAGAGCCAACTACACAAGCATTATGATTGCCTGACACAAGCCACTCAAGGACAATAAACCTTGCCTGACATTGGAAAAGAAAAATGCAAGCAAAACTTTGTTTCCTTAAAATATTTTCCAGTCTCTCAATGTTTTTCAGTCACAGAATATTTTCAATAGAAGTGTTTTGTAAGATAAATTCTCAGCTAAAATAAAAAGTCAGTTGACATTCTCTAGAAGTTTCTATACAGATTAGCCCAATGCATGCTTATTTTATATAACCAAACCAGAGTGTTTTTCAACTGATGATTTTTCTGTTTTAATAGTTGCACAGCTAAAGGAAGTCTGAACAAATTATATAAAACAAACAAAATTAAACAACAAAATGGCATGTCCTCAACCATTATCAGCTTTCTAATACCCAAATACAGCACACACTAGCATTACCTTAAAACATGCTTGTTTTACTAATTAGTTAAGTCTCCTACTATTTCCTTGCGGAAACAAACTTTCTCCTTGTTTTGAATCACTCAGCTCTTGTGACTCTAGCAAGGAAAACACCAAAGTTATTTTTATTTCCTTCTACATCCAACAGATTAACAATGCAACCTTCAGACAGAAGTCTAGTGAGACTATGACAAAACAAAGAACAAACACAGTACTAGGGATAACGAACCTTCATTTCCAGAATACTGTTTATGTCCATATGGATCCCCAGTGGCTGGGCCTCCTTTCTCTCTCATGTTTTCCTTAAGAGTAGGCATGTGCAACACTGAGCCGTACTCAGTACGCAGCTTGACTGCCATCTTTACTTTGTGGCTGTTGGAAGAACAGAGCATAATCCCCATCAAATCCTGCTATTAAGTTTTGAAATATTTTAAAAACAGGAAACACCTAATACAGCTAACATTACAATCTTAATGTTTTTTTTAATTCCCTTAACTGCTAGTTGCACTAAACATCTGAACTTCCTACTTGGATAGAGCCATCACTAACAAAATACAACTCAGCCACAGTACTCACCTTTCATCATCTAACGGTACAGGCTTGGCATTATCAGCTACAAACATATCATGGGTTCTCTTCAAAGATCTGAACACAAGTGTGTGCACAGAGTGCTTCTGGACTTCCTAAAATAAAGGAAAGCATATTTAAATAAACTTAGCCATGCTCAAATGGAAAACTGAAATCTGAAAAATAAATTGAGTAGCAATTTCAGACTTACATATGATATAACTCTATTCACGTCAAAGAAAACACTGCTCCTCTTAGAAACCAAGAATTTAAATCTGTTAGTTGTTTTAATTTAATATCTACTCAAAATAAAACCCACTTTCTCAGAAATGACAAGCCAGAAACTTTTTGCACTACCATCTATACAATATGTGAATGTGTTTCTCTTTCATGTTTTCTAGATGTTGTTATACATAAACAACAAAGAACCTGATTCTGAAAACACTCGTTTACTGCACTACCTCCATAAGAATGAGCAAAGGCAATTGTCAGTTGCTGCACAGTGATGCCCTATGTAAGCACAGTGTAATTTACTACAAGAAGTAAACTTGGGATCAAATAAGACAAAGCTTCTCATTCTTTTAAAATTATCTTTGTTACTAAAAGTAAATCATAGTTAATATCTCAGTCAGGGCCAAATGAGTGGAATTTACAGCTATTAACTTACACAGAATATTTACTTAGCATCACATAATTCAGGTTTTAATTCCTACCTTCCTCCCAGGGCACAAAAAAATAAATAAATCTAATCAGAATATGAGCCTCTTTGCTCAGTATACAAAACTGAAACTCTCTGTACTTGTTCTGCATGTCACAAATAGCAACAACAGACTGTAAGCCACATTAAGAATTTCTGGCTCCAGAATCATTCAGCTGCCCGGCCTCCATGCTCCATACACTGGGGTTTCCTCCACTGAGCTCTGCTTTCCTGCCCTGGATGCTGTTTGCCCACTCATCGACCCATTCTGTCACACTTTATACTCCCCTAACTCAGCAGGCCTGCACGAAGCTTTTTGCTCAGGAAGGTCCTGCAAAATCTAGATACCAAATTAAAAAAAAAAAAAAAAAAAAATGTAATAAGGCTAGGAAGCTAGGAATTCCATGCAACTGAAAAAAGCAGCAAGAATTATAATAGCAAATGACTGCTTATCGCAACAGGAGCAGGTGACCAGGGAGGTGATTGTTCCTCTCTACTCTGCTCTTGTGAGGCCCCATCTGGAATGCTGTGTCCAAGTGTGGAGCCCCCAGTACAAAAAAGAAAGGGAGCTGTTGGAGAGGGTCCAGAGGAGGGCCACAAAGAGGACTGGAGCACCTCCCCTATGAAGACAGGCTGAAGGAGCTGGGCTTGTTCAGCCTTGAAAAAGAAGGCTGCGGGGTGACCTCATTGCAGTCTTTCAGTACCTAAAGGGAGCCTACAAACAGGAGGGGAATCAACTCTTTGAAAGGGTAGATAACCGCAGGAAAAGGGGAAATGGTTTTAAGTTAAGGAAGGGGAGATTTAGGTTGGATGTCAGGGGGAAATTCTTTACAGAGAGAGTGGTGAGGTACTGGAACAGCTGCCCAGAGAGGCTGTGGATGCCCCGTCCCTGGAGGTGTTCAAGGCCAGGTTAGATGGGGCCCTGGGCAGCCTGGTCTAGTATTAGACGAGGAGGTTGGTGGCCCTGCACGTGGCAGGGGCGTTGGAGATTCATGATCCTTGAGGTCCCTTCCAACCCTGGCCATTCTGTGATTCTGTAATACCTCCACACTTGGAGCTAAATATCCACAGATAGTTTTGGACGGCGATGACACTCTATAAAAAGACTATTACACGGGGCAGCTGCTCGGCATCTTATGTGCTCCCACCAACAGCATTTCAATAACAGAAGAACCGAGCTGCCACAGGCCTTAGAGCCCGCGACCCCGCACCGCCGCCAGGAGACCAGCGACAGGCCTCGCCGGCCTCCCGCGAGCAACAGGAGCGGCCCGGCCAGGCAGAGGCACGGCGGCGGACCATCCCCACAACGACGCGGCGCGAGGGCCCGCCTCCCACCCCGATAACCCCCGCCCGCCCTCACCTCCACCATGGCGCCGTCGCTCCCCGCTCCCCGCCGACAGCTATGGAGGCACTTCCGGCGCCCGCCTGTACCTCACCGGAAGTGACGCGCTGAGGAGGCGCCGGGCTGCGCGCCCCGAGGCGCTGTGGAGGTTGGAGCCCCGCGCGGACTGCAGCCAGGGGTCCACAACGCCAGAGGGCGATGTTGCGCTTGAGGAGGATGCCGGGCGCGCGGTGGGCGGGGACGTGCGGTGAGTGCGCCTGCCCACGTCACGTGACTGCTGTCGCTTTTTTTAACGTACAGCCTTGGCGCTTTTTTTTTTTTCCCCAAAGCCGTTTTGATGAGTGAGGATTCCCCTCAGAAATTTATTAGGGATGGAATCATATCCCTCGATGTCCTGGCAACGCTTTAGAAAATCAGGGGTCCAAGTTTATCTGTGTTACACATATGCATTATTTCATTTCCCAGCAGGTTAACTCCGAGGAGTTGTTAAACCATGCCAACAATATTCACTAAAATATTCATTGTCTTTTTCAGATGCTGCTACTTGGTGTGTTCTTGCATGTCAGCTCTAGCTGTAATTCCAGGAAGAACACGCTTTGTCATTTTTTACACTAACAGAAGGATAAAAGGTGCATTGTGTGCATTCCGGTGTTGCCTTAATGACCAAAGTAGGTGCCCCCCCTCGTGCGTGTTTACAGATTTGCTAACTCCCAGAATATGAAGATAACGTTAATTCTCATTTACAAGAAACCTTTGAAATAGTTTGTTACCAATAAAGGGAAAGAAAGAGGACACCTGAGATGAACATCTCATTCTAGAGCAATCGTGTCACAGCATGACATGTACAATACCAGCGGGTTCAAAGGACGTTTCTACATCGACTGCTAACAACTGGATTCCATTCAAAATTACATTTACTGATAGCAGTCCAAGAAGGCCCTGTTCCCCCTCACAAAACTACCTCTGGGACGTGCTCAGGCTGGAGGAGCCAACATACAAGGATGGGGTTTGTGTAAAGAGCATTGCACCGTGGGCAGATGATTTGGCAAAGCAAACATGAGAGGCAGCACACAAAATTTCATTCCTAAAAACACATATACCTCTGCCAGTAAGTAGCTCTCCAGGACAAAAGCAGTGTACAAAGAAATGTCCCAGAACACCATCGGGTCAGTGCTTTATTTTCGTAGGTCCTCATAGCAGATTTGTTGTAGTATCACCACTATGTGAATTCAGGAAGAACTTCTCATTAACTGTGTGAGCTAGGGAGGAAGTGAAGAAAACACAAGGAAAAAAGTGTTCTATTTGGAGAGAGAGCCTCCTTGACACCATTTTTAGAAGAAGATTAAACCATGTTCTTGGTTGTTCATAAGGCTTTATCCAGTCCTTATACATTGTCAGCCCAGCTGTAACGGTTGCAAGCATCAAAGGCTTGGCACAATAGGCATATGGTTCATTCATTGTGGTTCCTGGTAATTCCCTTGGGAGGCACAGCTGGCTAACCCTCTTTGGGAAGCCAATGAAAGTGCTGCAGTGTGGAGAGTCAAAGGCTGAATTTATAGGGGAAATCCTATCAGAAGGCAGATGAAGATGGGGGATTCCCAGGCCAAACACGCTGGGCATGGATGCAGGCACCTTTGGCCACCACAGACCAAAGATCATTGAGTGCCTGAAGAAGGACAGCTAAAGTTGCTGCAGAATATGGTGGTGGTTTCAGAATAAATTCAAGACAAATATTGTTAAGATTTGTATGGACCAAAGGAGGATAATTTAATGGCAAGTTCCTGGTTCAGGCCTAGTGGGACCCAAGTTAGATCCCCACTGTTCCCCTACCTAAGCCTTGGACAAGAGGTTCAGCATCACTGTGCCTCTGCCTTATACATGAAATGGTGGTGACTGAACTTTCCGCCAGGTACGGTGTGATGAAAATTGCATTTAAAGTTGAAGAGTGCCCAGAAACAGTAATAATGACAGGCATATGGTGTCTTGACTGGCACTTGACTGGCTCTTATATTTTCATATAAATAACATGCTAATGACAACAGCTGTGGTCAGAGACAGGTTCCCTTACTTTGTGTTCTTCCAAATCTAATAGTGTTAGGGATGTCGTCTTGCAAGGGATCAAATTCAGGAGAGTAAGAGCTCCTTGAGCCATGGCCGATTCTGGGCCAAGCTGTTTAATGATTAAACTAGTCAGGTTAAACTGTTTTCATATTTCGGGAATCTCCATAGTTTACCAGAACTCTGACAACAGCACAAATACAGGAAAAAGGCCCAAAACAAGCAATTTTAGCTATTTCTGTTTTTGTTTATCACAAAATTAAGCTCTCCATCCATTTGGTCTCTGAAATGGAAGCTCAACCCATGACTTGCTTCTGTTAATGTCTTCAGATATCAAAGAGATGTGTGCACACTTGAATAATTCACTACAACTCAGTTGTTTATAATTTATGATACACGAGAAATGCATAGGATATGCAGATACTGACGTTAAAACTATTTACATGAGAGCAGCAATATGCCATGTTCTTAAAAAGCACCAGAAAGCATTTATTTATTTCACTACTGATTACAAATAACCTCACACCGTATTATTTTAAAATGCTACTGAAGATATTTTAACCACATAGTGCACAAGGGGGCTTATCAGCAATGAAAGTAAAGATAAAACATCAATCCTCTATCAGTGTGAGTTTTTATAATATTCATTGAGGTAGTACATCCGCTTCCTCATGAGAAAAATCAATTTACTCAGATGTACTGTACTGAATGAGGCCAAAGGCTCATCTAACCAAGTCTCATCAGACCTGCTTAGAAGACTGTAACATTCGGTATGAGATAAATTTAATTCAAATTTAATATGATATTTCTGAAACATTCAAATTTTCAGCGAATTAAAAACAAACAAGGAGATGTCAGAGTCCCTGTTTGACAGCATTTCTTCTCTTTGGACATTCACCTGTTCAGCTGTTTTACAAGACCTGTGACTTTTGAGAATACGGTAATCTTGTGTAACCTGTGTAGGACGTACTTTTAAGGATTTAAATGTTTAGTCAATGCCAGCAGCCACAGAGGTCTCCGGGACACGCAGATAAGAGCTGTCCAGAGAAATTGCTCAACATCAACTGTATTCAGGCACACAGAGAAGAGAAATGTTAAATATTAACAGAGCAATGATTGCTCTGAAGGGTTCATCCTATCATTATCAAGCTGAAAAATTGGCGTGGCCATGTGCATATATAGGAACATAGTGGATCTCACTGTGTCAGAGCTGCTGATGGGAGGTCAGCAAGCAGCTCAAGCAGGCAGCGCTATGAAACTGCTCCTCCTGCTCCTGCTCTGCATCCCTGCCATTAAACCCCAGGCATCTGTTGAATATGATAATGAGGTTGTAATACTGATTAGAATTGATGAAAATAAGAGTGAGAATGATAAATTTTATTTAATTGTATGCATGGCTTACTTGGCTTGTGTGAGTTAGCTCAGTTAGAAAATGATACATGCGTATTCTTCTATCACTCAAAGAAATAATCTTTCAATTATTTCTTCATGTATATCTTAGCGTGCTACTCAATGTTTTGGTTTTGGATGTACTTTCTATTTCCTTTCTTTCTTTGTGCAAATGCAGAATGGAAATTGGTAAGATTAGTTATTTAGCTAAATGTATTTAAGGATATTTAGTAATGCTGGCCAGTGATGTTTTAGACAATTCCTCTGTGTTGTGCAAAGGCGTAGAAATGTGTATTTGTGTCCTGCCTAAAAGATGGGATTTTTTTTTCCTATGGATTCAGCAGACATTTAAAAAAAGAATGAATTTCCAAATTATAAATGTGATTTATGTTTGAAAGGGAGAGGTGATCATTGTTAAACCAAAAGGTAGGCAGCGAGGATCAGTCTAAAATAACAATTTAACCTATATTTAAGTTTGCCTTGTGTAAAACATTTTAATGAGAAATTTTACTTATAGTTTTAGTATTTGTTTTTTTATACTTCAAAAATCCCAGCCAAAATGAGGTAGGTCAAGGTGACCGGCAGGGAGATTATTTTCTGTTTTAGGATGTGTTTACGTGTTTGCATTGACTACTGGTGAGATTACCTTGCTTAGCCTTTTGCTTCTATTTTGTGATTTCCATGCTGCCTACATCTGGAACTCCTTGAAGTCTCTAATTCTTATCCCTGTCTGCTATTTGTAGCGAAGTCTTAATGGGATTGGAGGTGACTGAAGATTTTGATGCAGTTGTTCCATGATTCAAAAGGCTTCATTTCAACAGATGGCTTAGGCTCCTTGCTCAGCCTATTAGACTTCCAGGCTAAAGATGATGGAAGATTTTCAAAGAAGTTAAGGTGGCATTCTGTGTCTGTTGGCGGAGTAGTGGCCTCGCAGGGGCAGCGTTCTCTCCAGGACAGGCCTTAGCTGCAGAAAGGCTTCAGCCCAGGCTCAGAGATGTTTCTCTGCCCGGTTTTGCAGGAGGAAGACACTCAGCTTGGTGTTCGAAGCCACCGACCCCTGGACAAGCGGCAGGAAGCAGCCCCCACACTCAGGCCCGTGGCACCCCCCATCTCTGGCACTGGATACCAGCCCCGGCCCCCGAAGCAGGACAAGCAGGGCATGAAGAAGGAGCAGATCATCTACCCTGATGCTGGTGGCTGCAAGCATGCTCTTGAGGAGCTGGTAGGTGTCTGCCTGTTTTGCTGGAAGGGTGCTGAAGACAACATTTTCTTTGCTAAGTGTAGGAATGGTCATGCATTTAAAGCAGCCCAATTCTGTGTCTTTCCACCTGAATTTGGCCGGGCTTCCACAGTGCTCAGCTTCTTGGGATGACCATTTGTTAATACAACATAAGCAGCCATTTCCTATGAGAGATACACTTACCCAAGCTGTGGTAAAGCTCCTTGATTCTCTGAGGCTAGAGAAGAAAGGAATAGGTAACATGCACAGGCTCCATTTGTTCCTGACAGAATGTAGTCCTAGTGCAGGTTCTTTATTTCCAGGAACGTTTAATTGTGCAGAACAGCTAAAAGCATATATTAGACCCAAAAGTGGGACTTTGCCCAAGGGATTCAACAAAAAGATCCTCTTGGGGGACTAAGCACTCTCTCCTCATCTGCAAACTGCAGCTTCGTTGTAGCTAATAGTTGTCTTGAGTCCTTACCTAAATGCTTAAATATGTGGTCAAATATTACTAACTACTCACTATATATATATATATATATATATATATATATATACTATATACATATATATAATAACTATAACTAAAGGTATAGTCATTTGCTGACTAGTTTAGGAGCTTCTCTTTTTGTCTTGATCTTTATACACAACTCTTTTTATTTTTTTAAGGGAGTACTGTGTCCAACTGGGTGTGAACTGCAAACGACACTGCTAAAACAGGAAAAAACAGTGACATCAGTTCTGCGTGATCTAAAAGACAGAGTGGCCAAATTTTCTGACACCTCCACAACTATGTATCAATATGTGAACATGATAGATGATAAACTGGTAAAGACACAAAAACAGAGAAAAGGTATGCTATTGTTATGAATCATTAACGTTAATAATACTACAGCTCCACTGAAATAGGATTTCTATTATTATTTGCTTTATTTATCTTTATTGTTTCACTTTAAAAGTTAAAAATTCGTAATCATAAATCTTAAAAAAATTCCTTCGAGAGAGGCAAAGGAATGGATGCTATACTGAGCCAAGATTCAAATGAGGCCTCTGAATGTATGGGCTCCCCTTCTTTTACCTGTATTCCTAATTCTATGATACTGTGATCCATCATCCATCCAACTCCTTTATGCCCAGCTCCTAGCTTGGCGGCATGGCTCCTTGTGAAGAAGTTATAGTTCTTTGGCAAGAACTAGTTCTTACAGCAACACCATTAAGTTTACTAGCTTGCCAAGAAAGAATCATTTTAGTACAAAGAAATAATTTTCCAGGCATCTCCATATTTATTTTTTTTTTTTACATTTGGGAAAAGCAAGCAAAATACAGGCATACCTTTCCTTCCCACTAAGAAAACAAGCAGATCTTCAAATTATGCTTACAGGTTGTTTTTCATTGTTTCATAACTGGAAAATATAGAAAACTAACCTACTTCTCATCTATTTGTTTTTTCTAGACAATGACATTATACTTTCTGAGTATAACACAGAAGTGGAATTGCATTATAACTACATAAAGGATAACCTGGACAATAACATCCCCTCTAGCCTCAGGGTCCTCCGTGCAGTCGTAGATTCTTTACACAAAAAGATACAGAAACTGGAGAATGCAATTGCAACCCAGACAGACTACTGCCGTTCCCCATGTGTTGCTTCCTGTAACATCCCGGTGGTTTCAGGCAGAGGTATTCATTTAACTATAATAACAACTCTTTCTTCTTACCTTTATATCACTGTACGAGTTGATGGATGCACCATTCAATAGGTGTGACTGTTCTCCGAAACCCGTAACAATGATTAAGATAGCAGAAAAGATGGATAATTATCCAATATGAAAAAACCCTCTTACCTGATATCTGGTCTTCAGGTTCACCTTCAGTAAGATGAAGGTGATACTTTTGTGACTCTCCTAGTTACATCCTTCATTTCTTTTTCAGTTATGAAAGATTCCTCTTTTACAAGCTTGTCTAATTCAAAAAGTCATTAAAATATATACAGTCTTCAGTAGCTTGGCTTGAACTTTTAGAAATGCCTATCTGGAAATGTAGAACAATACAAGTATGCTGTCCTTTCTTCCTTGATTCTTCCAAATGGTGTACGATAGATATTAAAATCAAAGCAGAATTAAATACCTCTTTAAAAGTGTTTCCTTGTAATCTGCAAATCAAGGAGTTCAGAGCTCTTTTAGTAACAGTCTCCGGTTTATTCTTGCAGAATGTGAGGATATTTACAGAAAGGGAGGCGAAACGTCTGAAATGTACATCATCCAGCCAGATCCTTTTACCAAGCCATACAGAGTATACTGTGACATGGAAACGGATAACGGAGGTTAGTGTGAAATAACAATGTCATTAAAATATTACTATGAATACTAAAACAGAACAAATATACTAATAATTTTCAATTTATACAAACTAATATGGAGTTACAGTTTTTGTAGTTATTTGAGAATTAAGTCTGACTCATTCAAAAGAGTCATGTTTGTCAGATACCCAGCAGGATATTGCTATAATGAAACTGTAAATGAATAAGTGTGAAGGGATGGGTAAATAAAAACTTATGTTACTATAGCTAAAATAGTCAATATAATGGTGGACAGAAGTGGAGGATCTGGTTCTTATCTTACCCTGTTACTACATGCTATATAAAAAGACCTGAGGTGCTTCTTCACCTCCTGCTTCTTCTACATTTCCTCATGAAGCAAGTCACTGCTTCAGTGTGATTAAAAATGGCAATGCTGTACTCATAAGGAGTCTTGCTACAAAGAAGTCACTTGCTCCCTTCATCTTGAGATAATGGTAGAAAGGCTGTATCTTAAGACTTAAAGCTCCTTTCATAATTTATCCAATTAAGATTAGATTATTTAATCTAAGTCCTGTTGTTCCTGTAGGCTGGACTTTGATTCAGAATCGCCAGGATGGCAGTGTTAATTTTGGAAGACCGTGGGATGAATATAAGAAAGGATTTGGAAATGTTGCAAAGAGTGGAGGGAAGAAATACTGTGATACACCAGGTAAAATACTGAGCATGAAATGTGAACAGTGCTTAGTGAAACAATTTTCTTGTACTTCTTGAAGCTCTTTGAATTTTTGAAATTAACTTTGACAGACTTGCAGGCAAATCATAAAGCTGCCTTGAAGTATATTCTGAAATTGATTTCACCAAACTCTCCTTTGTTACTTCTCAGGTGAATATTGGCTTGGAAATGACAAAATCAGCCAACTTACCAAGATAGGACCCACAAAAGTTTTAATTGAAATGGAAGATTGGAATGGTGATAAAGTATCAGCTCTATATGGAGGTTTCACCATACATAATGAAGGAAACAAATATCAACTTTCTGTTAGTAACTACAAAGGCAATGCAGGCAATGCTCTGATGGAAGGAGCTTCACAGTTGTTTGGAGAAAACAGGACAATGACAATTCACAATGGCATGTACTTCAGTACTTACGACAGAGACAATGATGGATGGTATGTACTTGCATTAGACATTTAAAAGAAATTTCCAGACTGTATGTGTCTGCTTAAAAAAACCCACAGTATTTCAACTAACTTGCTGTTAGTTTGCACAGCACTCTATAGTATTTTAAAATGTGTTTTCTTGCTGTAAGTTGCTAGCCAAGTGTTCATCCTGTTCTGATGCAGCTTAAGGCAGAATTGGCATAGCCAAAGAAGAGTTAAATCTACATTATGTTAGTGCTGCTCTATAGCCAAGTAAGGAAGAGGAATACTGAATTGTACTGATGGGAATGAAGTTACCATAGACAGAATGTCATTCTGAATACAATATACTCATTATCAGAGGTTGATGGTGGTAGTGCTTAAGAGTATCATACAGAGATGAGTCCTGAGGGGAGAGACAGATTATGAAGGAATCGTATCAATTGTTATCAATTGGTAAACCATAATGTAATTCCTAAAGAGACGCAACTAAAATTTTAACTGTCTCTATAAGCAGCTTCACTTGCAGGTGCACAGCATAGCACATACTTGCAATAGTCAACTTGCAATAGTCAATAGCAAGTATGCAGTCAAAAAAAAGTTCAGATAAGATTTTAAGTACTGGTTGTGGTTTGAAAATTTCAGTACAGGGACACGTACGTACTCAGACCTATTTGCTTACATTCATCTATGACTCTTAACTCCTGTTTTTACTTCATCAGGTTAACTACAGATCCAAGAAAACAGTGCTCCAAAGAAGATGGTGGTGGATGGTGGTACAATCGATGCCATGCAGCCAACCCTAACGGCAGATACTACTGGGGAGGGACTTACACCTGGGATATGGCAAAACATGGTACTGATGATGGTATTGTATGGATGAACTGGAAGGGGTCATGGTATTCAATGAAGAAGATGAGCATGAAAATCAAGCCATACTTCCCAGATTAATCATTATCAAAATGTATAGAATCAGGAATTTTCTTTTCATATTTGTACCTTTTTTTTTTTTGTATTGTATTCACGCTTGTCTTTGCATGTGAGAACCAAATATGCAGGTCCTACCATATCATGACCTAAAGTGAAATATGATGACAACTGAAAATCAAAATCTGAACCATGAATATAAGCCATAAAGAGTATTTTGTTCATTTTTTCATTTGTTCACAAGACAAAAGTACTGGTCTAAAATAAGGCTTGAGGCAATAATATGTATAAAAATATAGCTACTTCACTCTTTTACAAAGAAGTTACATACCAGATCTGAAGAGGGAACAGATTGCTGTAAAATGTTTTCTAAAAATTAAATAAAGTCTTGAAAATCAGGTTTTCATCACAATTCTTAAGTATTTGTACGTAAACTGGGAAGAAGAAAACATCCCACCATAGAAAGGACTGCTTTCTTCTTTTATACCATAGAGGCATGGTAAACTACCTGTGTAACATATTGAGAAGGAATAGAGTTTAAAATCTAAAAACAAAATAAACAAACAAAACAACTACAACAACAAAAAACCCACAACCCCCCCAAAACCAAACACATTTGTAGGTCAACTGCCAGTTCAAATCCTATTTTCTGGAACAGAAAAGCCCTTTCCTGTAACCTAGCTTGCATACTGTGCCTCATGACATGATTTCCACCATCCCACATTCTTTATGGTGTATCCTAGACAGTATTAGCAGACATGGCTGGTTTGTCTTTCACTGAGTCACTGTTGTGGGACAAGAACAATTCGTGACTCTAATCATGATGTAGTTTTGGTTTAAAGGAAACATTAGAGAGCACCTTGTTCGAACTCTTGCTCAAATCAGGGCCAACTTCAAAATTAGATCAAGTTGCCGAGGGCCTTTTGCCAGTTTGCCAATGGCTATTTATGTGCAAGAGCACCCAAATTGGAGTATGACATCCTTGCTGGCATCAAGTACTGCACGTGGGACAGCAGAGAATTTCAGACAGGCCCAGACCTTGCACCTTCTGAGGATTTAAAGCCCATCCTGTTTCTTGCAGATAGGTAGTTAATGAATCTGCCACCTGTCCTACTGCCCTCAGTGAGTCAGACATCAACAGGAGATCATCAGTAAAGTGATAGAAGCTAACATTATTGTTTTTTTTTCCAGTTTGTCAGGTCACATGCCATTGCGTTATGCCAATATGTTGGCAAATGCAGGTACCCCTGTGGCAGGACCTGAAAGGTCCACTACCTGCCTCCCCATGTAAATGCAAACTGGTCTTGTGATTCCTCAGCAATTGGGATACCGAAGAATGCATTTGCCAAATCTAGGACAAAGTAGTAGGTTTTAATCTCCCTACTTAATGTGTCCATTACGGAGGCAATATTGGGTACAGCTGCATGAACAGGTGGCATGACCTTATTTAATTCTCTATAATCTACTGCCATTCTCCATGTGCCATCTGGCTTTTGCACTGGCCATATAGGGGAATTATACAGGCTATGGACAATTCTTACAATCCCAACATTTTCTAATTCCTGCACGGTCCTTGATATTTCATCTTGCCCCCCTTGGAGTCTATAATGGCTCCCCTTAGTAGTCCGGTGTGGTTCTGGCAGACGAATGCTTCACATGGCCTCTCAATATTGCCTACACTGCCAGGACACTAATGCACCTCTGTTGGAATCTGAACTTTCCTATGGATGTCTGGAGAGCCAGACCCCATCAAATGTCAATGCCAAGATGTACCCTGAGACTGGGACAATAGACACTTTACGCTCCCGGGGCAGGAGATACCCAACCCCCAGTTTCGACCACGTTTGGTTGACGGGAATGGTCTGTCCCACAAACCACCAATCATTACTCTTTCTCCTTGAAATTTAGTTGGATCACCATAGACAAATGAAGTTTCTGTGCCTGTGTCCACCAATGCCGTAACTCATGGTACATTTTTCCAGGACCAAAAAATTGTCAGTTCAACATAGGGCCTCTGGTCTTGTCTGGAGGCCCTAGGTGCAGGGGAACTAACATCCCGTCACACCATAAACCGTCCTATGGCCAGGTCTTTTTCTTCACGTGACTTGGGCATCATAGCTCAAGTCACCTGAGGAGGCTTTTTCCTTCTATTGGGGACTATAAAGTCCTCTAAATTTCAAGTTCATGTTGGTATTTGTCGAATTATTCATACTACTAATCTTTTGGGAGTATTTTGAAATTTCTGATCTTTCATAGTTGTTTCCATAATTGAAGTCAAACATGATTAGGCTGCCGATTGATCTTGACAAAGGCCAATCCAGACTGTATTAGATCATTAAACATTTGTTTCTGGGACACCCGAATGGGGTGCCCATGGGGCAGCCTTCCTGGTCTTAACTGGGAGAGCCTTGGCTCCTTCTACCACCCTAACATTACGCCTTTTTCTTAGGTGCTGTTTCCCCCAAATCAGCTACCAACTGGGCAGCCTGTTGGACAACAACCTCGGAGATCACTAGGGGGTTCAACATGGAAACTAATGTTCCATAAAGGTGGGAAGGAGCCTGTTGTAAAATCAGGTCTCTCATGCCTGCTGAAAATTTTGCCAAGTCCAGGCTCTCAAACATTTCTTCATACATTGCTTTTCTCATGCCCAACTCACAAATATAGGTTTGAAGGTCCTCCGTGGAGGACCATAAACCTGTGTGCAATGGCATGTCGGTTTTATTAGGCCAAGTCACATGGCACACTGCCATCAACCAATGTGTTAATGAATGGTTTTCATCCTAGTGTTGAATGGCAACATATGATCTTTGTCTAAGCGTAGGGTGTGAGGTAATGGATGCCAACTAAGGAATTTCTGGTCCATTTACCACGATGCTTTCTGCCCCTGAGTCCCATAACCTTAAAAGCCACGCTGGTATGCTTTCTCTAAGCTCCTGTCGAAGTGGTTGAACTAAATCCATTAATTCAGTTGTTGTATAGGGACAACCTGTTACGTGCAAATGCATTTTGGCAGGGGGCCATTGATCAGGGGGCACCCCTGCTGGTCTATCTTGTACTTTTTTTGTTTTCTGAGTTATTATAGGGTAGATCTCAACGGGATCCATCTCAGATAGAGCTTTGAGATCTGACCTAAAAGTTTTGTTTTCTGAATCATCCAGGTCCATTGATTTAGGAGCCTGTGTACCTTCTAATGTAAAGTTGCAGACCTGTTTTATCAGGAAAGTTAGGCTAGATTTCCTTCCTGTTTATGTGCCAAGTTTTTGTTCTAGTTTTTCCATACAATCTCAGAGCAGTTGATCTTTATTTTCTAAGGTATTGTTTGATATTCCTGCTTGATTTAAAGCATTTAATAATTGCCATGCCATGGTAGATGCTGCTAGCTGGTGCTCTTTTTGTAATTAAGACATCATTATCTAATCCATGAAAATAATCTGCCATGCTGGATGGGGAGGAAATATTTTCAGTAACCCACAGGGAACCCCATTTCTCAAATATAAATGCAAGTTCATAGTAGGGTGATCCCAGAAATCCTAGGATATGTCCAGGGGTAGTCTTATCTAGGGGGGTGATGTTCTCCCTCTTGACCCATTTAAAGACATTTCAAAGAAAGGACATTTCAGTATTTTAGTTTGGCTGGCTCACCAAATGTTACAGTTGGAAAGATTAATGCGGTGGAAAGGTGATACAGGAGTGCAACAGCAAAGGGACTAGCACTGATGGAATGGTGTTACAAAGGAAAAGGAAAGGTGCTCACCCATCTCTAAAGAGCTAGGCATGCAGGAAAGACTCCACAAGGAAGAGGTCTCCAACCAAAAATCCTTCCCCAGCGGCAGTCAGCCCTTCAGTGAGGTCTAAGAGAGATGCAGCCAGGCTCCACCCCTTCTGGTCACACAGCTGAATTGCCTTCACCTGAACTCCTAGGGCTGAGCTGGTCCTTTCCCTGGGTGATCAATCAGTGGTTCAGGCCATGACGCAATGGTTACCATACACAGTGTTACTCTGACAGTCATGCTAATCATTTTGGTCCCTGTTCCCAATACATCTGTTTATTCCATCTGAGTTGGACAAAGATCTCTGTATAGATCAAAATCTTCTGGCATCAGGGACACACTTCATATCTTCAAAATTTCTTTAGCTGACTATGATGGCCATCTAGAAAGGAGATTTAAATCACTTTAACTATCTAAAATCTGGGTACTTCATTGAAACTAGTGATAGCCAGAAGAACAGATTGAAAGACAGGAGTTGTCAACTCCAATAGGCAGGATCAACCTTCAGAGAGGACCTCCTTCCTGTACAAAGAAGGAGTCCTAGAAGGTAGATCCCATCTGAAACCTCTCTTGTTGATTTAGTCTCTGGCATCCAGGAGGATGAGGAGATGTCATGGCAGAATCTCACCACATGACTGCAGATGTTCAGTATCCCCAAAGACAGGCTTCCACTGAAGCTAGAAAACTGGAACAGGTGGCAGCAGCAATGACTTTTCCTAAAGCACAGAAACTTCTCTGCACGGGGCTGTAATAAATATGTTGCACGGTGGTAACATATTTTTAAATGACAGGAATAATGCAGATTGGTGAGACTTTAGGCAAGGAAATCCATCTATGCTTGTCTCTCAATAGTATTATGGAAAAAAATAAACAGAGTAAATATGCAATTTTATGTCATTAAGTGTAAAGATGAACACAGCATGTTCTTGTGCAATCGTGTAACTGATGTAGCTGGTTTCCATGCAAACCAGTTTTTATTAAAAAATCTCTACCACACACTGTCAGCAAGTTGCTGATGTCAAAACCTTACATGTAGACTAATCATTGCTTGACATGTGTCAAAAAGCCAAAAAAACATATTAAAACCTTGAGTAAAGATAATATATTCACCTAGGTGCTCTTCATCTTGCTTTTACGGATTACTATCAAAGTCTTTTCATGGTTGCTAAAAAGTAATAGCTAATTTTTTAGGTAGATCTGGTTTTATCAATTTGCCTTGCTTTAGTGATAAGTTTTATGGCTTGATCTCTACCTCCATTTATGTCTTGCACTTGTGTAGAACAATGAGCTTGATGAGGATCTATTTTCAAACTTGATATTCTGCCTGGTGCTGCATATGTGATGTATCTGCTGAAATGCATGCAGTACACTTTGTATGTCCTACTCTATACAGTGCAAACAGCAATACCAAAATCTTCCAGCCGTGAGGCCTTTTGTGGTCCTGACAATGAATAAGCCTGACAGAAAACAAACGGATTTTCAGTTCTAAAGAGGAAGTTGTAAGATTGGTGTTTAAATATTATATGATTGTGAGAAAATTTGAGACAGAAAATTTGATAGAGGTGCCACTCACTTGAGACTTTTCTCCTCAGCTGAAGTAAGTAATTCAGTCTGGAAAATGTTATTAAGTTGGAGTTCAGGTTGTTGACTTGCTCCGAAGAGCACTGTCACTTTGAATTATTTCTTCAGTAGATTGATGTCACTACTGTTGCCAAAAGAATACTCGAGAATTCTCTTCCCCATCACCACCAAGATAAACTCAAATTGTAGTTTGGAATATCACAGCACACAATGTCATTTTTCAATTCCCATTTCAAAACAATTGCTTAACCACGCATGAGGATATTAGGGAAATCATTTGACATTTAAAGTTGTCAAAATAAACATGGTAGTAAGAAGCACTAGTGGAACAAAAGGTTGCAGAGATTTATATAAGCTTTTTAAAATCAACATTTCCTTGAAAAGTTTTGTCAGTTACAAACAAGATGAAAGAACTGTTTTGTTAATAATTAATCAGTTTATTTTGTATGCCATAGATGTGCCACGTTGCCTTCAAATTCATAGGGTAAAGGTACATCACACACATGGATATATAAAAGACATTTCCAACTTTTAGTTGTGACACATATATTAAATGCCTGTCCTTTTACAGAGTTTCCAGAGGTCTGATTTTCATTCTAACAACTTTGAGGGAATAATCGGAGGCTCTAAATGGTATCCAGACTACTCCGTTCTCGATCTCATATGGAACATTGTACCTGGGGTCGTAGTGGCCCCCTGGGTAGTAAATGCCATTGAGGTTGGCTGCCTGGCAGCTGTTGTACCACCAGCCGCCTCCGTACACCTCAGCACAGCTCTCCTCCCAGCGGTCCTGGTCCCGGTCGAAGGTGCTGAACTGCATCTGAGCATGGGACGTGTACTCAGAGCCTTCCTCCAGCCAGCCAGCAACCAGTGCATCCCCAGCAGTCCCCTCATAGGAGGACACAGCCAGGGCATAGCCTTCTGCTTCAGTCCCTACCTGCACAATGTACTCTGCATATGCAGCATTTCCATCCCAGTCCTCTAACTCTACTCGAAGCAGAGCGTCGTTCTGAGTCAGCAAGTGGATGTTCTCATTGCCCAGCCACAACTCTCCTTGCCCTTTGCCATCCACGCTGCCGAAACCTCTCTTGTAGTCTTGCCACGTACGGTTAAAATTCACTGATCCATCCATTCTCTGTTGGATCAATAGCCATCCTCCCAAAGTGGTCTCTTGGTCGCAATAAACTGACAAAACCTTACTGGATCCCTCTGGCTTGATTTTGAAAATGCCACTTTTGGCACCAAAAGTGTGTTTCTGGCGGATATCATCGCAGTCTAAAAAAAAAAGTTGATCTGGTTTGACAGAAGTTATCAGTAAAGTTTAATAAAAAGTTCAGAGGAATCCAAGCAGCAATAGATCTGAGGAAAATTTGTTAAATGTGTCTTGGATGACATAAGGTTTAGTGACAGGCAAAACATTAAAAAGAATTGAGAGAGGAAAACCTTACACAGATCTTAAATCGCTAATCGTCTATGCAATACCCGAGTATTAGTGATATATTTTCCCTTTTATCTCCAAAGTGGCAACAATTAGACACAGTTCTGGCATTTTATCATCACACTGTTATACTGCAGTATCTGAAAACATTCTGTCAGTTTGGTTATTAATTGAATTTGGCTCCACTACCTCAATTACTACTTCTGTGTACCTTTCCCACTGTAGTCTCTCCTTGTACTCATTGCTGCTGGTTTGAAGCTGCGCGCCTGAAAGTCTGGGGTATCCTCTGCACTCTGATCATGTTGCACCCCACCTAGCCTCTCAGATATTTCACGGGTCTTTAGTGACTTGGTTTCAAAAGTGGAGCCTCCCTTGTTGAAACTAGAAGAGGAACTGCTCACTACAGTCTTGGAGTGACTCGCACTGCCGGCAGCAAATCCAGATGGCTGAAGTCCTCCAAAATCATCTTCTTCCTCCTCCCCTAAGTCTGTGAATTTGTCCTTCCCTCCAGTGCCTAGGTGGCTGCTGCCCGCCCCAGTCACGCGGCTGCTGGTTGTGGTGGTGCTTGAGCCAATAGTGTGCCTACTACTAGAGGATGCAGAGTCATGGTTGAAGAATGACTCTAGATCTGGCAGAAACCTGTCTAGCTTGTGAAAGTCACCTGTCCCACTAAAATGGTATGTGCTTCCTTCTCGTCCTCCTTGTAAATGGGAGCAGTCTGAGCCATCAGAGGAAACCATTTTTTCAACTATTTCTTCTCTAGGACCATCAGGGCCACTAATGACTTTCTTGGTGACGGTCCTGGTGCATCTATGGACAGAGGAGGTTTTATCTCCCAGGCTAGGGCTCTCTCTCCCATGAGCAGAAGTAACTAATTTGCTGGTGTGGGAAGGTGAAGAATCCCCCCTTGCTTCTGCCACATGGTAAAAGGTCTCGCCTCGGGAGGGCCTTGAGTCTGTTTCTGGTCTTTCTAATATCACTTGCATCTGCTTGATGTTGTTAAATGCATTCAGAGCTTGCATTTCTGGTGGAGGCTTGAGCTTAAAATGTTCAGGAACATTCGAGTCCTTAAGAGGCCTCATTTTCAGAGTGCTCAAGGTGGTTGCTTGAAAGTCTGGGTGCATGTCAATGGAGCTGGCCTGGGTAAGCTGTTTCTGGATGTTGTCATAGCCTTCTTTGTCCACCTGGTAATCAAAACTTCTTGCACAGCTTCCTTTGCAAGCTCGTATCTTAATATCAATGTCCACCTACATAAACAGAGAAATAACTGCATTAGGGAACTTTCCTGAACTTTCTCAAGCTAGTGTATCCTTTACCTGGGCTGGGAAAAATGGGGAGCTGCCCTGTACCTCCCATCTACAGATGAGCTTTTCCAAAGCTCCATTTTGAAATCTATCCTGGCACACACAATACACAGTGCACATAAGCTCCGTGGAGAGATATAGATATGCTGTGGCATGTTTACAATTTCTGCTCCTGCTGTTCTTGGGGCTAAGTGTGCACTCCTGGGGCTGGTGGCTGCTGGGCAGCATCACGGAAGGACAGGGCCTCTGTCCTGGTCTTTGTTGCCCAGCAGCTCTTTGTAAGTGGAGAAATGCCCTGAATGGAGCTGATTACCAGTAGATACAGCATCAGGAATCCCTGCTGCCTGTCCAAAAGCAGATGGGACAAAGGGCTCTCCTGAGTTCATACCTCTTCCCACATAGCAGGAAAGATAAAACAAGTCCCACAGAAAGCAGCTCACTGGGGAATTTGCCTCACCAGGGCAGATCCTGAGAGGATTGCATTGTATTTTCTTTCTGCATGGAGCACTGCTTGCCGGGCACTCTGTAACAGACCCTCGTGTAGCTAGGCTCTGCAAACAAAGGGAATGGTGCAGTAGCTGCCTACCTCCAAACGCTTCATTTCCACCACCTGCTCCTGGATGCTGTTCTGCAGAGCTTTAATTCTGTTCACTTGAGTGGCAACTCGCTGCTTTAATGTCACAATTCTCCTCCTCAGTTCTGCTGACACATGACCATAATTCTCATCAAGCTCTGAAAGAGAAATGCATTGTGGTCAGGTGTGATTTTCTTTCCTAGAAGTGCATCGCATTTTAGAATAGGCAATATAAGCAGATATTTAAGAACAAATTTCTCGAAACACATAGCTGGTAAAAATTGCATTACCTTTTACAAGTTAGTAGTTAAGAGTCGTGTATCACCATGTTTGTTCTGGCTTTTGTTAATCAGGTCCAGTGCAGCATATGTTTCCACAAAGTATTGCTAACATGCACACACTCAAAAATTAGCAATGGATAATAAAACTAGGGGAATACTTACGCTGGGCACCCTCCAGACCAGGCTTTAGTATATTTATGGTTTCCACAATTACCCGATTGGATGTTTTATAGTTGTTTTGACTGTCTGCAAGTTGCTGCTTAATTTTGTCTATTCTGTGATTGTTATCCTGGTCTGTGTCATCAATTAGTCCTTGCATTCTGCAGCCTGATGGACATTTTGTACCCTAAAAGTGGAAGAGAAAAAATTGTGTTAAAATCTTAATGAGCGTGCCTTTTTGTTTTTTAAATCAATATGTTTAAACCAGCAAAAACCCTCTAATAAAACTTAGGGCAGTATTGTGTGACTTCTGCTGTCCTATTCATCCAGTGACTTTGAAAAGGGCTTGTATGACTTGGAGCAAGACACCTCACAGCTGACCCTTCACATCTTGCATCTCTGACACTGGAGCACTGGAATCGCTGAAAGGTGTGCATAGAATCCTGTCTTAAGTGGGAGCGAGGAACCTTTAATTTTCACCTTCCTCTGTTCCTTAAGAGTAGAAACAAAACTAAACAAAACCACAATAATAACAATAACAATATTAATAACAGTAATAATAAAACGAAAATAATAATCTCACCACATTTGTTTTCTAAAGGACTGCTGCAAAGAGAAGTTATCTGTCCAGTTTGAGCAAGGATGCCCTAGGCCCATTCATTTAAGCAGAATTTTCCTCAGAAAAGCCTCATGTTCTTATATATTATAGCTCTTTGGCAAGATTACATCTTATAAATGTAGGATAGAGATGAGTTGAGATGCAAGAGGCAAGAGAGAGACAGTTTATATGCAGACATTCAGTCAGCCATTGGGAAGCTTTTACTGAACACCTTGTCATCAGACCTCCTCAAAATTTTCAGTTCTTTCTACATATTCTCCTTTGTCAGAAATCTTTCTTTCAAGTGCATTTCTCTTACTGACTCCAAGAGCAGCAACATCAAAATCATGAAAAGAACTTTTATTTTTCTTTTTATTGGTTCTTTCTATTTTATCTTTCTCTTTCAGACTGATTTTTCCCAGCCTCCCCCAGCCCCCCAAACTATTCTTTCTTTTCTTTCCTTCCCCCTTGGCTTCACTGCAGCTCCGCTTTTCTTCTTGCCTTTCCCCAGGACGCTTCCCTGTGCTGCCCCCGTATAAAGGGCCGCTCATCATCCCCCAGACTAAGGCCCAAAAGCACAAAAGCCACAGGAGCGCTCTGGCAGGGTCCATGAGCGCCCTGCTGTCCCCAGGGCTCATTGCTCACCCAGTCATCATCCGCACAGATAGGCCAGTTCTCATACTTGCAGGAGGACTGGTGCATGCCCTGGTAGATCCTGGGGCCACGTCCGCCTCCACCCTTCTTTTCAAAGGGGGTCTCTCCACTCTGAGCCTGCAGGAGGTGCAAGAAGAAGCACAAAACAGGTTGTTGGAGCAGCGGTCAAGAAAATGGAAATGAAAAGCTGACATCCTCAAGCACTCAGTGGCACTGCTGCTGTGGAAAGTGCAGCCTTGTGGAATGCATCATCCAACAGCGTGAAGGCATTTCTTTTTGTTTATGTTTTATGTATCTTTGTGGTTTTGTTTGTTTTGTCAGAATAAAGCTTTTCCACTCTTAAAATTAATGCTCATGTGGAGAATGGATGGTGCTTAGAGTATATGATGATAATATCTTTACAAGACAATCTTGAGCTCTGTATGTAAATGCAAAACTAGCTTGAAATTAGATTGAAATTACTTAAGTTAACTTTGAAACATCTGTGTTCTATTTTCACTTGCTTTCATATTCCTAAGTTTTTGTTTTCATTCTACTCAAATCTGGCTTGAAGATATGCATGAATTGAGTTTTCCCATTCATTAGTGTTTCTGGTTTTAGTTCCATAAGCTTGTACCACTGTTTTGCTTGGCATAAAGAACAAGAAAACTAATAACATTGCAATGAAAGTAATAATGTCAGTGATGGGTGGATTGCACTTTGCTAATGGAAGGAACAGAAATAAATGCGCTGAGATTTTCTTGAAATCTAAGAAACTAAAGTGCAATTATACCAACTAATTTTAAGCCAAAATGCTGTAAGGATTCTTACTGCATTATTGCTCAGTAAAGAACTGGAAAATGATTTTTTTTCATAAGAAGTGAAGGAAATTGCTTGAGACCTAATTAGGTCTGCCTAGGTTTCTCTGTATATGCATTACGTTCTTATCAAGCAATATAATTCATGCTGAAAAAGATTAATTCTCATGCAGAGAAAGTTTTCGAATTACAGCCTTCAGAGCCAGAACCTCAGCCCTGTGGAACTAGACTGTTATTACTAAACTGGTTTGATTCATCTTGTCCCAAGGATCCGCTAAAAGTAATAAATAAAACCTTTAATTTTAGGTGGTCTGTGCCCTTTCAGCCCTGGCAGTTGCAACAGGACTGCTTCTGTTGAGCCAGATCTGCTCCCAGTAATTCCTGAAATTTGAGAGAGCATTCTCTTCCTTCAAAACACAGTCACAAAGAGAAAGGTAAAGACTAATGCAAGATTATTTCCTGAAACATAAGTGAAAAAATGGGAAGGTTGTGTGTAGTTGAAAATCAAGATGATCACTTTCCTTATCTAAAAATTGCTTCTTGCTTATTTTAGGTAATAAATATTACATTATATATTATAATATAGTAGATTATAATCTATTGTAATCTTGCTTAGATTTTAGTTTAATCTGTTATTGCAGCCACAAGAATCGCTGTTTTTAAATCCGTATTTTATAATAAAGTCATTGTGCATCATTTGTAGCTGGAAAATGCAGTTGAAGTAAACTGAGACAGGAAAAAAGAAGGTATAATTCATCCTAAAATTTGTGAAATTGAAAATGTGTGACTGGCTGGAGCCTCTAGCATCCAATTCAGCCAGCTTTAAGGCTTGCAGCAGCACCTGTGAATCTATGAATTCATGTTAATTTACTTGCTTTGCTTTTCTGAAGGCAGGCAGGTTCAACAAGACTGAATTAAGCAAAACAGAACTGGATATTCAAGAACTGCTGCTATGAAAGTCTAGCAGTGAAGTAGTCACAGCAAGCTTGTGCATATATGCATGCATTGAATTTGACAAGATAGGTGACAGCAAACATACATCTGATTAATGCAGATTAAATAAACATTTACTCTTCAAATCAACGAGGTATGGAAAGAATGAAGTAAGCAAACTCATACCCAAGCTAAGTTGAGGCAGAGCAACACACAGAGGATCCTCAATGGTATCATCTTCGAAGAAGAGTGAGCAGAACGTGGATGAGAGGATGCTCTCCTCTGGTCTTTTGATGCAATTTAAACCTTGCTGAAGAGCTGAGATTAATCATTATTCTCCCTTCTGTTTGGAGACAAAACATGCCAGATGTCCTGTGTTGATTACCTAAGGCCTCTTGCACAAGTTTCAGGTGTTATTTACTCCAGATAAATTTGTAAAGCATCACCATGAGGGCAGCACCATGTATTCCAGGAAAGAAAAAGAATAATGTATCTGCTTCAAGCTTGATTTCTTGTAAATGGTTGTTCATCTAGGGTGTATGCAATACTTAACTGATGGAAAATACATGCTGTGTGGCAGGAATTTAGCTAATACAATCAAGCAGTTGATATTTGAAAGTCGTTGCTTTGCCCTTTCTTTGCAACTCCATGCTCATGAAAACCATTGGGCCTTCTGAAGCAAGTACCAGTGTAAGAAAGTTTACGATGGTTTGACAACAAAAATGAATCCCTGAGGACTGCAGAGCTCAGTTTGTGTACATTTCTACAGCTAGACACTACCAGTGTTCGTATAATGCACACCTTGTTTAGCGTCACCTTCTTTCTTACACAGACTTATTGTTAATTGAAATGAACGGTGTGAGTTGCACACATATTTATGAAGAGCACAACAGAGTGGTATTTGAAAATGTCCCAGAAAAAAAAAACAAAAAAAAGAAAACAGTTGAGAATTACTAGATCTTTTTAAGGGGCAGAAAATAGGTACTTTTAAAATTGCTATGGTTTGTGTATAGGAATTGATTAAAATGCGTTGCTACTATGAGATCTATAACAAGACATTGCATTATTGGGGAATATTGTACATGACTGTCAAATGCTTAAAGATGCTGCCCATAACTGTGGTTGCTACCACAGTGAGCAGAAATTAGGAGGAAGACTTGTGCTCAACCAAATCTGTTGAAGGAACAAAACATTCTCATGTTTTTTTTAAATGGCATGGTATTCACAAAACTGTCCATCATCTGCAGGTTGCTCATCATACTCCATTCTATAGAGCCATATTTAAGCTTGACTCGAGTATTATACAACATTTTAAATTCAAAATAGCTGTTTGCAGCAGCATCATGGTTTTTTTCCTTTCTTTCTGTTTCTCTGCTTTTCCTCGTTCTCTGCCTTCAGAAGGCTTCATCACTCTCCATGTAAGGTTCACTGAAGTTGAACTGGACCCTTTGTTTCCTCCCATGTCTGGCTTTGCATTGCATGCTTCTCTTGTCTCTGTAAACCCTCTTAAATTAGAACAGAATTCATACAAATATCACTAAGAACGAGTCATATTCTCAGGTTACAAGAAACAGAGCGGATCGATAGCATGGTGCTGCATTGATTTATGTCACTGATTTACACCTACACCATCAAAATCTGTTTTTGTATGACCGGAGGTTTCTGTTATATTTAAGGCTTAATCTTACCTGTGCATACTTGGAAAGAAGATTTTTTGTTTGTTTCAAACAAGCTTGTTTTGTGAATTGTTCTGTTGAATTCTGTGCAGTGCCACCAATACCATGATGCAACAAACTTCTTCCCAATTCAGAAATGGAACAGCTCAGCTAACTTTAGCAACGAATGTCCAAGCAGGCTCCACATTATCTTTGCTGTCTGAGGATCAGCTAGCCACGTCTGTGCTGTCCATAAGGAAGTTCCTGCACTCAAAGCAACAAAAGAGTTACACATACAAATGCTCTACTGCCATTTTAAGCTACCCTAGCATGTAATTTGTAAAAGGGTTATTTTTATATGATTGTGTGCATTGGTTCAATGACACACATGCGTACTCCACTGCTAATCTCAGCAGTGGCAAGACTGAGGATGCCTTCCCAGTGCAAGTCCAATGCAGTTTAGTTCACTCTGTTGTAATGGTGCTGTGGAAGAATTAAAATGATCTTAAAGAATTATAAAAAGCTCAAACAAGAAAATGCTTGAAGGATGAAAAGATCACAATGAGAGGAAGACTTGCAGGATTGTGATGAGTTATTTAAAATAATAAGGTTAAACGAGCTATATGCAATATCTGCTGGTGTCCATGGACAGTCTCCCATTTGCACCAGTGAGCTCTAATTTGGCTTATGCAGTTGACATCAAAGTCTCTGCTAGAAGATCACACCTTATGCCTTTGGTGCTCAGGAGCAGAAGAACTGCACATACAATCCCTGTATGCCCTTCTTGTGTGTACAGGCACATCATCTGCTGTACTGTACTGTCACCTGTGGTGCTCCTGCCAAACACACCCTCTTCCTGATTGCATTTAATGTGGACAGTGCTGCTGAAAGCTGTGCATTCTTTTCTGCCAACTGTTTAAAATGTCAAAGATTTTCCTACTGTGCTCATCACTCAACTATTCATGAGCATTACTTATTCATGGAGCACTACTTTACCTGTTTCACAGCTGCAGAAACCTGGTGAGAAGGCTAAGTTCTGAAGTAGTTTGTAGTTTTGGGGATCTATTTTGATACTCTGAGTCTTCAGAGTACGCTGTATGAGCAGATACCACTGACATCAGCTGTAGCTCTCTGTTTAATACTGGGGCTCTGGAGCAGCCAGCTCTAAGATGCCTGGATGGCTGAGAGGGTCCTCTGATGATCTTCAATCATGAAAAAACTTAAGCTCTGGTCCAAGTAAAACTCAGTCACCAGGTCTAGGGGACTGGAAAAAGCTGGTAACTGACCATAATGATTAGGTTAACCAAGAGGGCTTTCCTGCTTCACGTGAAGGGGATTGCTGTGTGAAGCTGAGGTAGAGGAGGAGCTTCTCAGACTTTCCGGTTGATGGCTGAACCTGTGCCTGACCTTCAGCCTGTACCTTTGCTTTCTTGTTGCAATCATCCAGTCACTTCTCTGTGTGTTTGTTTGTAAAGGTTACAGGCTAAGAGCTAGATAAACTTTGGATTTACCTTTAATTCACGATCAAAGGACAGAAGCGCAGTTTACTGCTTGGCTGCCCTACTCTTGGCAGGCTGCCACAGCGATAGCTGGGGAGTCTGGGATTTAGGGTCGATTTGTGCGCCCAGAATGTGAGCCAGAATGACAGAACCCCAGAATGGATGAGGTAGGAAGGGACCTTTGGATCCATTTGGTCCAATCCTCGCTCCAACAGGGCCAAAAGGAAAATATTTCTGCTCCCAATTCCTATGCTTTGTGCTACAGTGGTCTTTGAGGAATAGGAAGGGTGACAGCAAGCATAGGGTATGAAAGGAAGGCAGTGGATAGCAGCCAAGTCCTGTGATGAAATCTCATGATCTCAGAGGGGGACAGAGTTGCCTAAATATAAAGTGCTATGCTATATTATGTAGGCTATGCTTTGAAGGCCTTGTGTGATTTTAGACTGATTTAGGAAAGATAAATAAGACCTTTCAGAATACAAAACGGAGGCATTAAGTCAAAACACAATGTATTTACTTGTAAAGCAAAGAAACAAACAAAACCAAACAAACAACCCCACCCCTCTGGATGAGGAGCTGCAAGATCTGGTTTAGTAGCTTGTGGTAGCAGTGGTGATGTGAAGATGGTTGGACTAGATGATCTTAAAGGTCGTTTCCAACCTTGTGATTGTATGATTCTATAAAATGTGAGAGTATTAATTTCTCTCTAGGAGACAGAAGAAACAGAATATCTGTTCAGGTCCATATCTGGTAGTTCCATGGTTGGAAGCAGTAGAAAAGATCTCCAAAATGCATGATTCTTGACAGTGTTCTTTCAAGGCCACAGAATATACCTGCAGTGTCTGGCAGATCCTGTCATGAGTCCTGCCACAGGACTTCTGTGAGCGATCAGGCTTCTTGGATTCAGCAGCTCTAACCCTCCATATCTCTGGTCCTTTCCAAAGAGGCTCAAAATTATTTGTGAGACCTCAGAACACCAATCAGCAAACCAAATGAAAGAATGAGTTAGTCTTAGTTCTGATTAGCAATCCATAAAATGCCAGGTCACACCAGTGGAATATTATTTTTTTTACAGCATATTCTCATAAAATAAGGCATTGCAACAAAAAGAGTGGGAGAGCAGTTCAGACCTAGAGAAATGCGGATTCAGAGATCAAAGTAACAGAGTGGAAAGGAATACTTCTTAATTCCATGTTGTACATATATAAATAAAACAACTTTTAAAGTCGTATCATAGATTGAGTTAAACTGAAAACAGAAAGTGAAAGTGGCTTGGCCACTCAAAACAACTTCAGTATAAGCAATAAGTGGATAGCAGCTTGTCGTGCTGTGGACATTCAGACTCAGGCAAAGCTCAACTACAAACTAGACACAGACCTGCTCACCTCAATAGGAAAAGTGTCAAGGTGGCATAAATGGCCTTTGACGTCCATCTCATTTGTGTAATGTTTCCCTGTCTCTAAAAAAGCCATTTAAATGTGCTATTCAGAAATGCCAGGTGAGCTCCTGGCTATTCAGTGGTAGCTAAAAATAAAGACTAGGGTGCATTTCTTTATGTATCAGCTTGACATATATAAATATATTTCTATTCTAGCTCTCTCTGTATATTTTGTTGATAAACGTATCCACAAAAGTAATATAATTTTCTAAACCTCTTACCCAGAAATACTCATCAAACATTCTGAGTGATTACATTCAGACAGCATCTCAAACCCTGCTTTTATTGATCTGTGCTGTCAGTGTGGGTCACTGGAAAATTATTACCACACATAGTAAAAGCAAATGGAACTAAAACATAATTAATTAATACTAAAAATTTTATTATTTTTGGTCTGAAATGATGCTAAAAACATTAGAATAATTTAATAAGTTTATGAATGTGGCATTCAGTTATAATTCTTGTACAGTGTAGTACTATGTGCTATACAGAAAACCATTTATTTTGAATAATATTTGAGAAACCTGTTAATATGCATGCTCTGGAGTAAAACACCTTTGTCATTGGTAGTACACTTCCTAACCTGCGCTATGTTTGCTCAAGCGGCTCCAGCAGTAAACTAGGTCCCTTTCAAGTGTACTTTGATCTGTGTCACAAATTGACAATTTCATCAGAAAACAAAGTGAAGACTGTCGAAAGCTAGCCATGTTTTATGGAGAAATAGCTCCAGCACACACTTCTAAATAAAGAGAAGGAATAACTGAACCAGACTTGATCAGAGTACCCTTCTAGCAGTCACAGTGCTTACTGTGTTGTGTTTGGCCAATAGTAGAACACAAATAGCAAGCTCAGCTTTTTTGTAATAATCAAAAATTTATTGGGAATGTGTACAGAAAAAATAACCATGTAAGGAGGTAAGCAGTGCTCAAAGAAAACCATTGCGCATTTTATAGTTGGTGGCATTTCACAACACTGATGTCCAAACTGTGGGAGGTGAGATAAGTACAGTGTCGCACAAATAAAAGATTTATTTTCTCCATTCAGGTCAGTTTTTATTAAATTGTCCCTTTATGAGTCTCCAACCTGCAATAGAAAACAAACAAACAAACAAAAAAGACAGTATTTGAATGTTTTTCTTAAGAAAGATGAAGTACATAAGGCTTAATAATGATATGTTGATAGTGTTCATACATATTTATACTAGTTGGAGATTTAAAGTTCAGCAATTAAAACGCATGAAGACAAGGAATTATTTGTAGTCCTGGGACTATCTACTTATCTATTTGTTAAAAGAAACAGTGAAGAGGAAGGTATACTAAAATCAAAAAGCAAATATTTCTGTGATGAAATGGTAAACAAAGCTGATGCCTCCAAGATGCAGTAGGCATTTCAGCTGTCCATGCTCTGTACTTGCAATTATAACCATATTTTGTTATTATTTTAAATATCTCCTCTGTCCAGTGGCCAAACCTGCTTGGTGCCGCCTGAGTACTGCTGTCCATCTATTGAGAGTCTGTTGAATGGGATGATTTTCATTGTAGTTTTCTTCATTGAGTACCATCGGTCACGCCACGTTGCCCATATAATGCCATTGTCATATGAATCTGAACCACCTCTAGATGAGTACACACCACCTAAAAGTAGCAATTTGAGCAAAATATTTAGTTGCTTCTAAATGATTAATGTGCCCATCCCATACATAGTCGTCGTACCAACACCTCTGTGACATCCCTGGGCACACTAACACACTGCACACAATACCCCTCTCCCTCTCTTTGCTTCTATCAGGGCCAAGGATTCCATTTTGGGCTGGAGAGCTGCTACAAATTGGTGTTAGTATAAACAATTATTGAAAAGAATGGTCTATATCAGCTTTGGAAAAACCAGATGGCAAAATATTCTCAATGAAAGTGACCCATTTTCCTTTGTCATTGAAATGTGGTGTCCTTTGTTACATTTGTCCATGTGAAAATAGGTATTTAGAAGATATTTCACCTATATAATACTGTCCATTGAGGTGACCAGCATGGCATCTATTCATCCACCATCCAGATCCATCTTGCTCAGCACAGTTGCCCTCAAAGTTGTCATTGTCATTATCGTAGGTGCTGAAGCGCATGCCATTATGGTAGGTAAAGGATTTGTCACTTGGATCATCTCCAAAATTAAAGCCGTCAAAGGCATCTCCAGCTTCGCCACCAATGAAGTAGGCATAGGTCAGTCTGTACTTGTCTTCTTCAGTTCCCACTTTGAATACCGCATAGTCAGCAGTGCTATTAACAGAGGATAATAGTGATAAGCATGCTGCATTCCTACTATGTGCACAAATGAAATATAAATAGATGTTAGAAAAGGGATTTAAGCCATCCTACCATGTAATTTTGTAAAAGGGTTATTTTTAAACAATTGTGTGAATTGGTTCAATGACAGACATCCAATCAATTTTTGTCATCCACCATTAGATGTGTTTTTTGACTTTACTGTTCTTTAGTGATGCACAGAAGACCTACATTACACACCCACATATGTGTTTATCTACCAAGTTGCTACTGTTTAGGCTTACTCAAGTCATGAGGAAGTTCTTGGTGGAAGGAAGAAATAGGTATCTCAAGAAATAGGAAAGATAGTAAGTCCTCCTGGAGAATGGAAGACATAACTGAAGAAACTTTGAAGAGAAGAAACAGATTTATTCTGCCAAATCAACAAGGGCTTCTGGCATGTGGCCTTCAAACGTGTACACGTGAGGGCTGCTGTCACAGTTATAAGTTCAGGAGCCCATGCAGTATCTTATGCACCTTGACACATCTAATAGTGCCACACTTTTTTAAAATCTGTACAAGCTAACAGAACTGGAAAAGCAATAGGTTTAAAATGCCATTTTCAGAGGTTTCATGAGCAAATACCCTTTTTTGCCAGACCAGTCCTCCAGTTCTATTCGCAAGGCATATGGCAGAGTGGACTGCGTAGTTATTAAATGAATCTTTTCATTGCCCAGCCAAAATTCTGTGGTGTCATCTGGAGACAGATGTCCAAAGCCTTCCTTGTACTGAACCCAATTTCTCCGGAAGTCCTCACTCCCATCCAATCTCTGTAAAACAACAACAAACCAACCCTCAAAAAAAACCCCATGCTATATACTTTGGGTAAGCAAATGAAAACGGCACTTGATGCAATACGCTTCCTAATGATAATAATACCCTAGTGACATACCCTCTGTAATACTGTCCAGCCGTTGCCATACGTGTCAATCTCACAGTAGACTAGGAAAGACTGCTTAGCTTTTTGAGGCTTGATGAAGTAAAGACCACTTTTTCTGGCACCTTTATTTGCAATATCTTGACAATCTGAAGTAAAGATATTCAAAAGATTGTTAATAATTTAGCTATAGTTCTATCCTCACATTCTATCCTCACATTTGATATGGTAACTTTCTCAGTGTAAGATGTTCAGTTAATTCAAATATTGTTTCAAAGTTTGCTGTTTAGTCTAAATGTTTAAATGTCGTTGCCATAAAAAAAAGTACTGAAGGTCACAGGACCTGTGTAAAATCATTCTATGATTCTATAGAATCATTCTATGATTCTATGAAAATGAGAACATTCATTTCACGTGGAATTTAAGCAACATATGTGTAGAATACAGTCATAGCACCAATTTATACAACAACAAAAACAGCACTTCTGGAGTTAAATTTTTCTGGGTGAATCAGCAGAAATGCAATTGTAAGTTATCTTCCTAAAATTGATCCAAGCATTGATTCCAAAACTTGCAGTCTTACATCTTTGCACAAGTCTATGGCCCTTAAGATCACAAGAACCTCATCACTGCAATGCCAACTGGCAGTACTTGTAACTGAATCAGACCTCCACCATACAAGAAGCATTTTGTGCACCTCTTCCAGTTGTCTCCTGTATTTCAGCAGTATCTCTGCATGGTTCCTGGCAGTGTGACTCGAGTTGAGAAATCTTTTGTTTCAGCTGTGTGATCTTGTTGCTGTTCATTATATGCATATCTGTCAACTGTCTGGAGAGAGAGAGACATAAAAATGGCTTGTTTCTTCAGCTGCTTCTTACTGTCAGTAATACTTGTTTACCTGCACATATGCCTGACTGAGATAGCATGCTGCTACTTAGTCCCTATAAACGGGTTGCTTCTCTTAGCACTGGTATGTAAAGTTGAGTAAAACAGCCAAAATGGGAATGTACATGCTTAATCTCATGTAAAACCTGACTTGCCTCTAATCAGCAAAACTCAAACAAATTAATGCGTGATTGTAATGCTGTGGAATGTTTTCCTTTGCTCTCCTTACCAAATTATAAATTATTCTTCCGTAAGTATGGAATTTTACGTAAATTATATAAACTGCCTCAATGATCAGAATGTTTAAATCGTATTTGATATAATGCTATAGAAAAGAGATTTTGCTACTTTCAGGTCAATAAAAATACCCTAAAATTTTAGAAAAGTTAACGATGTTTTCAATTCTATTTTCAGTGTTGATTTACTGAAGACCACCACTGAGTTTATAATAACTTATGAATTATACCTATGGAACTGAGTCTGATTTTCTCAGATATACACAGCAAAATCAGTCAGAGTAAATGATTGTACAAATATTTCATACACTCTACAAATGCATATCAATAAAATCTCCATAGCTCATGAAAAAAGAAATGATCTATGTCTAACGCAGCAAAAGAAACACAAATAGAACCACTGCCAGGCTTCCTGATATTCCTATCTTTTATTTGCACAATTAATGGATAACACTGATAAACTGAAAATGCACTCTCAGATCCTCATGATTCTTATGTGTCTTGTAAGGGAACTTCTAATGACCGTGTCTAACGGTCAACATAAGCACAAAAACCCTTTCTGAGGAAGCCATAACTGTTGTTAGTAAAAGAAGAGAAAGAAAATGATTTGGATTATAAAGTGCTTTGAAAGGTGAAAGATACCTACTGTATAGTATTCTCATGAGCCAAAATAGTGTTTTCATATCTGATAATTTCTTCAATTATTTTCTTGGACTTTTGAGTCAAACTCTCAATTGATTCTGAAGAATAGACAAAGGTATGAAATTATTGCAGTTTGGCAAATTAGAAAAACAAGACAGTGACAATTTGTTCAATTATGTAGCTATTTTTATATTCTCACGTGGTAGTGTCTGCTTCTCTGAAGGATAGATGGTTTTGATGTGTTGAATCAAATATTCTATTGAGCCTGTGGAGTTAGCAGCTTGCTGCAGAAGTGTCTCAATTTCTAGCAGTTCACCATCCGTAGTGAGACGGTATTTGTTAAAGAAATCTGCAATGCCACAAGTTGTGGGGCAGTAGCTACCCTAAAGAGAAAAAAATAATATAGGTAATGGTTTCAGTAGCAAAAATGGACGACAGAATATTTGGGCAGGAGAACAGTTCGTACAAATGATTGCAGGGAAAAAAAAGCATAGACATTTGCCTCTGTCTGCAGTACTACAGAATTTATAGAGAGGTTTTAGTTTCACACTGCATATATATCCACACATAGAAAGAAATTTGTACCTGGTGTTACTTGTAGTGTCTTTAATATACTTTTATCAGCAGCGTAGCTGCCTTTCTCAGCAGATGTTTACCGATACCAGTCAAGAACAGGTTTAAGCACAGTGCATTTAATGAGCTTTGAAGCTAACGATGAGGATCTAATAAAGCTACAAAGGCAGTTACTAAATGGTGTAGGCAGGCTTTGACTAGACTCTTAATGTAAAAGAAAATGGATCTGATACTTACAAATCGCTCATCTAATATGCAGCAGTTTTCTCTGGTAGCAATGTACTGAAGAGAAGAAACAAGACCACTTTCAGTGAGTTTTCTCCAGAAGCATTCTAAGCACTGACACGTTTTCTAACACTCTGCACCTTCACTTACCGCCATACTGGTGGAGAAGAGCAGGGAGAGGAGATGCCCCAGAGGCACCCATCTGCCCAGCTTCGGCCCCATCTCACTGGGTGCCTTCTGTACTGTCAGCAGCTGAAAGTGTTCTCCCCAGCAGCCGAGGCAGCACCTTTATGGGCTGCCAGATTTGGCCCCAGAGCAGGACAGCAGAGGTTTAAGGGAGCAGTTGGAGATGGGGGCGGGCACGGTGAGGTAGCGGGAAGAGGTGGAGTAGGGGATGAGGTGGATTCCCAGAATTTGCACGCATCTCTTACTCCTCCCATTTGCAGAACTTGCTTTCCACTTATCTGCTTTATCTCTGTTCCAACTGGGTCTTAAAGGAAGCAGAAAGGCGAAACAAGGTGTGCAGAAGCTGTAACAGAAGCATAAGCAAATGCACACGTGGCTCTTGAGTGGGGGCAGACAGAGTAGTTACTTAACTTGCATAGGGAAAAGCAGAGGTAACTACCTAATTACATGCAAACACATATCCATAACCTAAAGTTAAATATTAAGAATATTTCGTGGTTGTATAGTACCCTCCTTCCACAAGGCAGAACATACTTTTCAAAGGCATTCAACATCATTCTTCCTATTTGGCAGATGACAAAACTCAGGCAGAGAGAGTTATAAGGCCATGTCAGGCAGTGGAATATCTGGAGAAACAGCCCATGGTCTCCCTTACAGGCAGTGAATCTTCTCTGCCCTCTAATTTAGGAAATCTGTATGAATGACTTGGATCAAAGCTGCCCTGCTGGGAGCTAGACCTGCCATCCCTGGATCAAACAGCTTTCCTTTCCAAACACCACAAATTGGGAAAGAATGTTTGCAGATAAAAATGCTGTCTCCAGGGATGATGACTGGCTCCGAGTTTGTGCTTGTACTCTGCCAGAAACTGGGTCAGGTTAAATCACAGATGTCCCCTCCAGGGCAGATAGGTACATGGTGTTTGGGACAGAATATGTGCACTACAGAATCCAGCTCAGGTATCCCTTGTTCTTACACAGAGTAAAGAGCATACTCTTCTCCTTTGTTGCTAAAAACAGTCCATGTAGATCTGAAACTCTTTCAAGGGAATACTTCATCATGGAACATGGTAAAGTTTTGTCTTGCATCCCTGGATAAGAATTTCAAGATTCAGAAAAGATGACAACAGTCAAGTGTGACATAGAGCTATAGTAGTTAATTTTGAGAAAAAGTTCCTAACATTTTAGGATTAAAACGTGACAATGGCTGCGATGAAATAATTTCAATAATAATACAATAATTTTTGCTAATGTTACCAATATCTTATATAACAGCAACAAAGCTTAATTGCTGTAGGTAGTTGGCTAATTGGGTCTGAAAAAAAGGAGGATCATTATGAATTTTCAGTGTGGTTCTTGCCTTACATAAAATTATCACATAGATCTACATTCATGAAGGAATCAACCTAAACAATTTACTTAATGATTACGCTGCACTTACAAGAGTTGTCCTGTTGTATTTTTGGTTGTAACTTCTTGTACCTCTTAGCAGAAGATGTAAATATTTAAACCTCACAATGTTTTTGTTTGTTTTACTGATTACACAGTCGTGTTGTAGCCTTGAATAATATCTTTGCTCCCTTCTCTTTCCTTCCATTAATTCACATTGCATGGTTTTGAAATGATTTTTTCCCACTTGATTTAGTGAAAATTAAATCAAAAACAGTACGTGCTCTAATGTGAAACATCAGGGTAGTCTTCTCCTCCCTTTCGTACCATCTTCTGTTTTAATTCCAGCTGCATAAAGCTGACCTATTTACAAAACAAATGTGTTAGAGACCTGATTTTACCCTTCAGAGACCTGATTTTGCCCAACACATGTAAGCTCTGTTGTTCTTCTGTTCAGCTTTTTTTTTTCTTTCCGGTAAGCTTGTTTGCTGATTTGCTAACAAATGAGGAATGATTAATGCTGCACAGGCAGAATAAAGAGTTCTCAATTTCAGTTTAACTTTTCCTCACAGTTTATTATTTTAGCGGATGGTAAAATCAAATCAGTATTTGTTTAAAAGTGTCTTGTTCAATTCAACTAGTATTTGATTAGCATTTTTGTCAAACAGACACTGGAAACCTATCCAGTGCCTTCCCATTACTCACAGTAAATCACAGAAGTACGGAACAAATGTGCACATATTTGTAAACCAGTTCCTGAATAGCAGATTATTCTTATGACTGCCTTTGGAAAATAACAATTTTCCAAATGTATGACTCATACGTGAGTTACGAATCTAATGTGAAATTTCAGTTCATAAAATTTCAGAAACGCTACAGTGATTCAGTACATTTTTGTTCTTGTTTTGATGGAAACTTGAATGTAAAAATAAATACAAAAAATAAATGTTAAAAACCTCAAAAAGTGAATATCGAAAAAGAAAAAGCCTATTTTGCTTTGCAACCTATCACAAATATGCACTGCGCTGCTTCTCCTACTAATAAGCTTCTTTGCAAGGTCAACTGATGAGCAAGTGATAATTAGGATGAGAAACAGAGATGGTTAAAAAGCTGTCTATGCTGATGTTATGCTTCTGGTATGTTAAGAAACACACTGCTTTACAAATAGCAAAGTGAAAATGAAAAAAAGGAGAAGGTTCAGTAAGTCATCTTTCTCCTTCAATATTTGAGTGTTAGGCAAAAGGCAAATGGCAACATTTTTTGCCAGTTCAACAGTCCACTCTGTGCATCAGGTACTCTTTCAGCCTTCCTGAAGAGAAGTGCCTAGAGGATTTGGGTCCGTAAATATCAACTGCCAATTGCTCTGCATGGGAGAAGCTCTTATTTCTTTTCGCTTATGAAATCAGCACAGACATGGGCTATGCTTCTGTTCAAATGAGGCTGCAAAGAGTTCTGTTCCCTAGAAAGCTGAGCAAGGAAAAATATAAAATCCACATCGTTCACGGTATGATTTCATTTGGAGTGCTTTGGAAAGAGTGCAGAAGATATTTAGCTGCATGCACACCATGGATACAGGAATGATACTTGTGTTTTCTTGCTTTTAAGTTTTTCCAAGTTCCAGAGCACAGGATGTTATATTTCAACACACTAAAAATCCAGCAAACATACTGAAAGCCCCTAAACCATGAGCTGGGATCAGTTAAAAATCATTATTGGGCCCTGAGCAGCTTGTACCTTAAATAAGGGTTATTAGGTGCAACACTGCAAATTCTCTCCCTTTACTGATTTACAAAGACCATTTTCAGCTGTTGATTCCTTAGAAAAGGTTGGCTTTTAGACTATCTGCAAAAGAGAGATTGCAATGTATGCTTTACCTTGAAGGGAAGAGCAGTGAACTCCATTTGTTAAACAAAAGCATCCACTAATTTGTGGGAATAAGATAAGTAATAAATTCAAATATTTGCGGAATATTTTGTAATTTGTTGAGAGGACAGAACCTCAATCAATTAAATAGAACCTCCTTTATAAACCGAAAAAATTTGTTGGTATCTGCTGATAGCTTTGTTTTGGAGAGGAACTTATTTGCAGTGGCATTAACAGACACATAGCAAAAATGTAATAGGTTTCACAATAAAAATGTAGCCTGTGAAATGCACTGCTTGTACTTTCTTGCAGGCAGCAGAAACTTGACTGCCAGAGAAATCCTACAAAAAGCTTATTTGCTTAGGAACGCTGTAGTCTGCATTGTCTACCCTGACATCTTGCTGGTAATTCAGGATGATGGTAGGAGAAGGATTAATCTCACGTTTCCTTTAGTCATCACCTGTGCCTCACGCCGATGCACAAATCTGTTTACAGAGAGGGAAGCACAGGCCTAAATCTGAGCCATCAACAGCACTCGCACAGTAGAAGTAAATACAAGCATTTAGAGTCGCTGAATGAAACAATGAATGTTTGAACTACGATCAGGAAAATAATTATTTTTTTAAATCAGAACCTTTATCTTTCTTCAACACAAAAACTAAAGCCGAGTTATTTTCCTTCTCACAATTTACGAGAGCAAAATGCATCTTACAAGCTGTGCATTAAGCAATAGGGCAAGTGGATGTAGGTCCTTACCACACCATGGAACTATGGCATTTACTAGTATTAAGCTTCCTCCCTTATCCAGCAGGAAGTTTTCACTTGCACCTGCGTTCGCATTGCACACAGACTTGCTGCTGTCAGCTTCACTCCAAATCACACAGTGCCGCCTGACGTCCTCAAAGAGCAACGCACTCTCTCTACAATTTGTGAAGCCACGGAGAAGCCAAAACCTCAACATTACAGGACATAATTGCTTCCCATGTCTTCTATAGAAAAGATCGTTAGAATGGCTTGCCTCTGCTTTCATCAAAATAACCCCAACCTCGTGCATAAGGTGATGATCTCAGAGTGAATCTGGCTGGGAACTCTGTGTAAACACTGTATCAGTGCTCAGTAGTATCAAACCCCATATCTTGCGCTGGAACTGCAAGAAAGGCAGCACGGAACTAACAGAGAACAGCACAGGTGTGTCTGCCGTTCACCTGTGCCTTGCGCTTCTCGTCCCTACGTGCCAAAAAGTTGCTGTTGAAACTGGAGGGGGCCCAGCAACACATAGCAAGGACAGTCATGGTTGGGACCTGCTTCCCCTGTACTCAGCTCTGGTGAGGCTGCACCTCAAGTGTTGTGTCCAGTTTTGGGCCCCTCACTGCAAGAAGGACATTGAGGCCCTGGAACGTGTTCAGAGGAGGGCAACAAAGCTGGTGAGGGGTCTGGAGCACAGGACTTATGAGGAGCGGCTGAAGGAGCTGGGATTGTTCAGCCTGGAGAAGAGGAGGCTCAGGGGAGACCTCATTGCTCTCTATAACTTCCTGAAGGGAGGTTGTGGTGGGCTGGGGGTCGGCCTCTTCTCTCGTGTCATTAGTGATAGGAGCAGAGGGAATGGTTTCAAGCTACGGCGGGGGAGATTCAAGCTGGACATGAGGAAATATTACTTTTCAGAAAGGGTGGTCAGGCACTGGAATGGGCTGCCCAGGGAGGTGGTGGAGTCACCAAGCCTGGGGGTGTTCAAGGAAAGACTGGATGTGGTGTTGAGGGACACGGTTTAGTGGGAGCTATTGGTAATAGGTGAGCGGTTGGACGGGATGATCTTTTAGGTCTTTTCCAACGTTGGTGATTCTATGACTCAGCGGGGAGCAGGGAGTTAGTTAGCTGGCAGAAAGGACGATCTGCTGGGGTCCTCATCTTGATTTTAAGACAATCATCTCTCGACCAAACGGGGACGGAGGCGCGGGCTGCTCTGACGGACGCGCGGGCAGACACCGCCACCTGCCGGCTGCACCGAGCCGGACGACGGGCGGTGCCCGCCAGCCCCGCGCTGCCGCCGCCACCATGAGCTTCGCCGCGCTGCTGCGGCTCCGCGGGCCGCGGCTGCTCCGGGCCGTCCTCCGCCCGCAGCGCTGGAGCCGGCGGCGCGGCGGCGGCTGCGAGCCTCCGGCGGGCGCCGCGGTGCGCATCGGCTGCGCCTCGGGCTTCTGGGGGGACACGGCGGCCGCGGGTAGGCGGCGGCGAGGGGCTGGCGGGCACGGGGAGCCGGGCCCGGGCGGGGCGGCACGGAGCGCCGCGTCGGCGGCCGACACGCGGCCCGGCGGGGAGCGGGGCTAACGGCGCGTTCCTCCCTGCTCGCAGTGCCGCAGCTGCTGTACGGCGGGAAGCTGGATTTCCTCGTCTTCGATTACCTCTCCGAGATCACCCTGTCGCTGCTGGCGGCTGCCAAAGCCCGCTCTCCCGTGAGTAGCGGCGTACAGCCGGCTGCGGCTGCGGCTCCGCCGTGCCCCTTCCGAGCCCTGTGTTTGCCGTTGCAGGTGCTGGGCTACGCTCCGGATTTCGTCTCCGCTGCCATGGCTCCGTACATAAAAGACATTCACAGGAAAGGTACGCTGCTCTCCGTGTTCGCACCTTGGTGAAGTGCGGTTGTAAGCGAGCTCTATGTAGGTTGTGTTCCTGTTTGTCACACCAGTGCTGGCTGCCCTGTGGACGTGGCCTCAGAAGGCGCGACAAGAGGCGTGCATCTGGTGGTGGAGGATACGCAGGGCACGTGTGAGATGTTTGCCTGCAGTTAGAAACGTGTACGCGTGCCTCTGGTAGTTCTTTCTGTAGCTTTAGTTTGAGCATGGAGCGTTGCCTGAAAATCTCTTGTTAAAATATCTAAATCTCGTGGTTTCACACAATCTCTGTCAGCATTCCAAAGTAGTTCTGATTCTTTGATTTTCCTAATGCAATTCTTTTTGTTTATATGACTGCATCTCTACAACTCACTGAGTTCGGGTGGAAGAGAGGAATCATCTCCTCTGAGCACCCAATACCTTGCTAACGTACTCTGTAATTCAGAGCAATAGTTGTTTCTGCTAAAGTGACGTTATTTGGGAAGTATGAGTACTTTAAAAGATTGCTCTCCTGTGTTGTACCTGTAGGAACTGGTATGATGCTGTCATTCCTCATCATGTTTGTCTTGGTGGTCACTTTCACCTTTCTTGCAGGAAGGAAAGAAGATAATTGTAGAATCATAGAATCACCAAGGATGGAAAATATCTCTGAGATCATCCAGTCCAGCCATACACATATCACCAGTATTTCCCACTAAACCATATCCCTCAGTACAGCATCTAAACATTTTTTGAACTCCTCCAGGAGCGGTGGGGTCATCCACATCATAAGGCCTATCTACAACAATTAACTTTTCTGAAAGCAATCCCTAATTGGCTTAATCTGATCTCCTTTCGTCTTACAAACTTAATGGTGCTCAAGACTTAACATTAATATTTCACTTGATGAGATGCCACATACCTTGCAAAGGTTATGTCTTTGCAAATCAACTTTGAGTTGTTGAAATGTGATTGTTAATGCTTCTGTGCTTGGTTCATTCTTCTTGCAAAGGTGTTCGTGTCATCAGTAACGCGGGTGGAATTAACCCTCTGGCTTGTGCGGCCGCTCTTCAGGAGGTGGCAGAGAAGGCAGACGTTGATTTGAAAATAGCTGTTATTACTGGAGATGACCTAATGAGTGAGGTATGGCACTTCGCCTTTAGGCTTAGTAGGACTGTGCAAGTTATTCTGTATGGAGAAAAAAATTAGCCTGAATTTATTTTTTGCATCTTTCTGTATTATCTTTATTCACAGAATGAATCATAGAATGGTTTGAGTTGGAAGGGACCTTTAAGACAGTCTAGTTCCAGCCCCTCTGCTGTGGGTAGGGACACCTCCCTCTAGACCAAGTTGTTCACAGCTCCATCCAGCCTGGCCTTGAATGCTTCTAAGGGGGGGCATTCACTTTTAAAAGCATTTAAAACAATTGCTCTTCTTATTTTTTTTTAATGCACAGAGCGTGGTGAAGAAGGTTAAGTTCAACTCCTTATTTGCTAAGTATACCTATGCCTCTCTGGGAACTTAATGTGCTCTGAAATTAACTGCCTTGAGCTGCAGAATTATCCTTGTTTTCTGGCCATGTCTCCATTGCTGTTACAGTAAACATTTCTGCTGGAAAGGTTTGACTCGCTCAGTCTTACAGGAATTAAAGATGATTTGAAAGCCTAAGGAGTATACTACTTCATGGTTGTTGATCATCTTTGAAAGGAAAAGCATTCTTTAAAAACTGACTTAATCTTTATTTTCCAGCACTAAGAAAAATAAGTGTCTAGAGCTTTTAGTCATTCAGCTGATTTGCATTTGTTATTAATTTTAATGATTATACTTCTTAGAGTTGCAGTGAAATGAATCTGTTGTCTGATGCTAATGGAAGTTTTACAGTAGATGCTACAAAATACTCATAAATTTGGTGGTCTGTTTTCTAACAGAAAGAGAACCTAAGAGGAGCTGGCATCACTGATTTGGAGAGTGGCAAACCATTTCCAGAGAGTGTTCATAGCATGAACGTGTATCTTGGGTGAGTTACTTTAACGAGTTGTTTTTTGAATGGAAAAATAATTTTTAGTATATTGACTACATGAACCTGTTTTGATTTGCAAGTGAACCACCTAGGCACTTAAGGTTCACCTTTGTATGATTTAAGAAACTAGAAAATATTTTCTCCTTTTAAACTGTAAATAAATTTTAAATTTAGAACCTTGCCAGTTCTGACTTTAGCATTACATCTCCTGAGAATCCTCAGGTTTGATTCAACACAAAGTTGCCATAATTACAATTATTAAAACTATTTTTTCAAAAAGTGGAGCATTCTGTCACTGCATGGTGCAATTGTTAAGGATTGCCATTGCTAGAGTAATGCACAGCCCTTCTATTGAAATAATGAATCACTATGACTGGCTGCTGTTTTGGCTTGTACCATTGTATTGCACTTTGCAGAAATGTGTCCAGGCAAGACAGCAGGGGTTTGGCTGTGCTTAAAACAGCATATATTTGTTCCTCAGAAATGAGAATATTTTAAGAAATTGCTCTTTACATTTGTATTCAGTGTTTTCTGTTATAGTTATTGCTAGATTTTCTTTTTAACTTTCTGTTAATCTTTGCCTTGCAAGATTACAGATCATGAGTAGCTGTAGATGAAATCTAATGAACAGTGGTTAATGTTTATAATATTGAGAAGGTGTTAATTCCAGTTCAGGTGATTCATGATTCACAATTTTAGGAAAAGGCAACTCATAGCAGGGAGGACAAAAGCAGGCTAGTATGAGGAAGATACATTTTAAAAATCCATTGTGTGTGGCTCTGCTTTACAAGCTAAAACAAGTGAGTCTTGACGTTGCTTTATTTTTTGATTTGTTTCAAAGAAACAGTATTTCTTTATGGGCCCCTTCATCTGGGGTGCATTGAAATGTGAAGCTATGAACCAGTTTCTTAAATGAGCAGTTTCATAATGTACGTTTTTCTTTTATAGCATCTGCATTGGATGCTTAATCATATAAATGTCTCTTTTGCTTTGTATATGTGTATGTGTGTGTGTGTGTGTGTGTATATATATATTTATATTTATTTATTTATTTATATATATATATATATATATATATATATATATAAAAAAAAAGTCAACTTCATAGTATACTGGATAAAATCAAGAAGTCCTGTAGATACGTAAAATAATTTTTTAAATTCCATAAACCTAGTTATGTTTGCAGTTTGATTCTTGGTTCAGTACATGAACTACATCTGAAAAATTATCGTTGTTTAGCTTATGAAGTATTTCTTCTGTCCCTCCTGATTTATATTCTGTGGATTGAGTTCATGTGTTGTTTTTTTTTCAGTAAGATGCAAGCTTACTAATTGATTGCTTTTTAGCTGTATAGTTACATAGCTTTATTAGTATCCCATAGAAATCCATTTGCATTTCTCACATGACCATTACATAACGCTATGCCCAGTGGCATGAGTTGTTGTACACTGTATATTTTATTGTCTCTCTAATCAGTATCCTTAACTTCTTTATATCAAAATGTCAGTAAATACGTGTTTTTGCTTACATCATTAAGAACTTCTGTGCATTTTTTTCCTTAAAAAAAAGTAGGAGTAAGTCTATTAAATGTGTCAAAAAAGAGCATTCTTAGTTTTTAAAGACACCCCGATCATGGTTTGCATTTTTCAATCTGCTTAATTCAAAGAGTGGCAGAATCCATTAGGTAGCTTTGACCAGAGCATGTGGCTCTGGGGTTCTAAACCCATGCTTTCTCACTGTTGGTCCTTGGAAGCAGTGAAATTGTTTCTAATAAATTACTTGAAATACTAGGCAAAGTATCATTGAGGATATCAGTAATCACATGTAGGAAAAACTTGATAGTTGGTGGTAGGGTCTCTGGCTACAGAGCACTCATTGGGAAGCAGCCTTCATCCAGAAGAGGTTTGTGAGTAGGAGGCTAACCCTTAAATGGGCCCAGGGAGGAGTTGGACTCAGGGTCATGTAGGAAGCATGGGTGAATTGCTTACACCTGTACTTCCTGGGCCAGCCACCCCCTTCACCAGGTGCTCAGTCATCAGTTCAGGCCGTGACATGACATTACCCTCACATTTACCAACCTCTGCAGGCCCAAGCAGTTAAGTTCAAGTCTGGCTAATTCTAACTGGGCCAACTTTTACTTGACCAATCTGGAAAACCTTGAGTTTCTTCAAAAGTAACAACTGCATGACACTTGAAGTTGGCTGATTCTTTAAGTTCCAGTAATACTTAAGTGAGATTGACATGAAGGTTTAAGTTTGGAGGGCCAAGTCAGCAGTCTGTCTTTGTGAATAATATCAAATTACAGAATAGATTAGGTTGAAAGGGGCACCTGGAAGTCATCTGGTCAACTTTTGTTAGTGTTGGTGTCCCTGCTATTGGTCTTTATACACTCATCTACAAATGAAATAGGAGTAGTTGTTATTTTCTCTCAAAAACACTTTGTATTTTCTATTACTGATGGTAAAAGTGATCCTCTATACATTGTGTTTCAGGATATTTTGAATGAATGTCAAGACAAGTCTTTCAGTTGTCATGAAATTGATCAGATGTTCCGATGCTTGCTTTAAAAAATACTAACAATCAGTTGCTGTATGAACAAAGCCGATTTCTTGCAGACTCATTAAGTGATTCTTATTTTGTTTGTGATGGTGTGTTAAAAAGTAAGAATACATATTGCTTTTTACCTATAGAGCAAGACCAGTAAGCAGAGCTCTTGACCTTGGGGCTGATATTGTAATCACTGGTAGATGCGTCGACAGCGGGATTGTATTAGGGCCACTCATTCATTCTGTAAGTACAAGTTATTTACAAGGTGATGATGAACAGAAGTGAATGACTATTTGGGAATCATTAAGGCTTTTTTTGCTACTTCGGAAATTATAATTTAAAAACAATAAGCTCTTTCATTTGTTTCATTTTTTTTGCGTGCGCGTATGAAAGCTTACTGCCTTTTCACTTCTGCTAAATCTATAACAGAGATATTTATGTTCTTAAGTATTGTGAAATTTCAAACAATTTCAGTGAAGCGAAGGGAACTTTGCCATGTTTCACCAGCATTTCGCTCTTGTTTTTGGGTTGCTTTTTATTTTTCCCCAACTTTAAAATTTAATGTAAGATTAAAGAACAAATGTATTTTCAGTACCACAAGGTGGCAGTAGTAGATCTGGTTTTGTGCAGTGGTGGTTGTATGGTCTTTTTCAGTGGGTAAGCAGTTTTATTTTAAGTAGTTGAACAATGTATCCCAAATTCCCCAAGTTTCCACAAATAATACAAGCAGGATATGTGGATTTCTGAAGTGCTTTGAATAGGCTGTAAATACAGCAGGTCGAGGGAGCTGATTCTGCCACTCTGCTCTGCCTTCATGAGTCCCCACCTGGAGTACTGTGTCCAGTTCTGGGGCCCCCAACACAAGAAAGACATGGAGCTGCTGGAGTGGGTCCAGAGGAGGCCACGAAGATGATCAGAGGGCTGGAGAACCTCCTGTGTGTGTACAGGCTAAGAGAGCTTGAGGCTCTTCAGCCTGGAGGAGAGAAGGCTCCAAGGGATCCTTATAGCGCGGCCTTCCAGTACCTGAAGGGGCCTGCAGGAAAACTGAGGAGGGACTTTTTATATGGGCAAGTAGCGACAGGACAAGGAGAAGTGGCTTTAAACTGGAAGAGGATAGATTTAGACTAGATATTGGGAAGCAGTTCTTTACTGTGAGGGTGATGGAACACTGGAACAGGCTGCCCAGCTAGGCTGTGAATGCTCCCTCCCTAGAGACATTCAAGGCCAGGCTGGATGGGGCTGTGAGCAACCTGGTCTAGTGGGAGGTGTCACTGCCTACAGCAGCGGGGTTGGAACTAGGTGGTCTTAAAGGTCCCTTCCAACCCGGACTATTCTATAGTTTTGTTAGTAACCACATGCTATGGAAAACAGAGGCTTTCTTTTGATGCATATTTTAAAAATCACAGAATGTCAGGGGTTAGAAGGAACCTCAAAGATCATCTGTTCCACTGCTGGAGCAGGAACGCCTAGATTAGATCAGCCAGGAATCATCCAGGTGGGTTTTGAATGTCTCCACAGAAGGAGACCCCGCACCTTCCCTGGGCAGCCTGTTCCAGTGTTCTGTTAGCCTACCTATAAAGAAGTTTTTTCCTAGAATTTTTGTTCCAGCTTGCACCCGTTACTCCTTGTCCTATTATTGGGTGACACTGAGAAGAGCCTGTCTCCATCCTCCTGACATTCACCCTTTACATATTTATAAACATTAATGGAGTCACCCCTCAGTCTTCTCCAAGCTAAAGACACCCAGCTCCCTCAGCCTTTCCTCATAAGATGCTCCACTCCCTTAGTCAGCTTTCTGGCTCTGTGCTGGAGTCTCTCAAGCAGTTCCCTGTCCTTTTTGAACTGAGGGGCCCAGAGCTGGACGCAGTATTCCAGTTGCGATCTCACTAGGGCAGAGTAGAGGGGGAGAAGAACCTCTCTGGGCCTACTAATTACACCCCTTCTAATATACCCCAGGATGCCATTTGGTTTTCTTGGCCGCAGGGGCACAGCGCTGGCTCACAGTCATCCTGCTGTCCACCAGGACCCCCAAGTCCTGTTCCCCTACACTGCTCTCCAACAGGTCAGTCCCCAGCCTGTACTGGTACCTGCAGATGTTCTTGCCCAGATGCAAGACTCTACACTTGCCCTTGTTTTATTTCATTAAATTTTTCCCTGCCCAACTCTGCAGCCTGTCCAGGATAGCAGCACATCCTTCTGGTGTGTCAGCTACTCCACCCAGTTTTGTGTCATCAGCAAACTTGCTGACAGTACACTCTATTCCCTCATCCAAGTCACTGATGATTATATTGATTAGTACTACCCTAACCCAGTACTACTGAACAAGAACTCTTGAGGGACTCCACTAGATTCAGGCCTCCAACTAGACTCTGTCCCATTGTCTCTGGCTTCTTTCCTTCAGCCAGTTCACAGTAGTCCACCTCACTACCCGTCATCCAGACCACATTTCCTTAGTTTAACTGCAAGGATGCTGTGGGGAGATGATGTCAGGCGTTTTATTAAAATCAAGGTAGACCATGCCCACTGCTTTACAGTTATCTATCCCCCTGATTATGTCTTCATAAAAGGCTACCAGGTTGGTTAAGCATGACTTCCCCTTGGTGAAACCATGTTGATGGTCCCTAATGACCCTCTTGTCCTTGATATGTCTGGAGACAGTGCCTAGGATAAGTTGTTCCATCACCTTTCCAGGGATGGAGATGAGGCTGATGTGTTTATAGTTACCCGAGGTCTCCTTCTTGGCCTTTTTGAAGACTGGAGTGACAGTTTCTTTCCTCCAGTCCTCAGGCACCTCTCCAATTCCCCATGACTTACCAAAGATAATGGAGTGGCGTAGTGATGACTTCTGCCAGCTCCTTCAGCACCTGTGGGTGCATCCCATCAGAACCCATGGGTTTATGGATGTCCAGATTGCTTAATCGGTCCTTAACCTCATCAACTGAGGCAAACTCCTTTATTATGACTTTCTCTGGAGCCTCAGAAGTATGGAGCTCCTCAGGACAGCCTCCAGCAGTGTAGACAGAGACAAAGAAGGCATTTAGTAACTCATCCTGTTGTGCATCTTCTGTCACCATGGCACCCATCTCATTCATTAGTGGCCCAACATTGTCTCTGGTGTTAGTTTTATCTGCAGTGTATTTGAAGAAGCCCTTTCTGTTTTACTTGACTCCTCTTGCAAGTTTTAATTCTAAGGAGGCCTTAGCTTTCTTAGTTGTCTCCCTACATCTTCTGACAACAGTCTTGGATTCCTCCAGGAGGATTCCTCCAGGAGGGCCAGCCCCTCCTTCCATGATCTGTAGACTCTCCTCTTCCACTTGAGTTTGCCCAGCAGTTCCCTGTTCCCTGACTCCCTTTCTTGACTTCCTGTCTGTTGGGATGCTCTGATCTTGAACTTGGAAGAGATGGTCCTTGAATGCTAACCAACTATCTTGGGCCCCTTTACCTTCAAGTACCCTGTCGCACAGGATTTCCCCTAGCAATTCTTGACCTTACTGAAGTCCAGGGTTGTGATTCTACTCGGTATTCTGTTCCTGCCACATGAGTTCCTGAACTTCACCATCTCGTGGTCACTGCAACCAAGGCTGTCCTCAGACTTCACCACTTCAGTCAGACTCTCCTTGTTAATGAGAACAAGGTCCAAGAAAAAAAATACATCAGGGAAGTTTCTGTTACACTGATTGTTTTTTATTTATCTCTTGCTTTCTGTTGAAGTCTGTAGTTATAGAGAAGACATGCTGCTAGGATGACTGGTGGTAGTCTAGGAACTGATAATTTTCAGAAATTGGAAAAATATAGTGCTTTGCTTACATGAAAAAAAAAAAGGTGCTAGACTTTTTTGAAGAGGTCTGACTTTCAGCATTTGTATTTTTGAGGGGTGATTAAAAATTTCAGTGAAAACTGAAATACAGTCAGAGCCCTTCCATGGATTTACTGCTTAGCAGCTCAGATCCACCTACAGCTCTTGCCAGTTAACTAAATTGTTCTTTTCTGCAATTAAGTAAAAATATGATAAATATATTGTTAATCAAGTCAGTCTGCCGTACTCTGTAAAACTTCCATATAAGTAATATGTTTGTATTTCTCTTCTAGTTTGGCTGGAATAGGGATGAATTTGACTTGCTAGCTGCAGGAAGGTAAGTGATATAAGAAGAAATGGGTAAATCTGTATTTCATTTTGTATAATGCCAGGATAATGATTTTTTAAGCATTTTGGGAATTTGGATATTACTGCTGAGCTCATTTATTAGAAAGATATTCAAAATTAAGATTTTGGTTATGGTTCTTTAAGGCTCACTTAATACTATTACGTTTGAAACTGAAATTTAAAAACTATTGGTTTGGAACCAACTCAATAAAATAAGAGGAGAAAATTAATGATTTAACAGGTTAGCTTCCTGTGAAATCTCATGGTACAGAACAGTGACTCCAACTTTTTCTGTTTGTCCATCAGTTTGAGTAGTTGAGGTTGACAGGAAGACTACTGTCTTCAAAGATATGCCAGAGGAGTCCTAGTCATAGGTCAGCATGCTTACCTGGTGTTGCAGAAGCTGAATATGAATAGCCCCACTTGCAAACCCTAGCTATAAATCCTAAGATTATGAATCTGTTGTGGAAGGTACTAGGTAAAATCCTGTCATTTAATTTCATTTTTCTGCATCATCGTACTATGTAGAAGCCCATTAAAATGGGTGGCTACTTAAGTAGGGTGATTGCACCTAGTAGTAGTGGTATTAGATCTCCTATTGCTGGAGGATTATTGCAGAAAGAAACTCCAGCTCTGCTGACTTGGGATTGAAGTTAGTTATCAGTTTTGAGAGATCAAGATCTTGCCTATAATTCACTCACACATTTATGAAATATTACAATTAAAGATGTGAAAATTGTAATGCGTTCTGTTCAAAGATACCCTTCACACCGTGTGAGATTGTACACCTCTTGATTAAAAACGGGCCTTGCATGTTTTCAGTTACAGACAATGTGAAAAACAAAAATACTGACTTCAGATCAACAGTTTTTGAAATGACTGACGGAACTTGATTTTTGGTGGAACATACCAAACGTTTTTTCATATGAAATGTTACTCTTTTAAACTCTTCTTAGTCATCTTTCAGAATTCCTACTTATGCTTAATGCAGTTTATAAACAAAATTCTAGGGAGGAAAAAAAAATGAGCATGTTCTGATATTTATCTTTATTTCCACCGTATGATTACATTTTCAGACTGGATTTGTGATGCATCCTTTTACAGAATATTTTGTTGTTTGAACACTTGCTGTTTTCCCAGCCTTGCAGGTCATCTTATTGAATGTGGTGCTCAGTGTACTGGTGGAATATTCACTGACTGGCATTTGGTACCAGACTGGTAAGTAACTGACAACAGTATGTATGTTTGTAGTAGACCAAATCATAGAATCATAGAATGGCTTGAGTTGGTAGAATCATCAAGTTCCAACGCCTCTTCTGCAGACGGGGCCAAATATAAGGTCATCTATTATAAAAATCAGTTTCTAATTCATTCTACTAATAGAATGGCTTGGTTTGAAAGATCATCTGCTTCCAACCCCCCTGCCATGGCAGGAGTGTGTGTGTGTATAATGGAAAAGACAATAAGAATACTTTAGATGCTGATTTGTCAGACTTCAGTTAGATCAGAGTTGTGCATTGTCCAGTCTTACACAGCTTTCTTTGTCAGGGATGACAGAGTCCTCTCTTGCTACGTATTCCACTGTCCTCCTTTTCTGAGACTTTCCCAGTCTCCCAGTTTTGAACTGTCGGTGTCTGCATATACATTACTGATCTTTGAAAAAGTGTTCCATATATTACTTGTATTCAGATGTACTAGATGAGACCTTCTCGTAGGTAGGTCTTTCTGCCTGCTGAGAATTACCATGAGAAAAGACTCATGTAGTCTGGTTTTGATGAACTTGTTTTTAAGAGTAGCTTAAAAGCAGTTAGGGGGCGTATTTGACACGCAATAAGTGATTCTCCAGTTGCAGTTTATTCCTGTTTTTCCTTCGGATTAAAGGAAGGAATCTTGACTAGTGCGTTGTCCATCAAAGTCAACGCTACCTTTACATGACCAAGAGCTAAAGAACTGTGGGAAAGATGCTGGAGAAAAGGATATTTTTTGTTTGGCTCTGGTGCTGCAGGGACCCACAGGATACATTTTTCCTATTAAAAATCTTGTGAGCTCTGTATTTTTGAGGATTTTTCAATCAGAAATGGCAGTTGTAGGCACTTGTTCGTTGCTACTGAGAATGCATAGTTGATAGTGATGACTGTGTTGAAACATAGCTGAGAATTTGCTCTATCAGAAAATGTTATTCTGTTCTTTGTATCTGATGTAGTTTGCGTAGGAATAAATAGGAGGCATTACTTTGGGAGTGCCCCATGTATTGCAAAAGTTCTTGGTTTATAAGTGAATGAATTTTCTATTTGATAGCATAGTTAGTAGTAGCCTGACTGTAAGTTCAGGAAACTTGATGGTATGAATTTTTCTGATTATTTGGACAACCTGAATCAGTTTTCAGTATGTGCAAATCTATATAGTCAAATTCATTGCTTCAGTAATGATAAAAGTTGGAGGTCTGCTGTCTCCAATATAATTTCTATAGACAGTAGGTAGACGCTAGAACTCTGAAAGGGTTTGCAGAATTCACTTGAGTATAGTCTGCTAGTGATTTGTACTTAGTTTAAAAAGAGCTACATTTTTAAGTCTTCTGAAAGTAAACCTGTGTAATCTAAATCTCAGTAAGTCAGACTAAATATGATATGCAAGTTTATATCTAAACCAGCCCAGTGAAGTCATTAAATGCGGGAAGAAGCCAGGTCGAAATGTCTGTTCTCAATAGTATGTTATGTCAAAGGCACGTTAGTTTCTCACCACCGTGAGTGTGATCAGACGGCTGAGAATGCTTAGCATTCATGTCTGCAAACAGTTACTGGACCTTTACATTAGAGCTTAAGGATATTTTCACAATACTTGTACTGTTCTCCAGTGAACGCTAGAAGGCAATCTCTCTTGTTCCCTCACATTTTATTGCAGAAGGTAGGTTTGGTTTTGAACAGTAGTCAAGTTGCAGTTCTTTGGCTGCTGAAGCAGATCTAAGTGCACTGCTACGAAAGACTACTGGTTTTTCTGAGTTTTAAACAAGAAAAAAAAAAAAAAATTAGGCCTATGAAACTCAACTATTTGTTGTTTCCAGTTAGGCAAAGGCTGCTTGAGTCATTCCTTGTGTGGATTCTCTGATGCTTAGCAGAGAAAATTGAAGAAATCATTGAGTTTGTAGAAGACTAATCAGCGTTCTTAAATTACTGATTATAAGTAAATGCTGTCAAAAAAGACACCTACTCCTTTTCTGTTATTTGTGCAGAAATATCTATTAGGTGAAGAAAAGAAGTGAGTAACACATCACTACTCCCTATTTAATCCCTAGTGACATGGCTCAGGGAATTCATGCCAGTGTCAGAATGGACTGTGATGTCAGAAGTATATTGATAATGCACAGCTTTGTATTTCACTTTAGTTAACCCCAGACGTTGCTGTCTCATTATTTAGTGTCAGTGGGTGACTAGTACATTGTTTTGTTTTGTTTTGAAATGCAGGAGAGAATAAGCTAATCCTGATCAGTAAAATAATCATTTTGAGGAGATGATAAACACTGAAATTTTGCCCTAAGCCAAGAGTGTACAGTGGTTGAGACTGCATAATCCTCTGGCCTGGGATGACCAAAAGGGTAAGTCAGTAGTTGTAGTCTCTTAAGGGCTGGATCCAGATTGCTGCGCATACTGGATTCTGTTCAAGTCCCAGATTAAGCAGTGTGGTGTGCCTTTTTCTCTGTAGCACCACCTATTCCATGCAGCTGAAACTGCCTGGCAGCTTGTTTGGCCTGAAATTCTCAAGGCATGTAGAGTACCCGTGCTGTGTATACTGTGGGATGCCCTAGTTAGAGGAGGTAGGTGTTACACTTTCTTAAAACAGGAGTTGCAGCAGTGCTTGGGGAATGTGTTGATTCCTACATGCAGATAAGCGTGTGTTTCCTATCCGAAAGCATGTGCTGACCTTGCTGGACACAGATAAATAGTTTTGAATGGGTTACAAAAACATTGCTGGAAGTGGTAGCAATTCTTACTTTCTGCCCAATAACATTCTGTCTAAAATAGGTGCCCAGGGAGTTGAGACACATGGTTTAGAGTTCTCCTTAGCATAATGTTTGTTGAGTCACCCAGGCAACTGCATTATCTATAAAGCTAAAAGTTGATATCACAGCCAGCTTGGACTCTGGTCTGCTTACATGTTTTATGCAATATTGTAGGTTCTTTCTTGTGATCTTCTGCTAGTGAATGTACAGTAGTATGCTGTCCCATCTTCTGTTGCCAGTAATCAGAAGGTGACTTCCAGTAAAACCAGTTTGGGGCCTTTGTTACCATTGTAGTCAGTGAGGACCTACTTTAACTGTTAACTCCTCCTCTAACCAATTGGAATGAGTTTCTGAGGATTAGTCTTAGCTTGGATTTATTCAGTTCTGTGGTTTACTAATACATACAATTTAATTGTTAAATACCAAAAATGCAACTCAAAACACATTTTGGATGAAGTGATGTTTGACATTCTCTCCTTTCACAAACTCATGTTTATTATTCCTTCTGCATTTTAACTATTAAAGAACTGCTCAAAATGTTTCTAGAGCAGTACTTTCATATTTATCTTGAGCATTGTATTCTGTTAATTACATGACCATATAACAATTAGAATTCATTTCAGGAGTTTCTTTTCAGAATCATTTATATTGCTTCATCCCTGAGGGATTTTATATCCTCCAGTAAAGAAAGCTAGAGAAGGATTCTTTATTGGGAGTATAATGATAGGACAAGGAAATAACAACTTTAAACTAAAAGAGTATAGCTTTATATCAGGTCTTAGGAAGATATTCTTCCCTGAGAAGGGTGGTGAGGCAGTGGAACAGGTTGCCAGAAAAGCTGTGGATGCCCCCTCCCCAGAGGTGTTCAAGGCCAGGCGGGATGGGGCTGTGAGCAACCTGTCCTAGTGGAAGGTGTTCCTGCCTATTGCAGAGGGTTGGAACGAAATGGTCCTTAAGGTCTTTTCCAACACAAGCCATTCTATGATTCTGTCGCTAAACTGCTGCAGTTCTTTTATTGAAGAAAGAATTGCAGTGCCACCTGACTCTGCCACTTTGGGTGCCGTAACTGTTGTTGACTACTAGCAACGTTCAGGTTCAGTTTTCTGATCTTGCTGTACTGTGCTAAATTACAGCTTGACTGTGGGTTGTGTTGGTTTGTGCTGGCATGTGACAGAGCAAGTGTCATATGCTCCATAGTCATTCAGCATAGTGGTAAGCTGGGGAAAGAATTTCTTCTTCCAGTGAAAGATACATATGGTATGTACTACAAGACCTCGTGCAGGTGTTTGCTGCTAGGCAGCTGTAAGTCCAGGTTTAAATAGCTGTCACTTGACTGAATCATGTCATAGGGGAGGCTTAGCTCTGTTCCCAAGCTAAAAATTATTTTTAAGTATTATCTTGTGGCAGCATAAAAATAGGTTTTTATTTAAGAAGGCATGTTTTAATATGAATTGTTACTGACATCTCTGAGGTAATAAAGGACACATGGATTTTCCCAGTCATGTTTTGTGTAATGAATCAAGTCTTCTGAGGGTAAGGCTTGGTTACACTGACGTTTAGTCTGTGTTAGTAGTTCAGAACCAGTGATGGAAAGGTGTGTGTCTGCACTTTACCACTTTTTCCTTCAAAACAATTTCACTGGGGAGTAGGTCATGAACATCCTGTCTGTAACAATTACTTAAAGTAGGTTACAGGTAGGGATGTCTGTTCCTGGTGCAGCGGGGCAGGCTGGATTATCTGTCTCAGTAGAAGCAATTTCACTTTAGGTAAGTGATTCAAATAAGCTGCATTCAGCCTGCTAGCAAGGCACGTGATGCAGGCAGATGGGTGATATGAGAATAGCACTGAGTAGTTGACATCTTGTTCTCATCTTGTTCTGTCTATGATCATAGACTGTGTGTGAGTTACTTTGCTTCCTGAATGTGTCTCATTACCTGTAAAGTTGGGATAGTTATAGACCTTTAATAGGTATTATAGAACAGATTATAGATGATTGGTCTTGACTGATAATTGAGAGGTTTCTTGGATATTTTCTTGTTGCTTTGAAATAGAGAATGTTACATCCTGCTGCCAGCTTTCATCCCTTTCTTTCCCTCTGAACAAACAGACAAAAAACAAACACTGTAATCATTTAGAATCAGATTTATACGTTCAGTTTGTTGTATTCTCAGGGTTTGGTTTATGTTTTTTCTTTTTTTCCCTCTTTTTCTTCTTTTTTATCCTTTTTTAATACCCTTTATCTCTTTCATGGTTTAAATAGTTTCAAAGACCAGACAAATGAGGTATAATCCTTGCTGATTCCTGGTGGGCTTTTTTAGGTGTCCTCCAGCTACTGTACTTTCAAAGTTTTGTATGCTAGCAGTATTAAAGTTGCTGATCTCTGGTAACAGAGCTTCTCTCTTAACTCCATTATTTTAAAAAAGGATTAAGTTTTAAGCTTCCCAAGATAAGGAATCTGTCCAAACTCCCATGAACTTTTGCTAATGTCATTTCAGAGTTCACTGGTTTCTTTGCTTACTTCCTTTAAAAGTTTGTGAATGTATGTTATGCAAACTATGTACTTGTAACCTTTGCTAATAACCAGTTTGGCTGTATGTTCAGCGCATGGTTCCCTCCAGCACCCAAGCATAATTAATTTCGGGGATTAACTGATTTTAATTATATACGAAGGACCTGAAGATCATTGACTGGAATGGGAATGGTGATATCAAGCACCTTCTTATTTGAGAAGAGTTTTGCTTTTTCAGGGGGCTTTATCTCCTTTATTTGGGTTCTTTTTCTCCCTCTAACATTGTATTTCCACAGATTTCTAACTTCTTCTGAGAGGAAGAGAGCCAGGTAGCCCTTCTGTGAGAGCATGAAGACTGTTTTAATTTTCAGCTTTTTCATTCTATATTATTACTTTTGCTCCGAGAAATGATCTGTAAAGGAAAAGCCTTATAACATGGAAAGCAAATACCTAGATATCTTCCACAAAACCTTGAAAATTCTACCCTGCTACTATATAAATCAGCATGAGCTCTTTACTGTGAGCTCTTTGATTGCTTTCTGTACGTTAAGAGAATTATAGTTTTTTATTTTACTGTTCTGCCTTTGTTACGCCTTGTAATTTTCTGTTAATTCCTGCCTTTATTATTGTTTTGAGCTAGAGATCTTACTTTCACGTGTTCTTCTGTCTTCTGATTATAACTTTTCTGTGAAAACTTATCAGAAAAAAGGAAATATTGTCCTTGATGTGTTTCTGATTATTTCTGTTTCCTACTCCCAGCAGTTAGTTCTTTGTGCTTTGACATCCTTTTTACAAATCCAGACTCCAGAATACGTTTGCTTGTGTGGGCTAGAATTAGCAATCATGTTATTCTGCTGAATTTACCTTCTTAATCAAAGTTGTCTAAATCTTCCAGCTTCTGCTCTGCTTTTGGTGGTTACATTAGTAGTGTCATTCTCCACTCCTGTCTGCTTACTGTTGGTGTTTGGTGTTACACGTGTCATTCTTTGATGGGCAATAAAATGCATCCTGTTATTTTGGTTAACTCATTTAGTGCTTTTCCTTCACTCCTGCAGAAACGCCAAGCTACATTCTAAATCTTGATCAAGTTTATTTAATGATTAATTACCATGAAATTCTGCTATGTCATTCCTCTTTTCACCTCGTATTTATAGCATTTTTTTTCAATGTTTTCATTATTTTAGGCATAACATAGGCTTTCCCATAGTAGAGTGCTCTTCTGAAGGAGACTTTATTATTTCCAAACCACCGGACACAGGGGGACTGATCTCCTTTGGCACTGTGGCTGAGCAGTTGGTGTATGAAGTGGGCAATCCTCAGCGCTACCTTTTACCAGATGTCACGTGTGACTTTTCTGAAGTTTCCATCACTGAAATTCCAGGTTGGTCTGCCTTTATGTTAAGAGATGTGTTAAGTATATGATCCAACTAAAGCTATTGCTTTAATTTCCCTGTTTTATCTGTGTATTCCTTGCTATATCAATTCCTTAAGGCATCATACTGTAACCAACTGATTTTTGCATAGAAACAAACTTCCTTGAAAGGACTGAGTTCGTTTTTTTTCAAGGAACTTCGTTAGAAATTATCTTAGGAATTGTAACCATACTCTTACTTTTCTTGCTGGTAATCTAAGTCTTTGATCACTGCTCTTAGTGCTTCACTTTTAAGGCATATCTAACACCAGCCAAGACTTTGAATTGTGCTCCACTGTGATTTTGTATTTTTTTTAAACTATAGCTCAGTTTATTTGCTCAAAAAGGTGTATTTTTTTTTTTAAATTAGAAATGTAACAATGAACAGCTGTGTCGTTCTAAGCATCACTTAATTATAGTGTTTTCCCTAGGGATAATTAGTTGGATCACTTCTAAGTGGTAGAAACTTGCTTAGGTAGAGGACATCCACTGGAAAACCTCTGTTAGAAGAAATAGATTTCCATCCTCAAACCTACAACAGTCACATGAGCAGCCAACAGGCTAAAGGTGCATATAACTCTTGTTTCAAGTTTGGACTTGAAGGCAAAGCAACAAAACAAAACTCAGAAAGCCCTGAACTGCAAGATTTGTTGATTAGAGTGTGTGGTGAAGTACCTGTAGCACCTGTAATATGTATATTCATTTTCATTCTAATGGAACTTAACCTGTGACAGTATGCTGAGTGCCTTTGTAAGACTTAGAACAACTGAGATTTCAAATTAAGAATTTCCTGGGAAAAATACATGGCTTCAATAATAAAAGTACTGTAAAACTGTACAGTGAACCTTGTGCTCATGCAACATAACTGAATGACATTCTGATAAGAGCAGTTTATTACTCGTAGCCACTAGTTTTGTCTTTTTTTTTTTTTAAGAAAAAAGGAAAAGAGAGCCCTAACCTTCCTATGAACTTTCAGCTTACAAATGACCCGATATGACATGTTTGAACTTAAAATGAACTTTCACATGAACTTTCAGTTAGTCTTCTTAGAAATATAGCAGATGGAAAATAGACAGATTTCTTAAATATTTTTAGTTTGAAGTGCTTTGACACGTACACCAGTAAAAACAGGGCATGCTATCTGGTTTTGCTGTTTACATTGCTGATTTTATTGTCCTGCTGGATTAGTGACAATGTTTGAACTGAGAGGTGCTTCTGTTTTCTTTTAGTCAATGGATGTCATGCATTTTGTTTTGTGGGCTTTGTTTATGTTACTCCTTAACCAACCATATGAAAGTCTTCCAGATTCATTGAAGTTAGAAATATAGCCATCATGTTTCAGTTCAGAAGGCAGAGAGGACTGTTTTGTAGAAGGTTCTCTCTTCTGTGGTAGTACAGCTATCAGTGATTTGTTTTTCTGATAAAATGCATTTGATTAACATAAAACATGTCTTTGAAGTTATTCTGAAGAAGCTTAAGTATTGATTTTTTTTTTTTTACCACTCCAGGTTTTGAAGGTGGTGCAGTGAAAGTTCATGGAGCGAAAGGATCACCTCCTTCAACGTTTTATAAGGTATTACTTTCTTTCTAAGTAAGGAATACCTTACACTCCATATAAAATTTGATATTTTGGAGAAAATAAAAATATTTTCTGCCAAAAATTGTTGCCTCTTTGATGTCTTTACACAGACACACAAGTGCACGCATGAAAAAGAACAAACGAACATTACTGGATGCATAAAAACATGATTATTTTTGTAACAGGAAAATCCAGATATAGCCAGATAAGGCTGAAATGTTTTTTTCTAATAATAAATTGTGAAAGATTACTCAGCTTTTCAGCTCCAGAATGTATCTCATGTACCAAAATGTATAGGTACAAGATAATTTAAGGTGACAATGAGAAGCGATTCTGAATTTTACAGTTCTACAGGTTTGACTTTTCTTGTGATACCATCTCACATTTTAAGTAATAGAGTAAGCTTAGTGATTATTGTGCTTTCATATCATTGCACTATTGAGGTTGTAAAAAATATAACTGCTAGAGAGCATTTATAGTATATCAGTACTGAATCGCATGTAATTTTTACTCCCTTTCTTGTTAGGTAAATGCCACTTACCTTGATGGTTTCAGAGCTACTGCTGTCTGTCCGGTGGGAGGTCCAAAGGCAGTACAAAAAGGAAAACTCACTGCAGAAAGTATACTCAAAAGGTTAGTGTCTGTTGCTCAAAAGGGGTTTTGGTTATTTGATATTCGGAGATAATGAAAATAGAACGGTGACATGATGGTAATCACATTAACCTTGTAAGAACCATGGAAGATAGAAGTCAGAGGATGTTTCAAGACTTTGGTTAACTGAAAAGGGGTTTCCTAAACAACCTGTAACTACACTTTTAAACTATTTGACAGAAAGGAAAAGGTTAGCAAATATTGTTCAGAATGGACAGCTGAGACCCAAATTTATTAGATTTCAGACAGATTTTTATTTCATTTCTTTTCCACAGAACTTATTATCAAAAACTTTGAAGCTATGAAGTGTAGGCAGTTTACCGAAATTGTTTTAGACAAAATACTTTATTACCTTGAAAATTGGACTAATGGTTTTTTTTTTTTTTTTTTTTTTTTTTTTTTTTTTTTTTTTGCTGGAACAATTTTCTGGTTGGAAAACAGCCTGACAAACCTGTAGTCATATTGTCATGCCAGGATATTTGTAATAGGGATTCCTTTTAAATATAAGACTCACAGAAGTCTTGGACCATTTATTCCAATAGCACCCAAACTTTCTAGTTATGTGAGCTATTGCTTTCCTCTCAGTTTTATATAAGATTTCTCCTCTGTCAATTCATCAAATTATACACCTGTGGAACAAGCTCTCTGGCTAGGCACCTTTTAAAAATCAAGTAAATCAAGTATTTATTTTTTTTTCCCATGCTCATTGGAAGAGAAATGGTCTCAGTGGTAATACACTGACCACCTTCATTTGTTTTTATATCAATGAGAATTTCACTTTATATTTAAGCCCATATCATGTTCCAGATGCTGTGTTTAATATTTACAACAGTGGTGATACTGGTGATACTGTTAGTGTCTTCAAAGTAGTCAATTGATGAAAAATGTTTCTCTCGTCCTAACATAATTCCAGTGTTTCAGCTGATTACATCTCTCAAACAGCTAGAAGGTTGCCAGACAAAGAAGGAAAGGAATAAGCAGTTTGGCTGATTCAGAATTTAACTTATTTTTCCAGCCTGCAACATGTTAAAATTTTGGACTACTTCTAATAGTTTTATTATGTTAAAGCATTTTTCCTCTCATATTTTTTACTGTGATTTTTTGGTCTTTGGTCTTCATATGACTGTTAAAAAATTAAAAGATAGGATCATTCTCAGTTTGTTCAGTGCTTGAAAGTTAGGCTGTCTTTTAAGAACCTTTAGGAATACCAATTTAGTTGTTGACACTGCCCCAAAAAGTGTCAATTGCTGTTTCTTTAAAAGCAGCATTTGTTTTTATGGTGTGTTTAAAAAAAGAAGTTAATTTCCATTATTAATCACCATTGGACAAACTTAGCATTCTTGAAACAGCATGCTTTGGGTAGAAATAACATTACAGAATTACTTTGAGGAAATTCACAGGGCCAGAATGGACAAGCATGAGTAATGAAAAAGAGTTCTTAAAATTTTTGTCAAATTCTTGGCATTTGAGTTGTATGTTCACTAGTTGGAACTGAATATCTGTACATTTGAATGAAAGTTTGTTCTCCAGTTATATTTTTCTCCATTGATGGCTGTGGTGTAGTGAGTAGCTGCTTGTATATATTGGTGGGTCATAATGTCTTGCAGGAGAAACAGAGGTAAGAACTGAATTATTAATGTGAAAACCAGGAAGACTGCATGTACTGTAATACTCTTTCAAGCAGTTCTTTTTTTTTTAAATATAAAAGACCATCTGTTTGGCTTTGCCTATCATCTGTCATAGAATTTGATTAAAGAAAAGGCTCAAACTGAAACGTAGGGATAAATTCAGAAGTACCTAGCCTGTGTCACTTTGGATGCAATATTTCTGTTCATTTGTGTAGTGAAAACTATTAGTAACCAGTTTACATTGCAGAGCTAATTCCTGTGACCACACAGGGCTACTACAGAGAATTACTTTGAGACAGTTTACTAATAAAAAAAAAATCATTTGTTGCAGGACGCGTCTTATTTTCAGTCAGCTTGGGTACGAAGATTACAGTGCAGTTAACATACAGGTTTTAGGGTCTGAAGATACATATGGACCGCATGCTAGAAGGAGTATAGATGGTGTAAGTATTCAGTGCAGTGTTCTTAAACTTTTACTGACCTCCTCTTCTTAATCTCTCCCTATCGTTATCTTTTTCCATAACTTTAAAGAAAGTCACTGTCATCCTGGGAATTTCACCCCACCATCTTGCAAAGAGTTCAGTGTCGTACTTAGTGTACAAAATTACCGACAGAGTCTTTGCAGTATTGGGTCTTCCAGCTGATAAGAAATCTTACAGAAATGTTGTTCTCATCTGTTCTAGTGGTGTTCATCTGAAGAAATACCTTAAATGTTCTTACGATGTAGACTTTAATTGCACTAGGGCACAACCCTAGAAGACAGCACTATAAAAGAAAAGGCAGAATTATTATTGCCTGTGCTGGAGCTCTGTGGGACCTATCTGTGAAACAGTCCTCCACTACGTGATTTTGTAGCATGTTTGTGACTTCTTGAATTCATCTGTAAGAATATGAATGATGACTGCAGCCACTACAGCTGTGATATCCAGATTGCTTTCCTTATCTATCCTTTTTCATAGGAAGAAGAGTGTGTATTTTGTCTCCACTTACATACACTTAAAATATTTAGACAGTTTAGATTGTTCCAAAACAGTAGGATGTAATTCTTTTCTGTCAATGAAAGCCTTACAAAAACCTTGCAATACGCTTGTCAAAACTCAGCTCTGTGAGTTTGATCTTAGCAATGCCAGCATGTGAAAAGATGAAAATGTGCCTGTGTAAGGAGAGGGGGAAAAAAGAGTGAAACTTTTATTATTGAAATTATTTGCTCTTAGAAATGAGACAAGTTGTGTCTGCAGCTGTGTGTGCTTTTTAGTGCTTGAGCTTCAGTTTTATTCTGCACAGCAGCAAGAGTTGCTTCCTGCAGAGCCATCTATGATGTGGTCTTTTCAGTATGACAAACCTGCTATATTAAGTCTGTTACTGAGATTGCAGAAGGAAAATACGGGAGCATAGGAGCACATTTTCCAGATATTCAACTTCAGTGTTCTCTTTGTACCTTTTGATTAGGCATTGTAATTCATTTTTTAATGATATCATTACATGAGAAGTTTTGTGTTGCTCACTAGAGTGAATAATGATTTGGAAATGAGCAGCTTTTCTGTTCTTACTGTTCAGTTTGCCTTGCTTACATTATACTGAAAACATTTTCCAAACCAAGTTGAATATTTACAGTATTTCCTGTATTTTAGCCTCAGCTTCCAGGTCTTACAATAAAATTAAATGCAGCAGTATCTCTGCTGTACGTGCTTTCCATACATGCCTGCAATGGGAAAGTTAAAGCTGCAACACAGGAAGCTGCTTTACAACCTTATCTTCTTCACACTGGTTCTTCAACAGAGGAACCTAACCCAAATAGTTCTCATCTGGAAAGCAATCACAATAGCTTCAGAGGAGTGGGGGAAGAGTGAGGGTTGCTTTACCGTTTAAAACAAAGCTGTAAACTCATGAGAGAAACATATGCCCCTTGGTAGATGTATTCTCTTTCTGATTATGTCTTTCTGTACAAAATTAGTTGTGCTTGTTTGGATTGCAACTAACAGTGGTCAAAAGCAGAGCCATGTTGTGCTGAGTGGTATATTATCACGCAAGGGAAACAATCTGTGCTTCAAAGATTCATCCATCTGAATTTAAATTGTGCACTGGCTGTGTATCTCAGAGTTGGATCCATTTAGCCTAGAGTGAGATGATGTTTATAGCATTGAATATTCCCGACATCAGAAGATAGCCTTGAGAAATACAAAAATCCTTGCTTCCTTTCCTGTTTTTTCAGTCTCTCCACCTGTTTCCATAGCTATTCTTTGCCACTCTGATAGCTTGCTTTATCAGCAGAAACAGTGGACCCGAGTCAGCACTGAGTAACTCTGGTGGTATTTAATTGCTAATACTTCCTGCTCTGATTTTTCTGTTCTTGAGGAAGAAGGGATTATGGCAATGGCACAGTATCAATGAGTTCATGATTTAGAAATACTGGATGTGTTTCACGTGAAAGTTATATATTAACAGCACCTGATTTATTAAAGCAGCGCTGAGGATGGGTGCGAGCAAATTCTTAACCGTACAGAAATAATGCTTCATTAACTAAAATGCAGTAGTTTTCTTCTAACCCTTTTACTCCGCATTTCTGAACTTGAAAGGTAACTTTGTTTTGCTGTTTTTTGGTATGTTTTTTAATCATACGATAATACAAATTACTAAAATAATCTGCAACTTCAGTTTTGGTACTGGATTAACACGCAGAGGTCAGGACTCTGTTTTCATAGACCACTGTATTCTCTCGTGCATCTGGACAAGGGCAGAAGATTGGGGCTTAAATGCAGTGTTGAAGAGATAATACAGTGTAGAAGCAGGAAGCAGCTGTGAATGCATAAGCATGCTTTCTGTGAGAGTATTTCCTATTAATTATTAGTAATAGTAATATCATGAATCTCCAGACAGCTTTGTGAGCGCTTTACAAATAAAAAAGAGAAAAGAAAGTTTCAATTTGTAGCATTGCCACATTTTTCTGCTGAGGCCTTTCACTACTATTGTCTTAGCTGGAGGGCTGGGAGCTTTTTGTGTTGCTGTGAGCCGGAATAAGTGAGTTTGTTCATTTTGGGATTTTAGTATGTATTTGAGTTGGAGTGCAGGACTTAGTAGTCTGTTAAAATAACTGCCTCTTTGGGGTGATCTTACGGTAGCCAGAATGACTGGCATACAGTGCTGCAACATGTATTATGAGCACCATTTCAGCAGCTGTCAATAGGAAATGCAACCATGTTTTTACATCTTTCAAGTTACTTAAGTTCCTGAAGCTGACTTGAGATTTTCTAATGTTGTCATGTTCTACAGTATTATTTTTGTGAAAAGGTATGGTATATATGCTTGGAAATTCTGAGACATCTGTATTTCAAAAGCTGCTTACTTTTATGCTATGCTTTTAAAGAATGCAACTTTACAGAAACATTGACAATTAAAGTAAGTAGAACTAAAGTTAGGAGATGTATTAAAAAACAGGCAGTTTAGGAGTTTGGATCCAGCCTGTGTTTTCTCTGGTTATTTTGAAGAAGAAAGCATATATTTTTTTAAGTTTAAAATGCTTACTTGAGTCTTAAAACTTGCTAAGAATTTTTTTTTTTTGTATGCTACTTGTTAAATTTACTTGAATTGTAATTAATGTATTTTTTTAGGCATAATGACTTAGTTTTTTTTCCTATGCCAGCTGTGCAAATTAGGAGTTGCTCCATTATAGAACTATTGAGTTCTAGTTCTTGAAATCAGGAGCACCCATTCAACTTCGTTCAGTGAATAAGCATCTAACCATACCACAGGAAAGCTGAGATGTGAGTTTTGTCTGACCACGGCTTTAAATCAGCTTATTTAACAACTGCCTGCATATATTATCTTGTCTACTGTTCCCATCTCTTAGGAGAAAAATGCTGTCAGCACAAAGACTCTCTTGTCTTTTCAGGGTTAAGTCATGAAAAATTTGATCAAGTGTAGGGTAATGCTATTCCCTAGTCCAGAAAAAAAACTCCCTAAAGGAGTAATTCCATTCTTTTCAACTGACATAAAAACATGCAGTTTTGCTCCACACCTCATCTCCTGCATTTTGAGGCTGTAGGTGTTCATAGGTGTTTGTTTCTGGCAGCATGAGGATCTTGAGTGTGGATCTTCTTGTGGAAATGTCATCAATTTCTCTATAGGTAGAGAAATAGGCTTTTTTCTAAAATCTGTTGGATGTTTTACACTAATAAGAGAAATACTATTTTGAAATATTCATGATTTTATGCATAATTAGGGAAGCTATTAAACACTTCAGAAATTGCTACTTAAAAGAAGTTGGGGTGAACTATTGTGTCTTTGTTTTTGTTGGAAACCTGGTATTTTTTTATTTCTATTCTCTCTTTAAACTCCCAAGGATTAGATTTGACTTCTTTTCTGTGAGCAGATCCATTTACTTTTTGATGCTAAGGGAAGTAGCCCTGGCTCCAGAGTATTGTCAGTGCATGTAGAAATAGGAGTTCAGTTTGCTTGCCCATCTCACTGAGTGAAGCAATTTCCTTACAAATTAGTGTGTGTTATAGTACTTGATTTTGGAGGATGTTTTGATGGACAGCATTGTAAGAGTCTACCAGTACATCAACCACTGGGTACTTCAAAGATGATGAAATGTTAACCAGAAGATATGTTGGTTGGGAAGACACTAAATGAAAATTGTAGTTAGTACTGAGCGCGAGATGTCCATTAGATTTGCTTTGAATGCTGAGCTACAGTTACTTTTTGATTTGACAGATATAAATGCTGTTCTGCTGCTAAGCTAATGTGCTTTTTCAAAGCAGGGTCCTCGAGAAGCTGTTATTTGGCTTGCAGTACATCATAAGCAAAAAGAAGCTTTAGAAATCTTCTCCAAAGAGATTGCACCAGCTGGAACTGGCATGGGTAAACATTCACATCTTTCTCCAACAATATAATCTAGCTGCTTATGTAGAGAAGTCAAACTTTGAGATCTAATTAAAAAGTTTTAAATAGTATACTGCAGTGAGGATGCTGATGGTCCCCATCTAAGTCTTTATTCACATTGTGCGTGTTAGCTTCCCAACTTAAATTCTGCTCTTATACTGTTATGTCTAGCCTCACATTGATGTCTTTATCTTTTGACTTTGAATGAGTGTGTTGTACTGGATTTTTTTCATTGACCTCTGAAGTAAAGACAAAACACCAGGATTTAATTAAAAGTCAGTCTTAGTTTTAAGAGTATACAATTTTAAGTATTTGCACAAGGGTCACCTGTTGTGAAATTATCTATGCTTCTTTTGTTTTATTAGGTATTTGTTCCAAAAAAAACTTTGCATTTATTCACTGTAATTTTCATTGGATTGTCATAGCTTTCTAGGAGAACTTATTAACTGATGACTTTGAGCAAATATATTTTTTTCCTTCTATTCTTTCTCTTCTCCATCCACATCAAACCTAGGTGTTACCACTGTATTCATCTTAGTTGTAAGATCTACATTCATATGCTGGAATTTGACTGCTGCTTCTGCTATGAATACTCATTTAATCTTTTTAAAATCCATTTAAAATTTGGAGAGCTTCTTTTGGAAGATTGGAGGTCAGCTGTGTTGCAATTGCTTCTCTGTACCTTATGGAGCAATATATTGGGGATTTACATGAATGAATCTTCAAATTAAATTACTTAACCTCAATGTCAATTTCCATAATACATTTAGAATCCTGATTCATGGCAGCTGAATGTTGCTGTGCAATTAAACAATTGGTCAACATTTTCATTTAGTGGATTCAAAATTGTATGGAACTAAGCAAGTTCTCTGTTGTCTTTATGGTGGTATCAGAGCTGTAGATAGTATAGTACTTCTTTTCAGTTATGTTTATAAAAGAAGGATTGATGCATGGTCATTTTTTCCCCCCTTTTTTTTATTCCCTTCTACAAGACAAAATACAATCAGTTAGAAGTAATTAGGAAGATTCATTTGAAAATATTTTGCAATTGTGGAAGTTATTTAGTGGATCAGCATTTACCATAGATGTGCATGACTTCCAAAGACTGTTATGTTAATGAATGATACTGTTGTCATGGTTAGATTGAGCTACTATTTCTAAAGTTAGTTAAGGATTCATAATTGAAGTAGTGTTTTTCCCTTTTCATCATTCTTGTGTTCTATTCCTGAAAGTAAAATCTCTACTTGTTCTTTATTTTATATGTGCATAGATGATCCCCTAGCAAGTGTCTTTTTGAACAAAGGAAAGATGGTTAGATTTAAAACAGTCACTTATTTTTAGGATCTGAAGTTGACACACATAGTTGTCTCTCCAAATTCTTGGTGTGTGCCTTGTCCAGTTTTTTTTCACTACTTTGTCTATAGAATAAATAGTAAAAAATCTGTGCTACTTGACTTGAGTAGCACAGCATTGTACAGTATTAACACTCAGTTTCCATAGTTTCTTAGAATGGCTGGCCAGCTTTTCACTCAGCAGAGCAGTGTCTTCTACTTAAGTTAAATTTAATTACTTTAGGCCAAAAATATTTGAGCTATTTACCTGGTAAAATTTAGAGGGAAATTTCAGCTTGAGTATACTTGCACAGTACCATTCTGCTGTACAATTTTCATATTATTAAAGTTGCAGATGCTTAAGCAAAGAGAAGAATTTGATGCTGCTGTATGTAGACATCATCCAGGAGAGAGTGATTTGTTGTTTATTTTGTGTTTGGAATACAGCATTTGTACTGTAAACTGCTGCTGAGCTGGATACCTCGTTTACCAGTTTAAACAGTCATTTTTCAGTTTGTTTACTTAATGGGCTTAAGGAGATACAAGCTATTAAAAAAAAAAAACAATCTTTTTCTATTTTCTGTGACTAGTACCTGAGATTGGTTAACTTCCATTTGGTGAAAGAATGCTTTTTGTTCCCTGGGTTTATTTCTCAACAATTTGAAAATTGATAATACCAAGTTTATTTAACAGTTGCTAGCAATTTAGTCTTTAATTTTCAGACTTAATAGTACAGTTTTAGAGCTGTTTTCTTGTTCTGTAAAGTGTGCTTCTGTGTAATTTTTTAATTTGGATAGATTGTTCTGAATAAAGCCTCGTGTGGAAGAATCTCAAGAGCCTTGCAGAATGAAAGTGTCGCTAGTTGTAGTTTAATAGTTCAGTAGCTAAGGAGTGTTTTATTAATAGCTTAAATCATGTGCTGACCCTTATTTCACATTAAAATGACCAGAGTTTGACACTAAGATGACAGCTGGTTAATACAACTTGAGATTTTAAAGTACTTGAGTGTATGTAAATATTATGACTGATCTCATAAGTGCGTTGGAAGATACTTCAAGGAACGTCGTAATTCTGACTATTTATTGCAGTCTCTGTTTTTGTTTGAGAATAATACTGCAGAAGATAGTTTATCTGTTGTATGCAGAGGATATGTAATAATTAGAATGTATAATTGACCACCATTTAAAAAAAATTATACGATTTGTACTTTTATTAAACTCCATTGTAAGAACTAACGGTAAATATATAGCAAATATATAATTCCTTAATGTGTATGATAAATACATTAACCAGCTTTTGTTTGAGCTAATTCATTCGTCACAAGGAGACATGGTTGTACTTTGGAACTCAGTGGAGTTTCAAAGAAAGTATCAGCTATTGAATTTAAACTACTTAAGGCTTTTAAATCTCTACTAGTGAGACCATTTTGATGCTTTTTTTTTCTTTACTTCAAAATGTTTTACAAATTAGATCTAATGCAGTCTACCATCTTTCATATACTACACATTTTATTCTGTTGAAAAGCGCGTAGAATTGTGCAAAAGTATTATTTTTGGCAGAAATAGATTAAAGGACACCTACAGGTGTCATATCTGTGGCATGCATTAGTATTCACTAGAATGTGGCAGTTACTGATGTTGAAATAGGTGCTCCTTTGGGCATCTGTTAACTGTTCATTTCACCAGAGCTGTTTTTCAGTGGATCCACTCCCTCAAATGCTTACCTGAAAACCAGATTTGGTGCAGAGGAGAGAGAGGAGTGCATGACGGAGGATAGGGAGGCTGGGTGACATGAACTATTGTAGTTTTCCCAGTAACTCGTGATATTCTTCACCTGATACAAGTGTTCATGAAATCTGTTGGAAACTTGATGTGTTTTTTAACATGATATGGGCTGTCAAAGTATTGACAAGACCATCCTTGTTTGAGTTTTGTAGGGTGAGAAAGTAAAAAACGCTGAGAAGCAGCTGCAGAATGAAAACATGCTTGAAGGAATCAAAAATGGTGGAATGTAGATTCAAACGTTTTAAAACCCTGATACCCGAAGGAAGGGCACTAAATCCATCACTTAGAAAAAAGTAAATTTAGTGGACTTAGTGCCAGACATTTCTCCAGTCTTGCCATACATTCAGAAGTGAATGAAATCAGTAGAACTGAAGTGGCACAATCTGATACTGATTCATTGCTTGTAATGCCCAGCCACCTTGATAATTCATCATTTCAGGCTATGTCCTCAGACTTGGGATGACATTGTTCTAGGAAATGGCAAGTCACTGGATCATACCTTTGAGAGAAAATAAATATTCAGTATGATGGTGCTATACATGCAGATGAACAGAATATAGATGGATTAAGAAAGACTGAAACTGTTTTATCAACTTGAAGGCATTCATATTCTTTTTACAAGTGCTGTTCTGAGGCACAGAAGCTGACAAATACTGATGCTGAGTAACTGAACTGAGTTGATAGTTTCAGTTGAAGGGATTGGTTGCAGATTGGATGACACCATTCTTAGCAATGCTTATCTGCCTTGGGGGACTAATGAATGCAGTTTGATAACAGAAGATGTTCATGCAGTGTTTCTGGGAAAGTAGATCAGCAACTCTGATTTAGCTAATGACCTTATTTACTTGATGCTACAGTCTAACTGATACTCTCCACAAGTATGACAAATTATTCATGCTAGATTTCATTGTAGATAGGTACGCCTTCTTCCAGCAGGAAAGGAGGGAAACATCTGCACTGGTATTTACATAAGGAACATACAGTAAGCATGAATTACAGCACAGGTAGATCTCTCAATCTCGAAGGTGTCTTGGGACAACAGTTGATTTGAGGAGACCACAAGTTATTTAGAAGTGGGCTTGCTGCTGTGGTCAGACCTGCTGTTGGAGAGTGGTGCTTAATGTTTCATTGCCTTCTTTCAGTCTTGACTGAGAAATGCAATAGGGAGCCCTGGGATGGAGGTGAGGATTTGTGCTCTGATACAATCTGTTCACACAAATAACCAGTCGTAAACCACAGTCAATTTAAGATCTGGTTCATCTTCTCTGCCTGAATTCTAAACAGGAATTGTATGTATGTATGTTAAATTATACTTGCAAGTGCTTCAGTCCTACAAACGTTAACATAAGCAATGGATTGAATAATTCTAACATAGAAATAAATAATGTTGCAGCTGGCATGTAACAACATAGGTTTGCTCTGCAGTTACATTTATGTGCAGGATAGCTGCAGTATGTCCTGAGAAGGATACGCATTTACAGAAGCTTATACTGGAGGAGTTTGCAAGAGTAGTGATAGTAAACAGTAATAGGAGGCTGTCATAGCTTTAGAGTGTGAGTACTTAATGCTTTTAGATTTTTATATTGTTTTCTTGTTAGTGTTCAGAGAACTGGTTTGTCCTGGAAGCCAAGTTTCACTGTATGAGAGTAGACAGCTCTTTGCGAGCTTTCAGGAAGTTGAAATAGATCTTGGAGCAAAATCTGGTACCCTTAATGAGCAGTTCAGCTGCCTAGTGGGAAGTGAGCCATGTGATAATCCACAGATAATTTTAAATTAACTTTCTGAGCCTATTTTCAACATGACCTTACCATATCCCACTTCCTTACCCAACAACCTAAATAAACTAGGAGCATAATTCAGTCAGCAAATAATGGCAATTGGTTTTAATATTGCATGGATTTTTTTTTTTTTTTTTTTTTTTTGCTTGAAAGAGCACACTGCTAGTGCTTGTAGAGAAATTGTGTAATTATAAGAGATTAGTTTCCGTTCTGTCCACAGCCATATTCTTTGCAGCAGAATTTGGTGGGTAGAGGGTTGATTATTCATGGTTAGCTCATTTGAGATTTATTTATTTGTTTATTTATTTATTTCTGTAAAAGACTTCAGTAAGGCACCTTGCTTAAATGCTGTTTCAGGGAAATCACTCCTCCAGTGGACGTGGATCTGGACTGTAACATCAACCTGTGCTATGTTGCTCCTGTGCTACCACTTGGTCTGCATTACCAATGCACCAAAGTTAAGCTAAGGCAACTTGCTGAGTGGTAGAGATGTGAGCTTATTGCCATGACAGTGTGTTTCTTGGCGTTTGGTCAGAGAGAATACACCTGGAAGAAGCATGAAGGAAAGTGGGTGCATATTAATCAGGATAAACTTGGGTAAACACAGCATTTGGGAAGCGTAATACCTAGGCTGATTTAACATACACACTTTACAGAACTGCAGAGGAAAGAAATAGTAGATGTATCATGTACGCATACTATCTGTGCCAAGCAGACAGGATAAAAGATAAGCTAGGAAGAGCAGAACTGTTTATTTCAGGAATACTGATCTGTTAGATGAGTTTAATGGCAGTAAAGTATAACAACCAGATGTTGAGAAGAACCTAATCGCAGTACTGATTTACTACAAATCTTGAATCATGCTAGTGATTAAAGCTCCTAAATTACCTATGTAGAAAAAAGAAAGAAAGAATGGGATCTGCAGTATAGAGGGAACCTAAAAACCAACTAAGTTAGCCAGCAAAAATGCTTGAGAGAGGTGCATCTGAAATGGTTAATCTAATAAAGCAGCAAGAAATTGTGTATGGATCTTGTCAGATTTGTTTCTCTGCTCTCTTGAAAAGTGAAAAAAAAACCCAGTAACACTGCCATCTCTCACACTAGTTATTCTTCTGCCAAATGTATTGGCATACAAAAAGAAAAATCATTAGGTTCTTCTTTCAAAACAGTTTATGCTTTGCACATCTTGAGACAAAGACACAGTACTTTTTACATGTTTAGCCATTTTACCTGTTCTATAAAATGTTTGGTTGTATTAATTTGATACCATATGTAATTTGCTAGATGTTTCCAAGTATATTAATAAATCCGTGTTATAAAATGATTTTAACTACCTTAAGCAATGAGCTTTGATATTTTTGAAGGTGAATTTAATAGTTATTTTGTGAATTTCATTTTCATTTCCAGCACCTGGCCTCACTGGAGTTATTGGAGGGCGCCCTAGAATGTAAGTTAATTTTTTAAAATAAAATCTTGCTTTATTAATAATTAAATGTAAGTAATTTCTGCATTCTTTGAGCTTTCTAAAATTGTTCAGAAAACTGTTGCTAATCATGGGTGAAAAGCTTTTAATTTTCCAAGTGATTGTGAAGTACGTGAATAATCTGAAGATTTTCATTCATTTGTATTTAAATGCATTTATGATTGCTTTGTGTGCCTAGATCTCCAGTTTTGAAGCCATTTTTCTTCCATTATCCAAAGAGCAATGTCCAGGTAAGATTAATACTTAAAGCCTGCTCTGTTTCTTTCAAAGTCTCAGAAGAGAAGAACTATATACCCCAGGGAACTTTGTGTTCAGAAGGGGGAAAAACTCCTGGCAAGTCACCAGACTGTCTCTCTTTTCTCTTCTCTCTGCCTGGCTAGATCTCTCGGCTCAGCACAAGAGTAAGGCCTTTGGTTTACAAACACTCTTTCTCATTTTATTCGATTTATTATCTTCAATTCCAATTATATTGTATTATAGTGTGTTAGTCTTGCATTCCGATGTCTTATTTAATAAATTAGTTTGTTTCTCCTCAGATCGTTGCTGCTGCTTTGATTTTAGGCCCATCTCTCTACCCTTTTTCCCTTTTTCCCTTAACCTAGGACATGGGTCTGTGAGTCTCCCTGCCCTGCTAGTTAGGGAACCAGGCCAAACCAGCCCATAAACTATAGCCATTATCTGTATATACTAATGGAAGTAACTATTAAAATCAGTGAACTTCTGGAACACAGGTCTTATATCAGCAGAGAACTGAACCTTTTCCTTTTGGATGCTCTGTGTATAAAAAGTGATACCTACTTTTACCAATATTCCAGAAAGTCTAAAATTGCAGAAGGCTGAGATGCTTCTGTGCTGCTGCTGATTACAGAGGAGCCTGCAAACGAAATCTGTTTGTTTTATGATATTAAGTTTGTAACAGTAGTGGGTTTCAGTCTGAAAAGTTGTAGTTCAGATGACTGAGCAGTCCTGTGTGTGAAATTCCAATATGAGGTGAAACATTAAGCTAGAGCCCTGCTTCTTTTCCATTATGTATGTCCCTGTATATAGTTTGAATTCTTCGAGGTAGACCAGAGGAAGAATTTATCTTTTAATGAATATAAAATGTTTAAATTTTTAAGTGACAGTCCCTGCTTTTCTGAATATCATCAGATACTGAATTTAATGTACTTAATTATTTTAATTGGATACTGCAGACAAATCTGAACACGTCCTTCCTTTTCTAAGACTTTGAACTGACTTTCTGCTGTTGCATACATCTCACATCAGCACTTCCTAATAATGGTATGAGAGCTTCCTCATTCAGCAGCTGAGAAAGCATTCAAAGGTTAGAATATTGTTCTGTGTTGGACCACAGCACTAAGTGGGGGAAACTGGCTGCCCGTGGTCTGGACAGGTATACTCTTGGTGAAGAACTGGCTGGAGAGCTGTGCCCAGTGGGTAATGGAGTGAAGTCCAGCTGGCAACCTGTTACAAGTGGTGTCCCCCAGAGGTCAGTCCTGGGGCCCATCTTGTTTAATATCTTTATTGATGACCTAGATGAGGGGATTGAGTGAGAGGTGGTGTCAATCTGCCTGAGGGTAGGGAGGCCCTTCAGAGGGATCTGGATAAGCTGGATCGCTGGGTTGGGGCGAATGGGATGAGGTTCAATAAGGCCAAGTGCCGGGTCCTGCACTTTGGCCACAACAACCCCATGCAGCGCTACAGGCTTGGGGATGAGTGGCTGGGTGACTGTGAAGAGGAAAGGGACCTGAGGGTGTTGGTTGATGCTCAGCTGAACATGAGCCGACAGTGTGCCCAGGTGGCCAAGAGGGCCAACGGGCATCCTGGCCTGCATTAGAAATAGTGTGGCCAGCAGGAGCAGGGAGGTGATCATCCCCTGTACTCAGCTCTGGTGAGGCCGCACCTCGAGTTCTGTGTTCAGTTTTGGGCCCCTCACTGCAAGAAAGACATTGAGGCCCTGGAGCGTGTCCAGAGAAGGGCAGCGAAACTGGTGAGGGATCTGGAGCACAAATCTTATGAGGAGCGGCTGAGGGAGCTGGGATTGTTTAGTTTGGAGAAGAGAAGGCTCAGGGGAGACATTATTGCTCTCTATAACTACCTGAAGGGAGGTTGTGATGAGGAGGGGTTTGGCCTCTTCTCTCAGGCAATGAACAGGACCTGAGGAGATGGCCGCAAGTTGTACCAGAGGAGGTTTAGGTTAGACTTAAGGAAGAACTTTTTCTCTCAGAGAGCGGTCAGGCACTGAATGGCTGCCCAGGGAGGTGGTGGAGTCGCTGTCCCTGCAGTGTTCAAGAGGCATCTGGATGAGGAGCTACGAAATATGGTTTAGTTTGTGGTAGCAATGGTGATGGGAGGATGGTTGGAGTAGATGATCTTGCAGGTCGTTTCCGACCTTGTGATTCTGTGATTCTAAGTGCAGTGACAGGCTTCTGTTTCAAGTGGTGAAGAGAAGCATTAAGAACACAGGCAGCAAGAGAGAAGAAACCCCAAATACAGTTAACTTAAAGAAACCAAGAGAAATAACTAACAAACTTTGTAAGTAAATTATAGTAATCAATTTAAGTATTCAAAAGATTTCCTAAAAGCACTGTTTTGTTTCATTTTTAATCACGTGTTTAGTGCTCAGCGCAAATAAGACCAAGTGTTACATTTTTCTTAACATTGGTGGGAAAGAATTTAAAATTAAATTCTAAGGGGAGATACCATGCAGTTATTGAAACCACAGTGACAAACTGTGGATAATAGAAAAGTATTACAAAACCAGTTTTTGCTTTGGAAGAAGTTAGAATTGAAATATTCAGTTGGAAGACACCTACAAAGATCATGTCCATCTGCCTGATCACTTCAGGGATGGACAGGACATATTATTAAGGGCATTAACCAAATGCTTCTTAAACACTGACGGTGTTGAATGAACCACCTCTCTAGGAAGCCCATTCCAGTTTGATCACCCTCACAGTGAGTGAGTTTTTCCTACTATCTGGTCTGAACCTTCCTTGATGCAGCTTAATTATGTTGAAGTACTTACCATTCTTATTGCCACTGACATTTTGCTTTGGATGGGCAGCTTGTCTTTTTTTAATATTAAAGTATTGTCTTTATGGAAATTCAGGCTACTGCTTTATCAAATCACATTTAAAATTACTAATGAGCGCTGTGTTCCAAATGTGGTCAAATGCCTGCTAAGATTAAATAGTAACTTCATTTAGCAAGGGAAGACAGCATTGTCTCTTAACTGTATAGAAAATCAAAATGCTTGCTCTGAGTAACTAATCTGGGGAGCAGGCTAATATGCTCGTAATGATATTCTGTGTCACCATTGAAATGCAACAAAGGTTATATAAAAGCATGGTCTAAGTGATTCAATCCCTGTGCCAAAGTTTTAGCCATGTATTAAGAAAGATCTCAATAGGGATTGCAGAGTAAATAAGGTATGAATTAACTGCTTTTCTAGATTGGAATTTCATTTACAAAGAGTCTAGTTGCCATAGAGATAAACCTAGAATTTGGTCTAAGCCCAAAAATACTACATAAGGAGATTTTCAGATACATTAATATTGCCACAGTGGGTTCTTTTGTTTTGTGTTTGATAACACTTTTCTGGATTTCAGGTTGGATTCAATATCTCATTGGTTATGTGTTGCTTTCACTACTCTTACGCAACTGTCCTGATTTTACCATAGGTCACGAGTGGTTTTAGAGTGCAAACATGAGTTATTTTCCACGTATACTTCTTCACGTTTAAGGAGTAATCTAAAACTTGTGCTAGGAGAAAGAATCCTAGCAAGCCTTCTGAAGGCAAGAATAACTTCTCTCATTTTTGTTTTTTGGCCTTTCCTTTAAATAACCACTGGAGGCCTTTGTTGCCATTAGCTTTTTTCTAATAACAGTCTTAAGAAAAGCAGTTGAGAAAAATGATCGAAAAGATTTTATTTAAAATGTTGGAGATGAAAATTTAATTAGAAAAAGACTATTCACGTGTTGTGCTGGGTTTCTTGGCCTAAATTGACAGTTTGGAAAGTTTTGGTATTTTTTTTCCAGATCAACTTATTTCTAAATGGTCAGTATGTTGAGACATTTGAGGAGGATCTCACGTTTACATCAGATGAGGCTGTTTCCTTTGATCCACCCAAGATTAACAGTGAATTGAAAGGTATGGTCATCTTTTACTTGCAGTGTATCATTTCCCATCTTTGTCCAAGAAAATCACATGCTAAATTTTGTCTAAGAAATTTGTTTTACCTCTTTACACCATGCATTATGAATTCCTTTGCAAAACTCTTAAGCCACTTTTCTTAGGAAGGATGGCGATTAGCATCAGACACTATTACATTGGAGTCTATAACAAGGTTATATCAAGTTGCTTTAAAAAAAAAAAACACCATAGCCTTAGCCACACTTGAACTCTGACTTAATATTGAGACATGGTTTCAAAGTATATTTCAAGATTATTGTATTAATCCTGGTACAAGTTGGTTTTACTTAAATCAAAAATACCTGCACTCCGAATGGAAGGCAGAAGAACAGAATCCTTAATAATTTGGATAAGTAAATTCAGTATTACATCGGCCTTCATGAAATGAATAAGAGTGGGACTGATCTGGAACTAGTAAGTTTTGAAGAAAGGATATTAGAATAATGCTTCCTTATGATCATTTCTATTCAACTTTTCTAATCCGTATGGCTGAAGAAGGAAAGGAGAGAAAGAATCCTCTTTGATATATAGGAGTTCCAGGGAGGGCAGTGGGGGATTATCGTCATCAGACTGAGTGAGTTAAGGAATAGAAGATCATGGTTTGTCTAATAAAGAGGCTAGCAGAGTTACTGATTTTTTTTAAATTATTTTTTATTCTTATTTTTTTTAATTTCAACATAACTGCAACACTGAATATTGGAGGAAAAAAAAAGCAGTCAGACTTCCTGTTGCTTTCAAATGCCTTCTTATCATTCGAGAACACTCTCTGAGGTGCCTGAGATCAGCTTATAAGTACTGAATTCTTCAGGCTTTATTCAGGCAGAACTCTACTTTTGAGGGTCAGCAGATCTCATCTGTTTTTTTTTCCCCTGAGAAGGACCTCTAAACTTTTGCCCTTAGTTGTAAATAGAAATGTTTTCTCTATGTGACTAAATACTTACCTACTTCTGTGACTTAACATATGGACAACATAGATGAGAAATAGATGGATTAGACTGTAAAAGCAGTAAACTCTGCTAAAGCATTTTGTCAGCATTTAGTAAGGAAAGAAGTATTTTTTCTTGGTTTCATGGTTATCTCAAGTGTGAGGGACTGCTAGTTGTCTTTGAACAGATAAGAGAAATATGCGAAAGTGGATTTCAAAAATTCTGCTAGATGTGGTTCTGGAAGGGTGGAATTTGAATTTACTGTTCACCCTCGCTTCGAAGAGGATTCTTCTGTAGATTTAAGATGTTTGTTAAATGAAAATAACTTCCTGATAAACAGATCATGAAGGATAAATCAGTAAATCAATAAATGAGAACACCAGAGTGCTATCTTGAAATGGTTTTGTTTAAATGAAGATTGTCAGAGGCTGTCTAAAATGTTGTCAATGACTTCTACATCTTCTATAATTTGAACACTACCACATTTCAACCTTTGAAAAATATTTTTTCTTTTGGAATAGCGGATTGAATAAAAATTAAAAGAAAAAAAAAAAATCAGTTTCTGTGATGTACAGAGTATGGCAGATTTGGCCGAAGTGAGGAATGAGCTTTACCTGGACTCCTTCTGCATTGGAAGAGGATCTGACTTGCTTAATCACAAAAAATATTCCCCAGTTATACAAATATACCCTTTAATGTTTTCTAGCAAATTTTATGACACGCTTCTACTCTTTTCCACAGAAGTGAGTGTAGAAAAGACTGAGCATCAAGCTCAAAACACATCTACTGTGTTAACTCTTCTGTCGTGTATTTTCAACACTTCAAGTTCTGTTTATTACTAGTGAAGTATTATTATACTAGACTAACCCATAATTAATTTCAGTAGTTTAACATTTCTAGATTCTTCTTTGGGATGTGAGTAATGTCCTCTTTCTTTTGTACAGCTAGATCAGAAAATGTTTGCTGTGGTCAGCCCCAGACTGTTCCCTGCTAATGGTTTTTTGCACTGAAGGTTATCTGACATTTGATTTACAAGATCTTCTCTTCAATACAAGTTTGAGTTTTTAACACATTAGACTGACAGTGTGCCCTAGGCTGAATTATTTTTCTAAAAGAAAGGGAAAAAGACCCCCCATTTATTTTTTTTTTAAGGTGTTTGTCAATCGTTTCCTGTGGCTGATGCCACCAAGTGTCACACCAGAAATCATGACAGAAAGTAGGAAAAATGTCACTTCTGTGCCATGAATGTTCCCTTTACTGGTGTTCAGGGAGTAGAAGAGGATATAACCTACCCACTCGTGCAGAAAGATAGAAAACCATGGGAAGGGGTTATAGGGAAAGATGAAGGATGGGAATTCTAAATGCAAGACAGATAGGTGGATAAGTTTGAGATGGTGCCACTGAAACCAGGGCTGCCAGGAGAGCTGATATGTCCAGAGGGAAGTTGGGTTAGAAGCAAAACAAGCTTGAAATGACTGGATTCGCTCTGCCTAAAAAGCTGGTTATAAACTATACTTCAAGTTTAAGTGTTAGGCTTCTGTCAGTGGATAACTGAGATGTGGTGGCAAGTTGAGAACTTCATCTCTTCTTCAGGGGAGCAGCTAGGTGGTGGCTTCCTGCTGCTGCTTACTAATGAAGAATTGCAAGAGGTCTGTGATGTATGACTAGCCATCAAACCTTGTTTATAAACTCCATGGCTTCAACAAGATTGGACTTCTGGATTTGGGAAGGAGTAGGGCTGCTTAATTTTTTTTTATTTATAAGTAGATAAAAATAATACTTTTGTTCTATGAAGTGCAATAATAATAATGTTCATGATTGACTTGAAAGTCCAGTATTCCAGACAAGTTAAAAAACTGACTAGCTTCTGATAGCAAATGCAATTATGACCATGAAATGCCTTTTCCATATGACACTAAAAATTTGCAAAATTAGTTATTTGAAAAAGAAATCTTCAGTGCAGCTGAAAAAATAACCCTTATAGCAGCATGTAGGAAAGCAAGAGAGATGCATAGTCTTCAAACAGAGTTTTAAATTGTGACTGCTTTCTACAGGCAACAAATTATCAGCAACTAACTGTATTTTTTACCCACACTGGAAGCAGAGAGATCTATGTGTTAACTGGAAAACAGCTGGTCAAGAAATACCACATATCTGCTAAGCCTCCATCAGAGAAACTGAATTGTTATGAAGGAGATGAATTTTCATATTCAGAGGTGGTGGAACAGGGGACATGTGGCACAGCATTCAGCTATGTAAAAGTAAAACTGATTTGCCTTTATAAATATACATCAGGGCAGAAACAGTCAATTTTGTGATTTTTGCCCTCACCCTCATAACTTCTTCTTTGATATCTGTGGTAAGAAAACTTTGACATTGTTTGTGAGAGAACTACAAACAATGCAGGAAGATTGTAAAGACAGTTACCTCTTCAAAATGTACTACTGTATGTAGCTGTCATTACAGTGCTTTCATTTCTATGTTGTACAGATCTGCCAAGTGGTCACCATACTTACCGTTTAGAGGATCTTGCCTATACTAGAAGTGGAGACAAAGGCAACTCTGCAAACATAGGTATTTATCTTTCTTCTCAAGGTGGTTTAAGTCTCTCAACTAAGAGGCACGAAGTGCTCTCCTTAATTTTGGGGAAATCTCTTAACATAACTTGATTATTTCCTTTATTGTCTCAGTGCTCAGATGAAATAATCCATGTGAAACAATATTTAACTAATGCAGTATCTGTAGGTCTGTGTTCAGCAGCTGTTTGAAATCTGAGGTATTAAGAAAAATACTTGAATGTCTTATAATGCTTTGTTTAGGGTTGCAAAGAGTAAGTACCCCAAAAACAAACATTTTTAGGGTTTCTTCTGCACATCTGTTGCTACTTCTTTGTGTCTGTCTATTATATATATAACTTTTTGGTTGTCTGAAGGTGTGTACTATTTCTGTACATTAATTTTGTATCATATAGATGGCTAAAATATTGTTAGGAAATACCAAAGTTGTTCTCAAAAGTAAAAGAATGCTTTTAATTATATTGTAAATCCAAGTGGTATATTTCAGTGTGCTGGCTTTACATTGATTACGCTGCTTCTTGTATTGATTAATAATTCCCTCTATTCCTTACTTCTGCATGCAACAATTGGCTCTCTAACTTGTTCGAAGATGAGTGTATGGTGTTCAAAGCTCAGTATGAATTAAAGGTGCGTTTGGGATTTGATTTGCTATTAGCTGTCATGCTAAGACTGATGGATTTTGTTTATATTTAAGGAATACGGTTTTCTTGTCCTTGTTTGTAAAGCTTTTCTTTGCGTTGAAGAGTTGAAGAGGTGTTGATTTTTTTATTATTATTATTATTTATTTTATTTTATTTGTTCCATCTGTGGTTGACTATTAATACAATATAGCATTGTCAGGTCATGAATTATGCGTGCACTGCCAATAGGCTTCCTCAGATATAAAGAAACTATTGCTATGTTAAATGAACAACAAACTACTTATGAGGTGAAATTAATTTTAAATCTCTAGATAAAGAGATCTGTGACATGAATCTGCTTTCCTGATTCTGCTGTGGAACATCGGCTTCAGCATAAAGTTACCTAGAGTTTATCAAAGCTTGCTTATAGGAATAAAAAACTGTCATTTTTTGCAGTTAGTGGGTGTAAGAACCAAAACCAAACCTACTACTGATCTGATTATGCTTTGTTAATGGTCAGCTACAATTACTTTTCTAAGTCCTGCATACCCTTTAGGGGAAGAGAACTTCATGTATTTTTTTTTTTGCTGTTTTTTTTTTTTTTTCTTTAGATGTTTTCCAGTAGCAGGGTCCACTTGCAGCTAGAAGAATTGAAATTGTTAATATAATGTAGTTTGGTAGCCTTCTTCCATGTCATGCACCACACTACCTCTCTATTGACAGAGGAAAGGCTGTCCTGCTACTTTATTCAGGTGTTCATTAAAGAGTGTCCATACGTACATTTTCAGTTGAGAGGATGACCTCAAATCAGTTTTGAAAGGATAATTGCAAATAGGTTTCAGTAGCTCATATTTCAATTAACACTAATTTCACCTAACAGGTGTCATAGCACGGCATCCTTTGTATTATCCATATCTAAAGAAAACTTTAACTGCTCAGGCCTTGGAGAACTACTTTGAACACCTTTTAGAGCGAGAAAAACCTGAAGAAGAGCTGGTATCAAGGTGAGTAGTAAGTAACTTGTGCAGTACAGTTGTACAATAGGTTTGTGATGGTATCAGAAGGTATTTTAAATTAAACTGAATATTGCAGACCTATCTGTATTCAACTTTTTTTTCTTTAATGTATCTTTCTTTGCATTTTTAAGTAAAAACTTGCTGTACTATATTTTTTGTTTTGTTCTAATGAAGAATGTGTACAAAAAAGGAATAACTTGTAGTCTACTTTTGAGAAACATATTCCTAGTCTTGAAATTGCAGGAGCCTTAGTAAGAAGCTTCCCAAGCATCCAAGTCACTACATAACGAGGAATTGGAAATCCCTGGCAAATGAGACATCCTGTTCTTGCAGAGTGAGGAAGTAGTGCTCATTCTGCTAAGTGTGCCCAGTAAAGCAGATAAGAGGTTTTAAGCCTCTCCTTAAAAACAAGTGCTTTGATATTGCAACAAACTCTTTACCCTTCTAAAACCTGTTCTGATATAATGTTATTTATTCCACCACAATGGACATTTTGCCAAAATCTTTACATCTTTTTGTGGGTCCAAGAAAGAAGTGTCTTTTTGCTTGGTCGAAGAGTATGAGTCAGAAAGGTGCAGCCCAAAGCCCAGAGAACTTGGAGCTATTTTAACTCCTAGTCTTTGAGCATCACGATGAATAGATCTCACAGATGCAGATCTCACCCACTGTTTCATAAGTGCTAACAAATCCACAGATCTAAGAAATTCTAATACCTAGAATGTAATTACATTTCCTCTGAAACAGACCAGAGAAAGGGGAAAAAAATAAAAGTCAGGCCTTCTAATGGTACCTATAGAAATAGATTCATTGTAGTTCCTTAATGCTGTTTATGTTCATAAATAAAAGTTCCAATTTGCTGTGCCTGGGTAAAGCCAATTAAATTTGATTAATTAGATTATCTGTTCCTGAGTTTGGTTTCTTTTAATGATGTGATAGTGGAGCTATGTAAGACAACTGAAAAACTTCTGCAGGAAAAAGAATAGATCCATGTGTGGGACTGTGTAGGATTGTGAGTATTATGCCTGTGTTTCAGATTGCATAATTTCTGTTAAATTACTCATTTATTTTTAGGTCTTGCTGTCATAAGAAGGGCTGTCTTATTTTCCTTCATTTGAAATGCGAGTCATTAAGCAATAGACATTATTTTTGCTATTAGAAACATACCAAGTATGGTTCTACTTCAGTACAGAACAGGAATTGTCAGCTGGTTGCTTTTCATTCTTTTTGCCTAAGGCTAATAAAATAGATAAACAAAAAAGATGGGATTGTTCTTGATGGAGAGTGTTGTAAACTCAGAAGCTTGCAGAATGTCAGGTCACACAGTAACAAAAGATTCCTTAAATGAGATCCGGCATTGCACTGCATTGCGTTGCACTGTGTGCACCTCAGCTCCCCTGGGTTGGCCCTGCCTTCCCACCAGGTGCTCCATCACTGGTTCAAGCCGTGACTTAGCATTTCTGCTGCAACATCTTTCAGTATCATTTCTGCAGTTACCTACTTCTATAACATAGAATTGCATTTGTATTAGAACTGTATCCGTGAGGGTATTTTTGTAAGGATTTCTTGCTGTGAAGAGCTGAGGAACAAAACAATGAATTTTTGGCAGACTTTTAAATTGCTTTTGCATATACATTTATTATGGGGAAAAAACATGAGCTCATCTACCTATCTACAATATGTTTTATTGCAAACATCTCTTTTAGCAACTGCTTTCCCTTGACAGGAAGAATGCTGTCTTTTTCTTGGTAGCAACACAATGAACAAATTTTATAATGTTATTATTTCCATACATTTCTAACAGGAAATTTACAGGGAAACCTGACTTGTTTGAACAGGTACGAACAGCACTTTAAAGGAAGTAGTTAAGGAGGCACCCCGTTGTGCTTAAGCATAAGAGTTGAGCTACAACAGTGAATTTTCCTTCTTTTATTGGTTTCTGTCACAGCCTTAATATTCTTTGAAGAGTTGATTTGTTTTCTGTACTTTTAAAAGCAGCTCTTAAGCATAACCTAATACAGTTCAATCAAAGGCTTTTCTTACTTTAGATCTCAGTTTAACTTAAATTGTTTAATTATGCTGGGTAAATGCATGACAACATGTAATTGATACATTGTTGCTGCTTAAGACTGCTATGATGGTTCTGCTGAAGTGTTTTATTTTTGTGTAGGAGTGTATTTTTTTTGTGCAGAAAGATTTAGGATGTTCAGATGCTTCGGATAGGTCTGAACATATTGAAAATGCTGCCTCTGAATATTGCTTCTGTAAATCTAGTTCTAGCTAGAACATCTTACTTTAAATAGTTATTGAAAATGTGTGAAGCTAATGTGCTTCTCTTTGATGTTCTAAATTGAGATCCATAGCTTACATTGCATGCTTCCAGAATTGTTAAGGAAGGTGAAATTTAAAGTATTCCATTCCTTCTCGTTTGCTTGTTGTACGCTGCCCAGTTTCCCTCCTGATTATTTGAATGACTGATTTTTCATGGAACTTCTTTGAGGAGCTGAGCTCTTAGCTTCTAAATACGTGTTCCATTATTCTAGTTCTGATGCAGAGATCTACCAATTGTGAAACTGTTTCTTACCTGGAAGTTTGGGGAGATTTTATTTCGGGTAAAACTTGCAGTATGGTGTATTGATAGACATGGTATGTGTTCACTTGGAATTTGCAGTTTGCAAAAAAAAAAAAATTGAAAATGTTGTGAGGTTCTCTAATCCTTGCTGGTTACGTTATCAATCAGTTACATAGATGACATTTCTAAAATTACTCTATTCTACATATTCCTGTTGGATGCTGAATAGTATCAACAACAGCCCTCATTTTTACAATACTAAAAGGGACTGGAGAAGATAAACCTCAACCATAGAAGAGTACTGCAAGAAATTCCAGCTTTTTTAGAGGACAGATTTGAAGAATTTGTTGCAAACAGATGGAGATCAGATAAATGGCTAAAGAGAAACAAGCAGTGCTGGAGGAAATGTGATTTAAATTGTAGCAGTCAAACATCTGGAGACACAGCAAGAGCTGAATAAGGTCTTTTTCAGTTATTCCTCATGTCTTGCTGATGTTGTGATGAAATTCTTTCCTAAAAGGGAAGAAAAAAAAAAGGAAAGCCATCAAGTCCTTACATAAAAAAGGTAGTGGAGGAAAGCAAAAAACCAAGGAGCACTGGAAGAGTACAAAGAAGCAGACAAAGCTCTGGAAAACTGTGCAAGGAATGGCAAATGGAAATATGCTATAGACCTATTTATGAAATTTGAAATAGCTTTGCTAGGAAATCATGAAGCCATTTGCCAAACTTCCACAGAAGTTTCCAAACTGGAAATGCACAAATGCAGCAGCCAAAAGCAAGGATGAAAAAAGCATACTGTGGCAGTGGAACAGGAAAATGGGTCTGTCATACTAAAATAAAATTGTTTTATCTTAACAAAGCATGTGGCCCCAGTGAAGTGTTGAAATGTAGCTCTACTTGTTATTTATTTAAAATTCTCCATAGTTGCAAGAGTTTGAGCTAGTGAGTCATGGTTATTTCTCAGTAATAGTGAGCGTGACTTCCAAATCAGCTGGCAGACAGTGTCAGCAAAAGTAAGTTCTGGGGATTATGTGATTATTTTTTTCAGTATCAGAACTAGGAAATATTAAAAATACTTCCCTCTGTCCATTGTGTTTTCTTAAACCACACTGGATTTGAAACTCATGCCTATAGAGCGTTCTGAGTGGCTGGAGTGATGGAAATGAGAAAAGTGGCTTATTAGAAATCTATGAATTTTGACATTGAATAGGAGGAGAATTATTACTTCATGATCCTCCTTTAGAACTATTAAGGGCTGACAAGTGGGGGTAAGAGTGAGAAATAAGAAAGTAGGAAAGGTTAACCTTCAGTTTAACTCCTAGACTTGATTAACCAGTAGAGGATGCTATCAGAAACACGTCGGTTTCTGCACAGTCTTTTGCTTCTGTTCTGTTTAAACAAGTTTTTGTCCAAAATCTCAGGTGGAGAGGGTGTAACAACAAGAATGTATGTTTTATTTTACAGATATGAATTGCCAGGAATCCATGCATTAAATTTTGTTTTGAGGAATTCCCTTGGTGGTGGTGGTGTAGCATCCCTAAGAAGTGACCCACAGGCATGTATTGATTTAATGCATTTATCTTTTGTACCTGAATATTCCACTGTTTTCTCAGTAGTTTGTTGTTAGCTGTGGGACTGTTCACAGAGTAGGATGATGCTAGGTATGAGCTGGGTAGCAGAGCTGAACTCAAATTTATTTTAGCAGTAGGTAACAAGTACAACAAACTATTCAATCTGTTTAGGATTAAATGTTTTTTCATACTTAATTACATTAATTCACAAGTGAGGCAATTAAATGGAAGAGAGAAATATTAATTATGGAAAAGATTAGTACAATTCGAGTAAATCTATGATCCAAATCTTGATTGAAAACTCACTTGAAATCTCTAAGTATATATAGTGATAAATACACATTAAACATATTGACCTTGCTGAATTTTTACACTGATGATAAAACTTATACCAATTAAATATATATATATCCATATTATACAGTTTTAATTTACAAAGCCTGTATATTTAGATAGTAAGTGGTGGTTGTTTTTTTTTCTCCTTACAGGGCAAAGCACTTGGGCAGATGCTGTTGGATTTCCAGATTAAAAATGTTCCTGATTTAAAATCATTGATAGAGTAACAGGTGGTTGATACATATGTTTTTTTAACACTTTAAATAATATAAAAATGTCATAAAGAAGAACTGAGTTTTTGAGTCACAGAATCACAGAATGGCCAGGGTTGGAAGGGACCTCAAGGATCATGAATCTCCAACCCCCCTGCCACATGCAGGGCCACCAACCTCCTCATTTAATGCTACACCAGGCTGCCCAGGGCCCCATCCAACCTGACCTTGAACACCTCCAGGATGGACAGGGCATCCACAGCCTCTCTGGGCAGCTGTTCAGTCCCTCACCACTCTCTCTGTAAAGAACTTCCCCCTGACATCCAACCTAAATCTTCCCTCCCTCAACTTCAAACCATTTCCCCTTTTCCTGCTGTTATCTACCCTTTCAAAGAGTCAGACTTAAAAGTCACCGCAGAGAAATCAGTGACAGTTATCTCTCAAAGGCTTAGCTATATGGTACAAATTAATAACTGTTTTGAGTAATGCCAGACTAATAGCTTCGTCTGTGACTAATAACATTTGATGAAGAATTAATTTATTTCCTGTAAAATAGAATTAAACAAATTCCAACATAACATTTAATTATGAGACAAGATAGTCTTTGTTCCAAGATGAAAATTACCTCCTGTTCCGTTCATCTCTTTTCCTTCTCTAAATCTTTATCTGAAAATTAAATAGACCAGTATAGTTGAGCTCCTGTCAACAGTATTTGTCCTGTGTGTAGAGTGAAGCTAGATAACCTGCTGTGCATCACCATGAAGTTAGCACTGTCTGGCACTGGAGAACAGCTTTCCCTAATGGTTGGTGAAGAAATTTAGTAATTGTTACTACTGTGTAGCGACCAGTAGTAAATGCAGCCTTTTGGTGGTGATCCATCAACTTTCCAGCTCTTTGTCCAATTAATGACAGATTTATCTATTATTTCCAACATCTTTCTAATGAATTACAAAATGGCTTAGGTTGGAAGGGACCTTATAGATCCTCGAGCTCCAGCCTCCCTGCCAAGTCCATCCATCAGTTGAAAAGGACTAACCAGCGAAGCGCTCTCTTGTCTCTGTTCCAACTCCAGTTATCACCTCTGCATTTCTCTTTCTCCATCCACCTTTTTCCCCTGCTGCAATATATTACTAGTGTATCCAAATTGGGCTAAAAACTTTTTCACTTGATTAAGCGGAGACTCCCAAGATCTTTGTCACTTCCTATGGCACTGTTGGGAAATTCTGGCCCAAAAATTAGCTCTGTTTCTTCTGCAGAAGCCATACAGATCTTACTCTGCACATTCCAACATTTCTATTCAGAAATGAATCTTTTATTTTGAGAAGACTGTAGTAACAGTATAAAAAAAAATGATGGAAATAAGTATTTGGTAAACTTCACTGAACTGCTTTCCTAAATCTCCCACTGTGCTACCCTTATTACTAATTTCCTGGCCACTAGTTTGCTAATGAGGATTATACAACAAATTGTTCCCACCTTTTCTGTGGCTTTAACTTGAAGGTATAAGCAAGAGCTTTATCCATCTAAACACGTTACTCTCTTAGCCAGCTGTCGATACTACCTGTGTAATACAGCATGGTTTGTGGAAGTTGTTATGAAAAATGAATCATTACTTCATTGCAGAAAAGTATGCAACTTCATATATTTTTGCTGATTTTTATGTTTACATTCATTGTTCATTTAGACAACTGTTGTTAATAATTTGGAAGCCTTTTACCCCAGCAAAATACACAAAGATATTGAGAGGGAATTAAAAATAAAAAACTGATGGGCCTCAGTAGCAAACCTGCAGAGATAAGAAAGGCAATGGTTAATATATGCAGCTTATTCAATATGCTCCTTTAGTGACTGTAAATGTATATGCAAGTATTTTGGAATTAAAGTATACATTTATAAGTATAAATTTGTTTTAGTCGTTTTGTTTCTTCTACTGGAAAACTGTGATGCTTATTTCAGAGGTTCTTAAAACTCTTTGTTTTGGGTTGTTTCACTTACCTACAGTTTCATGCTTTGTCTCATCGGTTCCCTCCTTCCATCAGAGTTTGTCTTCTCTGTGCTCTGCCTTTGTTTGATACAAAAATGGAACGAGCAAATGATGCACTTCTGTAGAGTTTGGCACTTAGAGCTCTCCAGAGGAGGCTGTAATTTGCTTAAAAGAACTCTTCAAAGGGATTGGATATGGGAATACAAAGGGGTTATTTTTTATCTCTGGAATTACCCCATTTGCATCCCTCACAAATGTGTTTTCTGTCCATTATTTGTTTCAGTGTAAAACAAATGGCATTACCCATCGGGTACGTTTCTTGCAAAAGATACTCTCAGAAATCTCTGTCCAAAGATTTTATCCTCCTTAACGTGTTCTGAATTCATGAGCTTGTATTTGTTCCAGCAATCACAGCTGACCTGAAAGCTTGTTAAAGCTGCATTTGTTTGTTAATCTGCAGTAGAGATTGAGTAATTGAAAAAAGTTTGATTAAAGCAAAAGTGTAGCAGAAAGTGAGTGTGTATGCCGTTAGCATTGGCTTAACTTCAGTTAACAAATACATTTTGCCTGCTTGTTAAGGCAGGGCTGTTCCTTATGTAGGCAAGAATTTGCACTTCCAACTGCCTTTCTTTCCTGCCTTTTCCCTTCTGTTAGCTGTGAGGGCAGGATGGAAACAGTACTGACTCAAATCCTAGAAGTAAGGATCCATCTAATGCACTGGGTTTTCAGTATAATGGAAGCTGGCTAACACCTCTTACCTGGGAATTTTTTGTGCCGTGGCTCATCTGCAATACAAAGCAGAGGTTGCATTCATTCACCTCCTTCAGCTTTATTACTGCATCTCTTGTTTTTCTCAAAAGCAAATCATGGGGTCTGTCATGAAATAATTATTCCATAGCAGGTAGTAGTCCAAACAAGTACTTTATTTGCTGCATCATATTTAATATTTCAAAGCGATCTTGCCAGCTTTGAGGCAATTTAATCTATTAAAGTTCTAAAAGTTATTACACGAAAATGATCCAGGAAGATGGGAAGGAAGTTATTGGAGGCTTAGTCTGATGCACAAAGTATGCCTTCAGTTTAGCCATCTCTGATGAAACAATTTTTTTTTTTCCCCTTTTGAGCAGAGGGAAAAATAATTATATACCAAAATTTTGTTTTGCATGGTGGCAGTTTGAAAATGATGGCCGGCTGTGTATTTGCTGGTTGCAGATTTGCCGTTCCAAAATCTGAAGAGTTTATTTCAGAGATGAGTTTGTTGTTGTATTGAGTGTTTAGCTCCCAACAATTTCAAGGTAGTATTATCAGGGTGGTTTTCACTTGCTGCCACCACGTATGTGAGTTGTGTATGGAGTGAAGTCGTTCCACAGATCTGTCATCTGTGTGATGTGTTTTGTGCTCGTTCCTTTGGGGTTTCAGACTCTGAAATCAAGTGGTTTTAGGGAGAGGGAGAGACAAAGCTTGTTAGTGCTTTGGTATGAGGGGATGAGGAAATGATCATTGCATAATGTCACACCTGTCTCCTTATTCCTTTGGAACCCTTCCCTGCAGTAACACTTTGAGTCTCCTTATGATCTTGACTTACTTGAAATGGGGATTTGGGGGATTAAAGCTTGTGGATATTAAGAAAGCAAACAAAGGATGTCTCCAAGTGAAAGATCTAGTTAGGAAATGTCTGTTTCTGCCAGGGAGTTCAGCTGAATTTCCTCTCTCTTGTGCTGGGTAGGAGAGAGATCTGAACTGTAGCTCTGAAGGATTATGTTTGCTTCAACAGAGACCATGCAGGCACTCGTTTGGCCATTCTGGGAAGAGGGAGCCTTGAGACAGTGGGGCTGGATAGAGGGAGCCTCAAGATGGAAGGTTTATGCTTTCAGGAGGGAGAGATGAATGATTCTGTGCCAGGACTTAAAGTGGAGTCTCTGAAAACCTCTGGCTGTGTCACAGTGCTCCATCTCTGGACCAGCCCCTATGGCCATCACCAAGTGGCTGAGACTCTTTAACATGATATTAGTGCTTTTAACCTGTACCCTTTCTCCAGGGCCTTAAAAATGCACCAGATAAGAGTGCATAAAGCTCCTTGCCCATGTTTTTATTTACTAGTAGGTGTGAGCAAAAGCATCGACCCTTCTGGGTGCATCGAAACAACTGGATTTGAAAGATTCTAAATAATTATGTGACTGGTGGCTAATCCACTGGTTCACACCAGCACCATGAGCTGCATTTACGAGGTATTTCCTCCTTTCTCACTGACTGGAGAGAGCTGAGCCTTTGTTGCGTAAAAGTTTGGCTGAGACTCTTCAAAGAAAATCCCAAATGCCTGATCGCGTTGGCGAGCAGCGCTGGAGCTCTAGTCTGTGCTCTGAGGCTGAAGGAGGTTCTGTGGATGTCTCTGCAGGTGGAACAAGCTGACAACAACCACGGGTTCCTCAGGAAGCTCTCTGCTGAGGGCAGTGTTCATAACATGTTGGCGTCACTGAGGAGTGGTGGAAAAACTGCTTTGTGTCAGCGATAAGCCTGATAGTTCTTGTATGCGGGAACCTCCCTTGAACCTTGGCTCGGTACGTGTCATGGTGGGCCTTGCCCTTCGTACCAGAGCTGTTCCGCAGTGGAAAGCATAGGGAGCTCTTTCCTTTCTCCTGGAGCAACCAAAGGAGTCCCACAGCTTGAGGGTCTTCTGGGCTTCTTGCGCTTGGTCCGCAGGCTCTCGGGTTGAAAGTGATTTTGTAGGAGAAACAACTTGCTGTTTCACATCTGGTTGCCTGGGGCGAGATGCCAAAGTGTTACACAGCTTCCCTTGTACTTGGCTGTGTGGCAACCGCCGCCGTGCGCACAACCTGCAGGAAGAGCCATGGGGAAGATTACGACTTCAGACAGAAGCCGGCGTCGAGGGCGGCCGTTCCAGCAGCCCCACACCCAGCGCTCCTGCCCGATTCCCCACCGCCTCGCGTGCACGGAGGCGAAAGCGACCGCACAAAGGCGGCGGGCAGGGCGCTGCGGAGCGGACGGGCCCGTCGTCTGCCAGGTGCCGTGAATGCCGGCCCCATCCATCATCCCGCAGCCTTGGCGGCTCGGCTACTGAACCCTTAGACGGGTCGGCTTTGTTGGCCGCTCAGAGCCGCTCTTTTATAGGCTTCGTTGCCGGGATTTATCCATTTACATAATGGCTTAGCATGAAACGAAACGCACGGCGACGCCCATTCGTCTCTTCCCGTTCTTTCCGAGCCTTCGGGCCGAGCTGGATCGTGGCGGGGACGCGTTTCCCCGTGCCGGTCCCGTCCGCCGAGGCGGCATCCGCGCCGGAGCGGGGCGGGCGCTCCCCGCACGCAGCCGGGGGCCGTCCCGCGTGCCCGCCCCGCCCCGGCCGGCCGCCTAGAAAAGCGGGGCCGTTCGGCGGCGCCCCGCTTTCCTCCCGTCCTCGGCCCGGCCGGCCATGAAGAACGCGGTGCCGCAGGCGGCCTCGCTGCTGCTGGAGAAGCTGCTGCTCCTCGTGCACGTCCGGGCGCTGCCGGCGGGCGCGGAGGGCGGGGAGCCGCCGCCGGCCGCCTCCGGCTACTACGACACGAGCTGCTTCAGGCGGGGCGACCTGCTGGAGGTGCCGCGCACCCTCTTCGTCCACTTCGGCATCTACCTGGGCGACAACCGCGTCGCCCACCTGATGCCCGACATCCTGCCCGCCTTCACCGACGACCGCCGGCAGATCCAGCGGGTGGTGACCAACAAGCGGCTCATCCTGGGCGTCATCACCAAGACGGCCAGCATCCGCGTGGACACGGTGGAGGACTTCGCGTACGGCGGCAGCGTCCTGGTCAACCACATGGACCGGCTGTTCAAGGACCGGGTGCTGGGCAGCGAGGAGGCCGCCCGCCGTGCGGAGAAGCTGGTGGGCGCCACGGCCTACAGCCTGCTGTGGAACAACTGCGAGCACTTCGTCACCTACTGCCGCTACGGAGCTGCGGTCAGCTTCCAGACCGACAAGGTACGGCCCTGGGGAGGGGCGGCGTGAGTCCCGGCTCCCGAAGGCCGCCGAGAGCTGCTCGGAGAGTCACTCCGGCGCTGGGCTGCGGGACGGGAGGCTGGCTGGCAGCGGGGCTCGGTTGCCATTCACTGCATTAGCCAAAGCTCCGTGGTGACGGAGCGGCAGGCCGCGTTCTGTCACACAGCGTGTGAGCGCTGTGGCACCGGCAGCCCCGCTGTACCCGAGAAAGCAGCGATCCCAGCTGTCATCTCAGCACTTTCCTCCTTAACCCTGGCGTTTTTCTTTCTTTTTTCTTCTTTCCTTGCAGTTCTGTGAGACTGTCAAGATGGTAATTCGTGACCAGAGGAGCGTTCTTGCTTCGGTGCTCGTGGGTTTAGCATCCATCGTCTGCCTGGGTCTGGCACCCTCCACCGCCCTCCCCACGATCTTCATTACCTTCGTTCTGTGGATGGCTGGCTAACAGCCCGCCTGCAGCTGTTTGTATATAGGATGTACACTACTGTATTTATGAGAGCACAAATTACTTGCTGGCATTGTGTAAAGTTACCTAAGCTTGTGTGCTACTTTTAAACGCGACTCTGTCTAGAACACGGTGCACAAGGTATAGCTTACTGTGTAAGCCAAGTAATAGATTTCCTGAAAATCTCAATACATTCTCACACACCTTCAAAATAATGAAAACGTAGGGGTGCGATGCAGTTCTGCTGCGTGCCTTTAGCCTTAAGTGATTCTGCTCGTGCCCTTCATGTTCTTTTATCTCCTAGCTGCGTGCCTGGGTGCTACAGCTGTTAATAAAAGTAGATGATGGAGTACCACACAGTGATGGGTATTCAGAATTACTTACCTCTTACTTTGTTAGTTCTTGTTAATGTTCAGGAGTTACTGGCTCTGTTCCTGAAATGTCCTTTTGTGAAGATACAGTTAGGTAAGCTATTTTTGATAGCCAAGAAGAAAAAAAAAAAGGGGGGGCAGGGGGGGGACTTTGCCTGGGTGCTGTGCTGCAGTAGCACATCTGGCCAGATTGGCATTGAGTTCCCTCCTGGGAATTGGTCACAGGTCTCTCATTCATCTCAATAGCATAAACAGCAAAAAATGTATACTTAGCAATTTTCTCATTGGGTTGGTGGTACAGAAAACCTGTGATTCATCAGCATTTTCTTTGCTGCTGGTAGTGGAGGGTATGGCTAATGTAAATGGCTGCGGAGAGCTTCTAGGCAGTACAGGAGGCAAACAGTTTGCTTTCTGAAAGCTTGTGACATGCAGATGCCGTGGGTTTCTAGTCTTGTAGGGCACATGGCATGGAGGGGGAGGAAAATGAACGCACATTTATTTAGTTCTTTCTTTCCCACAGTAATTAGAGCTATGTGGGTGCTGTAAAGTATCAGGGTTCATTGGTGTGGTTCCTGTAGCCTCTGTGAAGGAAGATGTCTTTCTGTACTCATCTCTTGCAAGTAAGTATTCAGTGGCAAACCAGCTAAAAATGTTCAATCTCCAATGTTGCATCCTTTCTGCTTATCAAGACTGTAAAGCTGAATTTGAAATCATGTTATCTTGCCAATGATTTCAGTGCTAGAAGAAGATACTCTTTTTTTTTTTTTTCTCTTCAACTGTGTCTTAATGTATGCAGAGATATTGTTCAGCTTCTGGAATGTCTTGCTCTACATGCACTTACACGTCTACACAGTATGCTTGCCTCCCTTTCTAGTCAAAGGCAAACACAACAATGTCTTTACCAAGGATGCAACCTCAGACTTGCTCCTTTCTGAGTGGTGTTCAGTATCCTGATCAGCTCTGCTACTGGAAGGTGCCATTTTTTCCCATTTTTTGATTAAGACTTAGTTTAGCTACATTGTAAACCCCTTCCTCCCTCCCTAAACCTCAAGGCTGTTTGAAAATTGGATTCTTGAACTGTGAGCCTAATTGGCTGCTCTCTAATCATCTTTCTTCTGGCTGCTTCACTATAACTGACAAAGAATGCAAAGGCTAGAGTGAAATTCCAGTCTCAGAAACAACAACGCTCTAAGTAACAACAGCTCTATTGCTGCTGTCATCAACTGAGCAGGGATTTAGCATAGCTTTCAGTACACTTCCCATCTGCAGCCCAGCTCCAAAGAAGTTGCATATCAATTACTGTTGGGTCCTTGCAAACAGTTTCTATTCTGCTTTCAAAGACTGAGATGCTTCACATAACTGTGTTTGGTAAACTTTTCAAGTTAAGGTGTTTTTTTAATTAATGTGAATTGCTTTTTCATAGAGTATGTGTTAGTAATATTTACATAAATTCCAATGAGGTTTTTTTTTTTTTTTATTTGCTGTGCATAAGGTAATGAACTGTAGTCACCAGTCACTATTGTAACTATATAAATAGAATTTATTCATTTGAAAATGTATACTGGCCTCTTGATATGGAGTATAATGTCATAGCATTTCTCTGATGTGTCCCATTAGGGCACTGAACGGGCCATTAACATGCACTTACATAGTGTTTGATTACAGGTGGGCTTTTCTTTCACCTTTTATTTACTTGGGATTTATAAGAATTCCAGTAATCCTTTTGATTCGCTTATACAATAAACAGTGGGGTCATGACCAGTAACCAAATCATAAGCAGGATTGCTGGAAGGTGGAGAAACGTCCCTGCTCTAGATTCTGTATCAAAGGGCCAATGCTCTGCCTTGCTGATGGTGTTGACCAGGAAGCACCCAGATGAACTCACAGCACTGCTCTGGGATTCTGATAGGCATCTGTATGGAAGAAATGAAACCAGCTTCTTGCAGATATCTAATATTAGTATTAGAGATTTTCCCTTCAAATTGTAAAGTTTTAAGAAGCTTACAAGAATACTATGGAATAATGCAGTCTGTGCGCTGTATCCTTACATCAGAGGCAAGTAATAGAGTAGGTGAAGGAAGAGAAATCCAGCTGTGTGGTGAGGGGTTTTTCCTCCTCATGGTAGTTCTAGCAGAGACACAGAGGTTTTGTGAAAGTCAGGCACGAGTCAGATAAGTCATTCACTATGGGAAAAATAAAACTATCAGGCATGAATTCCTCTGTTCAGCTCAGCAGGTGGTGGTTATGCACTCAAATATTTTGTTAAATGTCAGTGTAAATTTTTTTCTGTAATGACTTGAGTAAAAATAAGCACTTGCCCTAGGTTAAGCCTTGCGTTTCAGCCTTGAGCTCAGCCACGATGCTGCTGAAATGAAGGAGCTAGCTATAAAAGAAAAACACTGAATACTGTGGAGCAGTTCATCTGTTGGGAAGTTAGTGCGTTTAGAAGTGACATTGTTCACTGATGACTGTTAAGTGGTGGTGACAAGGAGCGTAAATTTAGAGCTGCAGGTCATTTTAGTGGTGGGGCTGTTCTGGGAAACTGTGTGGTTAAACGTGAATGTGTAATGGAGGAGTGTAACCACTGCCCTGCGCCTCTGGGAAATGCACGTAGTGAGGACATCAAGTGAAAAGGAGAGATGTTTCACTGTGGCCTTTCCAAAGAAAACAAAAATTAAATGAGCATTCACGAGGCTCAAGATGTTTTTATAAAACCCGTGTTTAAAGCAAGGAAAAAGGTTCCTAAGTGAAGGCATTAGAACACTGAGTTTTCTGTCTGTATTTATTTTAGCTTGGAACATAACTGATTACTCATTTTGTGGGTGAGTAGTCATCTGTTGCTTGATTTCACCTTTGGGTCCTCCTGTGCCGAAGGCGAATGCTGCATATATCACTGAGGCTTTTAATGAAAACAAAATCAGCATTACTTGTTAAAGTCTGAGGAGATGGGGAAGAGGGAATTAAACTTGTGCGTGACGTGACGTCATCCAGACAGGTTTTAGAAAGCAAGCTGCAGCTACAAGAAACATTAGTACTGTGATCTCTACGAGTGATATGGTGCAGTATTTCTTACTGCGTGTTCTCATATTAAATAGTCACATGCCACTGATAGAGAACTACCTTAGACACTCATTAGTTAGCATCACCTTTTTCCATTGAAATGTAAAAAGTTCTCGGGTGACTCTTGGAGCCATTGACTCCTGGCTTTGAAATAATAGCTCCATCCCTGTAAGCACTTAATTGTCCTGAATGGCTGACTGGTCTGAAATGAAAATGCTGCAGCTTGCTTGATGGAAGCTCTTTATTGTAGTGTATTGCTCTTTCCTGTAAACCTTACGGAAATCAAAACAGCGATAACGTTTATAAGGTTTGCCAAAATGTGATAGCTACAGCTTTTCTGGAGAGGTGGGAGGCCTCTTCCTAGCACCTTCTCAGACTGCCTCCAGCAGACTCACCGGACTCTGGATATGGCTGACAGGTGGCCACCCTTCACCCTTTTCTAATTTTATCTCATAACTGGGACAATTGAAGATTGAATTATTTTTATCAAGTTGAGCAGCACCTCTGGCTCCAAGTTTGAAGGAGGAAATGGCTCCCTCAATCCATGGTGAGCTGGATCAGGTTGTGCTGGGGCCCTGTGTATTTCAGCGCTGCTGAGAAAGCTGTTGCTTCTCGTGGTCCGTGGATGCTAGTGAGGCTGAGTGGGAAGCACATCCCAAGGCTTAATCAGGAATTAGGAAGACTAAGATTGAGATCTTCCTGACTTCAACAATTGCAGCTATTCAGGAAACTTTCAGGTAGAAAGAAGGAAGACGCCTTCATGTAAGAACAAATGTTGGCCACTGTGGTGTGGCATTCTTTTTGTATTCAGATACCTGCTGTACCTAACTATTGCCTTTAGTTTCTTCTTCTAATTCTCCTTTAGCTTTTTTTTTACCACAAAAATCTTTCCTGTGTCTATAACTGGGAGAATAAATGTCTTCCTGTCTTCTTACATACTGCAAGACTTGGTTAACTTGCATAAGACTGTGTTTCTTGCATAGAACATAGCAGATAAATGAGATGCACAGTTCCTTAGCAGAAGGCAACTTCATTCCCTGTGAAACCAGAGTTTTCTGTGACGCTAAGAAGATACACTGCTTCATACAATTAAGAATAACGAGCAAATTAAGGGTTATGCTCTGCTAAACTTGTCGAGCTTCCTAATGCTCTGCATAGTCTTAGGCCTGACTCAGACTTGCTCCTATGTTCCCTGCAATCTTGTACCTGTACGTTTCCATTTAGCGTTGCATAGAAGCACAGAGAAGGGTGGGTCTGCCAGTGTCACATGGTAAGAAGAAAGTTATTAATTACTTCTGCTCCCAAGTGAAGAAATGCAGGTGTGAAGATAATGAGAGGTCTCCTGTATCCCTGCCTGAAAGACAGGAATTAGATTCAACCACAGTAACTTTTGCTATCTCTGTTTTTGTACGAGATTGTACTTAGCTCCAAGCATATCTTCAGGGGGAAGGAGGCCCCTGGTTTCAACCACACTCATTCACAGTTTCTGTCTAAATAGTGGGGTAATGCACAGACTAAGTAACCTGGATCCAGTGACAACTTGGTAGCCTGCAGAACCTGAAACAGTATAGCTATGGAAAACATAACTGCATCTAGCCCAAGTGGAAGAAGGCTGTTTGGTCCAGCATTGTGCTATCATGTCCCTGCAGCTTGTGGGACATGAGTAAATACCATCTCTTGATCCTGTTTTGTGTTCATACCCACTTGCCTGAAGCAGAAGCTGAGGCTTTGATTCATGCAGATGTGCCCCAGACTGTTTCAGTTCCCCCCAGAGCCTCATTTTATTCATGGGTTACTTTCACCAGGTTGCAGCTTAACTGGTTTCAAAGGAGTCCTTCCTGAGGTACATAACTCCTCCTACATTTTGTGAGAGAGGCCCAAATGCATCACTCAGGGCTGAAAATCACCCCAGACTGGAAGGTAGTGTATGGGAACTGCTGAGTCACAGCCTGAACCTGGAAGGTGCAAGTAGGACCAAAGTGGTGTGGCATACTTGCACCTTGAGGGAGACTAATGGAGGTGGAGGATTCAGTAGTCCCTCTAGTAATCGGAACATGGCCTACTGATATTGTGGTCAACACTCGGGTCTTCATTGCTAAGGGGACCTTCATCATGTCCCTATGGCAGATCAGGACCCAATTGGCCCTGATGTATTGGTGCCAGATGTAATTATGCAGCCACAGATATCTGGCCAAAGGGTGTGATACAGGAGGCTGGGACATGCCTCAGTGTAAGCTGAAGTGTTGACCCAGGACAGGAATACAGCCTGTATTTTGCCCTGGAGGGCAGACCTTCCCCCCTGAAACATCTGTACTACTCTCCATGAGTTTTTGAGTCTCTAGGATCACCAGAAGGATGAAATGCCATTGAAGCGTTCCAGCGTCGCTGTGACATCAAGCACGACACCCGGTGATGGCCTGTGTGGGACTGATGGAACATAGGATGGACCTGCAGCAAACAACTGCATGCCTCCAGTAACACCATCAAGCACTGGCCTGTGAGAGAACATGAACCCCAACCACAAACCAATCATCAACTGTCTTATATTGTGTCAACCTGCATTGCGATGGGCAGTTGTATAAGAGTTAGGGTGTGTTGGATCCCTGTATTAGGGAAGGCTCGCTCTCCAGCTGGCTCAATCATTTAAGGTTCATACTGTGAAGGGGTGGAGTGTATGGGAACTACTGAGTCACAGCCTGAACCACTGATTGATCACCTGGGAAAGGACTGGGTCAGCCCTGGGAGCACAGGTGAAGGCAATTCAGCTGTGTGACTGGAAGACCTCATTTAAGGGCTGGCTGCCCTTGGGGAAGGATCTCCAGTAAGAGATCCTTTTTTTGTGGAGTTCTTCTGTGAGTCTAGATCTTTGGAGATGAGTGAGCATTCTTTTTGTAACATCTTCTAATTTTTGGTCCTGCTGCTGTTACAATGACTAAGGCTGCAATACCTAAACTATTTCTGGAGACGTAGCCTGTGATGTCTTCTGTCACGTTGCTGTGTTCCATTCTTTGGTCTTTTACAGAGCTTGGGACATGCACAAAACTCAGCTCTTCTGGAAATCTGAATGTCTGATAGATTAAGATGTGACCTGGAGAATCAGAGGCAAAGTAACATCTCTTTGTCAGCTATTTAGCACTGATAATTGTATGGAAAAGGTGACTTTGTATTTTCCTTTAGGTAATGCTCCAAACTTCAGACAACAAGCAGACTGCTTCAGTCACATTGTAAGAGCTTTTCCATTGTCATTCTAAATCGATATTTGTATAACTTGATCATTTGACAGACCAGGGTTAGCCTGGGAACGTCCTTCAAAAACTTTCCTGGAGAAAGCAGTAATTCTCCTTGGCCAACAAACTGAAATTCCAGTGAGGAACGGAGCATTTCTATTTCAGGGGTGTCTGAGCAATTCCAATAACTCATATTATTAAGGCACTGAATGTTACCTAGGCAATAGATCTCATACATAGTCATGAAATGTGTTTCAAAATTATAATGAGATTTTCATTACTTGTAAAGAGGTTTTGTTTTTTAATTTTTTTTTTTTTTTTTTTTTTTTTTTTTTTAATACAAGCAAGCTGAAAATAACTATGCAAACCAGTTAGAGAAATTACGTTCCTTTGGTAATTTTATAGTTTGCATTTTCAGTTTAGGGAATATTTGTATTAAGATCTTTTTCACAGACTATTCAATTCTGCAATTAAAAACAAATCTGTGCTTGCAGCAACAGTCTGTTCTTATGGGAAACATACTGAATCTGTGATACCAGTTTAGAGCTCATTGTTGACCAGGAAGGGAATGCTGAATGAGTGTGAGGCATCTGTTTATACAAAGAACATCTGATCCTAACAAAAAATTATTAAGAAGTTTCACTTGCGCTGCATATTGAAAATTATCCTGGTAGGAGAGATTCTCAGTAACTCACTTGCTCTACCATCAGGCACATAGTACTCCAGGCTTCTTTGTTCAATTGTCTCTTCCAGCTGAATTCATTAGGAGCTTTATTACTGACCTTGTGGGGAGCAAGACTAAACTGGAATTGCTCCCTTCCATTCCCTGATCTCCCCAATATCTTGTGTCTCATAAACGTAATTATGGTGCTCAAGAATGAACATCCTGACCACTAAGGAGCTTGCACTGAATTAAGATTTTTGTCATTTTGCAATTCAATTCAGACAGTTGCTTATGGATAGTCGCTTCTGTGCAGCCATTTGTGTTTTTTCCTAGCTTTTTATTAGTTCAGGCAATGCATCTTTCAGCTGGCTTCTGAAGGTCTTTTTTTTTTGTGAACTTGGCTACTCCCAATATTTTTTAGGAAACTTGGACTCTCCATCCAGAACTGCAGCAAGTGTGTCCTTTACAACCAGACACTGTTAACAACTTAACTGCCTTTGAGAGTCTTGAGCTTATAGTCAAGGGGCATTTTTTTTTTTTTTAAGTATGGGAACACAGGAATGAACTTGGCAATATCCAAAGGTCACTTTAGCCCTGAATCATTCTCTGCCAATAAGCAGTGAGTGTTTAGAGCACAGGCGGAGTCCAGCGATAGTCTCCAAAATTTCCATAAGTAACAATTCATCATCTTCCTGTTTTGAGGCTTGCATTCATGACACTGAGTAAAATGTTCACCAATGAATTTACCCTACATGAATTTCTCTTGTTCTTTTTTTTTTTTTTTAATCTGTCTGGCCTTTGAAAGCTTCTGCAGCAAAGTTAGGTGTTATACAAAATGGCACTTTATTTTAAATTGGCTGCCTGGTGATTGCATTAGGGAACAATGAAGAGTCATTTCACATGGCTTTGCTCCACTTGGTCTTAAAATTCTGAGATGTTCCTGGTGTGGAACTGAAACTTACTGCTTTCAACAAGTCTGCACTGGAATTCTTCTGAAAACGGTTCATTTGGCACCACTATCCCTGTACATGGCTGTCTTCAAAAATTTGTTATGTATTACACCTCTTATTCCCACAGTGTTGTGCTGGAGTATGCCCTTCCTTGCTAGGTTGTATCCTTCCTACAGTGGCTTCTTCCTAGTGTCTGCCACTGTTGACAGCCTTTCCACTTTTTAAACTACAGTGAAAACACTTAAGAAGTAAAAACTGAATCTTGTTCTCCCCTGTTGCATTCAATATGATTTATTTCCAGAATGATTAAATATTCAAAAGGTAACTCTGCCTTCCAAGTAAACCTCCAGTTAGTTACTAGGTCAGGTCAGAAACGGTTGAAGATTTTACCACTTGATGTGTGCTTTGTTCCAATGCTGAAACCATGTTATAAACTTGCACAGAAAACCACCATATTCTTGCACAGAATACCACTCCAGTATTTTCTGTCAACGTATGCAATTAAATTAAAAACTGAGCAGTGACAGAGAGGAACCATCTCTGATCTTTCCAGGTCTGGGAAGCAGAACATGCTTCAGGATCAATTTTCATTAAAAAGAAAAAAATTGATAAAAAGTACTCAAAAATAATAAGGAATACTCTAAAACCCCCGATGTATCTTTTCTTCCAGCAATTTCTGAGGCAGAAAGCTGAGCAAGTGCAAATGGTACCTTTTAAGATAGCAGGCTCTTCTTCATCACAAGGATGCCTTATTAGGAGGATCCTACTAAGCAGGCATTGTGGCTATTTGATCAAATGGAACTGGAAAGAAAATGGACCAACTGATTGAAATTCCTTCTAGGCAGCTTTCTATAATTAGATTTACAATCATATTATCTCTATGTTTTCTATGGAGACCTTTGTCTAAACTTCAAAGGATGTCTGTTTCCTTTTAAAGTAGTTCCACTATCTACATATCAAACCTGTCAGAGTGCAGAAATGCTACATGCCCTCTTCCTGTTCCAGGCCACAGTAAAATTTACTTTGACAAAAAAAGGCATATGCCTCTGTTAAGACATTACAACTGCAGCAGCAGTCCACTCCAGGAATATATGCTGGGACTTGCTAGTGTTCCAATGAAACAAGTTAAAAAACATAATGGACTTCAGTATTACAGCTACCAAAAATAACCTATGAGGAAAAGAAAAGCAACTGTCTGATGCAGTGCTATAAAATATGTAAGAAAAAGGCCTCTTTCACATTTTCAAATTTAGCCAAAGAAATAAACAGCACAAACTTGGCAGGACTGCCTTCATTCCTCATCCATCACACTTGTGACAGTTTCAAAAAGACATTCATGAGGAAACTAACACAGTGTCTCCTTGACACTAAGTGGAATTTGATAAAGCTTTAGAGTAGACAGCATATTGTTTGCAATTGTGAGTATTTTTCTAACTAAAATTTATGCCAAATACTTAGAACTCTTGTAAAATAACCCAACAGAGGACTTGTATTTATCAGGTTCACAAGTTAAAAAGGTATGTAGTAAGGTACCAATTAAATAAAGCAGTAAAGCAATGTATACCCTTATAAATAACATTCTTCTGAACCTGGTCCTTTTTTGCTATGCTTTACTACGTTTTCATTTAAAAAAAAAAAGAATAAGTGAATCAAAACTTGACATTAATTTAGATGAGTGCCATTTCTCTATGGAGGAAAAGCGTTGTTATAACTGAGAGAAATAACACTTTGTTGGGAACAGCTGTCACTGCTAGAAATGGGTATTAGCATGTTAATCAGCCTTCTTCTATCACAGCTTTCCAAATGATATATGAGCGTCTCTGAATGCACAATGCAATCCAGTACTATGTGAGAGAAGGGGGAAGACATAAAAACAAGGTAGAATCTGCTGCAGGAAGTGCCTGTGTGGAGGAGAAATAGAGAAGTCTGTCCCCTCCAACTATTCCAACTCACTTAACACAACTGCATGTTGTATAAATAATTAAAATTAACTAACTTCTAGATAATTGACTGAGGGGTTTGTTTGGTGAGGATTCTTCTACTTCCAATACAAGCAAAGCAGTTTCAGAGAGTGCAGTCTGGATTTGATAAATGGCTTTGTTTTAGTCATGAGATGCTTTCATGTGTGCAATATCTGTTTGGAAGACCTGAGGTTATGAGATACACTGCTGAATATTGTATTCCCTGTAAATGTTGCCTTTTTATCGGGGAAAAAAAAACAAACAACAGCAAAAAAGCCATGAAAACATTAAGCTCAAACTTTATTACATCTGATAAGCCATAGCAAAATCTGAGACAAATACAGGTTAGAAACAGTTGTTCTTAGTAAAAAAATTATATCAAAGAATTAGATTGTCAGAGAGAAATAAACAGCAAACACCTGTGGGGAAGAGGATAATGAGAGCTGTACTCCCCAATTAGTACCTGTGGAACAAAAAAGGAAAAGATCTTAATTTCTTTTAAATAGGGGTAGAGGTCAGCAAGAAAATCTAGTGAATCTTTAGTTCCTATGCCCGACTTTGATGTTTAACAAGAAATAAGAAAGCAGACCTCGTTTTGGGTATTTTATTTCTGTCACATCATAAAGAGAAAAACCTGACAGCAAAGTTGTGTGTTTCCTTGAAAGCTGCTGACGGTAATTACTGGAATGAGTTAAAATTTCCAGCTGGGTAGCTGTTCAAGAGCCAACAGTAATCTGCCCAGTAAGATGTCACATAGGTGAAACACAGAGAAAATGAGTGAGAGGTTTTTCACTTAGAAGCCCTTGTCTGCATGCCCTCAGCACTCTCCACAAGCAGTAGCAACTGAGCACATGGGGTTTTCTACTAGAAAGTGAGCAGGCTCCAAGGTAACAAGGACACTGAGCTGCAGTCAACACCCAAAACTTTATTTACTGTAACGTACTCCTAACTCACTGCTATTAGAGATTTCACAGCTGAGTTAGGTGTAGGAAAAAACAAGAAACCAGCAGATAACCAGAAAAGAGAAGGGGTGGCACTTAATCTTGAAGGTAATAGTAATTCTGGCCATTCACGCTATTACTTGGAGACATATCATTTGTAAAATATGTAAAATTCCTAATTAGTGTGTCACACCATTACTGATTAAAGAAGATAGTAAAGCTTCCTCTTGGAAAATTACAACCAAGCAAACTGAAATAGTGAGTGTCTGACACGCTGTACTGAAATACAGATTTCTGGAGCACCGCTAAAAGCTCAGGAGCACAGTTGTAGTTTTTTGGGATTCTCCAGCTTATGCAGAACACTTTTGCCTTTAAAGCTGAAGGAAGCCGTACATGAGGAGAAGTCTTTGATGAGTGCTTGTTAGCTGTGAGAGTCTCCCATCTGCTGAGACCCTGAGGCACTCAGGAGCTGGGGAGGAGTGTAGGGGTGCGTGTGGAAGGGAGGGGGGACCTCTTGTCCTTATTACGTTAATTATTTTGTTGTCAGGTCCAAATCTGAGCAAGGACAAACGCGTGACCTCACAGCGCCAGAGGCACAGATGTGAGAGGCAGCCCCAGCCCCCGCCGCTTCCACAGCTCCAGCTCGCGCACTCCGCCCTCAGCCAACTGCCGCCCGTTTTAAAAGCGCTCGCACGCCGGGCCCCGCTGTGAGCCTGGCGCTGATTGGCTCCTGCCTCCCGTCAGTTACACCTGCCGCACAGCTCCGCCAGGCCGCGGGCTGGGCAGCGCCGTGCTGCGCCGAGCCGCGGGGTGAGGGGAGGAAAGAAGGAAGGAAAAAGAAGTAATTATAGCACGGAGTCTCGTGAAAACCTCTTCTCGGTTTCTAAAGGCTAATATTAGTGTGAGGTGCGGTAGCGGTCCCAGAGGGACTTCTGTAGGACTTCTGACCACCAGCTGGTTGCTGGCTTTAGTGGGGAGGCCGAAAGACGGGGGCATAACGAAGCGTGTGTGCAGCGTGTGCCTTCCTTTGTGGGAATGCTCGCTCCACGCAGCACTGGGAGGTCACGCAGCCGGGTGTGAAGTAGGCTGCGTAGGTAGCGGTGTGTGCTCGGGTGATCGAGCTAGGAGAGGTTCAGTGAGGGGGCAGGAAGAGCAACAGGCTGAAGGGGAGCAAGTGGGTTGTGCTTCGGGCTGAAGGAAATGGATGTGACTGCGACTGCTTCTCCTGCCAGGGAGTGGGGGATTCCTCAGGGTTTTGCTTAGTGAAGCTTCAGTTTCTTGTTGATAAAGCAAGTTTAAAATATAAGGGATGTTAACAAAAAAAAAAAAGAGTTATAGATGATGTATCTCATGGTTTTTCATTTCTTTTGGAGAATAAAGAGCATAGCACTTGGATGTACCGCTTGGGCAAGGGATTGAAGTGGTGAAGATTGCCTGGGTAAGCCTTGCAGACCTTAAGGCAGAAAATTTGGGGAATAGAAAACATAGGGCAAGGAGAGAAAGAAAGGCCTTGAAAAGGAATCTTACTTTAAAGTTACTTTTTTAAATCGACTAGGGAAGTTTGCAAATTAGGCTTCTTGGTCTGATTTGTTCCCTGTGACCTAGAAGAAACCAAAGGAGGTCTTCACATGCCATCAAATAGTTGATATAGTAGTAACAACAATTGGTGAAGCTCCTTAGCTTTCACAGAATCACACAATCGCAGAATCATAGGGGTTGGAAGGGACCTCCAGAGATCATCAAGTCCAGCATCATGAAAGTGGATAAAAGCATGAAAATGAGGAACTCGGAAGTGGAATAATCCCAGTCCCTTAGTTTTGACAGGCAGTTCCACCAAGTTTTATTAAATATTGATTTCATGTAAATTATTTTTGTCACTAAATTCTTTGAATTCTTTGAATTAATTAGCGGTGGACATAATGCATTTCAGGAGTATTATTTGGACTTAAATCGCTGGTGCTTCTGTAAAATATAGTGATAAGGGACTGGATTTTGTCACTGCAGATGGCATTTAGGTCTCTGTACAACTGAGACAAGTTTTATGAAGTAAAATTACCATGCTTGAAGAGACAATTTTATATTTATAAAATAGCTATGATGTGACTGGTATGAAATTAAAACTTTAGTATGGAACATATAATTATTGGTTAAAGTTCACTACTATGCTTTGAAATCAAGTACATAGATGATACCAGTTGCACATAGGATTGCAGCTTTATGCTGCTTATTGAAGTCACAGGAAATAGCCAACTATAGTATGTGTTTCTGTGCCCCGGTGGCTTCTGTGTGTAAATAGCAGCTTTTAAGTATCTGAGTTGAAATATCCATAATGTTCTATTAAAGCTATTGCAGATATGAATGAAGAGAATTCGGCTGCAACAAGTGAACCTGACAAAATGAGAGGTGGTAATCAGAAGGCTTCTGCCTTACTGGCCCTACTAGACAAGACTGGGTACAACATGATTCAAGAAAATGGGCAAAGAAAATTTGGTGGGCCTCCACCAGGTAAGCCTTTTTTTGAGGTAATAAAATTGAAGTATGTTTTATGTAATGATAGCTATACTACATTTCTGTGTATGTCAGAAATGTACTTTCTGGTCCACTATTTCTCTATTGAACCTGATGACTTTTTTTATGTTTGATTTTGGGAACTCTGGAAGGTGGGGTTATCTACTTCTACCCTCAACTTATGAAAATAGTTATAATCTTTCATGCTGAATTTGGGCTTTATTTCTAGTTTAGGATAGCATTGTTGAACATATCTATCAGTGCATATGGCAGAGAAGTGAAATAAAGACTATCCATACATATGTTTAGGCATATCCTTATGGACCAGAAGGGCCAGAAGCATGGATCTGTTCTGTGGAACTTTGTATTACTTTTTTTCCTGTAGTATCTGGCTCCAACCTGTGAAATCTGATCTCTTTTTAAGAGGAAAAATGTTCACGGTTTTTGGCCACTGGAAAAAAATGATTGTCCCATATCGTACCTTCTTAGGATGTCTTTTTACAGTGGATGAATGGAGAAGGTGGAACCAAAATGTTCAGACCTTTTGAATGGCATTGGGGGGAAAGAAATACAGGCACTGGGGACTCTGACTAAAACTTCCTAAAATATGGGCAAGAAGTGCAGGTAAATGTTTGTAACTCCGAAATGTTACAAGTAGAAAATACAGCAAGTTCTTTTTCTAGCAATTATATTAGATGTATTAATATGTAACAGATGATTTTGAGAAGTAAAGAATGATTTAAATGCAGATTCTTGTAACCAACTTGTGTCTGTTGCTATTTAAAACACTGTTATGTTTTAAATAATGCTGATTTCAGTGGCTTGTCATACGAATTCAAGGGAAAGAAGCAGATGAATGTTAAAGAAAAAAATTATCCTGTTAGCACAATTGGTATTTAAGCTTTCGAAATCTAAAAAGATACAAATACAGCAGATAAAAACCAACAACTGACAGCCAAAGTGTGTTGTGTGAAGGTGCGACTGCTTGTGACGCTTGTCCTAAGATTTTTTTTGCTGAACTACTTATTTTAAGGTTGGGAAGGTCCTCCACCACCTCGTGGATGTGAAGTTTTTGTGGGTAAGATCCCTCGTAACATTTATGAAGATGAATTGGTCCCTCTTTTCGAGAGAGCTGGAAGGATCTACGAGCTCAGGCTGATGATGGAATTCAGTGGTGAGAATCGAGGCTTTGCTTTTGTGATGTACACTACTAAAGAGGATGCCCAGCTAGCCATCAAGATTCTTAATAATTATGAAATTCGTCCAGGGAGATTTATTGGTGTCTGCATAAGCTTGGACAACTGCAGACTATTTATCGGAGCAATTCCAAGAGAAAAGAAGAAAGAAGAAATACTAAAAGAAATGAAAAGAATTACAGAAGGAGTGGTGGATGTCATTGTTTGTCCAGATGCCACAGACAGAACTAAAAATCGTGGATTTGCTTTTGTAGAATACGAGTCACACAGAGCAGCTGCAATGGCTAGAAGGAGGCTACTCCCAGGTAAACCTATTTTTAAGGAAATTTTTGGAGGACTGTTTTTGGGGAGTAGAGGTGAAAGGGTGTGAGCCCCCTCTTAGGTTTATAGAAAACCATTTTAAGAGTATCATGTGTCGGAAGAGGCTTATTTGTGGAATGGAAAGTAGAAGGGATTAATAGTATTGAAAGAGGAGGGGAATAGGTAAAGGTGAAGCTGAAAAGGAAACTGGACAGCGTGACTCTCTCTACACAAAGGGTTGTAAGGTTGTATTTTTGCCAATTACTTTGTTAATTATTTCAGGTAGTAATCTCTTACACGTTTTGCTTAAGTACACGCAGACAACTTTCAAATGTTACACATCATATTTGTTTGCTTTTTCTAAAGCTAGTGTATAAGAATGATTTTTTTTTTTTTTTTTTTACTGATGTTATCTTTCATTGCTGTAGGAACGTTTCAGCTGTGGGGTCGTGCAGTTCAAGTTGATTGGGCATGCCCAGAGAAAGAAGTTGATGCAGAAACAATGCGGAGAGTTAAAGTATTGTATGTAAGAAACTTAATGATTTCTACTACAGAGGACACAATTAAAGCTGAATTCAACAAGTTCAAGCCACGAGTAGTTGAACGTGTAAAGAAGTTGAGAGACTATGCGTTTGTTCATTTCTACAACCGAGAGGATGCAGTTGCTGCCATGTCTGTAATGAATGGAAAGTGCATTGATGGAGCTAGCATTGAAGTAACACTGGCAAAGCCAGTTAACAAAGAAAGTACTTGGAAGCAACATCTTAATGGTCATGTAAGCCCCTGTTCTGAAAATCTCATGGAAATTCCTAGCAGGGAAGACAGTCATCAAAAATCCGTGGGGAAACCTGCAAGTCTTTCTCTCAGCCTTAATGGTCAGCACAGTCCAAGCTCTCCTGAACTCGAATGGTACTCATACCCATTTCTTCCAGGAGTAAAGCTTATTCCAATTAGCATGTATTCTCTAAAATCCAGTTACTTCAGTTCTGCTGTGATGCGTCTGGATTATTTTTGCTACAAAAATAACTGGCTACCACCAGAATACTACTTGTATTCAACCACAAGTCAGGATGGGAAAATACATTTGGTGTGCAAGGTACTTATTCCGAGTATTGCAGATGGTTCGCAGAGTTGCTTCATGTCACACAAACTCTGTACAACTTTAGAAGATGCGAGGGAATTGGCAGCACAAATGGCACTTCTACATCTAGGTAAGCATAAGTGCTTTTGAATAGTTCTTAAGAACTGAAGCTAGGAAAGTTTATTTAGAATTGTTCTCTACATGTATTTTTTGAAATCTTCGTTTACATTTATTTAGTATCTTAAAGTCAATATGCCTACTAGAAACAGAGATTTTTGATATTATAAACTCCTGTGATAAAAGCTTTTCATAACTGGGAAAGCAGTCACTAAAGTTCTGACAGTACATTATTGCTGCTGCTCTGTAAAAATGAATAATGTAAAATGTTACATTTGACATCTAGTTCCTGCTCAGTATTGTTCAATTCTGTAATACTGAAGCATCCAAAACACAGAACTGATTTCTAGGGTATTAGTGGTTGGAGACTTCATTTGATCAAACTTCATTCTAAAAGAAATCGGAATTTAAGACCTTAGGTAAATAGATTTGAAGGTTGTTAAAGAGCCATACCTGCTATATTCCTTTTCTCTCCCCTGCTCGCTCTCATTTTTTTTCCCCTCTTCTCTCCTGCTCTCGTTTAGTGGGTTGGAAAAGCTACTGCTGGATAGCAAACTGTTAAAATGGTGTTGATACTCTTTTCTCCCCAATACTATTACTTAGCAATTATTTTGGAATTTTCTTCGTGCTGCAGTGAATTTATTTTCTTTATGGTATTTTTGTTTGTTTGTTTGTTTTAAATGCAGTTTGTAGCAGACTTAATTTAGACTTGACTATGAAATGTAAGCAGTCCTTTTCTTAGTGTGTAGAATCTTGTTTCTCATTGTCTTTGATTTTGCACGCCCAAAAGGTCTTAGAAGAGAAGGAATCTCTGAAACCCAAAGCCTAGTGCATTCACTTCACTTCAGCAGCAGTCTGTTCAATTCGCATGAATTGGTCACCTCCAAGAGGCTGATAACTCTAGATGGTCAACGTGAAGAGAATTATATATTTCTAATAGCAAAACAGCAAAATTTTATTAATAAGTTTTTATAAAACCTATGCCAGGTTTTGTGAACATTAGTGCCTGTTTCTTTCTTTTTCTAGCTATGAAAATTAGAGTTGTACCTTTTATAACCTGTGTAACCCCAAATGCAAAAAGATTTTCAAACTGGAAATAGGGATGCGAGCTTAGCTTGTGTAAAGAACAGTGGCAGCTTCACATTCTGTGCTGGCCATGCACATATTTTGTGGCAGGATACCTAAAATCTGGATAGTCTCCCACTTATTAAATGATGAGTGATCTCCTGTACCTAGTGCAAAGATATTACTTAAAAACACAAAAAGATATTTGTGTTTTTAAGTAACTATACTTGCTTATTGCCATATGCAGTAATCCTGAAGAGACAGCAGTACAGCAACCTTCCACTTGGTGTCACCACGATATTTTGAAAATGGCTCGAGTAAAACACAGACTTCGAATTTCACTGAAAGATGAACAGAGGAAGAAAGTAAAATAAAATAAAATAATCAGACTCGTTGAAATATGAGGAAATGATGAGAATAGGTGTTCAGTTGAGAGAAGTGAAGAAGTGGAGCGTGGCGATGTGCTGAAGTTCCAGAAGGAGACAGCTCACTGTTCTAGCAGTGCAGAGAGGAGCAAGGGAACAGAATAGCAAGAAAATTGAGTGCTCTGTAGAAGAAATGTTGATAACATCTTCCATTATTTTTGAATCTCATTTCAAATTGGTCTCTTGAAGTTGCATGGCACCTTGGTGCTATTTACAAGCTTTTACCACAGATTTTCCTCCGAAATTGAGCAGTATGTTTTCTTGTGAAATCATGCTAGCTTCTGTTTTTTTCATGTAATTGCATAGGTACTATTTTATGGGTATATAGTTATTACATTATTTTAAAATAGACCTACCTAAATAGTGTCAATTGTAATTATGTATACAGGCAAAAAAGGAATTATGTTTTATATACCTGGCATCACTTACAGTTCCAGCTTCCAGGTTTAGATTTCAATTAAGAACTGGAGTTGTTATTGTAGTGATATTTAGACTACTTCCTGGGGCAACCAGGAAGAAATGCTGCGTTCCTTCCCTGATTTGCAGAAATTTAAGTAATGAATTTCAGTAACGTGTGGATATCTGTCACTGCTGAGGCCTCTTTCATTTTTAAAATGGGGATTACTGTTTTAGTGTCATGGGACTGGTTTTAAAAGCTTATAAAGGAGTGCTAAATCAGTGCTTAATGTTAACTTTGCTACTGGAAGCTTCTAATCTTACTCACCCAGGATTTGTCCTGAAGATCAGTATTTTTCTGTTCCTGCTGCTTGCAGTAGGGGAATGCAAACTTTTAAATTTGAGCCTGTGGAGATAGGAGAACTTGAAGAAAAGGAAAGATGAAACAAGGTTAGACTATATGTATATGTAAAATAAGCTGACTGAATTGAGTCAATCACTTCAAACTAGAAGTGGGTTTAGTGCCCTTTTCTGGTCTGTTGATTGTTTTGAAGATGGTTTATGAAGCACGTCTGCCAGAACTTGGTACTTAGTAGCAAATGTACACCTCAGTCAAAAGATTTAATATGAGAGGCTGCTGCTCTGACAGTTAGATGTAACAAACTGTATTAAAACAAGGATCTAATATACATATTAAAATAGTCTTCATTAATACTTTACTTTCAGGGAAGGTGAAGCAAAGGGTCATTATTTTAAAGCTTGTTTGTTAAAGATAGAGTCTGAGAAAGTCTTCAGGACCAAAGAACTTTATTTCAGGAGTAAGCTTTGTAGAAACTTATATAATGAAAGGGAAAAACTGAGATTAAGTTCTCAATTTATAATTCTGTTTTCTGTTAGGTCCTATCTGATGTTGCTTAAACTGCTGACTGAAAAACCTTACTTAAGGATTTCAATTGGTGTTGGGGGGCAGAGGAAAGAGAAGAATGCAGCAGTGGAATAAGGCATCAAATGCTTTTGTTATATGCTTATCTTAAGTCCACCTTTGAATAGGTAATGCAGTATGCTTGCTGAAATTGTCTGTTTTTCTTCTCCTCCCCCCCCCTTTTTTCCTTTTCTGCAGACAGCTGTACACCTAATTCAGCTTGAATTGCCCTGAAGTTGAGCAGTGGAAAAATTTGGTAGTTGTTGCTTTGAATCTTGCCATGAAAGGAAGAATACCACACTGATGCGTGATTACTGGAAATTCAGATTACATGTTACCTGCTGAAGGATTTTTCAAAAGGATATGTTTTAAACTTTCCATTTTGAAGATTAGTGCAATTCAATGTTAAATTGTTTTACTTAGATTAAGTTTGTTTTAAAGGTAATTGTTTAAAAGATTTCATTACCTGTAATAGTTTATACAACAGTAGCCTCTTTTTAGTGTTGAAATAGTTTAGTATGACTCCTGCCCCCTTGTATTACGAGTTTCATTCAGAGTATTTTTTAAGATTGTGTTGCAAGTAATCTTCAGTATACATTTAAAAACCAATGCTGCCAATGCTGCCTTTTCAAGCAAAAATAATTCCTGATATTTCTGTTAGTGGCTGTAATATGAAATAATACCACACAAAGATCAGTTTCTGTAACAGCGCAAATTTTATAGGAGGAACATTTTCTACAAACATTTCCTTCTATAGAGATGTCATTTATTTTATTTCTTTTACTTTGTTTTAAAAGTGGATCTATCTCTTTTAAAACTTGGTATATGCTTTCAGCTCCTGATCAAGACTAAGGGGATAATGGCATGACCTGTACAAGTAATGGTTGTAAGCTTTTTTTTGTACTTAAAAGTTGGTTGGGGGAAAAAAGTAGATAGAAAACAATGCAATTGAGTGCTTTAAGTTGAATAATTTTTCTTAATGCAGTCAAATATTACAGTTGGATGTTTCATCAGTATATTGCCTTTTTTGATCTACCTAATTGTTATTTGTATTTAATGATAGCTACGTAGTTGTTACAAGCGTTGTGAATTTTAATGTTTAATATTGTGTTTTACTTCTTCACTTGAATTTGGATATTAAATTTATGCTGCTAGCATTTGGTGTGTGTACTTAAATACTAGAATTTTACATGTAGTACATTTGCAAACTGACTGTGTAGCATTAACTTTGCTTTTTGTAGCAGTAAACTTTGGCCAGAGGCTCCAGTTTGAAGTGCTTTGCTGAACATGAAGTTGAATTCAGTGGTTTACTGTTTCCTATGAAGCTCATGTGAGAGGAAGAAAGAGGAGGCTTGCTTTATCTCATATTTAAATCCCCTGAGACCAAGACAAAAGAAAAAAAAAAAACACAAAAAACAGTGTTTGGGTAGAATAACTCAGCATTATGCTGATAGGGATGGGAGAACTAATTTCCAAGTCCTTGTGCCATTCAGCCGGAGTATTGCAGTTTGCAGACTGCTGCAGTGAGCTTTGTTTTTGTCTGCTCTAGGTCTGTGTTCCATGTTCTTATTGCAAGGTTTTCAAATAGGCATCTTTAAAGACACCTTGAAAATACAGTAGACTTCTTGCAGGTGCAAGAAAATCTTGATAAAAAGGTATTCTCTCTCCTTCTAATAGAAGTTTGGGTATACATGGTACTATTGGCTAATTAAGGGAGCTCTGTCACAAACTGAAGTGAAGTTGCATATTCATTTGGGTATTGTCTGTGGCTGGTGGGGGTGAAGGGCTAGCCAGTACTGCAGAAAGCCTAGGGCTGTTTGGATTGTAACTTGCCCCCATATTTTGAAGGATTATGGTGCCAAAAAAAAAAAAAAAAAAAACCAAACCGAAAAACCCACCAAGTTTGCTACAAGCCAGCAATTCCCATCATTACTAATGTGAACAAGTACCTTCACAGTTATTTTCAGTATTTCTTGTAAGTTTGACTGTACACAAGCGTGACCAAACACGTCAGTGGAACTAGTACTGGGAAGATGTGAGCCAAGCACAGCCTTCAGCCACAAGTCTTTGTTTGGTCTTTGTTTTCCAGATCAGTGCAAAGTTGTAAGAAAAGCAGCTGAACCAGCAGTAGCACTTGGTTGCTGTCATTCAGCATTTTTGAAGTTTAGAGTACATCATTAAAAGTCTCCATAATTAGTGTTAAAAACATGAGTGTATTTTCCATATTTATAAAAGTCTCACCAGAGACTATTAGTCTTTTGTAATTGTGACAAAAAGAGAAGATAGTTGTGCATATTTTGCAGGACTGCCACATAACCGTAATAGAAGCATCCTGCTTTAAGCTTGCTGGAGCAAAGAAAAGGCCCTGTGGAAGTAGAGGTCACTGACTTTAGTAGAACAAAGTTGAGTCCACGTTCCTTCATACTAAGCTCAGTTCATTTAAAAATTTGCCCTGCATACGAAAGGCTGATCTTTAATCTTACTTTTTTCATCTGTTTGCTTTTAAAAAACATTATTACAGCCTTGTGGCATTGATGACAGGTGGTTAAGCCAATCCTGGGCAGCAAGTGGGTTGTGGCAGCCTAGATCTCCCAACCCTTTCTTTTTTGTTAGAATGGGAACAACTAAGGCCATTTGTCACCACAGCCAGTGTGCTGTCCAATAATGGGAATTGCTAAACTAATAAAAAATATTTCAAATAGAAAATGGTATTAAAAAGCAAGGCAGCTGGTGATTATTAGGTTAAAAATCTTAAGGTAAAAGCAGCACTCAAGAAGTCAGTTGTTTTACAAATATCATCTTTCTCTGATTTTTTTTAATACAGGTGCTTTTCATAACAATAATGGCCAGGTAAACATATCCTCAAGCTATTTGTTCTTCAGCTTAAGAGGAGAAGGAAGAAAAACAAATGATGGTTTAGCAGTGGTAGCTGCAAGTGTCCTACCATTAGAACCCTAGTAGGCCAAAAGTGCCAAGGCAACAGAAAAAGGAGAATTTAGAGCATCCTCCACCCTTTCCAGTCACTCAGGTGCACTGCATGCACCTGAGCTGCCCTGGGTTGGCCCTTCCTTCCCACCAGGTGCTCAACCACTGCTTCAGGCTGTGACTTAGCATTTCCACTACAGTGTGACCTACTTACTACACCACTGGCTACATCGGTATTAAAGTAACTAAAACCTGTAACATCTGCAGGGGGCAGAGCCTACATCACCTTGTGAAAGGAGCGCTCAAGCCATAAGGATGCCAGCAGGGTATCAGGAATGGTGCCTGGCATGAGAGAGTATAGTGAGAGCTGGCCTTTTCCAAAACTACATGGCCGTACAGGCATAGGCTACTGCAAAACTGCCTTGGGAACCATTAATTGGCAAAAATTATTCAAGTATATTTCAGTAGCAGCTTAGTTTTTGTTCAAATGGTGTTCCATCCAACTGACACAGCTTTGACCTTCATGCAGAATGGCTTAATTGTTACTAGTTTTGTCTTTGTCTTGTACGGAGGTTTTTCTGTCTACAAAAATGTAAGTAACAGACAGAATAATTAAACAACCACTGAGAAAGCAGGTAGAACTTTTAGGACTCTCAAGTGCAAATACATGCATAGAATTGGAAGAGTGTCTTAGGCGTTGCTCAGAGCTGGGCGAAATTTCAAGAAGCGTGAGGGTACCTGTATATTTTCAAGAAGAACTATTTTGTTTTTGTAGGCTATATCAGTTCTAGTCTCACATTTTGACAATGCAGTGATGCTTTTAGCTAAGGTAGCAGATGAAGTTCTACACTTGAGGTGAATAATAACAGAGTAATACCCCTTGAGTACAGTACTTTCTTTACAGATCAAATTCTAGTGATCATAAAAGCACTCTGTGCTTTTATGCTGGTGGTGGATAGGCAGAGTATTGCCATTTTTAGATGGGGAGGGCAAGTCACTCAAGCACAGGACTTAATTTCTGATTGTGCCAACTATTTTGTGACAGTAATAGAAGCTTCCAGTGCAAGAACCAGAAGCATTTACAAAGGCTACTTGCAGCTCACTGAAGCAGGTCTGTATGTTACAATTCACTTCAGGTAGAAAGGCAGATTCCTTTAGAAAGTTGTGACTGAGTATTACTGACACAGAGGTGTTCTTTCACTCCCTCCCCCCAGCCACTCTCATCTAACATCACAAGTAGGTTAATATTTATAAACTGTTTTAACCAAAGTTAGAATATTCTGTGTGCATATTGACAGAGTACTTATTTGCTGTCAAGAGCCAATGGAAATCTGTGAAACTCATTGGAATTGCCTTGATGGAAAACTTCCTCAAAACATGACAATAATGCCAGGGCAGCCAGAATCAAGTACCCATTTCTGTAGATTTAACTATATGAATTAACACTTCAGGTTGTACAGTGCTGCCACAGGCTACAGCTGCTACTGACTTCAACTTTCCTGCAGAGGGAAGTATGCACTAAGTGTATAAAAAACAAATAGCAAGTCAAATGATGTTTGCAAAGCTGGAGATGTCACAGTGTCTGAGTGAAGAACATAGGACTAGAGTGTCAGGGATGGTATTCACTGAATTAGTTTGTAAGGAGAAGCCAAAACATTTCAAGTGATGAAATGGCCAGCTTTCTGAACAAATGGAAATTTGTCAAGCCAGCGGCAAATGAAAAAGAAACATCTTAAGAAACAAAAAGAAACGTCTCACCCCTGAGTGATCTTTATGAGATCTTTATGGGCTGTCATACTGATAGTGTTACTCTAATGAAGACAAAATTAGTATCCCAAAAAGAAGAGCTCCAGAGGTTCCAGAAAGAAAGGATGCAAGAGAAAGGATACAACTTCTGCATCCTGGGCTGTCCTGAGGTGTCACACTTTTAGAAATGAAGTGGATCTGACTAAGGAGGAGTTAAGTGGCAAAGAAGGGATCAGGTATGTGCAAAAAAAAATCCTTTCAAGATGTTACAAGATAACAAATTATGAGGACCACACAATGGTGTCAAAGTGCCCGATTTCAGTTGGTTTAGGCTGAAGCTTAAATTCTTTCTAGAATCCAAGATGTTTAGTTTTTAGTATTTTTATACAGGGCAGAGAGGTATATTGGAAAATGTACACAGTGCTCATCTGTGGCAATAGCTTTCTCGTGGGTGTGGAGAGCCCAGTGCCTTATGCATATGAAGTCTTACAATACAGACTATGATCAGAGGAATGTTGATGAAAAAAGTTTGTTTTTTGACTAGGCAAAGGAAAAGAAAAAGCCACCTCTTGTCTAAAGCAACAATCATGAGAGAAAACTACCCACACTCTTCTTTAACACTTAAGAAAACTTTAACTATGTTTTTTTTCCTTCAAAAAAGCATACTGTTTTCAACTACCTTGAAATTGTGTTTGTTTTGCTTATTCATCCCATCCAAGGATTTAGGCTATGAAAGTGCAGAATTAAAACCAGAGAAAACTTACATTACCCAGTTCATCCAGCAACACACATACACATCAGTGAATTTAGTTGGAGCAAGTCCAGTAACGTGCCTAATGAAAGCACATCTTCCTGAAAGGCATCAAAGTCTGCACAGTGTCAAATACTGCAACGGAATTTGGATCAGGGCTTCCTAGCTTTGAACAGAGGCAGTACTTCACTGCAAAAACTCCTGGTTTCTCTCACAGAGAGGGTATTTCTTATAAAATAAAAGCTCTTTAAGAGCTCCCCTTGCTCAGGAAACTTTCAAACCTACTAACCAGCTTTACATGCTCATAATAGCTTGTCTTTAGGAGTATGTCAGCTATTTCCTTTTCTTTCATAGCCTCACATAAGTTTGTCTAATATTTCAGTAGCTATTTAATAGCACTATGAGTAAACTGCAGGGGTACCCTAGTGAGCTGTGAAGCAGGTGAAGATCAACTGTGTTCAGCTCTGGTAGGATCTGCATCACAGAGCTCATGAACTGCTCCTGTCCCAGCAGGGGAAGGAAAGAAAGAAAAAGAGATGGGGAAAGGGGAAGGAATAAAAAGGGAAAGGGAAGGGAGAAATAAAGAAAAGAGGGGAACAAGAAAAGAGGGAAAGAAACTAAAAAAAGAGGAATCTGATAGAGGTAGGGAAGGCATCTAAACAAATAGGAGTTTACAAGCAGCCTGGAGAGGAGCAACAGCAGAGCTCAGGGAAATTTTATTATCTTGTTTGAAAGTTTATGAAAGAATATATGAGCAAAAATCTAAGTACCAGCAAACATGTTTAATTGCATTTGCATGAATAGCTGCCTCGTAGCTTGTTTTAAGCTTGTTGGATTTTTATGATTCATAATGCTAGGATAAGGAACTGTCTGACTATAAATAAGAATGTCCTGCCTGAACAATCTTAACGTAGATAAGACATAAATGCATTACAACATTGAAGGACAAATTATGGTTAACTTATCCACTATTTCAAGAATAATTGAGCATACTTCAGTAATTACATGCAGTAGCTGTTTAATCAACAGTGTAACATAACTAATATTAACAGGTACTCGATCTTTCTGACTGCTGCAGGAAACAAGCTGTCTTCTTTTTGAAAAAGCTGTTCTGATAAAAAATTCAAATGCCTCAGCACTCCTTTCTGTCTCCCTTGGATAGATAATAGCTCCTCACAAGTCAGAGGAAGTAAGGCAGCCTAAGCCAATGAATCTGAAAGCAAAATGACATCTCTGGAATAAACAAACAGACCTACTGGCAAACACATGAGATTGCAGTGGTGGCTAAGCCAGCTGTGCATGGGAGAGCTGTAAAACATTCACTGCATCTCATCATCTTTGCTTTCCTCCTTGAGAAACTCAACCTGACGATGTTTTCAGAGCTTTCTTCATGATCTTCATTCTTCTAAATGGAATCCTTTTTCCTTTTGTTTAGTTCAATGTTCTGCAATTCAGCCCTTTAGGCTGCAGGAAAAGCACCAAAGAAAGGCCACAGATTCAGACCTGCTGCAAGTTTGGTTAGGCTGGGTATTAGGAAGAATTTCTTCTCAGAAAGCGTAGTGAGGCATTGGAAAAGGATATCCAGCAGGATGGTGAAGTCACCGTCCCTGGGGGTGTTCAAGAGCCATGTGAATGTGGCACTGAGGGACATAGTTTCTGGGTGTGATGGAGGTGGGTTGGTGGTTGGACTTGGTGAATTCAGAGTCATTAAGGTTGGAAAGATTGCTATGATTCTAAAAGTTGTAGACATCTCAAATCAGAACCTGTGCTCGAGGGAGGGCATGCAATGTAGCCTCCCATAACAGTACAAGAGTTCCTACCTTCCTGTTCCTCCAGGATCATGAGGGGAAAAGGTTTCTTTTATAATTGATGGCCACCTTTTCTGTCCTTTTCTGAAACATCAGATGACAAGTGTAGATGAACAAGATGAACTGAGGGAGCCCTTCTGCAGAAGAGCGACTGTAGAAAGCTGTTAAGGTACTTCAGCTTCCACTGACACATGCTGACTTGTATGAAAGAGTATAGGTTACAGGAGGTTGCAGATGGTTTACTGGTGAGCTAGTACAAAAAACAATATATATATATATATATATTAAAAAGCCTTGAGAAAGGAAACATCTACTTGTTTTGGCCTAATTTCCAGGGCAGCTTAACAAGCTGTATCTCAAGCTGTGCTACCTTACTTGTCAGCTCTCTTTAGATTCTTCTTGCTTCATTGCTTCTGCATAATTCTGTAGACCTTACCTTGGCATATTTCCCTTCATTCTCTTCTTTCATTGTCTGTTCTTCCACAATAGCCTTCAGTCTATTACTGTATTTAAGTGGAAATTATTTGCTGCTTTTTCATTATCGACTCATACTGTCTTTTCTTCAAAAAAATCAGGACAGAAGCATGAAGGGTGTTTTGAAAAGTTTTGAATTTCTCATTACTTAAAAGAATGTTGACCGCTCTCGGTTGCACTGTTTACTGTCAACATACGCTCCTCATGGATTTCCAGATTATTTTCATGTAGAGTATGTCCAGCTCTAGGGTTGCTTTTATGATTAGCAACCAGGATATTGCTTTGATTATGCATATGGACTTCGGCCAGCTCAGATGCGTCTGCCACTGGTTCTGTTTTCTCATGTGCTTGACATAGCTGTGCTGTAGGAAGCCTATGTTACAGACATAAGCATCAAATAAAGTCTCAGTTTTTTTCATTACAAGCAGTATTTTATAGAGGGAGAGTTTGATACATCCATCATGTGCATACTCTAACAAGATACCTACCCAATGGAAAAATGGTGCCATATGACCTAGGCATGTATTTTATACTGATATATCTAAACAGCTACTGCGGTAGCACCAAAAGAAAGGATGAAAGTAAGTTTACTGGCTGGTGATTAAGATATAGTTACTTGATCACGTGCTTGAAAGACCTTATTGCCTATTACTTCACCTGTGTGTGGTTTGGGTATGAGCATGTAATGGGAGCAAAATTATTTCTCAGTGTCCTATTACTGGTTTGATATTACCTGGATTGTCTATTGTGCATCCATAGCATGCTGTTGTAGCCTCCTGATGGAAAGGACCCAAAGCACTCCATGGACAGTAGCACACTAACTTCGCACCCTGAACATTCAAGGACTGCTCTTAGGGAGGGATCAAGGGCAAAATGCTTGTCCTCTGGGGACAAGATGTGAGTGTGTGCTATGTATGAGTGAAAGATTAATGCTTGCACTGGCTTTGCGGTCCTGTAAATGGGCTAGAAAGAGCATCTTTGCAGAATCAGGTGTACAAACACCCTTCACCAAGCACCTGACATGACACCTGTTGTGACTTTCAGAATTATTTCATTAGTTCTGGGAGATCCAGGGAGCAGCGGCTGTATGAAAACAAACTCAAGCCATGTCAGCCAAAATCTCTACTGAAAATGAACTAGGAGGCTGCAAGAGGAAACAACAATAGAACCAAAGTACAGGTGAAGAATACAAATGCTTATGGTTAACTGGTGTCTAGGTAGGAAGAGGTAGATGAGGTAAAGACCCCAGAAACGAAGCACAGCTTTCTGAAATGAGAATTTGAGCTGGGGATGCAGCATCCACAGAAGGCAGTGACTGTGCAAACCCAGCTCACTGCTGGCACTCCTGGGCTGGGTTCCCTAACTGTTGGCTTTCTCAGGCCTCCAAGACACCCACAGTAGCTGCTCTAATCAATATGCTCAATTTCTCCTGTCTTTAGGAAAGGCCACTGTTTCTATCAGAACTTGTAACAGAAAAAATAGCTATTTAGTTTTAGCATTATTACTTCATTCCTGGGTAACCAGAGGCTAAGAGGCAGACAACAGAAGTTTTTCAAAAGTAGATGCAAGTTTATGTTAGCAGGGAGGGATCTTTCCTGTGTATGGAGAGGGAAAGCCTGACATGCTTTCCTGCCTCCCTGAGTGCCCCATAGTCTCACCTGTTACCACTGCCCTGCTGGTACCTCTGTCCCAGCATGGGCAAGAAGAGCAGCACTCAACTCCAGACTGTTCTTTGGACATTTCTGCATGATGCCTATCTAGTCAGAGTTGGGTTTTTATTTTTAATCTACAAATTAACAAGCTAATACTAAGACATTTGTGTTTGTGGGTTTTTTTCATTTTTTTAATTTCTACTTCATTTTTAACTTCCAGTTTTTTTTTGGTTGGTGCTCCCTAACATCTCAAGGTGTTAGGTTTGGCCACTAGGACTTGGTTAGATACAGTCTCTGCTACACAAAGCTCCAAGAAGGAAAGGTTTCCAGCATCCAACTACAGGAAAGCCGTGATGCGGAGGCGCTGGGATAATCCAAGGTACCCTGCAGAGGGAGATAAGGAAGGCCCTGCCAGGCTCTAACCAGCCCTAAGGTAGCACAGCCTTTGTAACTGTTGTGCTAATTTAGGAGTGGAGAACCAAAAGGGCTGTAAACAAGTAATGTGTAAAGCAAAAACTGGCCCAAAGCAGGAAGAAATTTAGTGCATAAGCTAATGCATGTGTGTTAAGTCCTGACCTATATGAGAAAACACACACGTTACCAGAGTAACAAAGCATCCTCAAGCTTGGAAACATTCCAGTCATTGATGGGAACAATGTACAGATCCAGGACAGAAAGTAACATGTTTTTTTGGCTAGAAAATATAGGAACTATTACCTCCGGGGAAAAATAATCCAAAACAAAGACATTCACAGGGAGCTCAGAGAAAACATCAAAGTGACTGTGGATTTGGAGGAAAAAATGTATGAGGAAAGATTAGGAAAGCTGAATATGAATGCTTGGCTAAGTACCAATTTAATAAGGGATCAAGAGATAAATCTACAACTATTTAATTCGCAGAATGTAAATGTCATTGGTGAAGCAGACTTTAAAAAAAAAAAATGCACAGAGAAGTTTATTTTCCAGTGGATTTGCATCAGAATTTTGGGAAGCAGCAGGAAGGCAGTGGTCTCTTCTCAGCGTCCCGCGCAAACGCTGAAGTCAGTTTTTAATCAAATCAGCACATAGGTAGTAGATCAGGTTGGGCTTTGAAGAAAGCACAGCTCAGTATGTGCAGTGAATGGTGAGATGTGATATTCATGGTGAATCCTTGTACTTACAAGGAAACAGACAGGGAGCACTATGCAACAGGCATTATTAATCAGCCAACATGGACATGGACGAGACAACTAACTGCAACTAATTACTGCAACAGTGAAGGGTCTGATTATTAAATTAATTTTACAGCTTTGTCCAGCAGCAAGGGACCAAAGGCTGCATTTGCTGTGACATCTCCACATCCTAGCGTTAAGCTCTCCAGCACCAAACGTTTAACTGATGTGATTTTGAGAGGTGTGCACACCCAATAGGCCTCAGACATATAATATACATCAATATATTTGTGCAAGCACGTGGCTATTTTAATTCACCAAGGACAGCTTTTTGGTTGGAAACAAATACCACAGAAAAAAAGATTGCTTGCAAAAGACTTTTTGTTCCAGACCTGGATAATATATTTTCATGGGGAGAATCTGTTCCTGGGATCAAATCATCCCCTCAGTTGGATATTTCAGGGGAAGTAAGGCATACCTTGAGGGATATTTTTTGCTACTGTGGAAGACATCATAATGGAGGAAGCCAAGGTACCGGGCAGTGCCAGCAATGCCCCAGCCTGGGCAGGTGCCTAGGCTGCACAGGGCAGGTCTGGAAACAGCTGCCTCAGTGGGACCCACAGGCAGCAGTGGGCTGCAGCTAAGCACAGACTCCCCTTTCAGACACATGGTAAACCTCAACACGCTCAGAAGGTAAAAATTTGGCCAATTTCCAGTTCTAAAGAAATTAAACATGTCTTTCAAGTCACTAAGGCAGCCAGATCCTATCAGTTCTCAATACATTTCGAGTAATGACGCTGGCTTTTCTCCAGCAGAAGCAGCTTGGCTTTTTCTGCTACACTGCTGTTATTTTGAGCTGGGGTCCCAATGCACAGGTATAGAAAATGAGTTTTTGGAAGATGAATAAAAAAAACCAACACAGAATTATAACACTACATCTAAGAGATTAATCTGATAGAGAGGAAAAAAGCCAACTAAATTACCTGATTTAATTACCTGAGTGGATGAACTATAATTATGTAGTAGCATCATGTGAAAAAGGCAGCACACACTGGGGTTGCAGAGGACCCTTGAGCCCTGCAAGGATGGAGAAGCTGCCCCTACAGCAGCATCCTCTCCGACTTTTCTTGCCCCACAGATTTCAGTGGGGCACAAGCCAGATGCCCCATCCCGGAAGATTTTCAAGGATAAGGTCCCAGGCAGTCTGATCTAACTGTTGTGTCCCTGTTCGTTGTAAGGGAGTTAGACTAGATGGCCCTCAGAGGTCCCTTCCAACAATGTGGATTCTATGATTTTGATCAACAGGTTTTAGCACAGGTACAAACACAGCCTTTTGCCAAGAGGAAGCTTGGCCAGTCCTAGCTCTGTATCCTTAATAACTTGCTTCCCCTCCCAGCGTGTTTAGTTTGCCTTGAATGGATTACTGGAGATCGTCCCAAGCTGCACCTCAAGATGTAAAGCCTATCCCTGCTTCTTGTTTCCCCATCTCCCTACCCAACAACTATTTTAAAGTTGTACAGTATTATTTTTATCAATAGGCACCATGAGCTCAGAACTAAGTAATAAAGCAACCTGTATAAATAGTGCACAACTTCAGCAGCTACTTGTCAAATTTTGCTGCATTAAGAAAAGGATTAAGTCATAGCTTTTCATCTACTAAAGAAATGTAATCAAACTGGGGTATAAAAGAATACTATGTCAAATGCATATTATTTACACAAAGCATGCCAGCGGTGGGATGGTGGAGCTCTGTTACCCTAAGTCACACAGCATCACTTCGGAGCTCCTTTACCGTCAAATGTTCTCATTACAAAGAGGTGGGCAATAATCTCATCTACACAGTGATGCAGAATGTGATTGACTGAAGTGTGGGCCATTCCAAATGGGATTCAGCCTGTAGGGAAGAGGATTACATGGCAAGCTAGAAGCCAAGCTGAGTTCAGCTGGGTAGGGACAGGATGTTGGCTGCGCATCCAGCAGTACACGATTATTTCCCTCTTCTCGTCACTCAAACCAGCACTTGGATGAGCATCCAGCTGTGTCATTCCCAGCACAAGAAGGAGGAGTTTGGTGAGAACTCCTACTGGGGTTTGGAGCTGTGAGGGAGCTGAGCACCCTCAGCCTGGGAAAGAGCTAAGGAAGGATCTGATGGTGGTGTGCGCTTCCGTGAGTACACAGAGGACAGGCACATCCTCCTCATGGAGCACAGAAAGTGGTGGGCATGCCTAGGAGCAAAGGAATGTCCAGCCAGATTATTGTTACTACTATTATTTTTTCAAATGAATGTGTGTGAGCACTGCAAAAGGCTGCCTGAAGCTGATGAATCATTGTCCAGGCAGGTATGCAAAGCCTACCTAATCTGGCTTAGACATTGGCCCTGCTGAGGCAAGGGTTGGGCTAGAGACCTCCAGCCTGTAATAAGGTCACAAATCTAAAGCATACAGGGTAGCACCAATTGAACTATATTGTATATCTGTACTATTTATTATCTATGTATATCCTAGTCTATCCAAAAAAGCAATGAGTTGCATCCTTTCTTGACTTCTCTGGGGTGAGGAGCTGGTAGGTAATTATAGAATGACTTGGGATCATCAAGCTCCAACTCCCCTTCTACAGGCAAGCCCACCAACCTCCACATTTAATACCAGACCAGGCTGCCCAGGGCCCCATCCAACCTGGTCTTGAACACCTCCAGGGACAGGGCATCCACAGTCTGTTTGGGCAGCTGTTCCAGCACCTCATCGCTCTCTCTGTGAAGAACTTCCCCCTGACATCAAACCTAGATCTTCCCTCCTTCAACTTAAAACCATTTTCCCTTGTCCTGCTGTTATCTACCCTTTCAAAGAGTTGATTCCCCTCCTGTTTGTAGGCTCCCTTTAGGTACTGAAAGGCTGCAATGAGGTCACCCTGCAGCCTTCTTTTCTCCAGGCTGAACAAGCCCAGCTCCCTCAGCCTGTCTTCATAGGGGAGGTGCTCCAGTCCCCTGATCATCTTTGTGGCTCTCTGGACCCTTTCCAACAGTTCCCTGTCTTTCTTGTACTGGGGGCTCCAGACCTGGACACAGTACTGCTGATGGGGCCTCACAAAAGCAGAGTAGAGAGGAACAATCACCTCCCTGACCCTGCTGGCCACCCCTCTTCTGATGGAGCCCAGGATACCATTTGCTTTCCGAGCTGCAAGAGCACACTGCTGGCTCATATTAAGTTTTTCATCCACCAGGACCCCCAGGTCCTTCTCTGCAGGGCTGCTCTCAAGGACTGCCCCTTCCAGTCTGTCTAGGTGCCTGGGATTCCTCCAGCCCAAGTGCTAAACCTTGCACTTTGCTGTGTTGAAGCTCATTAGAGGTCCCAGGCCCACCTTTCAAGCCTGTTGAGGTCCCTCTGAGTGGCATCCCTTCCTTCCACATGTCAACCGCACCACTCAGCTTGGTGTCACCAGCAAACTTGCTGAGGGTGCACTTGATTCCATCATCAATGTCATTGATAGAGATGTTAAAGAGCACCGGTCCCAAGACAGACCCCTGGGGGACACCACTCATTACCAGCCTCCACCTGGACATAGAACCATTAATCACCGCCTTTTGTCTGAGGCTTTTCAACCAATTCCTTATCCACCGGGTGTTCCACCCATCAAATCCACATCCCTCCAATTTGAAGATAAGGATGTGGTGGGGGACCATGTCAAAGGCCTTGCTCAAGTCCAGGTAAATGACATTGGTCGCCTTCCCTTTGTCCACCATCACTCCATCACAGAAGGTTAGCATGCCCTTCCCCTGCTAAAGCCATGCTGGCTGTCTCGGATCACACTCTCATTCCTCATGTGATCAAGCATGTCATCCAGGAGGATCTGCCCCATGATCTTCCCAGGCACAGAGGTGAGACTAACAGGCCTGTAGTTCCCGGGTCCTGTTTGCTCCCTTTCTTACAAATGGGAGTGATGTGATCCTTCCTCCAGTCACCTGGGACCTCACCTGACAGCCACAACTTTTTAAATATGATGGAGGGTGGCTCAGTAACCACCTCAGCCAGCTCCTTCCCTGGGATGCACGCCATCCGGCCCCATAGACTTGTACGCATTCAGACTCATGAGGCAGTCTCAGACTTGCTCTGCCCTTATGGGGGTATATTTACTCCCCTGGTCTCTACCTAGAGGTTTAGGGATGCAGGGTACAGGGACATGAGAAATATTAGAATCCTGGCTGCCAGTACCTCAGCCTTCTCTTCAGCCATTTAAGCCAGTTCTCCTTTTACATTTACCAAAGGAGGTACACCTGCTTTGGCCTGTCTCTTCTGGCCAATGTACCTGTAGAATGTCTTCATGTTGTTCTTCACATTCCTTGCCAAGTTCAGTTCTGCCTGTGCCTTGGCTTTCCTGATCCCACATCTGCAAGTCCAGATAGCATCCCTATATTCTTTCCAGGTGACATGCCCTTGTTCCAAACTTTGTATGCACCTTTCTTTGCCCTCAGCTTGCCCAGTAGGTTCCTGCTGAGACATGCTGGTTTCCTGCTTCCTCTGCCCACTTTCTTATTCAGAGGGACAGAGAGCTCCTGTGCTCTCAGAAGGGCACCCTTGAAGAGTAGCCAGCTCTCCTCAACATCTTTGTCTTTAAGGACAGCATCCCAGGAGATCTCAGTCAACAACTCCTTGAACAGCCTAGTGTTTGCTCTTCCAAAGTTCAGGGTCCTGACCCCACACTTTTCCAGGCTCACATCCCTCAAGATCGCAAACTTGACCATGGCATGGTCACTGCAGCCCAGGCTGCCTGCAACCTTAACGCCTTTAATGATCTCCTCTGCATTGGTAAGCAGCAGGTCCAGCAACGCTTCACCTCTGGTCAGTCTGTCCAATACCTGAACCAGAAAGTTATCATCAGTGGGTGCCGGGAGTTTCCTGGATTTCTTGCAGCTCGCTGTGTGTTTTTTTCAACAGATATCTGGGTAGTTGAAGTGCCCCACCAGGATGAGAGCCTGTGAGCAAGATGTCTGTATCAGGTGAAGCAAGAAGGCCTTGTCAACAGTCTCCCCTTGATCAGGTGGCCTGTAGTATACCCCTATCACCAGCTGGCCTTTGTTAGTCCTATCCCTAATTTTAAACCACAGGCTCTCAACCTGATCCTGACTGTTTCTCAGAGGGAGCTCCTCACAATCTATCCACTCTTTGACATAGAAGGCAACTCCCCCACCCTTCCTATCTAGCTTATCCCTTCTAAAGAGCTGATACACCTCAATGGTGGTATTCCAGTTATGGGAGTCATCCCACCATGTTTCCATGATAGCAATAAGGTCATAACTTTACAAGTGCATGACAGCCTTCAACTCTTCCTGCTTATTTTCCAGGCTGCGTGCATTGGTATAAATGCACTTCAGCTGGGCTTTCTCTCTCACTGCCTTTCTAGAGGATCAAGGATCCCCTAGTGCAACAGTATTGCCCTCCATTCCTTCGTACTCCACCCTCTTCACTCATCAAGTTCAGTACGAACTTTCGAACTACCAGCTCAATGCCAGTGTCCTCATTTTGTCCCCTTTTCCCTTCATTTCTAGCTTAAAGGCCTTTCAACGAGTCTCACCAGTTCCTGGGCTAGGATCCTCTTACTCCTTGGAGACAGGTGAGTTCCATCTGCAGCCATCATACCAGGTGCCGAGTAAATTGCCCCATGGTCAAAAAACCAAAATTCCTGTGTTTGCACCAATCAGACCAGGCAGTTTCTAGAAACATCCTTGACCAGTGTCCTAGGGAGGCAGCCTCCCTACAGGTAGGATCAGGCTGACATGTAGAGCCCTCTGTTCCTCTCAGAAGGGAGTCACCTATGACAGCCATCCTTCTTTCCTTCCAGGTGGAAGCAGACTTGAGGCATGGAGTCAACCGTTTCACCCGAGACAACTTTGCAGGTGGACTGCACCTCTCCCTCGAATTCCAGGGCCTCAAACCTATTTTGCAGAGGCACCTGGGGAACTGAGGATGGTTGGGTTGGGGGTTGCCTACATTGCCGAGCTAGTACCCATTTCTACTGCTCTTCTCTCAATTTCCCTCACTCTGCTCAGCAATGGCAGGGGATCCACCTGTCTGGAATTCCAAGGTCACATCCTGAACCAATACATGAACATGTGAGTGCCTGGATCCGGGGGGGGGGGCTAGAGCCACCCTTACTGTCTGTCTCAGCAATGCTTCCAGCAGCGCATGTGCAGTCTGAGTCTGTGTGGGCTTCCCCTCCCCCCACCCTTCTCCTGTGGCACAAGAGTACAAGTTGGAGAAGGCTGCATTCCTCAGCTCACCCCTTTCTCCAAACTGTTGCTGGGAGGGGTGAGTTAATTCCTCTGTCTTTGATATCTTTTCCTGTAGCACCTATATCTCAAATAAAGGCTCTGTCATTGCCGTTGTTTGCTCTGCAATCACCCTGATGTCCTTCCCAAGGAGAGTTACGCTGCTGGTCTATCTCCTGATCACACTCTCCAATACTCCTTAACCTCTCAACCTCCTCCTTGAGCTCAACCACCATGCTGAGCAGCAGCTTGTCCACCTGCTCGCACCTCACGCAGGTGGTGCCATCCTCCCCTGGCAGCAGCAGGCTCAGGCACTCCCTGCAGCCTGAGGTAACTCAAAGATGGTAGTGGTTCTGCAGAAGAGACCAAGCAACAGCAAAGGATATAATGCAGGAAGGGGTGAGGGCATCCTAGCAGCACACTGACATGACATCAAGCAGCACGCCTCAACCATGAAGATCTCAACCTTTGCAATTTTCATGATCACAGAGTTAGAAGGGACCTCTGAAAGCCATCTAGACCAACTCCCCTGCAATGAACAGGGACACCAAGCTAGCTAATACTCTATGACAGTTCTTTGAGAAATGGGGGTGGGAAAGAGCTCATTGTTTTCATTTTATTAAGTTCTGCACAGATATCAGCTTTCCACAGCCATATATGTGAGAGTAAGCATGCTGTTGGAGACATCAGATGGGAAAGGTCACTTCATCCACATCAAAATACTAATTGCATTTTACCGCATTATAATTTGAAGGAAAGAATTGTAAAAGTCCTCATTTAGAGGACATGGTTTAAATCCTGCTGCTTCTCTTACAACTTATATCAAAGAAAAATTGTTTCAGATGTCCAGAATATTTAAAAGTAAAAAGGCTGTGAAGTGTTTAATGTTTTAAACACAAAACAACAACAAAGCCACAAGCAAGAATTAGACACGTTCAAATTAGTTTTCCTTGTTCCTTTTACGTCTCCTGAAATGGTGCCCAGTCTGCATCACAGCATGATCCAGGAGATGCTAACAGAAGACTCAACCTAGCATATGCAACATCTTTAAGTCTTTTATTAAATATATAGTTAAGTGCTGTGTAGATCATTATTGGTTTACATCTCAAAGAAAGTTTCGCAGTCTTTTACTATTGAGCTAAAGTGATAGAGTTTAAGTTCAAACATTTTGTACTCTTAGAAGCACTTTGCTGTTAACAAACATGCATTGCCAGGAAGTTGCCTCTACCACAGCAGAGGTTTCTCTTTTTTGGAAAACCAGCAGCCCTACTAAGGCACTTCCAGAGAAGGCAGAGTGGCAGCCTCCATTCTCTCCTTGAGCCCCATCACCTTCCTCTTGGAAAGAACAAGACTGCTGCTCCCATTATAAATAATGGGACATTTTATGACTGAACTCCAAAGAACTTGCAGATGTTCTATGATTCTATGATATTCCAACATTTTATTGTGTCTTTTAATTCTGTGGCTTAGTTTGGTTAATTTCTATGTATTTCCTTGCCTCTTCTGTGTAGGGATTTTTATAGAGCCCTTCAAAGGAACATTCACATATTCTACGTAGAGATTATTTTATGTCCTGAATGAAAACCCTCATGCCCCTACTCTTCCATGCATTGTCCTTAAAGCAGTGATATCCCAGGCTGGATGTGGCTCTGGGCAGCCTGGTCTGGTGGTTGGTAATCCTGAACAAAGCAGGGGGGTTGAAACTAGATGATCACTGTGGTCCTTTTCAACCCAGGCCATTCTATGGTTGCTACTACAGGGACTCACCCTGAGCTTTTCTCTTCTGGGATTGGACTGTCTCACATTTTGCAGCTCAGGTTTACTCGTGGTCAAGTTTTCTCCGGTGTATTTCCTGACAACGCTCTCCGAGTTACATTGCTGTTTACTCACTCATGGTTACGGGCAGTAATCCTGTCCCCCTTACGTTACTAAAATAAACAATTAACCTTTGTATTTTCTAATGCATAAATTGCTGATTCCAACTCCATACCACCACCTCACAGGTATCTTTTTGTCGTGGAGTTTTTCTTAAAGCTCCAGCCACTGGGTGGAAAAAAAAGTCTAGCCAACTCAGTGATATTTTCCTATGGGCTCCAGTCCAAAGAAAAGCCTGTAAGTATGGCTCAGGGGAACTCTGGAATCTCAAAACTCAGAAGACAAATAATAATAATTTTTTAACAAGACCTAACAAGGTCAGGTTGCTTGTGGCCTAGTCCAGCCTGACCTTGAGTGTCTCTAGGATGGGAGACACCACTCTGGGCAACCCGTTCCAGTGCCTCACCACCCTTACTGTAAAAAACCTTTCCTTATATCCAGTCTAAATCTCCCCTAAATATATCAACCTACCACAGTTAACTCGGGCATTGCTTCAGAAACGCCATCTTGTCTCCTGCATGGCTCCCGCGTTCTTAGGAAAAATTGAGAGCAGCCTGAAAATAACAGTAGATTCCAGCCATCACCGTCCTCCATGAATTCCTCAAACCCCTTTACTCCATGACTGGATGGGCTCCATCTTTGCAGAGCAGGAAGATCCCAGGGCCCAAAGCGTGCTGCTGCTACCAAAGAAGTCTGGCTAACAGCCCGCTCCTCACAAGCCCCAGGAAAGTTGTCAAGCTGTCCTGGGTGATTGCTGAGGCACTTTTGTTCTTGGAGACTTGCTATCAATCTCATTTATTGGCACAATGTCACACTATAATACTGTGAAAAACAGTAAAAAGGAAACTACTTGGATGGAGTTACCCAAGATATGCTGTTCAGCTCATTTCTGTTTTCCTTTTGACAGCACAAATGTATTACAGGGGGAGCAGCAGCCATTTTGTGCCATCACCACCCCCTTTTCACAAGGTGACCTCGGTATATTTTCCCCCGTCCTCTATTTCCCACTTGCATTCATTTCAAGTTTCTCTCCCCTTGTAGTAGTATTTGCAGAAGCCTGGCAATATCAAAGTTAAAGGCAGAATTCTTACCAGCTTTATCAACACGATTGTCTATTACTAAATGTGGGGAGACTTGAATGGACAAAATTTAACTGCAGTTACATTGCACAAATCACTCAATGCTAGTGTTAAAATCCCACGTTCTTTTCTCACACTTGTGAGCCTTCTCTCTCCCTTGCCGTGACTGCTGAATCATGACTACCTGCAGTTTTTGATCTTGTAATGTAATGCTTCCTGAGCCATGCAATTACTGGCACACATATGAAGCCTTGTGAACACGACATAAATACTGAGTACAGACATGCCTCTGTAGGCTCCATGCCCCATGAAACCTGTTGCAGCTACACCATTCTTTTCAAGCACAGAAAAAAAAAAAAAAACAAACCAACTGCAATATGCTGGCATCGTGCTGGAAGAAACACTGACTGCATATAGCCAAAGCCAGGACAAGAGAGCACAAAAGGATTCTGGTCAAACCAGACTTCTGAGCAAGCAGGATCAGTGTTGGAGAATAACACTGACGGTGATTCCTGCGAACCCAGTCGGTCAGCATCTTGCAGGATCAGACCCATGGAGAGCGTGACATAATTAGAAAGAGTATTTAGAGTTTATTAATAAAACAGATGAAATGGAATGAGGATTAGAAGATCCCTTCTAATCCTTCGCAAATAATCCTTTTTTAAGATGTAAAACTAATGTGTGATTTATAACATTCAGAATGAAAGACAGTCATTTCTGATTAAGTTTTATTATGATGCTAAAAATGAACTTAGTCGTGATGAGTTTTTCTGGTGCTAAAATGATATAAAATGCAAATCCAGAAGGATTCTTCATCTACTTAGTATTACTGCCCATATATGAAATCAAACAAGTTAAAAATAAGTTAAAGGTCACTCTAGAGAAAAAGAATCCTAATTTTCCTGGAATATGTGTCTATTTTTCAGTAGCACAAAAACTGGTGCCAGCTATCATCAAAGGAAAAAAAAAAGGTACACGTGAAAGCAATTACCTTAAAAATCTTAACTTTAAAATACATATATCTATGGAAGTTAGTTAAGTTCAATTAAATTAGTCATGATTACGACATTTCTGACAAAAAGGCAATGTTAACATCAGCTCCCATTTTTACACTGGCCAGCATCTGCTGTAAAACATGAAGATCTCCCATGGGAAACCAATCCTCAGTACTAACTACTATTTAGGGTTTGCCTGTTCTCACGCATTGCTCAGCAGTAGTGAGGCTGAGGTGAGACCACGGAGAGACACCAAATGCTCGCCCCTCTTGTAACACTCAGAGGTATTAGTAAGCAGCATTAGTTCTCGAGTTCGTCGTAAAGCAAACAAAATTGGCACCATCCCTTGGTGCCTGTGTGTGAGAGAGCGTGTTTGCTAAGCAACAAGTGACAAAGTAGGCTTAGCTAATTTTAGCAGAGGTGAGTCATACAGATCCCCACGAACCAGCCCATTTCAACGCTCAGCTGTGGTTTTGCTTCTCATAGATGTTGGAAGTAAAACAGTGACCCGCTTTAAAAAAATACTTCCTTGCACTGCTGAGCTGAGGACCTCACTTATGTTCCTTCCAAACACCATACAGTCTGGCTATGCTCATTGCAGCCTCTGGACCCTGGTCACTAATTCTCAACAGGCATATGGGAGCAGGACAGAACGGCACATGGCCAGAAACCTCCACCTCTAAGAGGACCTCCACTTCCACTCGGGCTAGATTTGTGTCATAGCAGCTGGAGGTTTCAAGTACTCAAAGTATCTTACAAATCCTGATTGCAGAGCATTCACTATTACCGCTTTGAGAAGAACTTCATTAAGCTGTTCAAAACTTCCTTTCTTGCTTAGGGGAAAACTTCACACTGCATCAACAGACTAATGTTCCGTTTTAGAAGGCTTGTATTTAGCTATAGATAGTTAAATTTTACTTACAGAGGAAATACCCAAACCATACCATTTCTAATAATGAAATCTGCCATACAGCAGGTAATGAGGAAAACCAGACACCTCCCTGCTACAAACAGCTCCCACTGGCTCAAAACATTATCCCAAAGATTATGAAGTTTAGCTACACTTCAATGGGCCATTTCCAAATAAAGCAGAAGAGACAAACATATCTTTTCTATAAATGTTTCCCTCCCTTCAGAAATTCAGAGAAGGACCAGATCTAGCAGATCAGATTCAGGCAAAATATGATTTGCATTTAAATAGCAAGAACTACTGGTGATAGAAGGCAGCATTAAATCATGTGTACTTATTACAGCCCTAACAGAAACATGTATTTTAAAGCAGATGGTAGAAGTTGAAAGAAAATTGAATCACAAAACAGTAACATAAGTGCTTCCTCACCTAATCAAGCCACCACTGTGTTAGCATCAACTAGGGCACTGGTATCATCCATTTCCTCATCTCATAATTTAAATCTATGTATCGTTTCTCTCCCTGCTTTTCCCCATTCTCTGGGCACGTGCTTTATTTTCCTCACAGTGCTTCCCTGTTAGGCTCCTCAGAGACAGGTAGCATCAGACAGGACTGCTTCCTCTTCTTTCCTCCATCCTACTGGTAGAGCTCTCCACGCTTGCTGACACACAGGTGTTGATAGAAAAGGATGTTCTGGGGTTACATTTCAGACATATTTCTCCATATAGGCACCTTATACATCAGAGCACGGCCTCCGAGTTGCAAGCATGACAGCCTCGAAAAACAGCTTGAGACATAAAGCATGGCAAAAATAGCAGTCAGAAAGCTCTATTTCACCCCCTTTCAATCACTCTCATCAGCAATTCTTCCACAGCAAGACTTAACCACCAGTTTGGCCAATTCATGACTCTTTACATTCTTGACGTTGCTTTTCGCTGCTGGTAGCAGTGAGAGCTGACTTGCTGATAAACAACACCAGTGGGATTTTGAGCACCAGCAAAACACAATCACTGCAAGGAACAAGGACACCCAAAGCACAGTAACATAGCAGAGAATCACAAAGCTAACTCAAAAATAAGCTATAAAAATGACATTCCCCGATTCCCTCATGGAGCTCCCAACAGCACATACCTAGCACATACTCTCCCAGGTACAAAGCAGCAAGCACGTCCCTTGAGGAGCAGAGCAGCTAAGGGCAGTGCTGTGCTCATCTGAAAGGTGTTGAGACTACTCACCTCCTGCCCAAGCCCCAGACAAGGCCCAGCTGGCAGCAATGGTAATTTGCCCCACAGTGCCCACCTGGGGGAAGTAATAACTGGTTTTGCTCATTTCCATGGTGGTTCATGGTAGTTACAGAGAATTTTTGATCCACAGGGATTTAAAAAGACTGGAACAGGCCACAGAATTTAACTCCAAGACCTTTCTTGGAGTTAAGGTGCTGCAAATAATGCATCAGTCCAGAAATGAGATGTGAAATGAAAATTCTCACTGTAGTCATTTTTCTACTCTTTGAGCCACTGCCCTGAGCAAACAGAAGGGCTGCAGTGCTGAAGGAGTCGGGCAAAAAGCACAAACAAGTCCAGAAAATTACACAACTACACACAGAGGCCCGAGCTGCAAAACCATTCGTTTCTTTGCCTATCTCAAGTTATCAGCAATTATTTATACACAGAGAAGAAATTGCTACCATTTTATGTAAAAACATTCATGGTTTTGTTCTCTTATATGTAAAGGAGCAAAACTTCCACCTATTATTTTCCCAGCTGGAAGTTAATCCACATTAAATTTTGCTGCAGTGCTGAAGATTTTTGAAAAGCTTCACAGATAATTGAATTGCAGCTTTGATATGTGGGAACCGTCAGTAGGAAAAAGAGCATCATCCTCTGTTTGTCAGAAACATTTTTAAAACGCTAAGATGAACGCCGAGAAAAGAACAGATGAGCCTGTTCAACAATCCTGACTGCATTGCTTTTCCCAGCAGCTTTACTAACTGTGCTGTAATTTTGTATGGTTATTTCCAAGCCTTAGAAGTTAGGGGATAGGCTGACTTCAAGCCAGCGGTGCTGCAAATACCAGCCAAACCCAAGTAACCCTGTTCTCCATGAGCACAAAAACTCTGCTCCTCTCTCTCTGTGGAGCTATCATCTCTTGGTGTTCCCACTCAGCTGCTCCCAGTGACAGCTCATTTCATATCACCCTTCCACTGCTGCAGGACTTCTAAGGCAGCTGTCCACTTGCTGGGTCCCACACAGATTACTCTGGGAAAATCTTACCATAATCAAGTGTGGGCTGCAGCTGAGTTTGGAACAGAGATGAAGTTCTTCTGGTGCTCTTACAGCACAGTTTTGAAGGATTTTGTGTACGTGCACAACACTAAAGTGTGAATCTGGTGAGATTGAACAGGCAGCTCAGGAAAGTGATAGAATTACCATCCCTGAAGGTGATCAAGAACCATGTGAATGTGACACTGAGGGACATGGCCTAGAGTGATCACAGGCATGGCTGATGGTTGGACTGGATGATCTTACTGGTCTTTCCAACCTAAATGATTCTATTGCTTCAACAGAGCATACTTATACTTTTGCAGCATAATTACATAATTCACTCCTCTGCTCTTTCAAAGTTCACTGAAACTTCTGACTAGATGTCTTTTCTGTTCTTTTTTATTTTTATTTTTCCAGAGAATGTAGTTGTTTTGTTGCACAGTGATTTGGGAAATGCCTATATAAAAGTTGATGTTTCACCCCCAATTACAACTCTGAGTGTTATAAAGCTAAAGCAGAGCTCGCTTACAGATGGCAAAAACTGTTGGTGCTGCAGGAAAAGAATGGCGAGCATAAAACCCTAGCAGCTGTTCTGATTCTTGTGCATATTCAGGGGCAGCACAACACATCAAAAGCTTTTCATTGTACAAGGAGAACCATTTGGGGCTGCAATTTGATGTTTTCTCTTAGTCTGGAAAGCTGAAGAAAACAATTGTAGCTGGATCTTCTGCTCTGGTAGTGGAGCAACTTCTTCCCCAAGACAGATGCTGCGTTTCACTGCTTGGGACATTCATGACACTTGCCTTTGTCAGCACATGCAGGCCCCCAGCATCTATATCTGGAAGAAAATAGCTGCAGAAAGCAAATATCTAGTGAAGAAAAATAATCTTTAAAATCTGCCTCCTGCTTTTTAAAACTTAATACAAAGGATGAAATGAAATTAAACACTTGTTGACTGATCAAAATCTCCAATGGTACGCTCATTCCCGGCTAACCAGAGAAAGCAGGGCAGTTCTCTCCTCCCAAGCAACTAAGGTAGTTTCACACCACATGCCCTTTCTAAATATTTTGCATTCCCAATGTCCTGGGCTTACGCAATATGAATAATTCACACTGCGTGGTGTCACAGTTATCTAGATCTGTCTGTGTCCGTGACAGGGGGACAGTGGGTCCACAGGTCCACCAGCCTTAAAAGGGGAAGGAGTGGGGGTGTCGATGGTTTACAGGCTGGTTCAGCCCAGTTCTGTGGGTAAGAGGGCAGGGGACATACGGACCTGCAACCCGGGAAAGGGAAAAGGGAAAAGGAAAAGGAAAAGGAAAAGGAAAAGGAAAAGGGAAAAGGAAAAGGGAAAGGGAAAGGGAAATGGAAATGGAAACGGAAATGGAAAGGGAAAGGGAAAGGGAAAGGGAAAGATGGAGGGAAAGGGGGAGGGGTAGGGAGATGGGAGCTGGACCTAAAAACAGAACAGTGGCAACGATCTGAGGAGGAAAGTTAATTTACTAAATATGATATTGGAATGCAAGATAGCACAATATAATACAATATATAATTGGAACTGAGGCTAATAAATCAAATAAAATGAGAAAGAGAGTGTCCAAAACCAAAGGCCTTACTTTGAACTGAAGGCAAAACAGCTGGGGAGCGCGCACACACTGCCAGGCAGCGAGAGAGAGAGCGAGTCCTGTGACTTGCCAGGACCTTGATCTTCCCCTCTGAACGCAAGGTCCTCCGGGGTGTTTAGTTCTGTTCTGAGAGCCACGTAGTCAAAAATTATGAGTCCACGGAACTGGACTGTTAACTCTTTAATTCCTGTGCTTTACATGATGTTATGATGTGGAATACCGATAACAAGAATCGTAAAACCGTGACACATAGTAAATCTTAGTAAATCATAAAATCACCATGGTTGGAAAAGACCTACAAGATCATCCGTTCCAACCATCCACCTATCACCAATAGTTCTCACTAAACCACGTCTCTCAACGTCTAAACAGAATATCAAAACGTTCCTTAAAGACCAACAGGATTTTGTTGGGCATTAAGGCTAAATCACATGCAGCCATAGAATTGTTTGAGTTGGAAGGGATTTTTAATGGTCCAGTCCAACCATCCAACCCCCCTGCTATGAACAGGATCACCTGCAGCTAGATCAGGTTGCTCAGAGTCCTGTCCAGCTTGACTTAAATATCTCGAGAGACAGGGCATTCTCTGGGCAACCTCTCCCAGTGCTTCACTATCCTTGTTGTAAAAAACTTTTTCTTTATATCCAGTCTAAATCTAATGTCAGTGCACACACCACTATCATTATAGCTATTGCTACTCTTATTAGATTTATTATCCTCAGGAAATACACAGCTGTGAGCTACATTCGTGCTCTCATCACAGCCACAGCCACTGCTCTTCTCCTGCCTGACCCAAAGCAAGCTGTGTGTGCAAGGCCAGGCCAGCTCCTTCTTCCTCATGAAAATGTCACCAAGACAAAACAAATGACTAAACCCCGTTCTTCTGTCATGGCAGAACCAACAAACCTGTCAATTACGTGGTGGAAAATTATAGTAATAAGATAGTGGAAAAATTACAGTTGGTTAAGGATGGAGTTTATTGCTTTCAAATTTAGCAATCCTGTGGAGGATAGAAACAGCTTTTCTGTGGAAAGATTTGACGTCAGTGCCAAAAATTTGAATTGACACCTTAAAGTAACCTGCCAAAGAAGGGAAAAAAATAACATTCCTTCTTGAAATACTGTGACAGAGTTAGAACAAGTTAAACGCTTTTAGTACTACTGTCCAAAAGTAAGAGCTGGGGAAATGGTGACTATTAATTATCAATTTGGATCCGCATTCATGGAAAAGCTGCAGGGGGATTCAGCAGGGACAATTGCTCTGGTTAATATTTGGAACTTCCAATGCTGACCATACAAAAAAACCCATAAAATAAATAAAGAAAAAAATTTCTAAGCTTCTACTTACAAGGGGAAAATTTACTTTCTTTAATTTGTTAAGGAAAATATTATTTTTGTATTCAAGAACTTCTCAAGAAATTCTGGTGGAGTACTCATCGCATTTATTAGGGCTAGTAAATTTTTTTTTTTTTTAATTTAAGTTTTATATCTGGAAATAATTAAAAAAAAAAAAAGTTAAGATGTTGCATTCGGTCTAAGTACCTTGACTTGACTAGTCGTGTGTTTTAGTATTTAGCCCTGCTATACTTAAGATATCATTCACATGTTTGCATGATTTCCTTGCAACAGAGTTCATCACACGCAAGTTCTCAGTATTAACACCACCTTTGCCTATGCATATTTATTCACAGCACAATCTAAAATCACACCAGTTATACGGGCTGACTTTCCATTCGGTTCATCTATTTATCTCCATATCCTGAGATCTGGCTGGAAACCCATCATAAGATCTCCTCCATTCTTCAGAAAATGCAGTTCCAAGTATAAAAGACACATCTTTATTTTTATTTTTGGGTACAATTACAAGATCTTTGTCAGTTGCCATTACTTAGTAAAACTTTTAATAAGTGCATGGAGATAAAATCTAATCTTTTGGCCAGAAACTAACATGACTAATTAGATTCCTTTATCTATGTTTTCCCCGAGGTTTCAGTATTTTCTGCTTTCTTCTCAAAATGTAACATTATTGATTAGATTTCTATTATTTATGTAAAGTGTTACTAATATAAGCAGTACACAAAATTTCAGTTTCCATTTAGGGGAAAAAGCATTATCCATTAACACAGTGGGAAAAAAAAAAAAGTTTTGTCTTTACAGAAAGCCAGCATTAGTGCACAGGCTGGACCAGTTTTCACAAGCTTGGTAAAAATATTATAGATATCAAGCGTATTTACCAAAAATGCAGATTTGGGTTCCTTCATGCCGACGTGCAGTAAGAGCAAAAGGAAGACGTCAGTGGGTCATTGACAAATTCAGCTCAGCAGCACACCTGACCCTTGCATTTTAGGGGCCAGCGAAGGTGCTTCTGGTTTTAGGCTTTCCATTCCTAGAGCTGCCTGGCTGAGCTAATAAGTAAATTCCTAAGGTCAAAGGAGAGTATCATTTTGTTTTGTTGCTGTTTGTTGTTGTTGTTTTTGTCATTTCTTTGTTTGTTCTTTTGCCTTTATTACCTGCAGTTCTTTCTTTCTTACCTACTCCCACGAGAGCAGCCTGCCTCTCTCCTTCATGCAGTTCTCAACAGCTGCTGTACAGAGGTGCTCTGAGCGAACATCTGCAGTCATTCCTTATAAAATACGAAAGACTGAACTGACATATAGTTTCAGCCATTGTCTGTCCTTTTAACTGATGGTATCTCCTCATTAAGGCACATTGTTTGGGGAAACCTAGAGAGCCACGGCTCTAAGTCCCCTGCTGTACATAATGGTTTTATTGCTTCCAAAGTCCTCTTGCATTGAACTACTAATGGATGTGGGAGATCCTTAAGCCTTACCTATCACCAGTGTTTATACCCAAATATGTGAAAGGTACTTATTTGGAATATCTACCAACAATCTGTTTTCAAAGAGCTGCTGTGCTGGCACTGCAATCACACCGTGCCTTCAGCTGTGGTCGTGTGCTATGTGCTCATTGCCACACCATACCATGAAATTATCATCTCATTACCAGGCTAATCACAGTGAACTCAAGAGTCTGTAGCGTTTGGAAGACTGTTTACAATCTATTCATTCAAGAATAGTGAGAAAGAAGTACAAACGAAACGCTCATTCCCTGTAGCCTCCCAGTATGTTATGTATCTAAAAACTAAGGAGTATCCAACAGCCTGGGGAAGGCTGGTTCCTAGCTAGTGTAAACCTTTTTTTATATTTCAATACAGTGCTGGATTGTATTTCTAGGGATACTGTAAGTCCTTGGGTCTCTGTTGTGGAAAATCTTAAAGTGCTATTACTTTTAAAGGCTCCACATGAATAATATAAATACTAAGTCAGTGTTAAAATAAACGTGCTGTTACTCTCCATCACTCTGCTGCCATCTCGTTCATGCTGCCAACTGAGATTTATGTGTGTTACCTTTCTGCTAAGCTCCATCAGAGCTCCCATGAACATGCATTTTACTCTGCCAAACCAAATAATCCGTTGCCAAGAAGCCCACAGAGCTTATTTAATAATTATCTTTCTATCTTCACACAGTTTAGACAAGAGTAGCTTAAATATTTGATTGAAAGAGGTCATTAATTAACATTTCCTTTGACAAGTACTCTCTTTCTCTAATAAGAAGTTTTCATTTCAAGCATTTTTTGGGTCCAGAGGAGTTAACTCTTACAAATTACTTGTCTTACAGACAGCCTTTTGATACCACGTATAAGAAAGCAAGAAGCTCCAGAGGGAAAGCAAAGCCCAGGCCAATGTTTGCCTTCCATTGGCTGCAGATAATTTTCATCGATTGCCCACCACATCAATTTATTGTATGGCTTGCTTATGCGAGCAGTAACCATAAACCACATTGCCATTGGAGCTACAGCATTCCAGTTGTTCCATGGTAACTGCCCAAGCATGCTCCTGTGGATGCGGAGCACATAACTTGCTTGTTCTTGCCTTCTTCTCTCCTTTTTCTTCTGAGAAATCTTAAATGTACACCAAAGTGAGAACGAGCGAGTTCACAGATTCACTGCTACCATCACCAGCCTTTACTCAAATTATTCTGTGGTGAATTTGCTTATATTCCTTGCCCTCGAGGCTTTATTGTTACCTGTCATCCAGTGTGCCTGAGCCCTTCTAAGTATCAGATTCACAGCAGAAAGCTAGCCAGAAAGATAACTCACTTGTACATGGACATGTGAGTGGATGACTTCATACACTGGGTTTGAAGGGTAGGACTCCATGGTCACTCACATATTTTATAACAGAAAATGCAGCTCAGTCACATTAGGGTTTAGTAAAGCTTTAGTAAATATACTGAATATTAAAGTTTTGTGTCAATCATAGTTCAACTCCTGTGTGTGAGGACAGCTCGTCTCCTGCTTTCATGTTCTTTCTGCTGGGACTTATTATTTACTTTGTTCATCTGCAGTGCATCTATTGAGGTGTTTTGATAGAGGGAGAGGTGATGATAAAGCAATTCTCCTGTAGCCTATTTAATAGGTCTATGGCAGTTCTCATACACTCAGCTGGTCCTCTAAAGAGCTTCATGCAATACTGCAGTCCTGCTGGAAAAGTCTCAGGTTCAGACGTCAGACACGGGAATAGATTGTGTGTAATATCCTACATAGAACAGCAGAACTGTATTTGGAATGACGCAATTTGCTGACGACCTTCTGGCAGTTTCTTCCACTATTCTTCCCTTGCTTCTGTGAAAAAGGATTATCAACACAAAAATAACTGTCGTTGGTACCTGTGGTGTGATAGCAGCCACCATCAGCAACTTCTTTGCAAGAATACAGCCACTTCTTGAAACATTCCTTTAAAATATTGTGAATTCCCATATGATGTTGAAGCATTCTTTGCACTAGAACTGGCACACAGTTATTTTGATCTCTAAAATTGGTGCTGCCTCTGGAGCAAGTAGTCCAGCAGAGCTCAGGGAGGTGTCATACCGATGAACTCAGAAACAAGCTGATCTCATGTGCAAGACAACACAGGTTTGATGTATGAATCTTTTTGTTAGACCTCATGTCACAGCTTTCTGGATCTCGCTAGGCTTTTATTGCTACTGTTGGTAGCAACTGCTGTGGACTTGGGCACTAGATGGAGAAGTTGAGTGAACTGTGATCAGACTAAAAACTCTGAAAAACACGCAAATTAGTTTTGGGGAAATAATAATAAAACAAATCAAAATCAAACAACAAAAGAGGAACAACATGGCTTCAGTATCCCTGGGCTGCAGAGAAGTGCTCTGATGCCCTAGCAGAAGCCTCTTGTTCTCTGCAGCCTCTCTGAAAGGTGAGCTTCTGCAATGAATAGAAGCCTTCAGAAAAGCCCATCAGATGTTGCACTGAGCACTGTGCTCTGGCCCAGTGAATAAATATCAAATACATGACTGGAACATCCCAAAAACCATTTTGCAAATTACACCATCCTCATATTCCAGCTGTAACTTTTTAATTTCATCTCTCAGTGTCTACCTGCAGTCAAAAATGTAATATATTTTGCATTTTGTGTGTTTCTTGCAAAAATCATTAGGATATTTTTTACTTTTTAGTAACACGATTTTTTTTTCTCGTATCTTTGGACCTCTTTGAGAAATGCTTGTCCAGTTCTGTTGTTTTATTTCCAGCAGAGACATGAAGACAGATGAAATTTCTGAGGGCCAATTTCTCTTTATAGAATCATAGAATTGTTAAGGTTGGAAAGACCTCTAAGATTATCTCATCAAACCATCAACCCATCCCTACCCATGCCTTGAACCAACGGGCCAGGAGATGGCATGTTACCACACAGTGTGTTCAGCTGAAAAAAGCGCTTCGACATTCAAAGAGATGTTTTAAGCTCATCTCAAGGCAGTGCAGTGAGAGCTGGGCAGCTCCCCAGGGAGCTAGGACAGTCCTACAGCACAGGGGCAGCCACAGGCCCTGGCAAGCCCTTGCAAAACAACTATGCTCAGTTTTTAAGCACCCGAGATAGCTCCAGAGGCTGTGCATTGAGTGTCTGCTATTAGCTCTCTGGTTGCCTTCACTCTGGGTTGGCAGCAATCGATGAATGTGTGAGCTGGTTATGAAAATTCTCAGCCAGAAATTGCCTGCCACTGGAGCCTGCAAAAGCTTTCTCCATCAGAGGGGACGCAGGGTGCAGTAAGCACCTTATTTGCCTTTTCTCACACCTGACTTCACATTTCTTTCACTGGGAAGATTGATTTCGGCAGCAAAGTCTCTCTGAGGTTCATGTGGAATAGAATCATAGAATCATAGAATGGCCTGGGTAGAAAAGGACCACAGTGCTCATCTTGTTCCAACCCCCTGCTGTGTGCAGGGTCACCAAGCAGCAGACCAGGCTGCCCAGAGCCACATCCAGCCTGGCCTTGAATGCCTCCAGGGATGGGGCATCCACAGCCTCCTTGGGCAACCTGTGAACAGTGCCTCACCACCCTCTTAATTCCTCCTAATTTCTAACCTAAACCTCCCCCATCTCACTTTAAAACCGCTCCTCCTTGTCCTACCACTATCCACTATCCTCATAAACAGCTGTTCCCCCTCCTCCTGTTTATACGCTCCCTTCAAGCATTGGAAGGCCACAGTGAGGTCTTCCCGGAGCCTTGTCTCCTCCAAGCTAAACAAGCCCAGTTCCCTCAACCTTCCCTCATAGGAGAGCTGCTCCAGCCCTCTGATCACCTTAGTGGCCCTCCTCTGGACCCGCTCCATGTGTCAATGTTGGCTCATGTTTTCCTCTTTGCATTCTTTCCCCCTGCAAACTGCTTTTCAGAAAGTGTCTGCTGAGTTTGTGCTAGCACAGAGACTCTGGCAGCTCAGCACAGACCATCCATCTCCATCTCTGCTGTCTGCTGAAGGAGGGATGGATTGCTAGGCCCCTTCCCACCTCTAGACATGCAATGGTTTTGGTTCCAGCTCATCCCATTTCTCCCACAATCATGTTGGGGATAATTAATGTCACTGGTTTGTCTTGGATGGATCAATCTTTACTAGGAGATTAATTTGTTCTTTGGTTGACATGTTCTATGAATTTTTACAAGTGGCTGCTTTTACAACATGTAATTCAGGTTTCTTTCTGCGTGGGCCATCAGTGCAGACTTCCTATTAATGATGGCAATTTTAATTACTTAGGTGTCAGGGATAGAAACTCAAGCACTTACAAGCACACATTCAATAGTATTATAAAATATAACAGCAAAGATCGTAGTGATAGGACAAAGGAGAATGGTTTAAACTAAAAGAAGAGAGATTTAGATTAGATATTAGGAAAAAATTCTTTCCTCAGAGGATGATGAGGCCCTGGCACAGCTGCCCAGAGAACAGTGCGTGCCCCATCCCTTGAGGCCAGGCTGGATGGGGCTCTGGGAGGCCTGAATTGGTGGGGGAAGCCCTGCTCATGTCAGGTGCTGGGGCTGGGGGGGCTTTGAGGTCCCTAGATTATTAATTAAATTGTTAAGTGGATGGTATAGTGTTATTTTTTTTCCTTGCTTCTCCTGAGGTGTTTCGATAAAGAAAAGTATCTACTTCATTCTCTGAAATATTCTTTGTATGGATCAGAGCTTCAAAATATATAGAAGCCTATATGAGCACTTTGCTTTAGAGATTTAGGAGTTTATTTTCACTCTCCAGCATAGTTTTGCAAATAGAAATGGCAGATAATGCATATGCGTTAAGTAAATGTCAGTGACTAATTTAAAGATTGCCTTCTCCTTGCAATTCTTTTTTATATAGGATAGTCCATAAGAGGACATGCATATATGGAAGGATTACAATTAACAATTTCCAGTGCAGGTTCACTAATAGCAATTTTTACTAAAATTATCAAATGTAGGTACTGTGTATGAGCAGTAGTCTCTGTTGAATGAAGATATCTTCAACCTTTTTCTTTAACAGAAACATCTATCACATTTCTTTTGAAGTTCATTGTTCTCTATTTACCAAGAGGGAAGATGACACAGTGTGATGACTCAATGATTGTGTCTGTCATAGTGAAACAGGGAATCTGGAGGGTAGGATTGAATTCCTCAGAATGCCTTCCTTTTCAACCACAGGCATGTTCAAAGCCATATTTTTAGGAAAAAAAAAAATGTTTACACCATGAATCACCAACTTCTGAGTCAGTATTTCAGGTTTTTTGATGAAATGCTGTTTCTTAGTTAAAAAATCTGAATTTTAAATGTGTTTTCTTGCTTCACTTTGCTTATAAATGACTTACCTATAGTTTGTGTTTTGCCCTTAGATTTTTTCCTGAAAAAGAGAAGGAAAAAAAAAAGGAAACAGATGAACACAAAACAAGTTATTTGTTAAGAAATACTGATTGTGGAACAGGCAATGAAAAGCAACAAGAAAGCATCAAACTCCAAAGAGATAAAGATATGGTTTAGTGGTGGACTTGGTAGTGGTCGGTGATGTTTGCTTTTGATGAATGTGAGAGTCTTTTCCAATCTGAAAGATTCTATGAGTCTATGATTTAGATATCATTTGTTATTCAATAATTATAGCTAAATAGGTTTATACAGAAGCCATTTTACTGCCTTTGATGCAATTATCTCCCATGTTAGACCAGGAAGCTAAGAGCAAAGCCTCTAAAAGAAAATCAGGGCTTGTACCAGCTTCTTGTACCAGCTTCTTGAAAGAGATATTTGGAAGCACATCACTGTGATGGAGTCTGCCTGTTAATAGTGTCATATTCTTACAGAGCCAATGTAGCAGCCTTCTGGCTATGAGGTTTTCAGAGCACAGAGGAACTGAGTCACCGTGGAGCTATTTCTGCTTAGATTGTGGCTTAGTGTCCATATTGCTTTTTGCTCACACAAGAATATCTTCTTCAGATTGAAGGTATTTAGTATGTCAGGAAGCACTCCTGCTGTAGGTGCAATTTATTTCCATTTTACATGCCACAGTTTGGGAAAGTGCTCATTCAACCAGTCAGTGCAACCTACCCTACAGTGTCTGACACGTTACATACAATGTAATGGGTAACTGGCAATTGATGTTGTGAAAGCAAGACAAAATTACAAGAAAAAATGTTGGCCTCTATAAAACCTTATGAACATTTAATGGATATCACCACATGAAGTTAAATGCCATCCACTGAAGGTATCTCCATCCCTTTCTGGGATTTCTCTCTGCATAAGTCACTACTGTGATAGCTGATGATTTTGGATTTATGTATTAAGCAGGTGAATTCAGGCTTTTGCTGGAGGCACAAGAACAAAAGGAAGGCCTGCTTTCATAGCAGATATAGGACTGGCCTTGGCCCAACTCCCATTGAGTCTGAGGAAAATCTGAATTAAACTGCTGGGAGGAATCCCTCTGCAGACATGGATATCCCACTGCCCAGTGTTATTCTGACATGAGTCTGACTCTGATCCCTCTTCAGAAATGATAGAGTCAGGCTGCTAAACTACAGTGATGTTTGCAATAGAAAGAAAGAGTTCAGGTTCATCTTTAAAGTAAAATCTTTGTTCTCCTAAGTTAAACATCATGTTTTATTAATGTACTCGGAACTCTCACTTGCAAAGATAAGAACCAAATGAAAATCCTGGAGCCTACCATAGGGAAGAATAAACTTCAAGTATGTCAGTTCTTCTATTCCCCTTCAAAAGACACTATAGAGATAAATGGAGTATCTCCAGATCAAACAGAACTATTTATGATTATTTATTGATATAAGCATCACATCATTTTTGTGTTTCTTTTACACTTCTTATTTAGTCCCATTAGCTCATATTTTGTTGCAAAAAGTATTTGCTAACAAGACCATCTCCTGGGCAGAGGTTAAAATGAAATGCTATTGCTGATCATTCTTACTATATAATGGCAATTTTCACCACATGAAGTGAACTGCAGCAAAACCAGAGAGGATTTTAAGAAGCATTTTGAAACATCATGGCATCTCCACTAAGGAATATGGGTATTTGGGCCCCTCACTACAAGAAAGACATTGAGGCCCTGGAATGAGTCCAGAGAAGGGCAACGAAACTGGTGAGGGGTCTGGAGCACAAGTCTTATGAGGAGCAGCTGAGAGAGCTGGGATTGTTCTGTCTGGAGAGGAGGAGGCTCAGGGGAGACTTATTGGCACAGGAATTATCATGGAGACAGAAGGGGTGGCTCTAGACACCCCCCCCACATCCCCCCCTCTGACCACTCCAGGCAATCATGTACTCACATAGCTCACCCATTGGTTCAGGCTGTGACCTTGGAATTCCACTACACTCCAGCCCCTCACAGCATGAACCAATGGCTGAGCAAATGTACATTGTACAATACCCACCACAATGTAGAATGTTAAGACAATAAAGGCAATTATTAGCAGTCTTTTCCATGGTTCTGTAGGGCCAGTACTTGATGTTCTTTCTCAAGGCATATCTTCTTCAAGGACCAGTAGCGACTGATTCATGCTCACCAGTTCCCAGAAGTACAGCAGTGCATCACAGGGTGTCACAATGTTTCCTCATGGACACTGGAGCATGCTGGAATGATGTTGGTCCTGCCGGCTATCCTGTGAACTTATAACCTCAAGGGGAGTAAAACAGATATTTAATGTATGAGGAGGGGTAGGTCTGCCCTCCACGTTATGATACAGGCTGTATTTCAGTCTTGAATCAACACCTCCACATGTATCGGGGCATATCGGGGCTGTATCCTGGTACACAGGATACCACATCCTTTGGCCTGATGTCTGTGGCTGAATCACTACATCAGTTACCGAAGGGGGGGTTCTAATTTGCCACATGGACATAATTAATGTCCCCTTTGCAATGAAAACAGGGATGTCAACTACTACTATAGCACCATCAACCTAGTTAAAACTTTGATGGTACAGGCTTGGTTTGCCTTTGCTACAGGATAGCCTTGCATCAATCCACTCACTGTATCAACACAAGTTAGGGCATATCTGCTCCCCTCAGGTCGAGGAAGGGGACCTATATAATTGATCTCCATTGCTGTAATGGGTTGTGTCCTCTAGCAATATGGGCCATGGTTTCCAGCAGAGTTCTTGGCCTTATTCATTAGCAAGCATCACAGTCCTGACACACCCAGACAATATCTGGTAACTATATGGGCAGCCTCCATGCTTTAGCTGCTGCCCACATGGTTTTCTGTCCTGCATGTTGTAATTTGCGATGCAACCAGCAGGCTGTGTCTTCTGCCGATATACTTCCTAACCGTCGGACTCGAGCCACTGTTTCAGCTTTATCATTGCCTGGTGACTGCAAGGGTTGATGTCCAGAGATGTGATATGCTCGTACAGCTCTGTGCCTAATCACAGTCCATATATCGACTCATATATCTTTGCCCCAGATAGGTCGGGCACTGATCATCCGATCCTGAGTGGCCCACTGTGCTAAACAGAGCGTGATCCCTCAGTAGACTGCCCAAGTATCCATGCAGATGTTCAGTATGCTGTTGCCAGGCTCTTGAGTTACCACCATCCACTCAGTTCATAGCTCAGCCCACTGGCTACTTTGTTCATCCCCTTCTTTGAACCATATTGTTTCGGTTGAGGGATGGTATGCGACAGCTTGCCACCACTACTTGGGTTCCCTCTGCTGGATCCATCTGTGTACCAGGCATCTTCTGGAATAGGGTATTTCCCCTCCTGCAAAGGACTCCTCTCTGGACAAGTAACCACTATTTCCTCAGGTGTCTCACTGTGATATGTATCTTTTGCAGTTTTCCCTTCAGTGGAGAAGATGGCAGGTGGCTTCTCTGACTAAGATAGGCGACCCAGCGTGCTACTGTTTGTGATTAGGCCACCCTGGTCTTAGGAATGTGGGTTAGGTCTTTTACCCACCCCTGAATCAGTACAGTTGTTTTAACAGTAACCTCTGAAGCCTGATTTATTGGTTCTACTGCTTTCAATGCAGAATAGCTAGCCAATAACTGCTCTTCGACCATGTTGTATCTCTCTTCTGCTCCATGACCAGAACCCAATTGGGATTTGAACGGAACTCTGGCTCTGCCACAGCCCCCAGCCAAACCCTTCTTGGGTTACATGCACATTTGGTTTGGCTGGAGGGGTTGGATCAAATAGACCCAGACAGTGCCTGGGCCTGTTTAACAGCTATTTTTGCTTGCTGGAAGGATTCTTGTTCTATTCTACCCAATCCCATACTTGGCCTTTTTTTGTTACTTGGTATAAAAGTTTTAGCAGTTGTGCTAAGTCAGGTATAAAGGATTGCCAATATCCTAATATACCCCAAAATTCCTGCAACTGCTTCGGTTTCGTGGGAACCGGGAACGCTTGGATCTTATCTATGATCGCACTGGGTAACACCTTAGGCTTACCTGACCAGGCGACACCCAGGAATTTAACTGATAGCCCTGGTCCTTGTACTTTTTGTGGATTTATAGCCCATCCTTTTTCCTCTAAATAAGTAATTAATGATGGTACTGTCTCCTCTAATGCCTTGATCAAGTCAGACATTAGCACCAAATCATTGATGTCGTGGTACATTTTGACAGTAGATGGTTTGTTCCAATTTGCCAAGTCACGTGCTACCAAGTTGTGACACAAAGTCACGTATCCCTGCGGTAGGATTTGAAAAGTCCACTGCCTGCCCTCCCATGTGAATGCAAACTGGTCTTGAGATTCCTTAGCGATTGGAATGCTGAAAAATGCATTTACTAGATCCAGAACGCGGTGATACGTTTCTATTTCTCTACTTAATGTATCCACGAGGGAGGCGATGTTGGGTACAGCCACATGGATTGGCGGCGTGACTTTATTTAGCGCTCTGTAGTCTGCTGTCATTCGCCACGTACCATCTGACTTCCTGACTGCCACATAGCGGAGTTGTATGGGCTGCGTGCAGGTCTAATAATCCCTCCTCACTCCAGCTCCTGCACAGTCTAGGTAATTTTTTCTTGCCCATCTTATCATCATTCCAAAAACAGCCCTGAATTTTCTTAGAATTCTTTCTCTGGTAAAGCTGGTCTTACAGAAATTTTTCATTTTCTCACTCTAAATGGGTTCTGCTATAATAAGAGTGGTGGTTTTTATGCTACACTGAGCACAAACAGCTTTGCGTATTGAGCACTTGACCTTAAGTCATTTCACACTTGGTATAGCTGGAGAAATGGGAAGGGAAGCATCAGTTTTACTTCCGTAGCTGTGCTTCTGAGTTTTATCTTTGTGAATTTTATGTTTTGTTTCATAGCTGTAAGCTTGGTACGGGAACTTCAGCATATCATTCATTAACAGAAAAGTTTTTAAGCTGAGATTTGTGGGAAATCTGCTGGGATCAATAAGGAAAGTGTGCACACACACACACGAACAGTGTATTCTTAAACATTATCTGCCTCCTTGGCTTTTGTGGAGCATGCCAAATGTGGGTGCTTTTCAAAAAAATGAGAGGTAAATAGATTCAATTTTCTTTAGTTATTTTCCACAGTTTGCATTGCATGTGTGCTTGCACGATACTTGCCAGCAGGGCTAACTGTGTTTGCCTCTGACATTTTTGAAGAATCTCTGAAGACATTCTGAATAGCAAATACAAAATAGATAAGGCTGGTGTATTTACATTTTTTCCTGTGATAGTTATGCAAATACACTTGCTATATATTTTTTATTTGCTCATTAAAAAAAAAAGAAAGAAACTGTCAGTCCTATTATTTACACTTGAATTCTTTGACATTACATTCTTACTCTGTCACAGAGGACACCTGACAATTCTAGTATATCCTATTCAAATTTACTGCTGTAGTGTTTTGAAAAATTCACTTTAGGAGGTTAATGAAGGGACCAGAGTAACACACATGGTACTATATCTACTATATCCTGCTATTTTGCTGGTCATGGGGATATTTCCAGGGCTGGTCTTTGTTCAGCTGCAAGGAGCTTCATTCAAGAAATTAGAATAAATTAAAATAAATTCCCTCACCCAAGCCATCTGCCACTATTTTCCCTTCATGTTCACTTAGCAGCCACACCTAGCACATAGCTGCACCATGTACACTTTTTTTTTTTTTTTAACATTTTTACTTCTTATAGATACTGCTCCATAATCTAAAAATGCATTCCAGTTTGGATGTTACAAAAATTTGGCCTAACCTGATGTAGAATAACTGTCATGGGAAACATGATGGCGCATTCAGAATGGATACCTTTGGGAGGCCATGCTGTGAAAGGAGGCAGGCAATGAGGTCTCTGCCAGGGAAGAAACTTACAGAATCACATAACCATAGAGTCTTTTGAGTTGGAAGGGACCCTTAAAAGTCATCTAGCCCAACTTCCTTTCAACAAACAGCAACATCTGCAGCAGGTCAGGGTGCTCAGAGCTCCCGTCCAGCCTGACCTTGAGTGTCTCCAAGGCTGGGGCTTCCACCACCTCTCTGGGCAACCTGTCCCAGTGCTTTACTCCCCTTATCATAAAAAAACCTTTCCCTTCTATAAAATAAATAAATATCACCGCTATTTAGTTTGGATTCTTGTCGTCCATTTTCTGGGAGTTCAGCAACTTCAGCAGCTTCCCAAGGGATACTGAATATGAGAAGTAGTTTCAGAGGAAAAACAAGCAAACACTAGAAATTACAAACAGACGTTGTATCTGCAGCGTGCTGCCTGCTGCTGCAATGCTTCTCAGTGCTGTAATAAGGAAAGATAGCAGAATCTCAGCCAGTGTCAGCAGTGAGCTTGGGGCTGTGAAAGGTAATTATCGCTAAAAGTGTTACAGGTTGTGCGTAGAGTATGAGCAGGACAAACCCAACAAGGAGGATCGTGGTGATGATGATGCAGATTCAAACATTCTGAAATAGAAAATGCTGTATAACAAGAAATGCTTATGTTATTCAGAAAGCAATTTTTTGGTAACTAAAATGACAGCAGTCAGGCTCACCTCACATTTATCTCTGCAGTCTTACAGACACCAGCAAACAAAAGGTTCAGTCATGAAATATATCCACTGTGAGCTGAAGCCTAAGTATGGATGAGAGAAAAGTTATTTCTGATGACATAGGAAACATGTTCTCCCATAAACCCAAAATGAACTGTTAGGTTATACAATTTCATGTAAGAACAAGTCACCCATTGGCGCACATTCTCTGCAATTAACTGTAGAACAGTAGCAGGTAAAGTTGAACTGCTTTGAATATTCATAAAGAGTAGCACACTGTCTATCTGCTGCAATAATAGATAAACTGCCAATGTCTTCTGCCTCTGAGAAGAAGTATCAGTCTCAGAGGAAGACATCATAAGATAGGATTTCCAGCAGGGACCTTAGCAACCAACAGACCTTTTGGAGCTTTGGCGGGTGTGATACTTGCATGAAATCCTTTACAACTAGACAGAACTGACATGCCACTCTCTTTTTTTGTTCTTAAAATGCAAGGACTGTTATCAGTGGGGTCCAGCATTTGTTTTGTTAGATTAGCACTTGACAGATGTTCTGTTAGAGAAGCAAGGAACTGGGAAGAAAAGGAGGACTAAGGGGAGAGTGAGAGGAGGGCTGTGTTGACAGTGAATGCTTTGTGGGCAGGATTAGACCCTCCAGCCTAACAGGAGGGAGGTAAAGTGTTCAAGGCTTTGCAATCAAAGAGTGACAGCAGAATTGCATCCCTATTGAAGGGAACACTCAGATGTGCTTGTGGGAAGCAGTATTTTATCTGTAGAGATAAAATCTAGTGCGGCAGATGAAAGAAACCCAGGGAAGGGATTTGAAGAGAGACTTCAGATGCTTGAGACAGCTGAAAAGATACTTCGTTTGTTAAGGCCAACAGATTAAAACAAGGATACTTTCCAATCCTTTAAAAGGAGAAAGTCAGCATGTTGTTAAAAAAAGTTTCATTTTCCTTCAGTTGGAACAAAGGGTATTGAATTATTTTTGGTAAGGAGAACCTATCCTTTTACTTTTCTTGATCTGTTCCAAATTAAGGAAAGTCTTTGAAAGCTTATCAGCCCTGTTGTGTTATTATATGGTTTAATCTGGATATCTTCAAAGAACTTCCAATAAGGTAGGAAGCAGGCTGCTGGTTGCTTAGTGTCCCAATTCTTTTTCTGAATTTGTCACTATCATGAACTCTCAGCTTAAATTGCCTCTTTTTGTCTACTAAACTGCACAATAAAATACAATGTTAAAAACATGTAAGATGTGTATATGTTGATTTTCTCATCACCTGAAGGACTGCCTTCAGAACATTTTTCGATTTGTTTTCCTGTGCTCAAGAATCCTAATTAAATGCTAAAACAGCAGACAAATCTACATATGCTTGTGATGAATTAGGCTCACTCTGAGTCATCAGTTTTCCCTCTGTTTATTTCCTCCATATAACTTGCTCAGCTTATGCACCCCTACTCGTGTAATTGTAGGCAAGATAATTTTACTTTGCATTTTACTTTTAATATTTATATATGATGCTGTAGTCAATAAACGTCAGTTAAAGTAATAACCTGTAATATATCCTTAACCACAGATTCACTTATTTTATTTTTGTATAACGTTTTTCACAAAACAAAAACGAACACCTTGTCACTCCATCATTGCCTGGATTTCTTGTTGTATTTTAAAAAAGACATGCAATCTGTTAAATGCAATTATGACCACAGATAGAAGTTGGATGAAAAACAGCAGACAGCATATTCACTGCCAATTAAACTACAAAGTTATGGAAAGCCCACAAGATTTCAAACTCCACTAAACCTTTGCAGTGCTGTTCCTTTGTTGATTAGGATGATGGGCTTATACATAAAAAGCATGGCTTGCACTAAACCTGAAGGTTTGTAATAATTTCAGTGGAACAGATGTTCTTATTTTTAATGTCATACTGAAGGATATTTATGAGTTCCTTGTCATTCAGTTGCTGGACTTAATTCTTTGAAAAAAAAATATTTTTGTTGCTTGTCTTTTGCTTAATACTCATTAATGGAATTTATCTTTGTGTTTAAAACACTCATTTTCCCATCTGTTATTTCATCCAAAGTCATCCAGTTTAATTTTCAGTTTTTGACATTCATAGACTAGGCTAAGACTGCTATTAGTTAAAAATGAAAAATAAGAACAAACAAGAAACTGTTCTTCAGAATTCAAGTTAAATATCTGGAAATATTTTGTATCTTAATTAAATATTGTTTCTGCATCACATCATCAGTTTCCACTTATTAAAAGACTTAGCTTTTTTGGGGGGTTCCTCTCAGGTAGGGCATTGAGAAAGGATTTAGAAGAATTTATGGAATTCTGTCTCAGAAATAGTCAAACACTAAAACAGAAGATTCTCAAAAAGAATTTTGGAGGAAACTTGCCAAAAAAAAAAAAAGCAATAATAGTACTACTTGGGCTCAGTTACACGACAAAAAAAGCAGGAGGGTCAGAATGGATATAGCAAGTACTTAATATCTTGTTTTTCATAAGTTTAAGAGGTAATCCTAATTAAGTATACACTTTCACATCTAAATGCCTAGTAATTGTAATATCTTAGTCCTCAGTAGAGGACCATCTCTTCCTCTTGTAGTTATAGTTGGAAAGATCAGAGCGGTGGAAAGATGATACAAGTGAAATGGCAAAAGGGACAAAGAGGGAAAGAATACTGACCCATCTCTGAAAAACTAGGCTTGCAGAGAAAACTCCATAAAAGGGGGATCTCCAACCAAGGATCCTTCCCCAGTGGCAGTCAGCCCTTACATGGGGTCTGAGAGGTTGGCTAGGCTCCAGTCCTTCTGGTCACACAGCTGAATTGCCTTCACTTGTGCTCCCAGGGCTGAGCTGGTTCTTTCCCCAGGTGATCAATCAGTGGGTTAGGCCATGACTCAACAGTTCCCTTATATTTGATAAGAAAACTTCAGGCATGATTTATGCAAGTAAATAGAATAATTAATTTTGTGATAATATACCTTTTATCACGACATGACTTATATCAGATATGTTGAAAATGACTTAATAGAGTGGAATAAAATCTTTCTTTGAATTGTTTTTAGTTGGCCTGATGAGTGTGTAATTGATGGATTTAAATGAAGATGGTACAAATGAAATCTGAAGCACCTTGAATTGAACATGTCCTCAAAATGTACTCTGGCAATTGGCGGAGATGTGAAAGAAGATCAGGCTGACAAAAGTTACTCTAACCCTGAGTGTTCTTCCAAGCAAAGCTCAGCAGAATTTGAGACCTTGATTCATCAAGATTGTCCAATTTTTAAATCATTTAAGTGCTGTATGATATTTAGGCGTGAAGAGTTTTTTATTCATACAGGTGTATGCAGAAATCCACAAGTCATGGTAAATTCCTTGGTGACACAATCACAAACTCTAGGCAGAGCAGCACTGATCTAGTGCACTACTTTTCATTTTTACGGTGTAATCCCTTTTTCCTGTTGTACTCTATTCCTCCACAAGAATAAAATAGATCTTGATAAGAACAACTGTTTCAAATGTAGTTTGAGTGTTCACTGTTTTGCTTGTAAAGTTGTAAATGCATGGGGTCAAATGTCAACCTACGTCGTCTGTAGGTGGGACACAGTTACAGCTATGTTTGATTGGAAAATTTAGTGTTATTTTTGATATTTTTTATCACATTTTCCTTTGCTGAGTCATAATGAGCAAATTTCATTTGTCATTTAACAACCAGAGAGACTGGAGGATACTTTGCTTGTGAAGATGCTGGAAAAAAAGAAGACTGTACTTTCTGCAATAAGAGCTACCCATAGTATTTACATTTGAAAATGGAAGTTTAATGTTCTTCCTCAGAAAACATCTTGAATGATGGAAGAACTGTGTTGCAGACTCATTTAAATTTCATAAACAAAGTTAAAAAACTCCAAGGTCAATCTTAATCTGATTTTTTCTTATCGTTACATAAATTAACCAAAACAAAAGCTGTTTGTCATTTGCTCTTAAATTGCGGCGATTCCTCAACCTGGATCACTTTCTTTTTCTCTTAGTCCAACTCTACTGCAGATCGAGGTTCATAATTAAATGCTACTAAAGGCTCACGATAGAGCTGGCCTCATTGTAAGAGGAGAGGAAAGTTTCACTCTGTTTTTCTGGAAATCTTAAAAAACCTTATCTCAGGCTTGCTATTACAGTTCAAAGAACTCTGCTAAGCCAAAATTTGTGGCTGTAATTTATTTTCAAGGCTTATGATCTACATAAGTGAATTCAAATAATTCCCTCTGAAATATGGTTGTTTATAACATGCCAAATATTGAGTTATGTTTATCAGCTTGGTGACTTTGTATCTAGGCTACAGTTTCCATGAAACAAGAGAGATATTAAATTCCCACAAGACAGTAATACTTGGTACTATGACAAATCTCCCTTACAGCATTGCTGTGTGGGTTAAATATTGATGGTCATGCCTTCATTTGTACCTCACCAGCAGCTCTTCTAAAGCTCTTTATCATTACTTTAACTATATAATTTAAATATTTAACTAAATAATTTTAGGTATATATATAATTAAATAAGACAGCTAATCTGATAAAAGAATAAGATTTGCTAGTTGCTGTTGTGTATTATTTCAATAATGAGCATTTTCTCAAGTAATATGTTAATTTATATTTGGGTATCACGAGGAGATGAGGTTGAGGACAGAGTCCCATCTGTGCTAGGCACAGAACAAAATCTATAGAAAAGGTGGGTTCGTGTCCTTAGCAGCTCACTGTGTGCCAAGGCAGATGGAGGAGAAAAAAAATAGAAGTAATAATAAGAGAAAAAAATGTTATCAGATCAGCCATCCTGATAGCCACCAGCACTCTATTGCTAAATGCATTGTTGGCATCCAGACAAAGAAAAAAGATCCTGGGGTCTTCTGTGTGTTGACCTGTGAGGGTGACTAAGAAAGCCACACAGCTTTTGAAAACCAACAGTATCTTCATAGCTTCATAGCTCTCTTTCTCTAGGTGGGTCTTACGTGACAAAATACATAATGACTGGGCAGCCTTTAAAGAAAATCCCTGAACACAGACGAGCAAAACATCTCCAAAGTCAGGTACAAAGGGCCCATGAGCAGGGACTTGTGCTTTCCTAACAAGTCACGTTGGATTAAGTCACGTTGGATTTCAAGACACATAACGTGTGTATCCACATGATTGTATTTCATAAATTCTGTCCACTGATGGGAGAAGCATTTCTCTTTCCATCCAAGTAGACAAGCTGACGCAATCCACTTGCCCTCAGAAAAGCCTGGCTGCGGTTGGTGGGCTTTAACATACAGATTGGTCTGGAAACTTGTATGCAAGGCACATTGCCACAGTCCCAACTTGTCTTAAGTTCTTGAACTTAAGCTTTTTTTTTTTTTTCTTTGATATCTACATAGGTATATCTTGTGAACATGGTGGTAGTGACTATCCTGCTAAGTCCCTTCTATGTTTAATACCTGAAGCTCTCTTTGTTCTCAGCTGCACTTTATAAAATCTTCTCCTTAGCAAAACACATGCTTTCAGCCAGTTCCCAGCCCAGCACTTCCTAAGTGGCTGTTGGAAGAAAGCTTTTTCTATTATTGCACAAATGGCAACTTTTTCATGCTGCTTGTGTCTTGCAGCCATTTATCCTTATTTTGCACATTCATTCTACTGAGCTATTGTGGGTATCGCATCAGTTCGAAAAGTTACAATGGTAATATGGAATTTGGCAAGGTAGGAAATGAGCTTTTGATGAGCAGTTTCTTAGTAATTGTTTTCTTTGTACTGATTAGAACAGCAGGCTTTCTTTTCTACTCCACCTGGTACACATTGCTTGTGGTTGTTTTTTCCCTTCCCTTCCCTTCCCTTCCCTTCCCTTCCCTTCCCTTCCCTTCCCTTCCCTTCCCTTCCCTTCCCTTCCCTTCCCTTCCCTTCCCTTCCCTTCCCTTCCCTTCCCTTCCCTTCCCTTCCCTTCCCTTCCCTTCCCTTCCCTTCCCTTCCCTTCCCTTCCCTTCCCTTCCCTTCCCTTCCCTTCCCTCCCCTCCCCTCCCCTCCCCTCCCCTCCCCTCCCCTCCCCTCCCCTCCCCTCCCCTCCCCTCCCCTCCCCTCCCCTCCCCTCCCCTCCCCTCCCCTCCCCTCCCCTCCCCTCCCCTCCCCTCCCCTCCCCTCCCCTCCCCTCCCCTCCCCTCCCCTCCCCTTCCCTTCCCTTCCCTTCCCTTCCCTTCCCTTCCCTTCCCTTCCCTTCCCTTCCCTTCCCTTCCCTTCCCTTCCCTTCCCTTCCCTTCCCTTCCCTTCCCTTCCCTTCCCTTCCCTTCCCTTCCCTTCCCTTCCCTTCCCTTCCCTTCCCTTCCCTTCCCTTCCCTTCCCTCCCCTTCCCTCCCCTTCCCTCCCCTTCCCTCCCCTTCCCTCCCCTTCCCTCCCCTTCCCTCCCCTTCCCTCCCCTTCCCTCCCCTCCCCTCCCCTCCCCTCCCCTCCCCTTCCCTTCCCTTCCCTTCCCTTCCCTTCCCTTCCCTTCCCTTCCCTTCCCTTCCCTTCCCTTCCCTTCCCTTCCCTTCCCTTCCCTTCCCTTCCCTTCCCTTCCCTTCCCTTCCCTTCCCTTCCCTTCCCTTCCCTTCCCTTCCCTTCCCTTCCCTTCCCTACAGGCCATATTTGCTGACTTTTTAGGCAGCCATTTGTTCCAGAGGAACTCACTTTCTTGCCCTTTGGCAAGATAATTAATGATCTGAAATAGAAATAGCTGAATTCCTTTGGTGAAGGCATGGATCAAACTTTAAAACAGGTCATTAAAAATGGTTAACAATATCTGAGTATAGTACACTGAGGAAAAAATATGGCAAATTATGACATGAATATTTATTTAATTTTATTAATCCCAGGTTAATCTAGAAAACTTAAAATTTAAAATTTAATTATGAAAACAGCATGTTTACATGATTTCCTCAAGAGAGCAGTTAATATATGGCTTGTTAAATCAGTATCTTTATTATCTTTATTTGTTCTTACTTTCCCTACTTAATAAATATAACATTAACTATTCTTCAGAGGCAATTATCTTTCATAAGCAAGTCAATTACCTTCATTATTAATTTTATGAGAAAGACAAGTTTTATATGCTAATAAACTTATTTTGTCCTTAAGTTCTTTTGTGATTTTGCATAACAGCAAATTCCTTAAGGCATCTGGTAAGAATTTGCTATGAAGTATTGATGATCATTTTTCCTGGAGCTCAAGTGGGTGCAGTAACACCAGGAAATGTTTTACAGATTTTCCTTCGATGCTGATTACTTATGTCTTGATCTGCAGCGGATTGGCTGCTCGCTCTCTTTCTAATAACGATTACATTACCATTCATTACTATTACTATTATTACCACAAGCATTATCATTAATATTATTGGATCTGGAAGAAGAAGCGGACAGAGATGAGAAATAAAACTATATTTAAAAAGCAGTACAGTGCATAGTGTGGCTCACATGCCCAGAGCTTCTACAATCTGACAGTATATAGCAGCTTGTGACATACATCTTTAATGATATAATGTTTCTGTTTTGTCTAAAAAGTGCTCCAGAGGATTTTGTCTTCTTTTTCTAGTGGATTAAAGAGAGATCTCCTAGCTTAATTGTCTCAGTTTTTAGTATATTGTTCTTTACAATATACTATGAGGGTATGTTCTGAACATACCCTCAGTGATTGCCCAGAGCAAAAGCCGTGGATATTAAAAGCCTGGATGAAACACTTCACAACCTGACTGGGGTGAAGAGAGCCTCATTAAGCTTCAGTCTTCTATTTATTGTTAGATCTTGACAATTGTCACATTATAGCTCTCATTTTATGGCCCAGTCCACTGAACTGGGCGAGACCCATGGATGCTCAGCATCCTTGGCACTCTGTCCATTGCCTTTATTTTGACCACCACATTTTGGCAAAGACAACTGAATTTGAAGGCTACATGCCCCTTGGTAAAGCTTTCAAAAGGGCTTATCGCTAAGGCTAGGGCAAATTTTAAATAGAAAAGACCATTCAAACAGCATTTTTTACAGAGTTGGTGTACTTACAGAGCACTATACCAGTTTTTCTGCAGGCAGGGCTCTTACTGAAATTATTTACTTAATACCCATTGCCTCACTCTTTGCTCAAATACACAGCTCTATCATCTTCAGGAGATAGAAGGTAGAAGGTTCTTGGTTTACTTACTCATGTCTACAAGCACAAGAAAAAATTGCTACACATTTTTTTCCCCCTTAAAATATGTTCAACTATTTTATCATTCAGGATTTATGATTATGAACCACTGAATTTCTCTATCCATAAACACAGTAGTAAATGTACAGAAGAATAATCTTGTACTTTTTATACTTTTGTATTATATTTAACTGGTGACGACTTTGAACAGAAGGAAAAGTATAAGCCAAGGAGATATACTATGGAGAAATTTCCTTGTTTATAATGGAGTAATGTTTATCTCTGATCTTTTGATAACTAAACATAACTTTTTGAATCTTCATGCTGTAATATTTCTCTGGAACGAGCTCATGGGCTAAGTTTCTTATTTAACACCTATTCAATTTCTACCAGAAGATCAACAGAAGAATTTGCTGGTTAGTTCTAATCACTACCAGATAGTCGATGGGGAGTTATTTGGGCCCAAGTCCATCACTAGCATGTAGGTGGTAAACAACTGTGTTTGCAATTGAAAGTAAAGCCCCTCATCTGCTGCCCTGATAAATCCTCTTGCAGAATCTGTGGAGATGTCAGCATACTTCTCGAGCTGCTTGAAGTTTTTTTGCACATCTCTGCAGTATCTGCAAAGCACCTGCTGGCAGCTGGAGGAGCAGACCTCTCTACAAGAGAAAACTGCTGACAGAAGAGTGACGAGCTAGAGAGTTGCACATGATTCTTTTTCTGAGCTGTCAGCATGCTTAATTTTGTCTTTCCTTTCATAAGAACTTTGTTTAAACTGAACCAGTATATCCATTTCTAATTTCCTGCCTTATTCTCTCTGCTTTCATGTATTCCTCATGTATCAGCTTCATCCCTTATGCACCAGATTAGAAACCCCTAGCTTCATAGACCCAGGTTTGTGGCTTGGTACTTGCTTTATAGAATTTTCAGTCTTGAAATGCAAGAAGGCCTGAACACAGAAGCAAAGCTTCAAGGATAAGTGTTTGTTCAGAAATGCCACCATTCAAAACCCAATAAAAACATCTAGGTGCTACATATAACAAATTCCAGGTGCAAAGTTTTAGGTCCAAATGGAGGTCATTTTAATTTTATCATTATTTCAAGTTTTACTGTGAAAAGGCAGTTCCAGTCAGTAAATTATTTAAATGGCACAAGAAGCATAAAAGGAGCTTTAGTAAGTCGGAATAGTAAATAAACATTTTTTTATGGTAGATAGAATAAATTTGATGGGCTTAAACTCCAACCATTAAGATTCACCCTTTTAGCTATTCTTCTCACAAGGATATCAAAGCAGTGGGGAGGTAGTCTGGGAAGGCAGATAAATCCACCTCATGAGAAGTGCACGGCAGACAAACATGTGCAGTGAATGGCATACAGACCGTTCTTCCTGACTTCAAGGAAGCTGATGGACAGATCTGCGAGTATGTAATCAGCCCTCTAATTGCATTAGGTGGTAACAATCCAGAATTAAAACAAGTGGCAGACTCAAGTAATTAATTGTATTCCTCTGAACCAGAAATCAGTGATGACTTTTGCAGAGAGGACATCAGACAACATAGTTCCTGCTTTCATTCCAAACTCATAGCAGAGACAGGAATACTAAACACATTCCTTTCTTTGATTTGCTATATCTACCTCATGCTTCATTGACAGTTTCTGCCTGCATATACGTATATAATTAGCATCCAAAAAAGAAATAGCTTTGTCTTCTTCCTGCAGACTACAAAGATATAATACACATGAAGTAATTAGATATTTTGGCTCCTGTAATATGTACAGAATACAATCTCTGCAGAGCAATGAACTGCCAATGGTAAACCTGTCCACGAGGATGCAGTCAAGGGTGCAGGATGGCAGCTTTCCTTGTAATTGAGTACTTCAGAGTTAGACAAATCAAGATAAATTTGCACTCTTCTGTGAAAAGGTGATGTTTGTTACTCTGAAAACCAGCATAATGCTTAGATAGTATTTGCTGTAAGTAAAGAGTTGAACGGAGAAGGCTTTGAGTATAGCTGTATATATTTCTGCATAGTATTTACTGCATTGCATTTGAAGAACTGAAAAATATGGAAAGAACAAAAGCAAAAAATTGTGCAAAATCCCTGTCATCAACAACAAAAAACCTACTTGTTTGAACAGGGACTATCGTACCTACTTTGTCATAGATGTCGTGCATATGGCTGCCTCACATCACATTCTCAGCGTTCTTATTCTCCACTCTTCCTTCTCATCTCCAAAATACAGCACTAGTGACCATTCTCTTTTAGCTCAGTTTCTTTTTTATTACCTACCTTGGATGTATCAATCTAACCATCAAATTTTACACTTCTTTTTTTTTTGTAAAGTCTTTACATACATGACCCAACAAACATAATGTATTGATGTACTCCAGTTGTGCTATGCCTTTGCTGACACATATTGCTTACATCTCCTAGTCAAACCTGCATGTCACCGAATGAAGAAATGCAAAACATGCTGCAATGATTCTGGTTGCTCAAAAAAAATATCAGAGAAACAATCATTTATCTTCAGAACTGTTTTTAGTTTATTTCTTATTACTTGCCTGAAGGTAGGACAACCAACAATACATTCTCTTTTTTTCTATAACACTCTGATCTATTCTTCTAGTCCTTATGGATAAGGGTTGTCAAGGTCCTTATGCAAAGGAGACAAAGGGAGCTTCTCCAACAGCACTATGATGGGAATTTAAGCTAAAAATAGCATAACCTCCAATGATACCTATTCTTCTTTTCATACTACATACCATATTTTCCTTTAAATGACTGCATGCCTGTGTACCCTTCCATAAAGGAGCATTTATTTTTTCGTTTAGTTTTGGCTCACTGACTTCATCAAAGGCTTAACGAGCATAAAGAAGAGATAGACAGCTGAATACACTCTACCTTTTTGACATAACAGAGTGGGGATTATGCTACACAGACAATTTGATGATAGACTGTACAGAGCACGTCACATATATTTTTTTAAAGCGAGCTCTTTACAGCAAGCTGTCTGGCTGAGCATAAAAGCTTTTGTAATATGATTTGAAGGACAGGATGAGAAAAAAAGGCAAGTTACTGTATTGAACAACTTCACTTAATTGCAAATCACCGAGTTGGTTACGCAGGAGGTATCTGAGGATGCAGGTACAATTTTAATGACCATTTCCCCCAAAAGCAGAGCGCTTCTATTTGTTCAAGACAAATTAGTTTGGCATGGTGCTCAGCGTGTTCTTTGTTTATGCCATTAAGGTAGAACAGTTTAAGGAGTGAACTGAGAAAGTTTGCTCTCTGCAGATTTTTTGTTAATTTTTTTTTTTTTTTTTTTTTTTTTTAAGCCGGAATTGCATTTTGTATTCTTATAATATTGTCCACAAACTCTAGGCTTCATGGAAAACCCTAAACATCTGTAGTTTATGAACTGCATCTTTACAGATTAAAGACGTAGGTCAAAGTTCTTCTTCCGTTAAATTCTTCTATTTTATAAACAGCAGAGCATCTTCAATATCAAAGGCAAACATTCTCCTTTTCCAGGGATATATTATAGCTTTGTCATCAGTTTCTTTCTTCAGAAATGAAAGAGCTAGAATCAAATACTCTCTCTCCAGGAGCCAGAGAAAGGATCTCTCACATTTGTAGTAGATGAAAGGGCCAGGGGAATCACTCATAGTTGTTTTCTATTTTGGTGAAAAAGGAACAACTTGGCCCACGTACACAGATCCAGTTTTGTCCCCAGAGGTGCATCTCAGATAGAGAAAAAAGTTCTTCATTCAACTGGAAACCAAGAACAAAACTATCTGGGTTCAAACTGACTCCCATTGCTTGGGGTCCCCGTTGGTGGCTCATGTCCATGGCTAACTTGTACACCTTCCTCAGTCATTCAGTCTTCTTGAGCTTAGCACTGAGCTTATGTTTTCTTAGCACACGTAGAAAAGATTCACAGGGTTAGTTTATTAATATGCCACTTATTCTCCTCAGCAAGTGTCAAATGAAATCCAATCAAGAGGAACTGCAGGTGCAACGGGAATTACCAACTGATTGCTACATAATTCTAAATAATCCCTTTGGTAGAACTACAACTGATCTCTCCAATGTTTTCCTGTAAGCCAATTAGAAACTAACAACTGAGTCTGGAAGACATAAAATAGAATCATAGAACAGAATAGAAAATATTAGAAGTCTGCTTTACTTCCTTTATTTACCACAAGAACCACAATAATCTGCCTTTAGAAGAAAAGATGCTCAACAGAAATTTATAGGGAGAATGATTTGTAATGAGTTATAAATTCAGTTCAGATGAGAAGTACAGCCAGAATAATTTGGATACTTGTAAAAAGTATAAGCTTTCTTCGAGCTGTTCTAATTTTTCTACAAACTTTTTTACTTAACATTTAAGGCACGTGGTCAAAAAAATCCAACAAATACAAAATATACCACTGCAAATGGCAGCTATTTCTTTCAACTCACACTGCTTCTGTTACTGCATGCAGTCCTTCAGTTTTGGCACATTAAAAACTCTTGCTCAACTAATTGTAAGAATCACAGCCTCAACATAGATATTAATTTAAGAAAAAAAATCACTGTTATGCCATTGTTTTTGAACCCTTCACCTCTTTCCAAAGAGTCCAAAAGCACTTATCTTCTTGAAGGTAAGCAAGGGGATCTTTTTGCATTTTTTGTTAAATTGAAGAAAGGTACCGGGCTTGTTTCAACTCTCAGCTTTCTCCCTCATTTTCCCCAGTATTATTTTCACTATGCATTGTCTACACTGAGTTTAAGTTCCCTGAGGCATGGCCTGTTTACTCTGTATTATGAAGTTATTAGCACAGTGGTTCATGTTTTTTGTACTTCAGGTGGATTCCTCAAGTACCTGTGATATTCTGGACTGTTCTCCACTAGGACATAAACGCTCTCACCCCAAAGTGACGTGCATGCATCTAAGAGTAATGACTACACAAATCAGCCCAAAGACTGGTGGGCACTTCTATCTACATGGTGCATTGCACAAGAGATAACCAGAAGAGAAGTTATATGATGGATGCCAGGGAACCTGTGGAGGAGGAGATAATTCTGATGTGCAACTTCGGAAAACTGAATGTTTGTTGTGACACAAAAAAGTGTGCGTTATTTGGTGAAGGCTATACAGGATTAATTCAACAAAATCATTAAGTGACAGGATTTTCAGATACAGTTGCATAAATCTGCATGCCTGCTATGAATTTTCTCTCTTGCTGATCATTTTTGGAAGTTAATTCTATCACAATACTTTTTGCATGGAACAATAAATAAACAGAAATGGAAATCAAGTGAGATAAGGTCTTAAATTATTTCACGTACCGTTGTGTAGTCATTTTTGAACAAATTGGTTTCTTTTCTTGCTGAAAGATCAAATTCTTGTCTATTAGAAGGATCAGAAAACACTACTGTACTCTGCAGATAGTAATCAAAGTGGATTTTATATTTTGAACTATTATTTCAGCAGAATGAGGTACGATTATCAGGATGCAATGCTACCTTTAGGCAAGTTGTGTTTCACTGCATATTCCATGGGAGATGCCATTGACATGGAAAGCATGGCATGTGTAACCCTAGGAAACTAGCCTTTAGAATCATCCACAATCAAATAACTCTGCTCACCTACAGTCCAGATGCAGGAGGTTCAAAGCCAGTCTGTCTAGAAGATATGTTCTTGAATGGTGTAAAATGAATTAGATCAATTAATAATTTTTTTGGTAGTGATATGAATCCTTCTGTTAAAATAGCCAGAATTTTACCTAAACTAATCTAGCAGGAAGCACAAAATAGGTAAAAAGCAATTTAAAAATCTTCAAAGTGCTCTTATTTGAACTGTGCACATGAAACACTGGTCTAATGTGTTCCTGGAGAGTGAATTCAGTTAAGCATAATATTCTGTTAAATTCACTGCTAAAATATTTATCTTGCACTGAGGGTTAGTTAAGACCATGCAGCGGGCATGCTCTGTTTTCATGCTTTCATCCTGCTGAGGTCCAGAGATGGGCTATTCCAACACATCCATGTTGCTTGGGCCCCACACTCAGCTCTGTACCTACCTTTGGGGCCATATTCTTAGAGCTGTTTTCCATCAGGGAAAGCACAAGATTTGGGGCTGCATTTCCTTCCAGAACTTGATTTATAAATAGTTTATAGAAGATAGTTAAATTATTGATGGATGTTAGATGTGAGCTACAGATATGAGTAGCCAGTATTATGAATGTTAGAGCACACAGCCAAAAGGGGAGTTGGACCAGGCAACCTCTTCAGGCCCCTCTCAGTTTCAGCCATTCTGGTGTTCTTGGTTTGCTAAAGAGCACTGGGAGCCATACACACCTCAGTGCATTTGAGATCTGCCACTTCAGAAAACTGAATGCAGGCTCCTCACCAAGATTGTCAATCATCCTCCATCCTCCCAAGGAAGAACAGAGCTTGCAAAAGGCTTAACATGGTCAAGATGTTTCCAGGCATTACTTCTACCTTTGAAAGATGTTTCTGACTTGACATGAAAATTATAGATCGTAGTGACAGCAGGTTTTTTGGGCGTTTCTTTGCATTTTTTACTGTATCTATATTGACATTTTCCCTGAACATTATTCCTTAAGCAGCATTGTTTTCTAGGTAATCATTCCTCAGTCTGTATTTCTGATGCAGGTTGGGAAGATAGGGCTGCACGTACAACTCTTAGTCCCAGTGCCTCATAACTGTTTAATCTCTGCATGCTGAGTCCTATCATCTGATGGAAACACTTTGTTTCCAGCCTATAGGCACGGAATGGGGACTGTAGGTACAGATCAGTTTCTTAAGAGTATCTCTTTTATCCAGTTTTCATGGTATCACACACTCTTAGCTCTGATTTATAAGGGTGGATTCTCAGTAATCACGTTGTCCACATAGCATTAGCTGGGGGAGGCATGTGCAGGGAGTGTGCAAAAATCAGTTTGCTGTAAAAGCTGAAATCAGTTTAAAATTTGCATTTGGGAGATCAGACAGATCTCACTTCACTGCTTCTAGAACACAGGGATATGTGTCACGTTCAAAATACATACAGTATTTTTATATTCTTAAAATTAAATAGAACTATTTGAACAGCACTGAATTATTGCTTAATGATGTAAAAAGGAAATATCATTAGGATGATTGTAATGTAATCAAAACAAGAATTTGTCTCTCCTATCAGTTTTTACTTAACATAATAATTAGAAGCTTATATTTATTGCAGGAATGTAAGAACTGTGGTAAGGAACGTAATTAACCTTAGATTGGTAACACACTGACATGCAAGGAGCCATGCATTGACAATCCACCACATCTCATATACGTAGGTCTTTTGCCATGATGATTTCCCTCATGTTTGTTTTTTTGCTTTTATTTTTCAAATTACTTATGAACAGTAAGACAGATCTTTCTTTGAAACTAAACTGTTACAATTTGTTAATTGGAACTAAAACTAAAAAAAAGCATGAGTTTTGTTCTGCAAGATTCACTTCAGCGAAGGACGAAGCAATCATTTCACCACTGTTCCCTGAAATTACATTCTATTTTTTCCCCACATATCTGTTTCTTTGGATTCAATATATGATGATTCAACTGCAAATATATTTGGAAAATTATAGCCTGTAAACAATATAAACTGTTTAAAATAACACTGGTGTTTTACTTTTCAGGTATTACAAATGCACTTTTTCTGAGGGACAAACAAAATGGTGCTCTTTTGGCTTTATGTTTGAGAAAAGATTATAAAATTGTATTACATTTCCACATTAATCTAAGAGTATGCGATTCAGTTCTTTTTACATTTAATCCCTTTTTATAGAGACAATTGCCTTGCTCTTGGTAAACTGGGTTTGATCAAGTAAGCTGGCTGAAGACTGCAAATCTTTTAAAGGAAAACCATTCATTTATAAAATGTGACCACAATTGAATATATAAAGGAATATAAAGGAAAGAACTTGAATATGTAAATGTGGCTTTACGGGCACAATTATAAACTACATAATATTCATGAGACTTTGTTTTCTGATCTCTTCCGTGTAGTGCCTATGCCCAGACTTCCAGAAGAACTGAATACGATGCAACCCATTGACTTCTAGTAGACTCATGGTGTTGGTAAGCTCTCTGTGGCAAACCAGCATGATGTTTCAGAAGGCTTGAGAAGTGCACTTCTAACATACCAGGAGGAAATGTAACCCCCCCCCCTTACTCTTTTACTTCATAATCATATTCCATCAAGTGTTCTGCCAGCCCTCAATACAAGAAACACAATTCAACTCTAGCTGATTTAGAAGGGATTCCAATCTGTACCACTTCTTATCATTCAAAAAGATTTATCCCCCTTTTCCAAGCAATGCCAGAACCAGGCACTGTCTCACCCCAGTCATCAGCATTATAATAAACTTCCTGCCAGCAGGAAGATACCTGAGCTTAGAAAACATAGTTTAATACACTACATTGATCCCATCAACTTTTGATATTTTATCCTTTGTCAGGCACGTGTTCAAAGGTTCCTGGGGAGGGTAGAAGTGAAATATACGAAGACTGGTTGATAGATCAATACAGTGCTTATTGCATACAAATTTTAAGTCATTTGCAAGGTAGAATGCTTGCTTCTGTTCGGATTAAAGTGTTAGATAATTTGTCCCAGTTTTACCATTCCTATGGTAAAATACCATAGGAATTTTACCATACATACATTTTACCATACATTCCTATGTAGCTGAATCATCATCATCATCATCATCATCAGTATAGGTTTGTGAAAATATTTAGTGCAAGACAACAATTTGGCAGGGAGACGTACGGGTGAGTTAGCATGCAACTTAATGGGTTAAGTCCTAATTAAGTAGGCTATCAAAACATTTGTTTTTCTACTGAATTTTCATCTTTCTTTGAAGATGAACTTTACCCTGTTTCAGAGTGTAGCATTCATTCCAGTCTTGAGCATAATTTATATTTTAATATTCAGACTTTTAGTTTTCCTACAAAATTGAGTGGATAAATAGTCTATGATATTCCTATTCACTAAATGTAGGCAGTCCTATAGCTAACGTGTGCCCAGTGACAACAGATCTGCAGAGCGTGTTATTCACCTGAGATTAATGATCTTGGCACTAGACAGGAGTAAATGCCTGAGGAATTCTGATTAACCATTCTAAAGGCATACTGTCATATGCTGTGCCAAGATAAAACTCAGGAATACATTTAAGATGCATTTTTACACTGTGGCTTTCTCATAAGTCTTAGATAAATTTTCACCTGACTGAGATGGAAAGAACACCTCCCTGACTGCTACATAGCAGAATCATAGAATCACCAAGGTTGGAAAAGTCCTACAAGATCATCCAGTCCAACCATCAAGCACGACAAATATCCTATCACTAAAACAACAGAAATTTTACCCTCTGTAAAATGTTAGGTCTTTAAAGTTACAAACTTGGGGCCAGGTGCTTGTAAGTCTTGAAGATGTCTTAAAATAAACCAAAAAGGCTGTTCCATGTATAGAAGTCGTGGCTGTCACTGGATAACTTTAAAGATGTTAAATGAATCTTGGGCACAGTTCCTCCCTCCAACCAACAAGGATGGTTACAGCTTTCCCATTTGTGATCCAAACCAAATGGTGATGAGATTTCTTCCAGAAGAGGGGAAACTAACAAAACATGGATTTTCTGCTCTGCAGAAGAGATGTTTTCCGTCCTGCGTCAACAGGAGCTGGAACTATAAGATAGGCATGCTAAATTCTTCAGCTGGCCACAGATATGATATGAACAACATAATGGACACAGTACTAAAACAGAGCTTTTCAAAATACGTGTTAAATTATTACTGTCATTACACACACATACAAGAAAAAGCTATTTTTATCTCTAAAACAGCAAACAGCTTTTTCTCTGACATTTTGTATTTAGCTTGATTACAGGTGTTACAAGCATCCGCCCATACACTCATCACATTCAACCTGCAGACACTAGCTGCATGTTTCATATTTTTCTTTTTCATCCTCTCCTCATGGTCTGCCATTTTACTCTCCAGCAGAGTCTAATTAAAACCGATTTCACAGAGAACTTCCAATGCTTCTTTACCATTTTACAGGACTGCAAATGATCTCAGTGAGAGCCTTTTCACTGTCACTCTCAGCAATACTGAAAATAAGGAAAAAAAAGCACACAACAGCCTGGATTCAATACAACAGCTGTACTCTTAACTTCTACTTAGGTGGCTAATTTATCTCAGGGAAGAGCCTAAAGCTTAAATGCTTTGTTGAGGTCTGGCGTTCAGATATATAGAAGCCAGATCTTATGCAGTCACTTCTGAAATTCTCAGTCCTCTGCACACACGTACACTTTTATCTGCCCTCTGTTTGAACAATGGAAATTTTTTTTATTGCCTCCTTTTCTGTATCATAGCCCACGTGCCTAATTCTACAGCCAACATTTGCCTGCTAGTCCACTATTTTACACTGTGATTCAAATGAGTTTATAAGCAGGAAGAAAAGGAAGGGAGGGACATTAATTTGATTCTTTTAATGTCTGTGAATTAAGATCTCCAGCTGTGGAAAACTAATGCAATGTATGGTCCTGCCAGCATCAGCAGCCATGGAAGTGCCTGCTTCCAAGGATTTGTTTAGATTTTGGTGAACACCCTCTGAACCAAAGATAGCTTGTTAGTTCTTGTTCATAATGAATTAGATAAAAAATACAAATTCTCGTGGTACAACATTTATTGACCTTATTTCTGCCAGCTTTGATGTTTGATTTTTCATTAGAAAAATTCATTGAATATTTTGAATCTAGGAAACTAACTCTAGGGAAAAGTTTATTCATAAAGTATATGAATTAAAAAAATGACTTTTGTTAGAAGTATGACTGATGAAAACATTCAACTGAGAAAGCAGCACCGGCCCCAAGAAAAGGAATCTAGATATGCTCTTCTTTTTCTTTGAAAAACCATCAAAACTAAAGTGGGGGATATTTAATAATATCTTTTAATAACTCCTGACTTATCTTTTTTTCAAAATTGATTTGGAAAACCTGCCAGCAACAGAAAACATCAAGAGCCAGGAGAGAAGCAATGCCTTACCAATCAGCTGCTATATTCCTGTAGCTTCAGAAGTGTAAAAGATTCAATACTTATGACTAGCTGGAAAAATAACACCATTAATTATTCTAATAATTACAGAAAAGGCACATGGATGTTTTTAATGAACATTGCCCATTACGATGCAAAGATATTATATCAATTAAGCACAAACTACATAATTTTAGATCCCTGACATTAGAATAGTTGTAAACAAGCTTGCCAGAATAGAAAAATATGGGAGAAAGGAAACAAACAAGATAGATTTTAGCAATAGTGTGGGATGGCTGGTCCTCTCTTATTAGGCACTGTGGATTGCTTGCCATTTCACTGTCATTAGATGCTGTTGGGTGTAGCAGTTGGATCTGTGACCTTTCTGCATTTTCAGCTGAATGTCAGAACTACAAGAATAAGCAGCAAAACCAATTGCACACAGATTTTTGTGTACTCCTCTAACACAAAGCTGACCCATTCAGACCAAATGAAATCTTGACTGTATTAAAGGCAACAATAAAATCTCTCCTGCATTCATTCAATTTTATTTTAGCTTCTTTTCTTTTTATTACAGCAAGCTCAATATAAACACCAAGGAATAAATAGTTTATCTGTGTAGCCTCTGCTTGGCATCTCCTGGATTTCAGAACTGCCACTTCTCAGACACGTTACTGTGAGCTGTTCTACAAGAACTGGGACACTTGGAGCCATGGCAGGCTCAAGGTACTGCAGACAGCTTCTGTGTATCCCTGGGGATGACTAAGGCAACTACACCATTCCGTGTGCTAGGTAGGAACATAGCATTGCTGTTAGATGACAAGGAATTCATGGCCTCTGACCTTCTATTCTGTCAAGTTCCTTCACTTCCTTCCATCTATGCGTGTCAATTGTACCTTCTTCCTAGAGTCCAAGATATTTTTATGGTCACTATAAGTTGCTAGAGTTTGAAAGTTAAGAATCCCAGGCCTTTCAATCCCCCCTTCCCCCCCATGTTAGCTGTTTGTTAATGAAACCTGGGGGTGTTTTCCATAGCACTCTGTGAATTCAGAGCAAATATCTCCTTCTGCAGAGATTTCCAGCTCACAAAGTTCTCAGGGATTGCACTTTAAACAGACAAGTTGTTCTGGTGTATCTAAGGGATTTGCACAGAGCTTAAGCTCAATGCACAGCTGAATGGCATTTGTGATTAAAAGGCAACTCTCAAAATCAAGTGGAAATAGATCCACCCACATTAGAAATAAATAGTATTATAAACCTTTGAGGGCTGCTCACAAACATCACTAAACAGCTGACACCACAGAAAACAGAAGAATGTAGCACAAAAAATGGAATGCACTTTAATATTTTGTTACTGTTATTTCATCTACTTACCCTCTGTGTGCTATTTTCCCTCATTCCATATTTATTAGGCCACTAACTGCTCATCTGCAAGGCCTCATTCTTCCTCCATAGCTCCACTGCCACATCCCCAGAGAGCTGCTGCCCTGTCACAGGGAGTTTTATATGAGCCTGAGGAGCTGGGAGAGCACAGAGGGTTGTCTCAAAGCACACCAAATCCTTTGAACAGAACAGATCCTGCTGCCAGCATCCAGCACAGTCCGCCAACTAGACCTTGTTGTCCTACAACATGCAATAAGGTACATCACAGAGGTCTCTCCTACAGAATCCAGTACATTCCAAAAGTCACCAGGAGTGAGCCATTGGCTCACGTGGCAGAATGACATCTGGCTTTGCAAATACACGTATGCATCTCCATCTCATTACTCTCCCACTGTATCAGTGGAGATGTCTGTAAATACAGCTTGTTCCATTACTGGAGTACAAAGAATAAAAGAGTTAGCAAGAAAAGGAAAAAAAATTATATCCTCATCTATATGGAGTTGTGTTGTTTCTGATCACAGCCAGGAAGCAGGTAGAAAAAGAAATAACCTCAGAGATGCTACTCAGGGTGAAGAGAATATTAAAGAGCATAGTGGATGAAAGTGGCTGGATAAGCATTCTTCTGAGGCAGAATGTAAATGAAAAAAGATAAAATTGGTGGCTGAGGCAAAACGTGCATCTTATGAATTGTAAAATTATCACAGTATCCAGTCTTTTCTTCTGACAATCATAATAACAGTAAAATCTAAATTAATGAGTTAGAAACAACTCTAAAATGATGATCCAGCCTTTTTAAGAGGAGAAGTAGTGGTATAGTAGATATGTAGTGCTGATTGCAAAGTACAAGAAGGGGGATGGATACTGAGAGAATACTGAAAACAACAACAAAAAGCAGTCAGGAGAAAGAATGGATCACCAGTGATAGAAAGCATGAAAAGGTGCCTGTTTAAATCCATGATCAAACTGAAAAGGGGAACTGAAGAAAGCAAGGGTAGATGCCATCACAAGCTGGGCATAGAAAGGAAATTTCCTTGTCAAAAATGGTTATTGTCTTCTAATTATTTGATATACTTATATACTTACGTGCTGGGAATAAGAAAGAGTGAAATAAGATAGTCATCTGCCAAATATTTTTATTCCTAATTTTCTCTTTTTCTACTCAAGAGTATTTTCTACTTCAAGAGTATTTGCATGCAAGAGGATCACATGGTATTCTTAGATGGTTCTTACCACAGTCATGTTCTTTAATGAGTTTTTAGTAGTAGTACTGATCTGAAACACATATCACAACTCCATAGCATTTAGAAAGAAAAACATGGCAGTTAATTTATTATAATTAAATAAGAAAGTGGCAATAAAAAAAAAAGAAGAGCTCATTGAACAGAGCAACTAATCATTGCAAGCTGTCTTGTTAACAGCTATAGATTTCTTTCACAGTAGGAAAGACATCAATCAGAAGGAGAAAGTCCAAATGATATTCAGTTCCTTAGAGGTCACTTCTCACAGTCAGAGTGGAAACTTCCAAATCTTCCTTGCTTTCTCCACTACAGTTCAAAATGGTTAGTTATAATGTGATGCCAGCTAGGTTGGAAATGGTCTTTTAAAGCAGGATCCCTAGAGAAAGTATTTCTGTCTTTTGATCTCTTCCTCATTCTGACTGGGGTAGACACCTCCTTCTGATGTGGTTACAAAGAGCTTGAAGCAGAATTCTGATCTAGCCTTGTAGAAAATAGTGTTAATCATATCAGATAATATTTACAAATCTTGGTAGACATGTACCACACTTCCTTATGCTTTTATTCTCATAGAGATGTCAGCTGGAAGAGACTTCTGGAGGTAATCAAGTACAGCATTCTACCTGAAGCATGACTAAACCCAGCCTTATCTACTCAAGTCTCTAAAGATTTTACTTCATAACCACATTAGTAGCCTGTTCCACTACTGCTTTGAAGATTTTACTAACATTCAACTTTCACTTTTCAAATTATAACTTACAGCCATTTGTGACTGTCTGGGGATTTTCCATTACCATGATACTTTTTTCTTGGGAGTTCAGATCTGTCTTCCTGGTAATGCTCCCTCAGTAAGCTACCAGATCACAGAAATATATTCTTATAAACACATGCATCTAGTGGTCAGATGAGTCATTATTTTACTTAGGTGAGTGAAGCTCAGGGAAGCTCAGCACTATACCACAGCTATTTAGTAAGTTTTTTTTTTTTTTTTAAACCAAAAGCCTTGAGACTTGAGCATCTCACAGGACAGAAAACTATTACAAAATCTAAAGTATTATCAACTACGTGTGAGAGCATTATTAGGATACGTACCTGCATTTCTTCTTAAGATTTCTTTTACTCTTAGATGTGCCTTCACCCATTAGGGATGCTGAAGCTTACACTATCTGTGATGAAAAATTCCCTATTTTAGGGAGCATTCCCTTTTTCAGTTAGGGTAGAGACAACAACAACCATGACCTAATTCTCAGTGGAGCCAATGGTAATAGCTTGCTGCTCTTGCATAGATTTAGATTAAAATTTTCATGAGTGTTTCTAATGCTGGTAAATGCTTACCCTCCTGCCATGAGGCAAGGTCCACACTCAGATCTTCCCCAGTTCTGGAAAACTTTAAATCATAACATTGGGTTTTCTGGACAGAAGGTGAAAAAGGATTGGAAGTCAGGCAGAACATTAAGTAAAAAATTCACAGTGAAGAAAAATAAAGATAACTTCCTGATCCTATTGTAAATTAGAAGAAAATATTTCCAAGTGAAAAAGCAGATGAAAGAAAGTAAATACACATAGAGAATAATACAGTGTCTCCTTTAGAAAAGATTTTTACAGAACCAGCAGCATTCTCCACAGCTCAGAAACATAGAAGGAAAAAAGCTATACACCTATCTCAGCATGTAACAAACAGAACAGTGATATAAGAAACGTAATGACAAAGGAACTCATACAATAGAAAAGTGTTATATGGGAAGAAAAAAAGGACAGCTCACCCATCTCCAAAGACCAAAGCTCATAAAAGAGAACTCCACCAAGAAGGGACATCCAGAAAAAGATCCTTCTCCAGTGCCAGCCAGCCCTTAAATAAGGTCTTTCTGTCACACAGCTGAATTGCCTTCACCTGTGCTCCCAGGGCTGACTTGGTCCTTTCCCCAGGTGCTCAATCAATAGTTCAGGCCATGACAACAATTCCCATACGCTCCACCCCTTCACAGCAAGATCTAATGATTGGGATGGTTGAAGAGTGAGTCTTCCCTAATACAAGGATCTAATGCACTGTGACACTTATCTTGTGATTCTTCATGGATAGGAATGCTGAAGAATGCATTAGCCAGGTCTAGGACACAATGGTAAGTTTCTATCTCCCTACTCAGTGTGTTCATCAAAAAGGCAATATAGGGAATGGCTGCATGAATGGGTGGCATGATCTTGTTTAACTCTGTGTAATCCACTGTCACTCTCTATGTGCCATCTGGCCTCTGCACTGGCCATATGGGGAAATTATATGGGCTGTTTGCAGGCCTTATGATCCTTACTTTTTCTAACTACTGCACTGTTCTAGATATTTCCTCCTACCCCTTTCTCCTGGGAGTCTATACTGTTTACTATTAGTGATTCTGCGTGGACTGGGAAGGGGAATAGACTCATGTCTTGCATGGCCTCTTAATATTGCCTGCACTGCCCAGATACTAATACAGTTCTCTCTTTGTCTGAACTCTCCTACAGTTGTCTGGAGAATCTGACCTGATGTACTCAGGGACTGGGGCAATAGACACTTTATACTCCCGGTGCGGGAGACGCCCAACCCCCAGTTTCAATCATGTTTGGGTAGCAGGAATGGTCTGTCCCTCAAAACCACCAATCATTGCTCTGTTTCTTTGAAATTTAGTCAGATCACCATAAATGACAAGCTTCTGTGCCCATGTCCACCAATGCTGTAGCCTGTTATATGCTTTTTCGGGACCAAAAAAATCTTTAATTCTACATAGGGCCTCTGGTCCTTTTTGGAGGTCCTGGTTAAAGAGGACCTAACATCCCCTGTCACACCATAAACTGTCTGAGTGCCAGGTCTTTTTCCTCAGGTGGGCATTGCATCTTGAGTCATCTGAGGAGGCTTTTTCCTTCTATTAGGGACTATAAAGCCCTTCTAGGTTCCAGGTTCTTACTGGTATTTGTTGAATTATTTGTAACTCTGCTCTTTCAGGAGTATTTTGAAATTCCTAATCATCTTGCAACTATTTCCATAATTGAAGTACAATATAATTAGGTTGCTGGTCAATCTTGGTAAAGGCCAAGTATTAGGCCAAGAAATGTGGCATGCTGCCACTAACCAATCTATTAATGAATGGCTTTCATCCTGGTGTGGTATGGTGGCATATAATCTTTATCCGAGGGCAGGGTGTGAGGTGACAGATGCCAGCTTAGAAATTTCTGGTCCATTAACTACAACACTTTCTGCTGCTGGTTCCCATAATTTTACAAGATAGGTATACCTTCCCTAGGCTTAAGTTGAAATTGCTGTGCTAAGTCCATTAATCTGGTTGCTGTATTGGGGCAGGCTGTCACATACAGGTGAGTTTAAGCACCGGGGCATTGATAAGGGGCACCCCTGCTGGTCTATCTTGTATTTTCTTTGTTTTTTGTGTTGTTATAGGTCAGATCTCACAGGGATCCATCTCAGGTGGAGCTTTGAGATCTGACCATGTAACTTTGTCTTTTGAATCATCCAGGTCCATTGAGTTAGAAGCCTGTGTATTTCCTAGTGCAACATTCCAGACTTGGATGCACTTGGATTCGATGCACTTGGATGTATAGGAACATGGCATATGCTTTGCCAAGAAAGTGACCTACAGATCTGATTACTTTTTCTGTAGAAGCACGTACAAAGACAGATGCTCCACTTTTAGTAAACCATCAGAAAGATTTGAACATTCTAGATGCCCTCATACACAATTTATTTAGTGAACTACACCATACTTCAAAAAATGCAGGAACTGATAAAGCCTGAGAACTGATGAATAGTGCATTGCTGCTAGTGATCACAGTAGAAGAGAATAACATAACTATAATTTCTGTTAGATCCTCCTCCACCCCCAAATTTGCATGTTCTTTCTTTTGTTCCACATACTGAGGCATAGAGATTTCAATAACTGTTTGCTAATCTTTTCAGAAAACAATTTTCACTAGCTGTAGCATAATAGTTAAAGGAAACAAGACTTCCTTAAATGTGCAGCAAAAAAGAAAGCATTCTCAAACAATACATTTACTCAATCAAAATTTCTCAGAGTATATCACTATTAAAAATTAGAAATGTAAATCATACTCCTAAAGAGGTAGAGTTATTCCCACATTTTGCCTTTCATCTTCTATGTCAGTTCCCATTGAGGATCCTTTGGTCCAGAATGAGAACAAAGATCTGGCAATACATTTCTCTGTTCCTGGTGAAATTCTTTTAAAAAATTTAGGTAGACTCCCACCTTGATTTAGTGACTGTATCTATGCTGTAGGTTTTGGCTGTGCTCTAAGGCCCTGCTCTGGTGGGACCCAGCTGTGTAAACTTGGCTCTGAGCTCAAATGAAATTAAGTGCAAGGCAGCTGTACGGAATCCTTCAGAGTCATAAGATAGGTAACATTATAAACAGGTAGGATTGGTAATGTGACTATGAGTAGTTAAATAATTCAAGATGAAAATCAACAACAACAAAAGAAACTCCACTAGAATAGAGAAGTATAAAATCCTAAAGAAAAAAAAAAAACACAAAACGTCTGGTTGATGATGCTAACTCAACAACATCAAGGATTCACTTCAGCAAGAAGCAGAGCCTGGCCATTCTCCTGACCTTTCCACCTAATCAGAAAGCCACTGGAATTCCTCTTAGATGTGGTGAGCATACTAACACATAGCCTATTCACTCATTAAATCTCAGCTGTCTTTTGTTCACATTTCCCAATAAGAAATTTCAATACGTGTTTAAGCTGAGAATATACTGCTTGCAGAGCCTTCTGTGCAAGCTAAAGTTCTCTGCATGAAGTGGCTCAAAGAAAGAGGCCTGGAAGGTTATCAGGGCTCCACACATTTGCAAGGGTCTGGTTCCTTCAGCTGTACGAAGCAAGACCTTGGCTGGGACAAACCTATGCTGTTCAGCTAGTTCTGGAACAAAGCATGGTGGTTTCTGGGTCAGCACTGAGTTACAGTGCAATTAGAATTAGCACCTAGACAGAAATGGTACTCTGAGTCCTTCAGGTTAGACGTGACCTATGACAAACAATGGCAGTCCCATTTGGCATCAGTGCTTGCTGGTGAACCTATGTTTCATCTCCACAACCAGCAGGTGTTACTCCTCTGTTGTGGCTGGAGTTGTTACAGACTCAGCTGCAGTTATAAGATACTGAATTCATATAAGATGGTAGAATCCTTAGAGTTGGAAGGGACCTGTGATGGCCATACAGACCAACTCCCCTGCAATGAACAGGGATTGTCATCTGTGATCATACTCTTTCAGTATTTCATCTTGATAGATGCACTCTCTGTCCTCACCCTTTCTGTGTCATTAACTGCAAATGAACTGTTGAAACTTTTGGAGTATGTTCCATTACAGGACATTCATTATTTAACTGATAAGATTAATTGCTTCCTCCTCAAATTACAGTGAGACAAAACCGCCATTAAAAAGAATTAGAATAGCTTAAAGTTTTAAAAATTAGGTCCAAATTACCTTCTGGAATCAGGAAGCTGACCTAGCCCATTTGTTTTAGGAATTAAATGAAAGAAACCAACCCAAACATAACACAAGCTATAGAGAAATGCTCTCATGGAAAGAGACGTGAGCCTTCCCCTCGTGTCACTGAACAGCCCTTCCAAAAAGTTTGCAGAGAGGTACTTCATAATTGCTTAAACATACACAAAAAACACTTTTTTTCTTTCTAGTGTACTTGCTTCAATTTCTGCCTGTGAAATAGGTGGGAATACACTTAATATTCCATGAGCATCCAGGGTCCAGAGGAGCAGTGTACAAAGTGTGCACAACAAGCTCTGAGGAATTAGACCTTGGTGCTTGTTAGCAGGTTTTTGCATAATTCCCACTGCACTTCTTTGTGTAAGAAGGAGCCTTACTAACTCACACATTTAAAACCCCTGGGAAACGCAGAATCTCAACCTCAATCAGGTTAAATAGCAGCACAAACTGAAAATGCTTAAATATGGGTCTGAAAGCAATGACTTGAAAACATGAAATAATTCACAAATGCTTTCATTGTCATTAGGGATCAGTACCTTCCATGTCCTCTACCACTTATTTTTTCTTATCCTACTCTGTGTATCATGTCCCACACATGACTTTCATGAAGAATGCACGTAGTGTTCTAAGTCATGTTATTTTCAAAGTTGTCTGTAGTAGCCATTTTAATATCTGTAATCTAGAGTAGATAGCCAGCCATTTTACAGAAGACCTGCACAACCCTGAAACTTAATTCTGTCGCTTAGGCTGAAAGCTGTTCTGTAAAACACATTGGCTGGCTCTGCTGTCAGTAGTGGTGGACTCGATCCATGTGGTGCTTGAAAAATCATATTGTGACCCATCCAAACTACCCTGATAAGAGCCCCCCACCCCTGATGCAGCTGTGATGATCCTGAAGCTACCTGCTCACTTTGGTAACTCCCTTAATCTGAGTATCATTACCACCTAATGGCTCGGGGGAAACACACTGCACTGTGACCCATGCGCTTGTACCTCATGCCATTAGTGCTACAGATAAAATGATTCGAAGAGCTACAACCTGTTCTGACAGCAGCTGTTTCAGAGAAATGAATGTGATAACTCCAGCAATCCCTATGCTTCATTTCAATTGCAGAAGGAGATTGTGAGTTTGCAAGGGTAAGTGAAATTGCAATAGAACGTCTGAATTTTGCTCTGGTTTGAATTTTGATAAGTAGCACAGAAAAGTAATATTAAAAAAAAAAAAAAAAAAAAGAGCTGTTTTTCCTTCAAAATGAAACACATAGCGAATCCCCAGACTTGGGGTTTGGGGGATTTTTGTAGCACTATTTGAAAAATACTTTGTGGATCCTGGAAGAAGTTGTGGAGACTTCTCAAAGAAATTTTCTGTACAGTCATTATCCTGGACTGTGGCAGCTTAGCATGTTTAAAACAACCAAACAGACAGTATCTAGCAATTTGTCTTTAAAAACCTCTTAATAGCAGTGGTCTTTACAGCTACAATGGAAAGCACCTATATACCTATGCCAAACACTTACTAAAGCTCATTTTACAAAGACAATATTTAAACCCAGGTAACTGATGGAGAATCAGCACAGAGATAAAAGGAAAACACACATTTCTACACACAGTCACTGTCAAAGCCCTATCGTACCCCATAGACCAGATAACAGATAGCAGACAATAAACCTCCTTGGTGCTAAGTACAATATGAGATAATGCTCACTGAACTAATGTGAGAGATCTTACTGACTTTCACAGCCTCTAGGTCACAAAACATCTAATAGTTATCTAAATAGCAGAGCGACATATATACTTGGGTAATGACTAGAAACTATTACCAGGAGGAAAAGATTGCAAGCTTAAAATAGAGAAATGTGTCCTTTCTTATATTTGAAAAGTGACTGATTTTTAAGTCAGCATTCTATTTTACTGAATTGAAGTTCATTTTCAAGGAGAAATTTTTAGGTGTAAAGCCAGGGGAAATATCTGGAAATTTCCATATCTGGACACCTACCTGAAAGCTATTACTGTTGGTTTTATACAATGGGAACAGAAAATATTGGAAAAACAAATAAGGCATAAAATTAATGATGAATACAGTCAAATGAACACTAACAAGCGAAAGTATTAGCCAGATGGTTATTCTTTTCTAACAAATAGCTGCTGAAGATATTGTTCAGGGAAAGTCACTCCAAAGAATTATCCCTCAAGCTTGTTGCTTTACACTCCCACTTCATTTCCTTTGCAAACATTTTGTTAACTATGTTAACTAATGACATTTTAGTTGACTAAGCAACTGTTCATTAATGTAACTTCTGCATTAAGATCATGAACGTGGTTCTGTTGGTAGAGCCTAACCTTGCAGGCTTCTTATCAAAATGCCCCAGTGGCAAAACAGCCTTGAGATCTTACTCACTTACAGACCAGTCAAGCGAGAAATTGTATCTTTCCCTTACAGTTCTTGTAAAGCCATATTGGTCTGCCTTGGCAAAAGAACAGCTAGAATCATTTTATCCATCATATGCATACCAAAGAGTCACAAGAAACTGGCCTCCACATCACAGCCATCCACTTGCAGCTCTGTTGATAACATTTGGTGTCGCTTCTCAAGGGCTGAACTAAATCATTTGATGGTCAGACTTTCACAGATTATATATCCAGGCATCTCCAATTTGCAAAGAACTAACAGTAACTCTCAGCTAATTACTCCCTCCCTGTTCCAACACTTCTGAATTGCAATAAACTGCAAAGAAATTGATGGAAAAATACAGGATTTAAGGGACAGGACGTAACTTCTTAACCATAGGCATCCTAAGCCACTTGAAATGCCTGATGGCATACAGCTGGCACTGCAGAGAGGTGTAGGTATCCCATATGCTCCATGTCATACTTGCCAGCTCCTTGCAGATGGCTGGGGCACCAAAGGGAATCCATAATGTCACGGGATACTTCAGTCGGGTCAGTCATGTCTCTTTGCTGTCAGAGAAATCAAAAACAAGCAGGCAAAGCAGCGTCCTAATTTAAAGCTTACAGGTATACTGGCCATCTACTAGGCTTGATCACTAAACTTTTCATAATTTCTCATACATTTTCAGAGCACTGTGTGAGATTTTGGTTGTGAAATCTGTCAGAACTTATGTTGTTGTGTATTGGATCCCACACATAAACTTTTGAAACGATATGGGCTATCATATCATGGTGAAATAACTCACAAAAACAACAAAGCAAAATAAAAAAACACCAATGTGATTTGTGGTTTAGTTGATGTTATTCTGGAAGGTGAAAAAATAAATTAATACAAGAATTTTGAATTTTAAGAATCAAGCTGGTTTCTAGGAAGATACAGCAGAAATCCATCCAATGCTTAAGATATGGTTGCTGGCAAGAAATTAGAATGGGAATGATAAATATGTATCTGGATATGGAATAAATTACTCCATTCCTTGTCGCCTTCAGTGGGACTTATATCAGGATTGAGACTTAAACCAGGATAAAGAGTGGAGAAATCACATACAGACAATATTCGTCTTGTTGAAATCAATCTTCCTGTATGCACACAGAACCGTGGCACAAGCAAACTGGGACATCAGGAGCTGGCTTCATCTGAAGCCTGACTAAACAGGCTAGGTCTTATCAGCATGAAAGAGAAAGGTGAAAAAGGTGCAAGTGATAAGAGGTGGCTTCAAAACCAAGGGAAATCTCATAGAACTTGCAAGATACCTTATTTCCCTTTCCTCTTTTTCTTTTTTTTTTCTTTTTTTTTTTTCTTTCAAAAAGGCGTGTTCTGCAAGTCCAACCTGAAATGCAGTGCTTCTTTTCTTTTCTAAAACACCAAATACAGCTAAACTTGCAAAGAGATTACATGGATTAAGGGTTTCTGGTTAAATTCATACAAATGAATCCAGCAGGTATCTGGAATATCCTAAGCAGTTGTGCTGGACCTTTGGGAATTATCACTCACAGGGACAACTTGAGTATCCTTCCCTGTCAGTTGGTCTTGCCTCTGGGAGATCCCATGGAGCTGGATGACAGCACAAAGGTCTCATAAACAAAAATATATCGAAATTAATTTTGTACTTCTATTTATTGTCAAGCCAGTATGGGGTACAGTGTGGATTGTGTATCAGAGAGCTCAAATTTTCTTTCAGTTAGATAATTTGGGTAAACAGAATGGATTTGGATATGCTTTGTGTATGTGTGTGTGTTAGCATACATTTCCATTACAGCCAGTCAGAGAAAGTGATTTCCTTCTTCCTTCTTCCTTATAAAACACCTGTAGACTCCCCGAAAGCTTTACATTTCCTTTCCACATCATACCTGTTTTTCTTTTTAGTTGTTGTTTTTTTCCAGTTTAACTATTCTGTGGGGTTTTTTTTTTGTTTGTTTGTTTTGTTTTTAGCTGTAAATAGGATCGAGAATATAACTTAGTTCACGTGCACAGCTTTTTTTCACTTCACCAGACAAATGATGTCCAACCCTCACTAACATCAGTTATATACCATAAGCTTCTAGCAATAAGCTTACACAATTCAGAAGGCAGTGATACTGAAATAAGCTTTCAAAATTCAGAAGATACTGATACTGAAATAGCATGGAGACCCTCACCAGAAAGCCGTAATATTAGGGTCAGTCATTCTTCTGTGATAGTGTTGCGCTTGGTTCATGCTTCAAACCCAAAAGAGCAGAAGGACCAAGGTTTATGTGGAAGTTAATGACATTAAAATACACCGTTTCTTGTTCTTTGTAGGTATTAGCTCATCACTTAAAGAATTCAAAGCACAGCACATCCATCCAATATTACTTACATTTCCATGAACCCATACTGTGTTTTACATTTCTCATACAAATTCATGTGCACTTGTGAATCAAGTTATTCTACTGTTCTCACTGAAATCAGTTCTATTGAAGTCAGTTCATGACACTTGTACCAACAAACAGCTTTGACTCTGTGAGCTGCCTGTCAGAAGCAGAAATTGACCTTTAAATTAATCACTGTGAGCTTCTGTTCTATATATCTGCAATGGTGGTTGTCTACAATAGGAGGCAGTTTGGGCAAATTTTTGGCATTACATGATAGCTCAGGACATGCAATTTTATGCTGGATGCAGTAAAGTAAAAGTCTTATTCCAGCTTTGCTAATATAACAGCTTTTCAGCCAGAATTAAATTTTCACTCCTTTCTTTGAAAGCTTAAAAAAAAAAAAAGCTAATTGAAACCATTTTCACAAGTAAAAGTTCCATTCATCAATAAAAGGAAAGGGAACATTTACCAGAAATAATTTTTCTTGTTTCCCATTTTAATTGCAAGACTCTTTGTTTAAAGGTTTCTGCAGGCTGTTGTCCATAACATATTTATGTGCTCTTTTAGTTAATTTGTTAGCATGCAATAAATCTGAGGCATGCAGCTTCTTTCCTCTGCTTTATCTGATTTATCCTAACACTATCCAGTCAACAAAAATGAAAACAGCTCTTTCTGCTTCTAAGTTAAATATTAGAACACCAAATACATATGAAAATAAAAACCCAAATATTTTATACTCTTAAATTTTATCTAGTAGCATTATTCCCTGTGTGTTTTGGGTGCTGCTGAGTTCCCTGAAGTCACTTGTGAGATAGTAACTCCTGTCTGCTCCAAAAGAAAACTAAAGACATCATTAACAAGGAAGACACTTCTCCCTCTCCATTCTTCCAGTGTATTTCAGAGGGGGTAATGTGAGAGGAAAGTTCGTTTTTGCTAGATTCATTGAGTGCCTGCTTTGCCTTCACTGGCAACAAAGAGAGGAGACCTGAGGGCGATAGCCAATTCTGATTAAGCCTTGAGTTCTCTCCAGGCTCTGAATAACTCACAAGCATTTGATGCTGTAAGTATGCCGAGGAAGTTTAATCATAAGCAGTTTCACATCCACATCCAACCCCAGCTGCTGGTGGCTGTTGTCTTTTCGATGTGTATCCCAGCGGGCTCTGCTAAGCCACCTCCTGCAGCACCCTGGTACTCCTGCAGCTTGCTGGGACCATCTGCCTTGGGTTCCATGTAGATCTGAGAGGACTTATCTCTCTCTGCTGCCAATCTTATGGCTTACATTAAGGTTTCATCTTCTGCAGAATCATGAACCTCAAGAATGAGTGCATGCTGCAGATTTCCACTCAATGCCAAGAAAACACCCCTTCAGGACCACTAATATTCCTTGGTCTGTCTTGCAGGTTTTGAATTAACATTTAGCCCAGTCACACCATGAAGGGAGGCTAGTGTCACAGAGGATCCTATACTCATTGAGTAAAGGGCTTTGGGTTTTATGTTGCAGCAGAAGCAAAGGGCAAGGAAGGAAAAGCAAAAATACAACAGCTTTATGCTTTGGAATTAGGCAAAGAAAAATTAGTCTGTTTTTCCCCTTCTCTTCTGTCAGGGTAAGACTAATTGGGTTGATGAAAGGAGGCTTTCCGGAGCAGCTGTAGCTGAGAGCCTGCAGCCCTGGGAGATGTGGTCAGCCAGGCAGCCTTGAAGATCCCAGTGTGGGTCTCAACTCTCCAAGTCCTCTCATCACATCCACAGCTCTAGCTGACATCCTCTCCCTCTGGAAAATTTCATACGAGCTGGCAATGTTCCCTGTACTTTCAGCTGCAGATACCCCTCACTGAGTTGTTGTCTGATGTTGGTTGGACAAAAGACAGTGTCTGAAATTGAACTGCTGAAAGCCTCAAGCTTTGAGGCACCCGTGTCACTAATACTGGGAATATGCAAGCCTGAACCTCAGGTTGTGGGTAGAGCCAGTGGAGTTGCAGTTTGGGCCTAACATTAAACTGCTGCATGAATGTGGTAGGCATCTAAGGATGTAAATTAAGATGTGCCCGTATCCAGAACCCAGGGATAGAAAAAGTGGCTTGATGCAAGAGTGCTGGTGGGCTGCAGGAAGGAAAGAGAAAACACCCACAGCCCAAAATGAGCAATTTCTAAGATTCCTTCTTCCTTCAGAGGAGCCTGCAAAACAATAGAGAAACTCTTGCATTTAAATGCTTTGTGATTTGTAACAAACCTGCTACTTATAGTAGATAATATAACATGTATAATAACAATTTATTTACTGCTCCCAGCTATTTTATTAACCTCACAAAGCAGCTGATAAAATCCAGATGGGAGAGGTAAGACCACTCTGCCTGTGGCTAGTTGGCTAATCAGTGGCTATGAGAGTGTCTGCTGATTGACAAGTCATTATCCTCTGTCAGCCCTCAATAACCTGGGTTATCAAAATTATAAGTGTGGAACAGAAATAAATGATAACTGATCTACATATTATGGCCAAAAGGGATGTGTTTGGAGGCTTTATTCTCAGCTGAAGAGCACTAGAGAAGTCCTACTTCCTGCAGGGAGAGTCTATGGAAGGAAAGCACATGAGGATCCATTCCCCACTCGTTAATTTTGCTTTTTAATTTTAACTGTGGACTGCATTAATTTTTAATAGCTAACATAATTTCCTTGGTTTTGTTTGAGACAATGAATCAGATGTGACCAGTCCCTACTCATTGCATGGGCTAATGTTTCTGGTTTTGGCCCTAAATAAAATTACTCAATAATAATGTAATTGCTCATGGAGCCACCATCTGCTACGTACTTCCTGTATTAAACAAAGATCTTCTTTGGCTTAATATACAGGAAAGAGGCAGGCTATGAGTTACAAGAGGCATCTTTCAAAAGGAAATTACATTTACTTTTTAAAGCTAATATGGTCTGAATTCCAAACTAAATTAGGACTATCCTAAAGTAGCTCCTGTACTAAGCCAAGTCCTTTCCCTGACCACAGCTGACCTACAAAGGCACAAGCAGGGTTTCTGTTTCTCCCTCAGCCACTGCAGTACTCTGCTCGCTAGCTGAGGCTAAGATCTACTGAAAACTGTGATGCCCTGGTTGTACTGGTGGCAGCATTAACCAAAGCACTTGAATTAAACTTGCCTAGATGTACCTTCATCTGGTGTTAGAACATCTTCTGTGTTCAATACAGGAGTACTTTCGTAGACATTATCAACTCTCAGTGCATGAAGAAAAATTTTGGATGGATCTTGTCACGTGAATCACAGATTTGCAAAAGCGGTTTTCTGCCATTGAGAATCTCTCATAATAATGACCTCTACCTGATCTTCACTCATACACTCTGGAACAAGTCAAAGTTGAAAGAAAATGTATTTTCTCTGTGGATAAGAGAGAGAGTGGTCTTTTTCCTACCAATTTGTGTGACTTTTTCTTGTACAATTTTCAAAGGATAACTTCTCTCATGAGTTTTAGCTTTTTGGTAGTCTTTCACTTATGCTTGTAAATAGTTTTTACAAAGTCTTGATTCCTATGGATTTATTTTAATAGATTTTTCCATTATCTCCCACTATTCATTTATTTATTCCGAAGAAATTAAGAGGCTTTTCCAATTAATAGAAAGACATTAAGTCTGGGAACAATGACTATAGTTTCATATATCTAGTTCAGTTGTGAAAGACTTGCCTCTAAGATTTGCTGTAGTTTCTGCTTGATATTTAAGGCATTTCAATCATAGTCATTTTCAGAGTTTTAAGGAGAAAAGCAGTTTGGATGGAAAAAACACAAAAATATTAGCCTCCACAGTACAGAGGAGCAGCCATCTATTTCGTATGCGTGGCATTCTCTTGCAGTTCTATACCAACAGATATGATATATTGTTGCCTTAAAAATTTTCAGTATTGTCTTATCCTGGCAGGTAGTGCCATAGGGAATGTGGCTCTAATGGCTTACAGAGGAAAAAGTGTAAGAAGAAACTAGGAAATTTATCACTTTCCTGCATTTCTGGTTACCATTTTCTGTTCTACATTCTTCTTCACTCATTAAATAATGTTTGAATTAAAGCAAAATCTTGTATTTGGTATTCCTTTAAACATGTTCCTCTTCACTTCCTACTTCCCTGACTAACCTTCTCACTGACGAGTCAGCAACGTGTTGTGTTGTTAGGGCAGCTCTACGAAGCTCTGACCTGCTCTCTTTTTCCAAAGTTAGCCCAGTGTTGATAACACAATCCATTGCCTGTTATTTTAAAATGTCGTTCACAATACCTACATTCTGAATATTTATATTCTGAATATTTTCTTAATGTTTACTTAATTGCCCAAAATGACCATTTGCATTTTGTTTCTGTTATTCTTGGTTAACTGAACTTCTGCTAAAAGATGCATCTGATTTTGAGCAGGAAAATCAGCCAATGAACTGGAACAAGTAACTGTGTTAAGTTCTCTGACAACAGAATCTGGTCTTTGCTTCATCTACACTGAATCTCTAGCTGAGCAAATACAGAGGTACAACCAAGAAACCTTTATGTTCTGTAACAAATACACCATAACTGTGTGTATAATTTGAGTCATCCTGCTGAGTTGTTACTGTTGGAGGCTCTTATGGAAGGTAAAATTTATCCAGTGTTGATCTGTAGCATTATAGCAGTCCCAGTGTTTACAGAGGAAATTATCTTTCACAAAGCCCAGATGAATTTAAATAAATTCACGTGAGGCTGCACAGACTTATGGATTAATATTCCATTCTAGAATTGGATGAGGATGCTGCTGTTTCACTTACAAGTGTGTTTCTACTCTATATCAGTTACTGTGTGATGACTGTTAGACGTAGTGGGAAAACTGAGAATCGATTATTCCCAGACATCCAAATGAGAACCAGTCAGTAAGTACTAGACAAACAGTAGAAAATAGGAGCTCAAAGTTCTTAAGTCAGAGGCAGATGCATAGTAATCAAACAGTATCAGAGAATCTCATCGAATCTGGCCTGTTTCCACTAAAAAACTACTTGCTTGTCTAAACATTTTCTATGATTCTATTGATAGGTAGACAGTTGGACTGGATGACCTTAGAGGTCTTTCCCAACCTTGGCGATTCTATGATTTTGTTATCTCAAAGGAAGTGGTAATACAACTTCTGTGATGCAAAACAACTGATGATGGCTTAACAATCATAGTCTTTCCACCATCTTTGCCTACTACTTTGCTAGTCTTGACTGGCCATGCTTGAGAGAAATCTACCATCTCAAAGAAAGAGGTGCATAACAGCCAGTATGTCAAGCCCTTTTGTGCAGCTAAAATCCTTGAAGTCCATACTGATCTGTCACCTGCCCCATAGGCACATGTAACTGCTTTTCTCTCAGTAGCCAGTGCAAAGCAGCTATGTCCTTACGTCAACAAATAGCACCATGATGTAGTCCAGGCAAAAATTTTCAGTCCAGGCTCTCCCCTGCCTGTCTCACTTCTTGTGGTCGTTAGTTACATTAGTTAGTTGCATTTCACCAATAAGAAAACAGGTACAAGACCTTCATGTGGTTTTGCTAACACTCACCGGTTAGAGGGCTCAGTGTGGAAAGTCTTGTTTTACAGCTCCATTTTGTCTTACACAAGGTAAGGAGTTAGATGCAAGTTTCCTAGAAACCAACAAAATTCTACAATCACCATGGACCCTTGTGGTAGGAGGGAGCAATCACAATCCTTCCTGTTGGAAGTGGTTGAACTCTATTTTAGAAAAAAAAATTAAAAAGAAGAAGGAAAAAAAAAAGAGACCATCTGCAAGGAGGGGATTGAGTTTGTAGACCACGAAGTCCTGTTCAATCCTCTGACTAAATAAATTTTCAAGTGTGTGTGCAACTAAACAACTCCAACAAAAACAATTGAGAAAGCATTAACTCTTACTGCCCCAAAAACATATGACTAAAGACATCCTGCTGGGCACATTGGGGACCTCTGGGTAATCATAAGCAAAATGAGGGGGAAGGGTGCCTTCAGCCTCCAAAAAGAATATCTTAATCAGTGCCTCTAAATTCCTTAATGAAAATGCTCGACATCTCCTCTCATGCCACAATTTATGGTCAAGAATCTTTACTGGTTAGTTCTATCTCATACTTATGTTGCCATATCTGCTTGCTTTTGAGGCCCACTCAAGCCAGTCTGATGGCTTCCATGACTCCATTCTTGGCAGCCTAAACCTCCAGCATGTTGCAGGGAGCTGGGCTACCTTATGCAGCACTGTTTCTGTGGAAGGGGGTGTAGAAGCCATGTAATGCAATGTCAGCATCTCTTTGAATTTAGACCTTCCCTCTCCAAAGAAGAATACCTTAGAAAATAATTTACAGTATAAAGATATGATAGAAAAGCACACAGTAATAGTGATTATTAACAAGGTAGGAAGAGAAAACCAAGGTTTTCAGCAATAAGCTGTCTGAATATCATGGAATCATAGAACGAATCATAGAATGGCCTGGGTTGAAAATGACCACAAAGATCATGTAGTTTCAGCCCTCCCCTACTATGTGTAGGGTCGCCAATCAGCAGACCAGGCTGCCCAGAGCCACATCCAGCCTGGCCTTGAATGCCTCCAGGGATGGGGCATCCACAACATCCTTGGGCAACCTGTGAACAGTGCCTCACCACCCTCTGTGTGAAAATCTTCCTCCTAATATCTAACCTAAACTCCCCTGTCTCAGTTTAGACCATTCCCCCTTGTCCTATCACTGTCCACCCTCATAAACAGTCGTTCCCCCTCCTATTTATACACTCCCATCAATATTATCTTATATACTTGTAAATTGACATAGGGAAGTATCTGAATCCTTTTGTGAGTGAAACAAGCATTTCTATTTTTCTATATATGACACAGAAAAAACATTGCACAAAACAAAGCTTTAAAATTATTTATGTTTAACATTGTTTTTTCAAAGAATTCAGGTTATTAACATTCACTATTTTCTGCAACCTTAGGAAGTAAAGTAAGAAAGATTTAAAAGATACATGCATAGGAAATTAGTAGCTCTTAGGCAAGCCTTAGCAAATACGTTTTTTCCTTATCAAGCTCACCTTTTATACAGATGAGAACACTAATGCTTCCTGCCTTTGAAATTCAGTAATTATGATCCTATGCCTAAAGAAAGATGACTTTCTGAAAAGTTACTGTCACAAGAAATCCCCAGTTGTTATGATAATAAAAATGCCTTGATTTACAGAGAAGCAGTAGGCAGCAAATATTTTAATGGCACTGAATTTATAATCCTATATTTCGCAGTTATGTGTAGAACATATATATGTTTTATATATAAAACCAGCCCAAGCACTCTGTAACTCTATTCTGTAAACAGTTTGGATGGAAACTTGGAAAAAGGCTGGAAACCTGTAGAATATCATAGACATATCATAGTTACATTCTGGAGAAAGGAACAAATCACTGGAAGAAATGCATAGTCATTATATCTTGAGGAGCACACAGCAGCAAAATATGAAGCTCAGCATAAGTTTTCTGCCACTTCTTGTTATCTGACTCACCTAGAAATAGTTTGGTACAAACCAATTATAATACAAAACATATGCAGCTTTGTATATAAGATATCAGGCACCACTAGAAGTGATTCAGAAGAAAGTTCCTTTGGTGTGTGTTATTTGTCATCTCATTTGCAAACAGCGTGCCTCATGAATAAGTCATGAAGTATTGCAAAGCTATTTTGAGCATTTATTTGGTGAATTATTTCAACTATATGCACATGCATAAGTCACTGCAGGAATACTAATACAGCATTATGTTTACCAAATCCAAGAGGAAAGCATATCAAGCAAATATAAATAAATAAATAAAGAGTATCTGTTGGAATATTTGAATAAATATTTTTGACCTTTCATGCTTCCAAGCCATTAATATTCTTTCCACTTGCATTTGCTGTCAGGAATGTCACCGTTCCTTGTGTGATATCAACATTTGCTATTAGATGACCCAATTTTTCCATTGTAGGTGAAATCTCTGGCATTTTAGGTGAAAGCACAGCAAGTGAAATCTCTGGTGTGCTACAGAGTTCTGTGATTTCTCCATATAATGGGGAAAAACACGAGCCTAATAAAGTCAGGGGAGAAATACTGGTTGTTTTCAGAGAGATTCAAACAGCAAATGACTTCAGCAAATGCTGTCAAAACAGCTGCACTGAGGGTTGGTATGAGCTGAGCTGAACTTAAATACCTATTCCTTCTTCACATGCATTTCAGTATCACTTCTGAATCCCTTTGAACTGTACTCTGCCTACTTTGAGTGTGATATTCCTAGTTTCTCACATGGTAAAGTGCTGTAGCATCATAAGTAGTTGAAACGTGGTAATTGTATGACAGCAAAAAAAAAATATTCGATGGTATCTCATGCATTACAAAGATATGTACCAAACTGTTTTACTTGTTACAGTGTACATTTTAATGAAAAAGTAAATTCACAAGCATGGAAAGTGGAAAACCTGGAGTAGACATTTCAGTGGTTAGGATATTTAGAGGAAAAAAGGTATTTCAAGGAAACAGACTTCTGAGAATTTGGAGTAAATTTAACAAGTAGTTCTTGCTATAGAGAAAACTTTTAAAAATGCCTTTTGCTAGGTTGGTAAAAGGAATCTTCAGTATGGCAAGCCACAAGGTCAATCTAAAGGCTAAACATTTCAACCTTGTGTACAGTGAACATGAACATGTAACTCATTGCTGCATTTCTTATCTCCAGTCTAACTGAAGCAATAGAATTGGACAGAAAAGTCCTATTAGTTTCCCCAAAAGGAATATAGTGAATCCAAGATTAAATACGTCATGAGATTACTCACATTTTCATGCATATTTGCAAGAGCCTTTGGTTTCAGAAGGATCAGTGATATTTTATAGACCATTGGCAGTATCACATACAGCCATTTCATTTCTTCCACAAATTCTTAAACTTGTCAGAAAAAAGGAAAAAAAAACAAAAAACCAAACCAACTCATCATCAGTATCCATAGCCTTATTTTCATATTATAATAATATTCTAGATGTACCCAAATATCACATATAATGAAGACCAAAGTCCCCTCTCAGTGTTTTTCCATAGCATATTCAATTGGAAAGAGACTGCTCCTTGGTAGTGATTATAAGAACCACAGAATTGGTGTTTTTCTAAGAAAGACCAGCCCTTAGGCAAATTATCGTAATTAAGAAAATATGACTAAAATGGGTGTATATTAGCCAGCTATTGATAGGTTAAATGAATGTCAAGGCAGGACTTTTCTGGGTCTACACAGATGCCCAGTGAATCCAAGAAAGTGAGCAGGTGAAGGGAGATAAGATCCTTGCTTCTTTCCACTCTTGCACAGACCTAGCTTCGGGGTTATAAAATACCCAAAGAGAGGCAAAAGAACAGAATGAATTCAGGTGGGCATACCGTAATAATAATAGCACCCAAAGTGAACTGCAGCCAATAAAGAAATTGGGCTGTTCGAAGAAAATCCCAGAGTAAACAGCAGTAAATATGAAACAATACTTGAGACTCTCCACAGACACTAGTTTCTGCAGTTCAGTGCATTTGTCTGTAAAAAGCCTTGTTAAGTCTCTCTCTTGTTGTTACCAGTATCCATTTTAAAAGACATCAGAGCCATGCTGATCTTCCTTATCTTGATATTTTTTTCCTTTTATTTCAAGCAAATACACCTCTCACTATGGTCATTGTGCTATTTATTTTTATTGCTAGCATCTTTAACTTTTTTCCACAATCTATACATCTAAATAGGATATTCTATCTCAACCTATGTTGCTGTTTAATTATACATAAGTAACGTTTCCCTTTCCTAACTTTCCCTCACTTCTAATTTGCTACTTTCCAAATCAGAAGTATACTAGCAGATTCACTTCCCTGAATTTTCCTAGCAGTTGTTCCATACAATAAGGCTGTGTTCTTCTCTTTCTCCAGATTACATGTTAGGCTTAGTGCTTTGGCACTAAAAAAGGATGGCAGAGAAAGGCAGGGAGTAGCAGGTCGTATGAGAACTATCACAGAACAACTGAAACTTTTCAAGGCAGGGACAAAGTATAATTCACTGGAAGTTATCTGCAAACACTGCATCTAACCTTCGAGGAAATTCAGTACCATTTTTACAATGGGCATGTCCAGGTGGCTCTTCAATGCCATCGCTTTGCTTCCTACGCACTTCCACATCAAATGCCATTTGGTCAGACTTCCCCTCTGCTGCCATTTGTCACAAAGCAACAAAATGCAACAGAGTATTGATGGGAAGATTCAACCTCTACTGACATACCACCAACACCCGCTTCTGACATTGTGGGCCAACATTCGAAAAAAAAAGGCATTACTTTCGGAGCAGCCCTCATACAGTTACTATAAGAATGTAACTCACCATTTACATCAAACCCTCGGGGCCACGACCCTCCTTGAAGAGGTGCTGGTAGGGAAAGCTGCAGTGTCACTGAGCACATCACGCTGATGGCAGCTGAAGCAGGTGGAAGAAGCCTGGCAGCCTAAGAGTTGCTTTTTAGAAGGAAGAAATTTGGACAAGGAGCTTTTGGCTAGCCTAGCCAACCTGAGTTGACTGAGTCCCTGATCTTTTATTCTTCTCACTGCCTTATGCAGATGTAAGCATCAGAAATATAAGCGATAGCTAAACGAAGCTCCCAGTACCTGTCCTCTTAAATTAGAGTTTGTTTTTCATTACCTACATTTAGATTATATTGCCGTACAACAACAGTGAAGTGAGATAAAGTCAAAGCTTATTTGGTGTAAGAATTCTGATGGATTTAATGCACAGCAGCCACTTGCAGGGCATTGAAAGTCAAGTCAGGTAATGCCTACAGTTTTCCACAGCTAAAGTAAAGTGCAGTCACAGGAGCAGACACAGAGCTGAGGAGCTGCCACTCATGGCAAGCGTTATTGAAATGCAACCCTTATCATAAGGGCAAGCATGGGTCTGGCTTCATACTTTCTACTAATTGGAGAGGGACTGTGTATTTCTCCCTTCTCCCTGCATCATTAGTTTTCTTGTGGCAGGATATCTACTTAACAGAAAATGTGAAATGATAAATCAGTAGTTATAATAGATGGCAGGAATATAAGGATGCTGCTAGGCTGTGTAGGGATGGGGTCAGGAAGGCCAAGACCAAGCTGGAACTGGGCTTGGCTAGGGGTGCAAAGAAGGATAAGAAAGGCTTCTATAGGTACATCAATTGGAAAAGGAAAGTCCAGGAGGATGTACCCTCCCTTGTGAGCAACACTGGTAGGCTGTAACAACAGACAAGGAGATTGAAGCACTGAACAACTTTTTGCCTCAGTCCTCACTGCCAGCTGCTCTACAAACTGCCCTCAAGTGGATGGTTTAGAAGGTGAGAGCTGGGGGAACAATGCTCCTCCTGCTGTGAGATCAGATTTGCAGCTGCCTGAAAAACCTGAAAATCCATATGTCGATGGTTCCTGATGAAATACATCTCAGAGTCCTGAAGGAATTGGCTGATGAAGTCACCAAGCCATTCTCAATGATATTTGAAGAGTCATGGTGGTCAGTTGCAGAAAAAAGTCAGTGTCACACCCATTTTTAAGAAGAGCAAAAAGGATGACCCAGGGAACTACTGACCTGTCAGTCTCAGCTCTGTACCAAGAAAGATCACAGAGCAGATCCTCCTGGAAACTGTGCTAAAGCACATGGAATAGAGGGAGGTGGCATGGGATAACCAGCATGGCTTCACCAAGGGCAGGTCCTGCCTCAGTGGACTAGAGGAGCCACTGATTTCAGCAGTCTGGACTTCAGTAAAGGCCTTTGGCACAACATCCTTCTCGTCAAATTGGAAAGATATGGATTTGATGAGTGGATTGTCCAATGGGTGAGGAATGGGTTGTGAGATTGTACCCAGAGAGTGGTGGTCAATGGCTCCGTGTCCAGATGGAGATCAGTGATGAGTAGTAATCCTCATAGGTTAGTACTGGGACCAGAGCTCTTTAGTATCTTCATCAATTAGATCAGCAGTGGAATTGAGCAAGTTTGTGGATGACACCAAACTGTCCCAGAGGGACAGAATGCCATCTGGAGGGACTTAGACAGACTCTAGCCATGGGCCCAGGTGAACCTCAGGAGGTTCAATAAATCCAAGTGCAAGGTCTTGCACCTGGGTTGTGTCAACCCCCACTATTAGTTGGACTCATTAGTTAAGATCCTTTCCAACCTGAGCAATTCTATGATTATATGTAAAGCCCTCGTGAAAAGGATGGCAAGCTGGATATGATCCAGCATTGTGCCCTTGCAGCCCACAAAACCAATCATACTGTGGGCTGCATGAAAAGAAGTACGGCCAGTAGGGCAAGGGAGGTGATCCTGCCCTTCTGCTCTGTGCTGGAGAGACCTCACCTGTACTCACATCTGCACTGTGACCAGATGTGGAGTCCTCAGCACAGGAGAGATGTGGATGTGTAGAAATGCATCCAAAGGAGGGCCAGAAAAATGATCTCAGGGACGGAACACCTTCAGTGCGAGAACAGGGTGAGAGAGCTGGGGCTGTTCAGCCTGGAGAAGGCTCCAGGGAGACCTTTAAATATCAAAAGGGGATCTATAAGAAGGGAGAGGACAGACTCTTTAGCAGAGTCTGTTGAGATAGAACAAGGGGAAATGGTCTCAAACTAAAAGAGAGAAGATTTAGATTGGATATAAGAAAGTTTTTTTTTTTTTTACAATAGGGTTTGTGAGGCACTAGAACAGGCTGCCCAGGGATGTGCTGGGTGTCCTGGTCTTGGAGACCATCAAGGTCAGGCCAGGTAGGACTGTGAGCACCTGATAATCCTGTGAGGTGTCCCTGTTCATTGCAGGGGAGTTGGACTAGATGGCCTTTAAGAGTCCCACCCAGCTCAAACAATTCTGTGACTCTACTAAGGGGCAGGAAGCACATATTGGATTATTCCTGCTCTGAGCTTTCTGCTCACTTTTCCAATGGAAGAATGCAGAAGTGGAAACCTCACTTCCAACAAGACCAAGGAGTTAGTACTGTGCTAACTTCCTCCCACCACGCAGCAAGGCTAATCTATCACAGATTATGATCAGGCTGATTCAGCTCTTTACAACATGATGATCACTTTGGAGAAATGACTAACTGAAATGATTTGTTGGGGTATCTCACTCAGCAGCAGCAGTTCAGGAGCATTGAGGAGAGGGGTCTAAGGCCAATAACAGAAGAAACATGATATTGATTACTCTGCTGTCATTAGTGAACACCTACTGTTAGGCTGAGCTGGTGATCTAAAACCATCAACACTGGGAAGCAGTGGAGAAAAAAAAAATGATGCCATAGACTAGAGTGATGTTAACTCACACTGAAAACAAAATCTTTTATTTTAATGTATATGCTGTTCAGAACTGTGAAGTGTATTTGCAGCCTTTCTGGGGTCAAAATAAGAATCCAAAATTTATTCCATAAATGTTAAAAAGCCACAAAATCAAGGAAAAAACAAACAACCCTCCCTGACTGGTGACTTTTTACTACACACCTTAACTTTTCAGATGCAGAAATGTGGATCTGTCAGTTCCTCTGGAGACAGTTCTTGACCTGCTTTATCTTGCTGCATGCTGAAATACTTTGATCTGTTCTGCAGCACAAGATATGATCCTGCAAATGCCACAGTCACAAGAGATAGCATGTGAAAAAGCTAATTCTGCCTAGAGCTTAATGCTTGCAATTTTATAACCTGCCTTGTATGATATATCATAAATGATGGACCTGGGAACGAGGAGGAAAGAAAAGCAAGGAGAAGATTTCCCTTGCTAAATTAACTGTAAGAAAGGGTTTAAATTCCAACCCACAGCCCTGACTTTTCTTCAGCATTACTGGAAAGTGTTTACAGATAACTTAGTTCCACCATCTGGATATAGTGTGTGTTATGCAATGTCCAGATTTCACAAATTCTTATTTTTACTCCGTTTCTGCAGAATTGCCATTATGACTGAGGAATGGCAAATAAACGGCCCAGTCCTATCAGGATAGGAAACAATTGTGCTTATTTAATTTGTAGAAATGGAACTGAAACATACTGGGGTCATGGGTGAGGTGAGGCATGCAGCATCTGAAGGACCCTACAAATACATCTTTGAACAACTGCCAGATAGAAACAGCACAAGAGATGCAGAAAGTCAAGTTGCTTCTGTCTAAAAGATAATTTCATTAAGACATCCTTCTTCAGTTCTCTATTAAGTGGACAGGACAGTCCCTTTACAATGATAAAGACTTAAGAAAGCTTTTCAGTGTGAAAAAAAAAAGAATATTACATTTTTCAGACACATACACTGCATCACTCCATTCAGCATAAGACTTACCCTGTTATTTCCGCTTGGTAAATCCTTCAAATCGAGAACTGCAATCTAACTGTGAAGTGACAAGTAACAAATTGCATCAGGTGTGTGCTGTGTACTAAAATTACATTTTAATAAACACATACAGTATAATAAGTATAATGGCCTGTGAACGTGTGTGCAGGTATCATTATTATGTTTGGGTTTTTTTCCTCATCAGAACAGAGGGGCTGCAGAAGCTGTGTGCTAAGAAGTAGCGGGAGCTGCTCTCAGGATGAGCTGTCAGTACGCGGTGTGCTCCTGGGCATTTACTCTTGGGAAAATGCTTAGCTGATGTGTCACAGCATTTGGAAGGACAAATATGCCCAAAATAAAGCTGTAGATCCCAAATTTCTAAATCTGGGAGAAGCCCGAATCAGGATTTGGATTCCCACTTTACAGCTGGTGCCCATTTAAATGCAGAGGAAGAAAACAAAATACTTTCCCTCCATGCAGAGAGAATAAAGGAGCAGGGCAAGAAGGCATTGTTTCCTTAGATTTTAGCAGCTTTAAGATCCAAGCTGTACATCCACCAAAGCAATGTAATTATTATCAGTCCAAAACCTGGAAAAATCTGTCAGGTTTTAACATTCATTTCAGATTTGACATGCAGATCATAACAGAAAAGATTCTCAAATCTTGGCCAATTTTGTAGCTGAAACCGATCAGCAGGATTGATCTGTGACTGTGCATAGAAAGTGCCACACCTTTGCATTTTATTTCTTTGCTTTTGACACAGAAGCTGGTGAAACCTAGTGTTTTTTACTTGAATATTATTCATAGTCTGTGGGTTTTGGAATGCTAAGCTGTGGTTGCATAAGCTTTTGTGTGAAGAAGCCTGGCTTTTATCCCATTGGAAACGAAATAGGATACATCGTAATATGTAACACTATATTTGTGAGAATTTTCTGGCATAGGAAATTAATAATTTCCTTAAAATAAGGTATTTATTAAAAAGAAAACATATTTGGGACAATAATATTTTGTAATGAGTAAAGCTGTATATGTAGTTTTACCTTGCTCCAGCAGAAATCTTACAATCTTACATTTTCCCCCTGGAAAGAAGAACACTAGGTAACAGCATTAAAAATGTCCCATACTGCTGACAGAAATACATACACAAAATGTATTTATTCTATCTATTTAAGTAAAGCGGGCTGATTACCCTTAATTAGGAAAATAATGCTGGACAGTTTTCTGTACATAGAATGACTTGAGTTGGAAGGGACCCCAAGGACCATCAAGTTCCAACCCCTCCAGCCATAAGGCAGGACCACGAACTGCATTTATACCACCTGAAGCACTTGATGTAAACCTCTGCCTAGAGCTGAAGGGATGCAGCAGGAACACAGCTGTACAACTATGGGCCCTTCCTGGCCCTGAGCTGCATCACTTGGACTGTGAGCAGGACAGAAGGGCTTTGCTTTGTTTCCTTTGCTCCGTGCAGAGCACAGTGTTTCCAAAACGTAGACTGTCTCCTACTGTATACATTTGCTTGACATTGCCCAGCACAGGGGGACTATAATTCTCTTGGCTTTCTGGGTATTAGCAGATAATAATGCTAGCAGTTAATGTAATAAGCAAAGTGAAACAGTGATAGATTGTGTAGGCAAACCTTTTGGACAAGCTACATACTCAGTACTATTTATCTGCCCTTTCCAAAAGGCTTGATAGCTAAAGTAAATTTGAAATTTGTTATCTTAATATTTTCCTTATGCTCCTAAAATAACTTAAGCAAATGGTTTTCTAACTGTAACACACAAAGCTTGGTTTTTGCCTGTTTATTCATTGATTTGCAAGTTAGTTGCTTGTGGTGAGTCACTTTCAATGACTAGCACAATTAAATTAGCTTTTACTCTGTGACAGTTCTGAGAAGTTGAAATAGTACCTGTGCTTACAGCAATGATTACCTTTGATGTTACATACTTACTCTATTACAGGAATATTAGCAATGCAGACTGTCCCAACAGAACCCAACCTATGAAAAGCAGCAGCATGCAACAACAAAAAGCTAAGCAACCTTTCTTGATCCCAACTGATATCAATGATTTCCCAATGTGGCTCGCAGCTGCCAATAGCCCTCCTTCACTGCAGTTTATTTCTCTCTTTTAAGAGGCAGTACTAGAAGCCATGGTTGATTTTATCTTGTTGTTGTATCAAATTAAGACACTTCTGATTCTTATAAATATTTTTCTTTCATTCCTGTTATGCCTAAAGCTGGACGGACTTCTATCTGATCAAGAAAAATAGCAGCAGCATAGCCACTGAAACGTCTGAATGACTGCTAGTAGAACAAACATCATTACAGCAAAGTCATTAGGCTCAGTCTCAAAAGAACTTGAACAAGCTGAAAAAGATCTGGTTCATGTAACCTGGTCATTCTACAATGGAAGAAAAGCAACATGGTTGATAGTAGAGCTGTATGAAAAGTGAATATATTACTGAGAAGAAAATGTATCTGTCAGTATCTGTAAAAAACCTGTAAGAATAAAGATTGTTTTTAAATCACAGAAAAGAAATAAGAACAAATAAACAGTAAACTTCCTTCCAGGGGATTAACAACAACAATAAAAAGGTTCTCTATTCTCAGGAGGATTAATAATTGACATACAGCAGCTTTTGTGAACAGTCACTAAGCAGATGGATAGATACTATTCCCTCTCATATATTTACCAATGGAAAGTTCTTAGTACGGGCATTGACATGGTATGAATTACTTTATGCTCTTGAGAATTTTAGTTCCATAAATATTTTCGGCAGCCTGGCTGAGGGGATGTGATTCTCTGGCCTTTACTTTATTTCATACTTTCAAAACATACTTTCTACATTTCCCACAGAATAGCATGCTGAAACCACAAAATGCAATGATTGCCTCTTCTCTGAGAACATGGTTTATCTTGCTGAAGAAACACATTACATAAAATTTCCTTGCCTGTATAGAATACATGATACAGTGATTATACTATATATGATTGTATAATTACGCACCTATGTTAAAGCTAGCAGTTTTGCAATTAATTTTTATTCACTGGAATAGTACAATTTACTGCTTTTAAGGTACAATTTAAGGTTACTTCAGGAGCCTTAAATAACAAGATGATAAAACTGATCACTAACGCAGCGTTTACAAACACAGACTACAATCTGTGTTCTCTGAAAAGAACATAGGATCTGAGATCAGATTCAAGTAAGTTTCACATTTCCAGCTGAGAACAGATACCTCTACCTATAAAAAATAACTAATGCCACAGATACCTCCATGTATGGGAACTGTTGAGTCACAGCCTGAACCACTGATTGAGCACCTGGGAAAGGACCCAGTCAGCCCTGGGAGCTCAGGTGAAGGCAATTCAGCTGTGTGACCAGAAGGGGAGGAGCCTGGCTGCACCTCTCTTAGACCCCATTTAAGGGCTGACTGACACTAGGGAAAGATCTTTTTCTGGAGGTCCTTCCTTTGTGAAGCTTTCCTCTGTGAACCTAGATGCTCCTGATGCAGGTTAGCAATCTTCTTCCTTTCCTTTATAGCACCTTTGTATTGTGTTGCTTGTATCAATGACAGGTCCTTCTGTTGTCACACCTCTGCTGTAATGCCTTTCCCATCATATTGAACTATTCCATTGCTGTATTTGAAGAGCCAGGCAGGTACTTATTTACCTGCTGCAACTATCTGATATCATCCAGGCTTGCTGAGACAGTGATGCTTGCTCCAAGAGGAGACTTGAAACAACAACCCACCTTCCTAGAGGACACAATCCTCTCCAGCAATGGCAGGTTGATTACATTGGAGCCCTCCCTCGGTCTGCGGGGAAAGAGAGATGCTCTGAACTGTGTCAACACAACAAGTGGGCTAATGCAGGCTTATCCAGTGCCAAGAGCAAACCAGGCATATACCATCAAGGTGCTCACCAAGTTGATGGCTGCCTACAGAACACGACAAGTCATCAAGAGCGACGAAGGGACTCATTTTACAGGTGCAGTGGTACAATGCTGGGCAGAAGAAAAAAACATTGAGTGGTGCTTCTACCTGCCATATAATCTGATGGGAGCAGGCCTTATTGAACGCTATAGTGGTATTCTTATGCTGCCTTGAAGACTGACTCTCAGTCTCTACAGGGGTGGACAAAGAGACTCTTTGATACCATGTGGGACCTGAATGAAAGGTCTGGAGATGGCAGACCCAGTGCCCTGAAAATGCTACAGACAACATGGGCCTCCCTGCTGAGGATCCAAATTATGGGCACCGATAGTTGAGTAAGACCCCAAATTGGCAATGAAAATAACTTGCTCCCTGCCCCTGAGAATCTAGAACCAGGTTCCCATAGGATAAGATGGCCTTAAAAGGTGCAATTAGGACTGTAATGGTGTGGCCTAATTGCACCTTGGGGGGGGTAGATTATTGAGGTTGGGGGATTGGTTGTTCACCTGGTTATAGGTGGCCTGCAGTCGTTGTGGTCAACACCCTGGTCTTCATTGCTAAGGGGCCCCTCATCATGTCCCTATGGCAGATCAGGACCCGCTTTGGTGCCTGATATAGTTATGCAGCCACAGATATCTGGCCAAAGGGTGTGGTACAGGTGGCTGGGACATGCCCCAGTGTAAGCTGAAGTGTTGACCCAGGACAGGAATACAGCCTGTATTTTGCCCTGGAGGACAGACCTTCCCCTCCTGGTACCTCTGAAACATCTGTACTACTCTCCGTGAGTTTGTTGAGTCTCTAGGATCACTGGAAGGAGCAAAATGTCATCGGAGTGTTCACTGTCACTGTGAGAGCATGACACCCGGTGATGGCCTGTGTGGGACTGATGGAACATAGGATGGACCTGCAGCAAACAGCTGCATGCCTCCAGTAACACCATCAAGCACTGGCCTGTGAGAGAACATGAACCCCAACCACAAACCCATCATCAACTCTCTTACACTGTGTCAACCTGCATCGCGATGGGCAGTTGTATAAGAGTTAGGGTGTGTTGGATCCCTGTTTTAGGGAAGGCTCGCTCTCCAGCTGGCTCAATCATTTAATGTTCATATTGTGAAGGGGTGGAGTGTATGGGAACTACTGAGTCACAGCCTGAACCACTGATTGATCACCTGGGAAAGGACTGGGTCAGCCCTGGGAGCACAGGTGAAGGCAATTCAGCTGTGTGACTGGAAGGTGGGGGAGCCTGGCTCTGCCTCTCTTAGACCCCATTTAAGGGCTGACTGGCACTAGGGAAGAGTCTTTCTGGAGATTCCTTCCTGGTGAAGTTTTCCCCTGTGAACCTAGATGTTTCTGATACAGGTGAGCGATTTGTCTTTCCTTTATAGCACCTCTCTATTGTGCCAGTCCTTCTGTTGTCATACCTCTGTTGTAATGCCTTTCCCATCATATTGATCTGTGCAATTGCTATACTCCCCTTCTCCAGCTTTTCCTTAAAATGTCTTGGTTTTAACAGACTGCCTTGGAAGGTTTCCTCTTGCACACAGGTAAATGTTCTTTTCCAGTTATTTCCTATCACATACTGTTACTTTTCAGTTGAAAAATCTCTTCTAAAAGTATAGAGCAAACTGCTTCTAGGTCTTAAATTGCTTTCATGGAAGCCTACACTTTCAGGGGGAGTTCCACAGGTTTTGCAAATTCAAAACCCCTTCTCATGCGTATTGTTGACAAAAGTAAAAAATAATAATAAAAAAGTCAGAAGATGAAAATATCCTCTATTTTGTTAACTAAAATGCATTCTGAAGACTTGGTTATTACTAAAATGAATATAGATCTTATCTAACATTTATGATTTATTATGATTCTTTGTTATGACTCACAAAAGGAAAAAAAAAAAGAGTATTTGAGGTAGCCTTTAGGAAACTCTAACAGAAAAATGAATCATGTAACCCTCTAGCAATAGAGGCCTTAAAACTATGGGCAACATCCTGTACTTTGACTCCAAATCTCAGGTGTATAAACAAAAACTACTAGCTTTTGGTCTGTAATCTTGTTGTTTTCCTTCTCTTGGTGCCAGTGCTGGTAAGAATTCCCTCTCAGTTCTCTCAGCCTTCCTGCTACATCATTCCTTCTTTCACTAGCCAATTATTTGAGAAATAATTCCTTCCTTAGATGTAGGTTGGAAGCAACATTATAGGTATACAAGCACAGTGTGCAAGGGTAAATTCTCCAGTATCTCCCATAAGGCAGTAGCCTCTTTTCTTTGGTTGTTTCCATTGAGTCCAATAGCTTGTCTTTGATGGCCAGCACTGGATGAATAGGAAGAACAGTAACATGAAGCCCTCTCCTGTGGCACATAACACATCCCAGCCTCAAGCAACTCATGTTACAATATACTTATGTGGTAGAGATTTTTACCTGGACAATTGCCCATGTTCCTTTTCTTTTTTTTTCTTCCAGACAAGATTCTGGTCTCAGCAATATGTCTTTGAAGCATGATTTCTTACTCAGTGGGTCACTATCATCTTCCTTCTCTGCCTCATTTCTACTTGGTCCGTAGGAGGTGATGCATTAATATGCTTTCTGAGCTATAGGGAATTGGCATGCAAAAATATTCAGAACTTTACTAAAATCACAAGTGCAGTGTTTTGTTCTATTAAGATAAATGAATTTTCTACACTTAAAATGCTCAGGGTAGTGAATTGCTGGGTTAATAGAGGGTGACTGTCCTGCGGATGGAAATCTTTAAGTTTATTGCCTCAGTGGAAAAGGCTTACGTTATGCTGTGAATAATTAATATGTTTAAAAATATCAGAATATAGATTAAGGCAAGATTTTTCTTCTTCATCCCCCTCCCATCTTGGAAAGTGATTCCTTTGCTAAGGAACTATTAGTCTAGTATTCTGTTGTTTTCTCCTTCTCTTTCGCTCTGTAACTCAGTGTTCCCAAAACATTCACTGCTGGGGAAAGTTCATACCCTGGAAGTTCAACGTTTCATGTTTAGCCAAAGCAAAGCCAGGCTATTAAAATAAAATGTCAAGGCAATTTGCTTTTTAGTGATTTAACACAAATGGACATGGGGCTTCAGATAGGAACCAGCTTCAAAGCTGGTAAGAAATGTAATCTCAATACAAAGGCCCTGCTGTCATATTACTACTTTCAGATACTTTTCAGGAATGTAGTAATCATGACTGGAAGACATGGGGATTTTTTTCTATAACTGCTGATTTTAAACCCAAGGAAATAATCGTAAATCTGCAATCACAGGAAAGTCAGGTTGACCAACACTAATTGATAACTGTGTTGCAAAACCAGAAAAATGTGGGCAAACATATCCTTACTTGGTTTTAATTTGATGCGGTTCCCTACTTTCATTTTTTGTTTCTGTGGCTGCAATAAACTAGTACTTTATCTGCATTGTGCTTGGATGCTGCTGAGGTTAATTAGTACCTGACAGAGACTGTCAGTCAAATAATGCATCTTAATAGATTGAGGTTTTTAATTTCGTTCTTCCAAAATTCAATCAGGCCTTTAGCTCACGTCAATTCAAATAACTTTGTTTTGCTTCCAGTTCTGGATCTAGTTTACTTTCGAGATTTTTCTTCTTTTTCTACTGAAGATGAAAAAGGGATGTAGGATAAAAATAAAACAGACAACTGCAAACCAAGAAACTTTCAATTTTCACCTCGTCTCCATGTTTCTTGAGCTTTTAATAGGCTATTTTTTCTGATATTATGTAACTACACATTGGTCTGTGGCTGTGATGACAAAACTTGATTTCTTTGAATGGTCCTACTCTTTACCTCTGTCAATATCTGCAGAGCAGGTAGCAGATTCTTGGATTAGTGGCTGGATGGGAAACTTGTTCACTCCTATTTTCTTTGTAATTCTTAGAAAGTGAATATTAAAGATGCTAGTAAAACTTATTTTATGCAGCCCCAAAACAATCTGTAGCTGTGATTTAGGAAGAAAAATGTGTTACTCTGACTTTCATATAGGGCATTTTTTGTGAGCTAATGATGGATTTAGTGATCCGCTGTGTTAACTTTCCCACATTTGAAATTCTTGTGAGTTTATAATCCCTTTCATTTCCTGCCTCTTAATGAATGGATTTTATATAACTGTTCATTAGTGTAATTGTTGTTGATTTTTATTTTTCACTTAATTATTTCCCCAATAAAGTTAAGCCACAGTTACCTGCTCAGCAAAACAGAGCAAATTAATCTCAGCATCTAGGAAATCTGTAGGTTAAAGAAGAACCTCCTCAGTTTGCAGTTGTTGCAATGTTCACTTAAAAACAGAGCTTGTGATGCCTAGGATACCTTTTGGAGCTTTTAGTGGCATCTAAAGATATCAAGGTCTTGCATCCTCACAAGAGGTCTCTTTGATGAGAATGACAGCTCCTGAGAGCCCTAATTTGATACAGGGAGTTGAGACCAGGAGAGCTTTGCTGTGAGGCTAACAGACTTCAGGATCTACCTGCCTAAATGAGCGCTGGAATCGCGGTTCTGAAGCGAATAGCTCTAATGTTACCTCAGTTACTCATCACCACTTAATTGATAGCCTTAGAAATAGCTCCTCTTAGAGTAGCTGCAGCATCAAGCAAATACTATAAAGAGCCCCACAATTTCCCCAGAGGCTTATAACATTTTTCTATCTGTTCAATTTTCGTATAGTCACGAAGACACCAGCACTGATTTCTAGAACAACTTCTGTGCGACTTCAGAAGAGCAAAAAGGCTGGAATAAAACAGACACTTGAAAGCCTGCATATGAATAACTGAGAGACCAATAACACTAGGATATACACTGATTGCTTTATGTCAAGAGATAGTTAAACTTCTTTAACGTGTTTTCAGTGGAGTCTGAAGTTCTAGCAATATTTTCTAGCGGAAATGCTCTCTATTAGCAGCTGAAGCTCGACTAAAAGTCATGGCTGTTTACTCTGTCAATAAAGACCAGTCCCAAATATTATATATTTTACTGTTGTACTATTTCTCATCTGCATTAGGGGATTTAAAGTTTATGAATTGGATCCATTTATGTATCTCTAGTGATGTGATTACAATAGAAAGCAACAGCATTGTTTTCTACTCCTTTTCCTGTAATTTTTTTTTTCCTATTAATTTCAGCTTTCACTAACTTATTCTCTTGCTATTTATTCTACATCACTTACACTCTGCTCTGTGTATTTATTGTTTCTTGAGTATCATACTGTCTCTGATCCCATGGCAAGCTATCCTTCTAATCGGCTCATTGTTCTAATCATTCCATAGCCTCAAAATGATCAGACTTCAGTGAGGAGGAAGAATGGAAAGAAAGGAAAGAACCATCTACATCTACACAGCCAAAGTGTTTGAAGCAAAGCTGACTTGGATTAAATAAATACATATCTAAAAAATGGAGTGTATCCCTACCTAAAATATACATGGGTCCTTTGTTAATCAGGGTTTTTGTTAACTGGAATGGTTTATTTCAATGAAACTCCATGTATTACAAGGATATGGTCAACTCTGCCCATTCTTGCTGGTCACTGAAGTTGAAAAGAAATGTTTTACTCAAAGTCTGGTATCAGATGGAAGACTGTCAGAGGAAATACTGCCTGTGTGAAGTTTTTAGCAGCAACACCTGGAGAGCTTAGTGAGCAGGAGGTGGGGAAGGGTAGAAGCTAAGAACAGCCTTCCATAGCTGTTAATGGCTCATTAATGTCAGCAGAAATCAATGGGAATTACTCTAAACGTGGGGTAAGCCTCAGGGTGGCAATATGAAAACCTGTCAGTCCTGAATGATTTTTCTCTATATGATGCTTGTGCTTAATGGATTGAATATAATTAACAATGCCTGGATATCTTCTACAATATTTCTTTTTCTATGCAGGAATGCCTGTATCAGAGGGTCTTTCTGATGTAACTAATCACTGTATAAATTTTATTTTGATCCATGCTGAAAGCCTTCTATTCAAGCAAGGTCACTTCTGCCTGAGCAAAAGTCTCACGTTTCAGCAAGCTGCAGATAATTCCTCATGAGCCAGAGACTGAAAGGTATTTAGATGCTTGCAGATGGAACCTGTCACAAGAGACACTTAATTCCTTACTCCCACTGGTTCATAGATGCATTCTGGAATACCTATAGATCAAAAGGGCCAAATCCACTAAGGAACCCAAATTGCACTTATGAGTTGTCTACCTTTAGAATTAAATAGCTATTAGACATTGCAGACATTCTGACTGTTTCCTCATCTCCGAGCTGCTGAAATTCTGCTGATTTGCATCCGTAAGTTGTCCCTCGCTACCCCTTGCTGTTTGGCATGCAGCAGACCTTGCATGTGCTGAGCAGCTCCAGGTGCTTTCACACACTAGATCCCCCAAAAGTCTCTTGGATTAGTCATTCTCAGACCACACATCATTCAGACAAAAGTGAAACAATGTGTAATTTTCACAGTGGCACGCAACTGATGAAAATGAGTCCCTTTAGGAGATAGCAGTTCAGTGCCTTCCCCTGTGGAACTGGAGCAGGGCTTTGGGGTTGCACTGCTCGCCACTCAAGTGAATCCACAAATGCTGTGCGCCATCAGGGGTGCCATCAGTGAGGCTGGGGAAGTGGATGTCCTGGGAGGTTCATTGCTTAGAACACATCCATCATCTCGGTACCCTGCACAGGGCTTTAGGGCTTTGCCCTCAATAGCTGTGGAATTTGGCTATCACCCATGGGAGCTGAAAAGCTAGTTAGCTATCACTGCTAGGCCCACGAGGGATGGTAAGTCAGAGTGCACTGCCACCTATGCTTGTAGTTCAGCCTGTTAATAAAGTAAGCTGAAATCAATGTGCCAGGCCATGAGCAGCGCACATAATGTGGCAGCCTTTCAATTGTCTCTGCTGGAAGAGCAATAACCTCTGGCAAAGCTAAAGGACAGGCAGCTGGAGATGATAACCTCTTTTAGCCTGCATTTGGAAGGACTATGAATCTGAATCCCTAAATATAGATTCTCTGTTATAAAGAGGAACTGCAAGTGCATAATGGAGTTTTTCCTGTATTGCAGACTGCTAAAGGCAGATGGATCACTTGCTCTTTGCGGAGAGCAGTCACACCTTTAGATTCCAGGCTCAACGAAGTGCACCTAAAAAGAAACTGATCACGGTAATCATTAGGATGGCTGAATGAGATAACAATTTATAGGTCATAATGTTCTCCACGAGCAGCTTTTTAGTGTCACGTGTCATAGGCTGGGCATGTATTCTTTGCAAGACAACTGGCCTGTAGCTCTGCCTTTTCTCATATTCTCTGTGTTGCATTGAAACCACAGAAATCTCCTCCATAGTCCAGGGAATGGCTTTATGTTCTTCTGGCCATATCAGGCAGAGGTCTGATTCCTGTATGGGTGAAGAATTCTGCTCAGCAAACATTTCTGGAGCAGAATGCATTAGCTGAGGGATGGAACTATCCAGCAACATTCTGACCTCACATTTGAATCATTTTGCTCTCTGTATGTGGTGCAGGTACAGATATGTGTACCTACATGTGTAAAAATGCATCATGGTGCTCTGCAGTGATGCTACTTAAAGAAGTTTAGCATCTCTTACCAAGATACAATGGTTCCCTGAAAGCAGATTGCAATGATTTATTAAAGTATTGTTCCTACTGTTGCAACCCTACAGTAACAGGCTGAACATAGAGTAAGTAGTGCAGTTCAAGGAACACATGTATACCATAACTGCATGTAGGTTATATGCAGTTACTTTTAAATTATACTAAGTAATCTTGCAGAAGTATTACTGCTTATTTCTTTCTATTACTTCTCAATACCAGTGGTACTAATACTAATATTATGAATTGTTCTCCCTGTAAATCAACATAAAGATCTCCAAGGACTTCAGTTTCCTTAAAAGGCTGTTTTTTAAAGTGTTCCACACCATCTAACACAATATCAGAGGTCTAATCTAGGACCAGTCCAAGAAATCAGCAATATCAGTGTTTCAAAGCTTGCTTTGTGGTTGTGAAGTGTTAAAATAGTGTGGATTTGAAGAGTAACTTGGAAAAAACATACCTGTTCTAAAAAGAATAATAAAGGTATTGCTATTCAAGCAGCTGTTCTATTAATTTTCAGCTACAGTGTACTTTTGATACTTATGTACCCAAGTACACACAGCATAAAGATACAGTATTGTTCTGTATTTAATGAACTCTTTGAGTGCTTAGGAACTTTGGGTTCATTTATGTTGTTTGCATTCTATTTCACTTATAATTAATTCTGGTGTCAGAAATTACTCATTTCTTTTGGGGTTTTACCATGTTTTTGTACAATCATTTTTTTAAAGGGCCACCACTACCTCCTGGCTTGTCTTTCCTTGTATCTGAACACTGACCTGTTCAATGAATCGCATGACAAATAAAGCCAAGGCAGTGGGATTTCAGGCTGAATGCAGGCTACTAGACAGGCAATAACAATGTTATGCTTCACAAATACTGTTTATTTGTTTTACTTTTTCCTGTGCAAAGATGAACCAGGCGATTTTCATTCCTCTGAGAGTGATTTTGATTATGATTTGAAGCACTCTTCTCAGACACAATAAAGTGCAATAAACAGTTCTGATATGTTGCCCAGACTGGAGGAATTGACTTTGTCTCCATTTTTATAGATTTTGATCACCTCCGTATAGCAAAGAGATACAGCCAAACATCCCTGATGCTGAAAGGTACAAAAATGGCCTTTCTGAGCCCAGAAGGGCAATCCTATGCTCCAACAGACGTTACATCTCCCAAAGACTGAATGGAAAAGCACAAATATAAAAGAAATACACATTCACATATCCCACCAGTGGTAGATGCAAGTGTCAGTTTGAGCCCATCTCAAATATCCATGTGCATGGACATTTATCGGGAGGATCAGGTGCAATTCTGGGACAGGTCTGATCCTGTAAATTTAGAGAACACCTACTAAAAATTTTATCTCACTATAAATCTCTTGTAGTTTCCACTGTAGTTGCTGAAACAAATGGCAAATACTGCTTTCTACAAGGAAAAACGTTACAGTCTGGAAGGTGACCTGTGTAAGGGAAGAGGAAGTAATTTGAAAAGGGGGTAATGTGTTACCCCTAAGAATGGCTTGCAAGTGCTCGGGTCCTGAGAATAAAATAGACACTGTCTCCACTGGGAGCTCAAGGGGCTGCCTGGAGTCCTTGTCTGGAGGAGGACCAGTGCACTGCAGGGCAGTTTGCAGAACATTTTTTTCATACCTAATGCTGAAAGAAGAAGCTGGGAAATGGCCCATCTGAATACGTAATGCCTCCTGAACCACGTCGGAGGAGGGAGCAGCCCCATGCATAGGAAGCTGTGCGCAGCAGCGGTTGGTTGGCAGCTTCCATTTTCTGGAGCATTGAACAGTGGCCATTCTGCATGCAGCAGTTGTGTGCTGTGTGCAAGTCCTCAACAGACCTCAGCGTGCACAGAATCAGCGAACTCCTCTGACAACATATATCAAATAGTTCTTTCCATTTTTCTGGCCTACAGAATTTAAGAATATGCTCATCATTTCAACATGAAAGCTGCATTTTACACTCTTTGGGGAAGAAGGTTTTAAATTGTGCCATTTTCTGCCAGTGAGGCATTTACAGATGACTTGCAAAATAAGCTCACAGACATCTTTCAGATCTGCCTACTGTAAGAAGCATGCCATAGCTGCCTCATAAATTACTGATAATAAGTTATTCGCTTCAAAGGTCAAAGGTATTAATATCACAGTAAAGTTGTTAGAAAGCAATGAATGATTGTGAAGGGAAAGACCTTGCTTCAACTTTATCACAATTAGCTGAATGTGCATAAATTTATAATTTGGGAGTAAAAAAATTGTTTTAGGTTCCAAGTTAGTAGATAGATAAAATGTCAGCACTGGTGTAAATTCTGTGTAACAGTATATTCTTGCAAAGTATATTTCTTTCTGGGTCTTGCTTAAATTATAAAGATAGAAAGGACTTGAATCAGGACAGTGTCTGAACACAAAAGAATAAGGTAAATCTTATTCAGGACAGTCCTGTGCTGCAGTTTTAGTAGTATACCTTACAAGGCTATTATCTTCAGCTGGTGTAGAGCTGTGATGCACAGTGCTGCTGACCCCCTCTTCAGAATTCACACAGTTGAAGGAACATCAGACTCATTTAAAAGTCATAGGATCTTAAACCTTGCTTTTTGTTTTGTTTTGTTTATTTTTTCCTCAGGCGACATTTCTGAGGCAGCTTCATGCTTTTTGAGGAGATCAGAGTTTACTCAGAAATGAATACTGATGATCCTCTGTGTGGTGTTAGCAGCTGGGGCTGGAAGAGAAAGCATTACCAGTTGTGAGACTTGGACAAGTATTACAGTAATCTGCAAAGCTGGCTCTACCTGAAGCTAGGACATTTCTAGCTGTCTTAGTTTCACTGAAAAGGAATTGTTTTCTTCTGACTGTCTGGTATAATGCTAAGTTTTGGTTGTACGAGAAAAATGATGTTGATAACACACTGATGTTTATACTTGCTGTGAAGCAGTGTTGTACACTGTCAAAGCCATTCTCAGCAAAGAGCCCAAGGAGCTTGGAGGGAACAGAATTAGGAGAGCTGACCTAAACTGCCCAAAGGGACATTCCATACCTAATGATGTCATGCAGAAGTTTTGAACTGGGTGGGATTCACTGGGCTCTCTTCTGCTGTTCAAGGTGGGCATAGGTCAGGGGGTGATGAGAAATTGCTTGTGCATCACTTGTTAAATACATATATGTATATCTATTTGTCATAATTATTACCCTTTTTCTTTTCTCTATCTTAGTAAATAGTTTTATCTCAAGCCATGAGTTCTACTTTGCTTTTTTTGATTCTTTCCCCCTTGCACTGGGAAGGTTGGGAGTGAGCAAATGACTGTAGTGCTCAGCCACCTGCCAGGTTAAACCACACCACCAGCTTTTCAGATTTTACTTTTTTCCTCCAACCTGGAAGCAAAAAGAACTGGAAAAAAAAAGAAAAGAAAAAAAGAAAAAAAGAAACAAGCATTTCATATGTATATACATATGCAACTTGTATATCTCATATTGCTGTGTTCACTTCTGAACAAGCTCAGCAATCACAGCTGGCTTTACTAAAGGGTTTTTATAACAGAACTGTTTATTTCCTGTCTTGTAACCACAAAGCTGTTTCAGATGCACCCTTTCTTTCTTTTTTCCCAAGATGCATAGAGTATCTTCTCTCATGAGGGAAGCAGACCAGCTGTAAAGAAGAGCACCATGTTGTGGCTCATGTAGAAAACTGTGTTGTTTGAAAAAGCCTGCATATTTCTTTAGTCATTAAAGATAAAGCATGAATGGGAAAAGACATGTAGGAAAGGAGAGCACAAAAAGAAACCAGGTGAAGAAATATGAGGATGATTGAACAGTGAATGTATATTGGCAGATTGAAAAAAATTGGGGCTCAGTGCTCGTGCAGAGAGAAGTGAGAGTGAAGTTTCAAACTGATTGTAAGAGAAATGCAGCTTTACCAATCTTTCTCTAGGTTTCAAGCTGGGATTGACACTGCACGCTGAATCAAGATTAGATAGGGAACAGAGAGATGCCAGAAACACGCAGATACCCAGCAGGTCCTCCTGAGGCTGGGAGGAGATGCTGCCCAAGGCCACGCCTCGTGCAGACAAGGATGTAAATGCATGTATGCTCTTTGCAGGATCCTAATACGCTGTGCCAGCTCTGCTGGGGAGGTGAAGGCTGGAGGAAGCCCAGAAAATGTGAGGGAAGATAGTCACTGCCTTAGGAAGCTGATTCAGGTCTCTTCAGTGATGGCTTATGGGATGCTGCTGGTATTGTCAACCACAGAAGAGAGCCTGGAGGTTGGTGAGCATCTGAGGCAATACAAATGCTGGATACTGCTGAAGTTTCCCGTGGGGAATATCAGAAACGTTATTTGTCAGAACTGGTCCTGAGGGCATTTGTGAGTAAAGAATGTAAGGGATAAACATTTTGGCCTGTACAATACTAGAGATGTAGCTGTGCTGCCTCTGGATTTGCTCCCAGACAGCGTATCATCATTTTGTCTCGTATTTCATGGCAGTGCCATGATTTAGCCCTTCATTATGTGGGCTGGTGACAGAGGAAGATTTGTAATTCCATTTTGGAACATGCAATGCAGAGAAAGTGCTGTGGTCAGAGCTAAGGGCTGAGCTGTGCATCCAGCAGCAATCACCCAGCCCCTCTGGAAGGGGAGCATTGCACCTCTGGGCTGAGCTCACTGCAGGGTGCAGAAGGTGCAGCCACACTGAAGAGAGGGGCTAGAGAGCACTGGTTTCCAAATCTGCTTCCTGTGTCGTGAGCCTCGTGTGCCATCAGTGGGAAATGTCAAGCCACCAAGATCAAACGGGCATGATCAGAATGATGATTGGATTGTGCAGGGACAATGTCAGCAATGTGTTATAAGAACCTGTCACACATGAAAACAAAAAGTTCCTGCCTTGAGGCACTGTTCCTCAACAATGTCTAGCTCACACGATGCCAGATTTCAACACAAACAGATCTTAATACACCCCCTAGGCACCCACAAAATTTCACTGTATTTGAAATAAGCAATTGATTTTATAGCACCTTAAAACAAATCTCCATCCTTAATTACAGCAAAGCTTCTCTCTGCGTGTGGCAACAGGGGACCGACCTACGTTAAGGCTGATGCTAGTGACATCAAAGTAAATTTAAAAGCAGTAAGAGAACAAATGATGTTGGTTTTTACTCTTGCTATTATGTATGGGGTAAATTCTACACAGAGCAAATTGCCATCCATTAATTCAAACGCTAGCCTTTCATGCCTAAGCAGTCTGTGAGACGTTTTCTCCCTTGATTAGCTATTTGCGCTCTTAATCTCCAGGAGAAAAAGAGAAAAAAGAAAGAAAGAAAGAAAAAAAAAGAGCAGACACTACGTTTCTACCTTCTGCTCAAATAAAGCATGCTTCCAGGCAACACGATTTGGCTTTCTCCTCTCTGCATCGTGACACAGCAAATGGATATCAAAACGGCAACCTGATAATTGTCTTGAGCTGTTGTGATAGCTGGTGAATATAAATAAGTAGCCACAAGTATGCTGTAGAGCACTTTGTTGAAAAAAATATCTTGCAATACACGAGACAAATATTTTGTCAGTATTTTGTGCATCAGAAAAACACCTTCTGGTTCAGAGGTGCTCCTGATGGCCCCACACAGCATCACAGCCTCAGGGCCTTCTGCTCCATGTTGTAGAACTTATTGGGCCCTCTTCTGATACTGGTGTCACAGCAACTCCTTGCTCTTGAAAACTGTCTTGTTCATCATGCAAAGTACAACAGTCATGCAGCCAGAACACCTGGGAATGAAATGCAGATGTATAAATTGCATTCTAGATTCTGATCTAGAAATTTTAATGAGAGTAGCAGAGCGTGGTTCTAAGAAATGCCCTCAGTATAAATGTTGTGTCTTGTGCCTGCCTCCTTTTAACTCATTCTCTTCGCTCAATGTATTTCTTACTTGACTGGATTTATGTTGCTTTTAAGGATTTATAAGGAAGATCCAAATCTATTTAAAGTTGTTTCTTCAACTCTGCTCCTTTTTGCAGAGATACGTATTTACCCAGCCTTACTGGAAAAATGACACAGTCAAAATAACACACACAAAGTCCTGCTATTGATAATTACCCCCCAGTTCTTTCAGTTGAGAAATATCCCACACCATTTACTTCCTACTGAGATGCAATCAAAATTAAATGGGTGGAAATAACTCTGAAGTAGCAGCTTTAAGCTCCACCAAAGGAGTGCAGGGTCTTATTTTTACAACAACAGAGGTAGTGGCCTTCTGGGTCAAACTCATCGTCTGTTTTGCCTCCAGCTGCAGTGATGTGAATGCTGTTCCTTCGGGGAGGGTTTGAAGGGCAGTCACAGAAGAGTTGGTTTATGCTAGGGGAGTTTCTAAGAGGAACATTTTCCAGGACAGTAACTCCTGGAGGCACCCACTCCGGAGCAAAGATTTCTTTAAAGTGGAATTAGTGTTGCACAGATCTTAATTCTCCCTCTTTCCAGAATTGCACTGTGTGGCCATTTCATCACCAGGTTGCTCCAAGAAAGCAAGTCTACCATCAGTCTTACCTATCACAAGGAAAGGTCCCACTTCTTTTCTGCAAGATGCAAATACCTCAAATCTCATTGACCCCTACGTTCCTGGGAGCTGCTTGCTTAGCAGCCCTGAGCTCTCAAGGAACAAGCTGTAGGCCACATGCTTCCAGGCATAAGATATTCAAAATGCCAGATGTCTCTAAAAGATCAAGTAAATGGATTGCAAAGGAGTTACACTCTTTACACTGCTAATTTTTCTGTAATTTTAGACCACACAACCACAAGCTAGACCAAAAGTATGCTACTGAAATTCCCAGTAGCAGCTCCCACTTAGGCTCGCACTTATGCAGAGGTTAGACAGTTTCATGCTCATTTTTAACTCAGCACATCTTTTTCTTTACTATGCTGTGCACATTTTACAGTTAGACTTGTAAGATCTGAGGGAATTATATATACTATTGGAGCAAATCCATCCTGGGGAGAAGCAACTCCTTGATATATACAACTTTATTTATCTATTTATCTATCTATTTATTTATTTATTTAGACTCCTCCCATGATATGGGAATGTCTGTTCTGCTTTGTGGCTGAACACCCAGAAAGAATACTTACCAAGAAACTATCAGTAGTTTCTGTAGACCTCTTCCAGAGTACAAATACTTTAAAACTTTGAGGTTGGGATTTTCAGTGGTGGTTGAGAAGACAGCTACCCAGTTCCCATTATGTTTAGGGGAAAGCTAATGTCCTCAGGCTGCTTTGGAAAACTATAGGCTAGGCTATAGTGGTCATAGTGACATTTAGTGTACTGACAGTGTAAGATAAAATGTCCTGAAACCATTTGGGGGAAAAATAAGGTTGTTTTGTTCATTGCCTCTGCCTTTTGAATCTGACAATTGACTTTTTCATAAAGTTGTTTCTTTGGAATGTCATAAGGTGGTAGAAAATCTAACAGAAATTATCCAAGAATTTATTTTAGGTCCTGTTATGGTATTCACTACTTTTGCACTGGAAAGAAATGGAATGCTAAAAACATGCAAAATTCAATAGCAAAAGTATTACAATGACAAATTTTACTCTCAAATTTTGTATTTAGGCAAAGGTAAAAATGAAGAGCTCCCTCTTCTCACATAAACACTAGCACAATTTTCTTGTTTTCTGATGGCAAACAAACTGCTATAATAAACAAAAAGAGTGCATCTGATATCTCTAACAGCAGAGATCAATAGCAGAAATAGATATACAGAAGCTGTGCCTAGGATTAAATTGGGAAGAAGATGATATAAAAGAAAGAAAATAGAAGGGGATGGAAGTGACCTGACTGGTAGGAATCAATGCCAGAGGCACAGGAAAGCTTTGGAATAAAGGGGATTGAACTGGCGAGAGCCACAAGTAAGAATTTTTGTATGTATTGGCTAAGGTGAGATGTGTGGAGATCTACAGAAGAAGAGTGGTCTTTAATAAGCTATGTAAACTGTACTGAAATCTGCTTTTCCTGAGTACCCACACTGATGTCTGTTGGTAAGAATGTGTGGTGTTAATTTTGTCTACCGACAGGTCCATCTAAACCTGCCACTGTCTACACAGTTAACTACAGAATTAGAAAGCTGTGCTGAAAGTGAAAGGTTGCCAACATGACAATAACTTATATGGAGGTCAGTATGGAACTACATATGAAAATAGCTTTTTTTTTTTTCCCCATGTTTGACAGTTTTGTCCAGGACAATTCTTTGTGAAACACAGTAAATGATATTTAGGAAAAGTGGATCTATATAGCAGGAAGTTTTCTGGGACAGCTACTTTGGCCAGCTTCTTCATGCAGACAAGTCCCATAGTCTTTGTGCACAACAAGGAGACGAGCAGAGAGATCTGATTTAGGAGGAGATGAACCATGTTTTAAACCCTACTGACCAGATTATCTGGTTCTTTCTCCCTGGAAAAGGAAGTCCAGTTCAGCCATCTCAGATGTAAACTATTCAGCTGTAGACAATCACACAGAGCCTCTTGAGATGCTCTAACACCTCTGTGAGGGATCACATATCTCTTAACATTCTTCAGGACACTGAGATGATCATTTTGAGGTGACAGTGAAGAGCAGCTGAAGAGCAGCTTCCTGCCTCTGAGTGAAAACCTGTACCCCTCAGAAATTCTGGGCAGAGATATGAGATCTGACTGCAGTGAACAGCCACAGAATTTCACTGGGGCTCCGAGCATGAAGGAGGCTTTCAGCTGATCCAGAAAAGCAGAAGCTGACACGTTCTTTTGTGAAGAAGCCAGGCTGCAGGGATAAACTGTGTGCACAGATGGTGCTCTGGCTGCTGATCCTCTCTCTGCATGCAAATCAGAACAGTTAGCCTTCCAAACACACCAACTTCTATCCACTTTTCACCAAGCCTCTTCCCATCCCCTCTCCTCCATCCTAAAATATCTTAGCAATTAAAATGCCATCAAATCTCTGCAAAGCATGGGCATGAACGATGGACAATTAACAAAGGAAAAAGGGCTGACTTAGAAAACTGCCAGTTCAGATCTGAGTGGGAGGAGAGCCTCTTCATGAAAGTATTAGAGCTCTCTCTGAGCCTTGGGAAGAAGCTAGGCCAAGCACTTAACTGATTCTCATAGACGAGTGTTGGTCAAAAACAGGATGGCAAATTTTCACTCTGCTAGCGCATGTGCTGACTGCAATGGAAAGCATCCTGTCAGCACACCAGCAAGGAGGAAGGCAGAGCAGTTGAAACTTTCAAACGTTTCATGTCTGAGCTGTACGTCTACAGTTGGAGAAGAGGACTGCGAAGGTTTGCTGCATTCATCCTCTAACAGATGTCCTTCAGAAGTACTCAAACTGTGACAGAGTGCACAAAAGAAGTAGTAAATATTTTATTTCAATAAGAAAAGAACTAATAATAGGTGTGGAGAGCGTTCTTTCTTTCATTTCCTTAGCAATCAAAGTAATTTTTCAAGAACAAATACACTTACAAATGAAATCCATGACTTTAAAGCCATGTATTGCTAGTAAATTGAATTATTCCATAAAAAGCCAGAGAGAGGTACAAAACAACTGAGGATTTAGTGATTGGGTTTAGCACAGCTTGAAATTTCTATTTAAATATGAAAAAATGAGCTCAAATAATTTGCTAAAAACTTATGAGAATTAATCCACTTTCAACAACTTCTGGGAAAAACATTAACTTGGCTCTCAACTATTGCAACACTATCCCACGAAGACTAAATGAAAAAAAGTTTCTTTGTGTCAAATGAGAAAGTCCATAAATTGTTTTGAATTGCATCTTAACCTCACAAGGAATGTGACGTGCTTTACATGGCATTACATATCAAGAAGCATTGCATTGCGTTATACACTCTAGGCCCTGGGGATGCCTCATTGCAGCCTTGCATTACTTGAAGGGAGCGTGTAAACAGGAGGAAGAACAGATGTTTACAAGGGTGGACAAGGGGGAATGGTTTTAAACTGAGACAGGGGATGCTTAGGTTAGATATTAGGAGGAAGATTTTCACCCAGAGGGTGGTGAGGCATTGGAACAGGTTGCCCAAGGAGGCTGTGGATGCCCCATCCCTGCAGGCATTCAAGGCCAGGCTGGATGTGGCTCTGGGCAGCCTGGTCTGCTGGTTGGTGACCCTGCACACAGCAGGGGGTTGGAACTGGATGAGCATTGTGGTCCTTTTCAACCCAGGCAATTCTATGATTCTGTGATTCTATGATACACAATCAGAATGCTTGTCTTCATTCACAGATACCAGTATTCAACAACAAAAAAAATTAATCTGCAATAGGTTTCCCTATTTACACTGATTCTTTCAAGCATCTGTAAATGCCAACCCTGCCAACGATCGTCTGCCTCTTAATGTCGGATGGCTGAGCAAGGGTCAAAAGGTGACACTTTTTGAGCTTAAGGGCAGCCTGAGGAAAGAATATCAAACTGTAACAGAAAAAAAATATATATTTTTGAAAAATAACTAAAATATGATATTTCTGATCAGGGTACAGTTAACTGCATGCTCTATGCAATGTCTACAAACACAAGAGAACACATTTAAACCTTATGATCAACTTTCTACATTCTAAGCAATGTAATGTAGAGAGGGAAGGGACATGTACAAGACAATGATTTTCATCTTTTCAGCCTAATTCCTTTTGTCCCAAAGACAATTTATTCAGCACATCAACAGATTTCATCAGGATTTTGAAAACGGAGCTTGAAGATCATCTGATTGAACCTTATGAATGCACATAATTTTCTGAAATCATTGTAAGCATCATTTTTAGGCAAAGCAAAGCGTGAGTGGCACTGCTGCTTGTAACAGCAACAGAATAAGAAATAAATGATGTTCAAGCAAGCATAGAGCAAGTAGAAGTAGTTGACTCACTTTTGGGAACCATTTAGAGTGAGATGTCTTTCCCAGCTACTGAAAACTGAGGACTGAAGTGTGCATGACGTTCAAGCTCTAAGGTATATGTGAGAATCTTCTTTCTGTGATGAACTCCCTAAAAATAAAGAGAGCATGCTTGCCTCAGGAACATCTAAAAACTCTTTAGTGTTTGCAACAATTGGCATTATACCTAGCTTTTAATAGCTTAAGGAAGTGTCACCTTCCATTCCACAATTTGGAGCATGGAGAAATCTGTCAGTATAAAAAGAAATGGAATTAAAGAAAAACAGGATTTTTTGAGTTTGAAGAGAAAAAAAAAAAAATGAAAGCAACAACAACAAAAAAATAGAGTAAACTGTTTCTTCCTCATGTATTTTTCAAGAAATTCATTGTTTGGCCAGCCTCTGTGAATGCCAGGTGACAGAAAGTAGATCTTCATAAAAGTTGAGTAGCTCTTGTCAAGGTCTAGTGATGAAAGTATCATGGAAAACTCTGTCAAGAAATGGCAATTTCTATATCCTCTGCAGAGAAAAGAGAGCATGTTGTGAAAGAGAATGAATGAAACTGCAAAGTACCTATGGAGGAAAGAAAGAGAAGAACTCAAAATGTACATATTGCATAAGCACAGCCAGTCTGGGGCACTGATTGAAGCAGTGACAAAAAATATGTGATTAGCTACTTAAAGACTTCAGGATAAACAAAAATAGTTGTGTTGATATTAAACCTGTCATGTTTTGGTTGGACTACTGGACATTCCATGTTTACCTTTCCTGGAATGGACCAGCTAAGGCCGTGCAGGAGATGCTTTGAGCAGACCACATTTAAAACCAAGTGCTCAGCTCTGCAGCCCTGCCTTATTCTGAAAGATGCAGAATTCACTCAGCCAAATAGGCAATTGAGTTGAGCCTTTAACACTGTTAGTCTTTGAACGAGATGAACTGAACTGATTGTTTAACCATCGCTGGCTGTGAAGTACTGCTGTTAGCAACTTGAAGCTGATACTTCACAAATCCAGTGAATTTCTCCAGTTCCCACTGTCTTGAATTTATCACCTTAGCTGTCTAAGATCGATTATACTTGTTTATGCATACAGCTACTTCTTAGGACTGCATTTGAGAAAGGGAGAGAAAGAGGCTGAACTGAACCTGGGAGACTGAATCTAAACTAAAAGGGAACAAGAACAAAGGATGGTTAATAAATGCATTCCAAAATGTTCGCAGATCTGTGGAATCAGAAGACATTCTAAACACTTCTTTGACAATTCTGTACAGGCCTTTTAATAAGAAAAAAAATCTTGGTCCTGAACAGTTTTTTACTCCATAACCTTGGTGTTGGAACCACAAAGAAATTCAGGAAGATTTCCTTTCTTGAGGTCATGTTTTCAGGTGTTATTTTTTTTATTTTCATTTTATATTTAAACAACTGTCAGCATTGTGTAGAATGCTCCATGCCACAAAACCCAACTCACTCCAGGAAAAATCTGTGTCATTAAGGTTTGGCAGAGCTTGGCTCAAGTGAGTGGCACAACACTGCTGTCAGAGCTACTGCTCAAGGGGAAATGGTTTCTTTGTAAGTGGAGTAAAGAGAGCGGTGTCTGATGAACTTCTTCTGCCTTGCTGATGTCCATCAAACATCTGACAAATCTGATGTTGGACAATTTATGGACAAAGACTGGCAACTCTTTCCTTGTCCTGTGACTGCAACCATGTTTCTATGAAAAAAAAGTCATTACTGCTTGGAGTCTGGGTAGTGTGTACAGAACTTTCTTTTGCTATGAGAACAGTAAATTTCTGAGGTACTGCAGAACTGCTTATTATTCCCTCTGAAAATCTCATGTTGGATGGAATTCTTTAGGACAACTTTCTGACAGTAAAGATGGTTAAACAGATACTGCCAGAGGAAAGATATGCATATCAAATATCTTGCACCCTACAGTTTCTCAGCAAGTGTGATTTTCAGCTGAAACAACATATGTCCAGTGGATTTTTTTTTCAAGCTCTTCAGCTATACAATCTGTGTTTCACCTTGGTACATATATATATTCACAGCAAAGGCTTATTTTGTAGGCTCACCTTAAATAGGAACCTAGGATTTAAAGTTCAGGCAACTAATTTTTGTAATACAAACCATCTCAAGTCTAGCTTACGATCCACACCAAAACATACTCCTGGGTCATCAAGTGCTGGGATGGAGAGGGCTGTGGGACCCCTCACTGTAAGCATAATCAGAACTCACCTGGTTATAGCCCAGGGCAACTTGTCAGAAGTGCTGTAAGAAATCTCTGGCAATCCCACGTGATCCATCTGGTTCATGATTAAATGGCTCTGGACTTGTTCTGGTTTATCAGGCATTCATTTAAAGTGCACACGGAGAAAAGTATCTGCAGTTGCTTTGGAGGTGGTCACCCAGAGGCATTTTTCACATCCAGCAGTTCTGCGCTACTTGACTTTTTCTGCCCTTGATTTTGGTGTCTTCAAGGACATCTGGTTCAAGGTGTGTTTACAGGATCCTTCACTACCACTCTTTTACAAGCAGTATAAATTGCTGTTTTTTACTGGAAGTGCATATCCATAAAGTATTTCAGTTGTGCCTTAACACAGAACCTCCTCATCATGGGAAATAACACCTCCTCTCCCTTGTGTAACTTTCACTGGCCTGGCAGTTTTGGAAACTTGCACATCTTGATTTCCTCCAGGAGTATGGAAGTTAAACAAAAGAACAGCTTTTCCTTTGCTATGGGATCCCAGGAGATTTGAGCTAGGCAAATTGTAAAGAATCATAGCATTTCACCACACTCTCCAAGATGTGAGAAGCAAGACTGCACGCTAAGCTAGAACAGGTGTGTGGAGCAGAGCAAAAGAGCATCACCCCTGGGATGGATTAACCACTGTATGCTGTTTGCTAGAGAAAGAAAGGCAAGCACAGCCTTTCCAGCCATATATTATACATGGGCTGTGTTAAAACTCACGGCACACATCCATGTGTGCTGACAGATCAAAAAGCAAATCCCACAATTAAACTGATTTGGGAAACGAAATAAACAGAGGTAAGAGAACTGAAATTCCTGGATCTTTATTTAGCCATCAAAGAAATCTATTTGGCAATAAGCTAGGAGCTTTCCATTAACAGTCTCAGAAGGGCTGAAGGACTAACAGCAAAGCCCTTCATCAGAGACAGCCTGAATTAGTAAAGATCTTAGGGAGTTCTCAAGACGTGTTTTGAATTTCAAAACTAACCATAAATTGCTGAAGTTAGTCCTTGATACTCTACTTACATTCTGTGCTCTAATAAGAGTGCAATGCTGAGTTACAACCAAAGTAGAGATCATTACCTTTGGCCACGAAAGAGCCCTCATTCAGAGTGTCTTCAGGATGAAAAGGAGGTCAGAAGAGGGAAGGTTATGTTGCTGATCTTCGAAGCTACCTGAAATATTAATGCAGGAGATGTCAAGTAAAGCAGCATTCCTGTTCCAAACAGCAGCTTCTATAGGAAGTTTGGAGGAGATCTGTCCCAGCACCAGCTGGGACACCAGTAGCCACTGAGTGAGTGTGATCTTTTGGTCCTTGTTTTTGGCAACTACAATTAGGACTGGGGCACTGCTTGTTGAATCAGGCCCTCCAGGCACACATGGAGGAGCCCTGTCTGTGGTTCTCATGGTCTAAGTTACATATGAGCACAGCAAAATGCTAAGGAGATCCTACTGACGGGGTGTAATGAAGGCAGACCCCTCCAAGAAAGATGGCAGTGCAGGCTAGAGCTAGTTCTCAATTAAGCTCCCTGACAAGAGAGAGATTTTTGAAATATTTTGCTGAGCATAGAGCTCAAGTAAATGCAGCAGCTGTTGTCTTTACTTTTGCAGCCTTTTAAAGAAATACCAACTGTTTCTTTTGCTCTAGATGGAATACATAAACGTTTCATTCATCCTCACACCTGCCCCGGTAACGGGCATTTCCACTTTTCTTACGAAGAGCCGCAAATCTGCAAGCCGGGGCTCTCACAGCTAAGGATTCCAGCGGCAATTCGGAGCAAAGGCGTCCCCTTTGCACTCAGGATGTGGGAACACTAAGAAGCAGTGAAGAAGAGCGAGCACGGACCCTCCTTTAGCGGAGCCTTTCCCCCGCTAAATCCCCGCTCTCTGGCTCGGACAGCCCCTCGCCAAGCCCGCACCCCGCCGCGCATCCCCCGCCCCGCAGCCGTTCGGCGCCGAGAGAGGCGGAGCCGCATCCCGGGGCTGTGCACGGCGCTCCGCCCGCCGGGCGCTCTGCGGGAGGCAGGAGGCAGGGAGGGAGGCGGCGGTCCTCCCGGTCCGTCCCGTCCCAACGTCCCGCCCCGTCCCGCCCCTCGGCATGCGGGGCCCGCCGCTGCCCGCGCCTCCAAACTTTCGATGCTGCCCCATCGACTGGGAGGAGAGAGCCGCCGCGGTGAGTGTGCCGGGGGAGGGGGCCGGGCCGGGCAGGGCAGGGCAGGGCAGGGCAGGGCAGGGCAGGGGGAGGTGGAAATGGGATTCCGAGGGCGCGCCCGGGCTGGGTGCGGTGAGAGCCGGAGCCTCACCTGTCTCCGCCGCAGCAGCTCCGGAGCTGCCCGGTGCCGCCGTGCCCGGAGCGCCGCGTGCCCGTGCCATCACGTAGGTGCTTTGCCCTTTCTGCTCGCTTGTTGTCGGAACCGTTACAAAACCTCCGCCGGTCTTCTTCTTCCGAGGAACTTTCGATGCGATTTGATGCCCGCTCCCGAAGGAGGGTGTGGGAGAAACTGGGGAAAAATAGCTCAGTGCGGTGGGTGTGCAAATGAATATCATCGGATGGAGAGTTTAAGCTAAGAACGGGAAGGTCTTGTCAAATGCTGTCTGGCTTCCCCATTCTAGGACAACAGCTGATCCTTTGCCTACTGAATGTCCCACTAGCAATGCCAGACTTTCCCATTTTATTTTGTCCCTTCCTGAGTCCCCAACTCATCTCAGCTGGAGACACCAGTGGTCCCTTCTCCCACCCTCCGCTTTGGTCACGCAAGACCAAAACGCCTTTCATCGGCCCAAACAAGGCAGTAACAAACAGAATAAAAGCGGTGGAACAAAAGAAGGCTTTGCTAAATAGTAGGTTTGAAGTAGGAATCATGAGAATTCAGAGACAGGAGAAAATAGCAAAAATGTTTTGGGGAAGAAAGGGATGCTATCTTTTTTTTGGCTGAGTTCCATCATGCTCCCTGGATTTGTAGAAAGCAAGGGAAAACTGAAATTTGCCTTCCCTCTCGCACTACTACTACAGTGTGTAAATATGCCTTTTGTTTTTGCAAGGAAAAAAAATGATGAGATCTTGGAGCACCTGACAGTTCTGAGACCTCACGGCTTTATCTCTGCTTCACTAATATATGTACGTAAGCATAATTCTTGTGTGCAGGTACACAGGTTGAAGGAAAAAGCTCAGGCGACCTCTGGACATCTGCATTGCTTTGGCTGTGCAAATTTTCAGGGATCTTTTACTTTTCCTACCTGGTGGACTAAAGGTGTATTGATAAGAAATCCTGTCCTGCTACCCTTGCTTACACACGTAGTCAGTAAATGATTACATTGTTCGAAACTGTGGGGTAAGCTTCTACAAACAGCAGTACATCTCAGCTGTGTACCTCACCATGCTGCACATCTCAGCCTGCACTGTTAATTAATTGTACAGAAATGGTATAGCATAATTAAGACCAGTATAGTCTGGGGGAAAATAGCTTCCAGTATGTGAAAAAAAAAAAGAAAAATAGAAGGCTTGCACTGAGAAATTCTTTGGGATGTTGTGTGGTATGAAAGCAAAACACAAAGGGCTTGGTCACATCTTGACAGACAGTATTTGTTTCTGGCTGTAGTAGCCAGTCACAGGATACCGATGCACATGTACAGCAATTGGGTTAGGAAATCACACCTAGGGATGTCGCTGATACATGTCAGTGGAGACACAGGTAAGAATGGAGATCTGCAGTGAAGTGGATGTGATTTAAATCACGATCATCACAAATAAAAAGGCCGCATGAAACCACAGGTTTTAATAGCATGAACATTTCTTTAGGCAGACCTGAAATCGAGGTGGAACCGTATATAACATCTGATGGCAAGGAAGTGACATTACTTCTCTACTCTTGCTTTCCTTAGGGTAGGTATGAATGGGAAAGTAAAGCAGTCACTCAACTTTGGTTTTACCCTCAGTGGCAACCAGTGGAGTTTCTTCTGTGAGCCCACTGTGCACTGACATTTTCTTAGTATTTTCAGAGGTCAAACCACGGAGCCTCCATGTGTGTGGTGCTTCCTTACCATGTCACCCAAGGTTTGGAGAGTCTGCATGAGAACAGGAACATTTCATATAGGGTTGAAGTCCCTATATGAAGACTATAAAACATCTATTTATCCATCCATACCTACTCTGTATTAGGGCAGTATGGGTTAGCTGAGCAGAATTTGACTCAGCCTGTGTGGAGAAGCCAACAAAATGTGATTTTTGATGCCAGTGGTGAAATTCTGACTGACATTAGAAGAGGAATGATTTGCCTGCAGTCACAGGACTGCAGACAAGAACTGATGGGCAGCATCCAGGGAACTGCATTTTCTCAAGCATTAGTCAAAAAGGAAATATTATTTATATCTGAGTTTTAATCATTTCTTGTGTTAATTTCAGCATGAATAGGTTGCACAGCCATTTCAGAGAAATGCTGTCTTTTCAATTCTGCTAGAGTGGCGCTTTTGTTTGCCTTGTGGCACTAACTTTCTTAGAAGAAAGTTTATTAAAGAAAGACATCAATATTTAGTTCTCTGAAACTAAGATATAAACCTATAGGAATTTGGTAGGAAATGCTTTCCATTAAGGAAAAGCTGGAATATTATTATGCTAATAACAGCCTGGATGGTGCCATTCTATGTAGAATACCATGGGTATTATTGAAAGTTTTGTGCTACACAACTACTACACTTAGGTAGTGGTTTCTGAAAAAAGGATATACTGCCCAGCTGGATCTTAATCCTGCTGCATTTACTTAGGCAAACTTTGTCTTTGAACTGCTTTTGAAATCTGTCCCAATTTTCATCAAGAGTCATGCCTGAATAATATTACAGGATCGAGCTTGAAATGTAAGGCCAACATAATTTAAATATATTAAAACAGGTCTTCTCTTCAGTGTCACATGTAGAACCTAGGTTAGAGGAGAAAACTGCTCTACCTTTAGCTCATTACTTCTTGCCTTAGCCACTGCAGACTGATTTCTCAGTGTGTTCTTTTGTTGTTCTGTTTGTCAGGGACAGAGCTATTGCTACTGAAAGGATGGGGCCCCTGGAAGCAATGGGTGAAGAAAACCAGACAGATGAAATGAAGATGGAGTTGTTCACCAAGCTTTACTTGCCAAGATACACCACACCACTCAATGAACTGGCTCTTGACCCCAAACCAGAATTGAAGGACAGCACAACGCTAGTTGAGGTGCAGATAATCCTCATCTTTGCTTACTGTTCCATCATTCTGTTGGGGGTGATCGGGAACTCTCTTGTGATCCACGTGATCATCAAGTTCAAAAGCATGCGCACGGTGACCAACTTCTTCATTGCCAACCTGGCCGTGGCTGATCTGCTGGTGAACACGTTGTGCTTGCCTTTCACTCTAGTTTACACGCTATTGGGTGAGTGGAAATTAGGCCCAGTCTTGTGCCACTTAGTGCCTTATGCCCAAGCTCTTGCTGTGCATGTGTCTACTGTTACATTGACTGTGATTGCCTTGGATCGACATCGCTGTATTGTCTATCACTTGGAAAGCAAAATCTCTAAGCGTATCAGCTTCCTGATCATAGGAGTTGCATGGGCAGTCAGTGCCCTGTTGGCGAGCCCACTGGCCATCTTCCGCGAGTACTCGCTGATTGAGATCATTCCTGACTTCAAGATTGTGGTCTGCTCTGAGAAGTGGCCAGGGGAGGGGCAGCTTAACTATGGCACCATCTACAGTGTCTCCATGCTCCTGATCCAGTACGTGCTGCCTCTGGCCATCATCTCCTACGCCTACACCCGCATTTGGACCAAGCTCAAGAACCATGTTAGTCCTGGGGCGGGGAACGACCACTACCACCACCGGCGTCAGAAAACCACCAAGATGCTGGTTTGCGTGGTTGTTGTGTTCGCTGTCAGTTGGCTGCCATTCCATGCCTTCCAGCTCGTCAGCGATATTGACAGTCAGGTGTTGGACCTGAAAGAGTATAAACTGATCTACACGGTGTTTCATGTCATTGCCATGTGCTCAACATTTGCTAACCCCCTTCTCTATGGCTGGATGAATAACAACTACAGGACGGCCTTCCTCACAGCTTTTCAGTGCGAGCAGCGGCTAGACTCCATCCACCCTGAAGTGTCAGCAGCTTTCAAAGCCAGGAAGAAACTGGAAGCAAAGAAGAGTCAGTTCCCTGCAGACTCTTTCACACAACCTACCAATGTCTAAGATTTCTGACTTTAAAGAAGAAATGCACATGTTGTGGACAAAGGAATAAATCCATTCTGACACATGCATTTTTAATGCGTAGTTTTACTCATAAAAGGTGAAAGAAAAGTAGCAGGCAAGTCAAGGCAGATGATATGATTTGAGGGGAGTAGGTTGGCACCACGAGGATGTGACTACACAACTCCGAGAAAATAAGAGAGAGATTTTGTTTGTGGCTGTCTATAACATGGTAAGAGACAACCCCATCCCTCCCATCCCTACTTGACAAGTCTAAATGACAGAGTTTGCTGCTTTGGCTATAGGAAGGTAAATGGCTGTTTTGTAGCACAGGAATACTGCTGATGGCAGCAGGCAACTTGTATACTGCATGTAGAGACCAGGGAGAATAGAAGTCTCCTGGAAGAATGAAGCCTGTCTGGGGAAAATGGGCTGTGCTGGTTAAAGCTCAAACTTTTCAGCCACTTTTTCTCCCACAGGGACCTTTTGTGGAGATAAGGAAAATAGATCCGGTACTGTTTCTGACTCGCACTGAAGCACTTCAAACCAGAATATTCTGAATGGATTAGGGGAAAGAAAAAGAGAAAAGGAAAAAATACCAGATTTGGTATGAAGAAAGGTAAAGGTGGATTTGGGTCAATCAAATGGGGTCAAAAGTCATCCCTTATGAATTGGCTATGGTTATGTTGTGAGAAAAATTGCAAGTCTGGGACCTCATCACTAATTCTCTGCAGATCCCTACCTTTAATTCCACATTTGGAAGAGCTTGTAAACACAGAGCTTTTAAGTGGCATTTGAAGGAGGAGATGCAGGCTCAGGTCTTTTATGAGCACATCATAAACTGCCAATATTTTAATTTTCAAGACCTGCTTAAATGTCTGACGTGTTATTAACTCCACAGGCTTTGAATTGTTGCTGCTTTTTCCCTGCGTAATAAAACAGCAGATAATTTTGATCTTCTGGAAAGGCTGCTAGATGGCAATGTACTTTTTCTTATTGTGGTTTTATTTCACACACTCATCTCATCTTGGAGCTTTTTCCATCTTCAGCTTCAGTAAAAATTAAGAGCATCTGAATGAGTGTAACCTATAACAGTATGCTACGTTTATGCGATAACTTATCAGTTATTCTGCATGCTGTAGTTAATAGTTAAATTCCTTTTTTTGCTCAGGTATAAAATTTTAATCTGTTTACTGTGCTGTACGCAGCGATGTTCAACTCTTCAGTGTCTTTGTTTAGCCTCTTTGAACTCATTAAAAAGACGACGAAAATTTCTATCTGTGTTTATTCCAAGCTGCCCCGCTGCTTATCAAGAATAAAAATAAGCGTGATCGTTTCACTTTGAGTCTCTTTCCACAGCTATATTTCAGCTGCCTCTTTTTTTTCTTTTTCTTTTCCCCCAGTTTGTCTGTGTTCCTAGATTTGCTGTGTTCTCTCTTAGAAATTTAAAAACATCAGAACTCCAGTACTGAAGTGTTAGCACTGTAGCAGCATCAGATATTTATCAGGTGGAGAAATTCAGCTTTACGTAAGCAATATCTTGCCACCATTCTTTAAAAACCCATGAAATCATTTGGACTTGGCTTTTTCATGAAGAGAGGAGGGAGGTCTAGCGAATTAGCTAGTATTTACTCCAGGAAGAAAAAGTATCCATCATTATTAACCAGTTATACAACATAGATTAATTCTCAAACGTGCTTTCATGATATTGTCCACAAGTTGTTTTTGTCTAAGTATTAATGAAATCCAAAATGTAAGCTTGAAACATTTATTGGAGTGGAAGGATTACAGAAGTGTGCAATTATTATGGACATCAATCACATGTATCAGTTGATTCTGAACACTTCACCAAAAATGTATTCTTTCCACAAATAGCATCCTGTATTTAAAAAGCAAATACTCTTCCCCCACCTCTGGTTAAAAGTTGTTTCAACTCTTTTATGGCCTGTTTGAGTGTGATTTATAGAGAGTTCTGAAGTAACCATGGCAGTGTTTGCTGAAGTTAAAATTGCTGGGCTAATTCCCAGAAATTTTAAGGCTGCTTTATGTCATCCTGGATGAACGTGATTAATTAGAAATTACCTTTCAATCTATTTTATGGCATCATTATGAGCTTTCCCTGCAGCCAGTGTGTTGTGACAAAGTTGATGCACTGATTTCTCACATTGCTTTCCACTTGGTGCACTAATTTCTCACTGTGCTTTCCGTGTGGAGAAAAGCACTGCACTGATGCCTGCTGTAGGGTGACAGACCTCCACACAGTATTCCACCCTGTGGTGTGGACTCTGCATCTGCCGCAGTGGGGTTCACTGTAGAATCCCTCTGTGTTGTAGGAACATTAGAGATTTTCTCACCAAAAGCAATCATGTAGCAGCATTCCTCACAGATCCCCCAAATCTCAGCCGTCAGAAGGATGTGGAGAACCAGGGTTAGTCCTCATTTCCCTCTAAGAGAAAAGAAATCTGTAAGTAAGTGGTAAGCATGAGATTGAGGAGTCTGCAGAGAATCCCCTGTTTTTCCTGAAGTGGTTCTGCTTTGCTTGAAATAGGAATCCAGAGCTCCCCATTCACACAATAGTGCTTTAATTAATTTTTAAAAAGCACTATCTCCTTTTCCCACTGAATAAGTACAATCTTTATACAAAGCCAAGCAATGCTAGCAGCAGTACTCATTTAAGAATTTGCAAGGAGGAGATGGGACACCTAAAATGAAATGTCATGTCTGGTGAGAGCTAGAATTTGAACTGACATGCCTCAGTTCTCAGGAGAATGATGTAGCCACTGCACTGCAGCCTCTCCTGAGGTAGTAGCATATATCTTCTTAGAGCAGTCTTATTGTATACAAAGCAATTCAACATCTAATATGATTTTATAGGTGAGCGGTTATGAAGTTTGCATGTACCTGGGTTCCAAGCCAAGCCTATCTTCTGGGTGGGTCTTACCTGAGGCTCTCCTTTGGGGCTGGCTTATAGAAGGGAGACCTTCTAACCACACAGATCTCATCCAGTGTTATCTAGGATCTTAGTTACTCAGCATTGTGTTTAGGCCTCCATGAGAATGAGCATCTCCACATAGCTTAGCCACAGCAGAATTGAGAAGGCACCTCAACAGGAATTTCAGAAGAATTACGTTTAGGTGTATAAGCAATTGAACAGAAGGGCTGGGCTAGCACAACAAATGGGTTAGTATACACGTTTCAGTATATAAACTGTACAACAGAGCCATGCAAGTGGGCTTTTGTGGAGAATAATTGGCAGCTGACTCACAGTTGGTATAATTGTATCTTGGATATAATGTGTAATGGACATCCACTGCCAAAACGTTAATAACACTAACATTAATAACCAAATAAAAACTGTTATCTGCATTTTATCTGTCAGTCCTCAAAAGAAACATGGAATTTACAGATTAATATAATCCATTTCCTTGCTTCATAGTTCCTAAATTCCCTCGAGGACTTTTCTTATATTAATCCAGATTGACCTTAAGGGATAAATTTTGTCTTTGAATCCCTGTGTTATTTACCTGGTAGTATTATTATGAATGCCACTCCACAATACAAGAGCTGCTTTGTGGCAAATTACAGGTTCTTTGCCCTAAGAAGCTCAGAGATGTATGTAAATCCATGCAAGGTTAGTGGTGTAGAAGAGCCATATTTTTAATACTGCATTAGAACTGCTTATTTGTGTGATCAGTAGTGATTTTCATACCTCATCTTCATGTTTTGAAGATATTAAACTAGATATTATTTAAAAAGGAAATTATAGAAAAGTGATGAGGAAATCTGAAGCTGAACTTAGAAAGCCTGAGAATGAATGGACACCTCAAGGAGCAGAAAAGAAACACAAGCGGGGTCAGTAGGATCATCATCGATTTATAGACTTTCCTCCTCCCGTTCGTCTGGGCAGTGAGAGAAACGTGTTGCAATGAAACCAGTGCAAATGAAAACACCAATCAATTGTATGCACAGTGCAAAGTGTTGCCCAGGGAAACTGAGGAACTGCGAGGGGAAATTCCTGCGATAATCTGAGCCTTAAAGTTTGTGTCATGTTCTCAGGCAAGAAGATCTGTACCTGTACATTATTTTACCTAGCAGCTCTGTACTGTTAATGTGCCAGTACACGGGATGAATAATGCATATATATCCCTCATAAGGCTCATTTCAGATGGGATATATGAGGAAATTATTGCTTGTACTTTCCTCTCTCAGACTTCACTGAGCTCTTCTGAAAGGAAGAGAGCATCAAGCTATAGAAATTAAAGTTTGCAGAATTACATGTCTGGTGATGTAGGCATAATTTAGTGTGAAAAAAGAACCAACAACTAACTATATAGACATTGATGGTACTGCATAAGAGAAACAGACTGTGGTTTGCCTCTTGGGCCAGGAATTTGCACAACTGGACTTTATACAAAACAGACTTACTTGTGTGCTTCACAGCTCTCAAGGAATACTCTACTAATCCTACACTGCATGACTTTTTCAATAGCAGAATCTATATTTAAACATACTTGGGGACAAATTATTTCTGACCCTTAAGGGCTGCACACAAAAATAAAGGCTTAGAGCAATTCCCTTTTTACTGCTGTCCTCTAATGTTAGAGCTGTTAGTACTCAGCCACATCTCAATTAGCAGCACTGTGACCTTTGAGTTTACTTGAGGTAGCCAAGCTGGTGAAGCAGGGATCGGTTTGTTTGGGCTGGTGGCAGAGCTGCCCCAGGGCTGACTCATCCCATTAGCTTAGGGCCCCAGTACCTCTCACAGACTCTAGCACTGATGTGCCTGCGGCTCTGAAAGCAGTGGCCTCTTCATGATACATGACCAGAGCTGCTCCTTCAGCAGCACCGCCTTTCCCATGCCCTCATCAGCAGTCCTACTCATAGCAGAAAGAAGCTGGCAGCAAGATTCACCGGGGAGAATATTTTACACATAAGAAGTGATCATGTTCTTGTCCTGAAAAATGCACCATCTGACCAAGGGCGATGCCAAAATACAAATACTTTAAGGCAGAGCTGGAAGCAGCCATGTTGGGATAGGAGTGTGCAGCAGCATGATCCCTCCTTGGCTGCCACAGCACCGAGCATCTGCTGCTCTAGGCACTGCTAATGGGAGGGGATAAAATAAACTTCATACTCCAGAGAAGCTGCCTCCATTTAAACCTGGTATTCCAGTGTCAGATTTATCTCATGGGACACAGACAGTTGATTCAACCTACTCCCACAGTTGCTAAAACATCTTGCCAGGTTTCTATATACCCTACGCTTGTTTGTCAGAAAGCTCAGTGTTTTGTTTTTGTTTGAATATTAAAAATTACACTTTGTAGTCTATAGTTCTTTATCTCAAACAGAGGGCCTAATGTTTTCCTTGCTTTCCTGGGGTTTCCGTTGAACCTGTGCTGGACCAGTAACAGTGGAGGAGTGTTACCTGAGAGCAGACATAGAATGATAGATTTGTTTGAGTTGAAAGGGATGTTTAAAGGCCATCTATATCTAACTACCCTGCAATGAACAGGGACACCTACAGCTAGATCAGAATGCTCAGAGCCCCATCCAGTCTGACCTTGAGTGTCTCCAAGGATGCAGGACCTCTGCTTGTGCAGAACTGCACAGTATGCGTGCATTCCTGAGGCCTAAAGCAGTTCAACTGGAAGGTGATTATTTTGAAATGAGGCCTTAAAACAGGTCTGTAAAAATCAAGTTTTACAAGCAACACATTTTAGGAGAACTACATCATTACTTACAAGAGTTAATCACACAAAATGAAAAACAGGAATTCATACTTAAGATTATTAAGATGCCTAATAGCAAAAGCTGGAGACTAGAGATTCCTTTAATTAAAACTTGAATTTGGCTTTATCAATTTGCTGATGGCTGTTCAGCCATCTCTGGAGATGGGAAAATGAGGGCACAGACAAGGAGGGCATGCTTGGTATCATATGGCCAAGTGCACTGTTTGCAGCAGTGCCTCTGTGCCAGATGGCTGAAGGCTTTCACACTGCCTGTGGGAACAGGCTGGGAGTCCCTTCCATTTCAATGACTTTGCTAAATAAAACAAGAACAGAGTGAGAAGCTGAGCAACATGCTCCTGGTAGTTGACAGCACTTTGTTAGCACTCTCCCTGGCACTGCTTGGGCTGTACGAACCAGCACTCTCCAGGACAAAGATTGTGGATCTGTTCCCAGTGGACTCTGCAGATGGTTCCCTCTGTCCCATCACTAAGCAGTCTGACATGCCCTCAGTGACACCTAAGGATCCACAAAACTCTGAGGACTTCAAATACCACAAACTTTGTAGGACTGTAGTTACCAGTCTACATTACCTCACCATGGGGCCAAAAGTACAGTACCTGGCCAAGTTTTATTGAATTATAGCCACTGTATACATATTTTTCTTTGCATGAAGGACATTTTCCATCTTTCTACAAGGAGTAAGCAAACTTATAGGCAGTAAGGATTTCCTTGAGTACTGCACTTGCGCTCTGACCTAACTTGGCAAATAGCTGTGGCTGTTGTGAGCAAATAGTGGAGCTGCTTCTAGGATGCTTCTAGGTCTCTCTGAAAGCAAAAATATGAAAACACAAGATACCTATCTCCTTCTGTCTGTGTGGCCAACCTGATTCACTACTGCTGTCATTTTTTATTTGCTTTGTGCAGCTACTATTCTGTGTATGCTTAGAGATAACAGTTACCAGCACTAGAGAGACATGGCAACACAAGAAGTCACGGAGCATATACTACCTTGTATGATATGCAAGGGGTCGAGAAAGCCTACGTGGGCAACCAACCAGTTCCTGCCTCAGGGGATGGCTGGTAAAACTTCAGCCATAGGGATACACAGCTTATGGTCTCCTGTAGAGATCGTATGTGAGTCATCTTTAGCCAGAAAATTTAAAAAATTGCAATAATGAGGAGAACGGAGAAAGGAAAAAGTGTTAGAATACAACAAAGAGACTTCATTGTGTACAGCCAGTTCTCCTCCTTTAAAGTGGGAAATCCATGGTTAACTCAGTTAACTGGAATCAAACGTAGAGAAAGGAAAGGAGAAGAACTCATTATGTTCAGTAATCTCATTTTTATTTGCTTTCTTTCTACTAATGGTGAAGCAAAAGGGCTGCTATCTAACTCTGTGTATAATTGATTACCAGAACATAAACTGAAATGAAAAATAATGTTCTCCATAATTGCTATTCAAAAGCTTAAGCTTGAAAAACACTCTAAAAGGATGTATGCAGGTTTATCAGTCCTTTGCATCATTCTTTCCTTTTTAGCACTAGGTTCAGCTTGTGTTATAATGCTGATTTTAGACATCAGAAATATTTATCTTACCCACCCTTAAGTTAGCTGGAAACCCCAACAGTGTGCTCACATATTATTGATAAACTACTGCCTGGTATCTCTCATAATCACTTCTTCTAGTTCAGTCTGTAAGATCTGGCAGTAACTTCCTCTAATCCTACTTTGTCTTTATTATTAGCTGTTCCTGACAAACTCTAAGAACACTTCATAATCTCATATGCATGTGCTGAATATGTATGATACAGCTCATTTCTGGCTTCTCTGATTTTCCATAGTAGAATACAGCTGTTCCAAATAGAAAAAAAAATTAAAAAAATAAAAAAAAAATACAATCCTTTATATTTATTACTGTGTTTCCCATTTCTTGGAGTTATAATAAAGGTGATACCAGAAACTCTATATCTCTATGAGTTTATATACATGGGTGTATTGTGTACTGCCTTGGTACTATACAGGAGACTAAAACTCCAGCTACATAACAATTAGATCTTGATTTCTATATAAAAACCCCACAGCCACAACTTCAACAGCTGCTTGAAATCACTAATCAGAACCCAATAATGTGACACAAATAAAGCAGCAGAAAAAGCTACGTGTGCTTGGCAGAAGAGCAGGATAAGGCAATCTGGACTCCTACCTCCTTACTGCAGCGTATCTTAAGAGATGCTGAACTTTGGCTCAAGAAGTTGTGCTGCTCCTCTGATTTGTCCTGTTACACAGTACACCACTTTCAGCACACACAAGAACTCATCACATCGTCTCTACTACTGAAGAACAGCTCCCAGGTGGGCAAAATATGCAGTGAATGTGATAATGACAGTACTGTAGTGGCCTTGAAATAGCATCCCTGCCCCCCACCCCCATCTTAGCCTGTTGTTGCTCCTTTCCCCACCAAGTTTACTGGTTTATTGTGGAAGATATTTTTCTCTTGGGATCTACAAGTGACAGACTTTCGCAGGAAATTTTCCAGCTCCATGTCTTTACAAATCCAAAACAGCTGACATTTAAACAGCCAACAGTGCAAATAGAGCTACAACTGTATCGCAGCGGGGCTTCCTGTTTAAAGCAAATAAAATGCTGACTTGCTAAAGGTAATGGAGAGCAGGCTTCCTCGGACATGGAAAAAGCTGAGGTACTCAGTGAGTGATTTGCCTCAGTCTTCACAGGTGGTCAGGCTCCCGATGTCTGTCAGGACCCTGAACCTCTAGCTGGGGGTGAGAGGAACAGATTCCATCCCACTTAACAGTGGAACAAGTTTGAGACCTCCTCATGAAACTGAATATATATAAGTCCATGGGCTGGATGATATCCATCCCAAGATTCTGAAAGAGATTGCTGATGTGGTTGCCGAGATGCTCTCCATCATATTTGAAAAATCATGGCTGTCTGGTGAAAACCCCAGTGAGTGGATAAAGGGAAACATTACTTCCAATTTTAAGAAAGGGAGAAAGAAAGATCCAGGGAACTGCAGGCCAGTGAACCCTACCTCTGTGCCTGGGAAGATCATGGAGCAGATCCTCCTAGAAGCTATGTTAAGGCACATATGAGATAAAGAGGTGATCTGAGACAGCCAGCACGGCTTCACCAAGGGCAGATCTTGCCTGACCAATCTGGTAGCCTTCTATGATAGAGTGACGGCTTCAGTGGATGGGGGAAGGGCAATGGATGTCATCTACCTGGCCTTCTGCAAAGCCTTTGGCATGATCCCTCACCACATCCTCCTCTCTAAATTGAAGAGGTGTGAATTTGAAGGATGGACTGTTTGATGGATTAAGAATTGGTTGGCTGGATGCAGCCAAAGGGCTGTGATCAATGGTTCTGTGTCAGGGTGGAGGCCGGTCACAAGCGGTGTCCCTCAGGGGTCGGTCTTGGGACCGGAGCTCTTTAACATCTTCATCAGTGACACAGATGATGGCATCGAGTGCACCCTCAGCAAGTTTGCAGATGACACCAAGCTGAGCGGTGCAGTCGATACATTGGAAGGAAAGGAAGCCATCCAGAGGGACCTGGACAGGCTGGAGAAGTGGGCCCATGTGAACCTAATGAGGTTCAATAAGGCCAAGTGCAAGGTGTTGCTCTTGTGAGGCCCTATCTGGAGTACTGTGTCCAGATCTGGACCCCCAGTACAAGAAAGACAGATCTGTTGGAGAGGGTCCAGAGGAGGGCCACAAAGATGATCAGGGGACTGGAGCACCTCCCCTATGAAGACAGGCTGAGGGAGCTGGGCTTGTTCAGCCTGGAGAAAAGAAGGCTGCAGGGTGACCTCATTGCAGCCTTTCAGTACCTAAAGGGAGCCTACAAACAGGAGGGGAGTCAACTCTTTGTAAGGGTAGATAACAGCAGGACAAGGGGAAATGGTTTTAAGTTGAAGGAGGGAAGATTTAGGTTGGGTGTCAAGGGGAAGTTCTTTACAGAGAGAGTGGTGAGGTGCTGGAACAGCTGCCCAGAGAGGCTGTGGATGCCCCGTCCTTGGAGGTGTTCAAGCCAGGTTGGATGGGGCCCTGGGCAGCCTGGTCTAATATTAAATGTGGAGGTTGGTGGCCCTGCTAGTGATGGGGGGGTTGGAGATTCATGATCCTTGAGGTTCCTTTCAACCTTGGCCATTCTGTGATTCTGTGCTGCACTTGGGCCAGGGCAATCCCAGGTATTTATACAAACTGGGGGGAAGGTCTCCTTGAGAGCAGCCCTGCAGAGAAGGACTTGGGGGTCCTGGTGGACAAGAAGCTGGACATGAGCCAGCAGTGCGCTTGCAGCCCGGAAGGCCAACTGTGTTCTGGGCTGCATGAAAAAAGGGGTGGCCAGCAGGGAGAGGGAGGTGATTGTCCCCCTCTACTCGGCTCTTGTGAGGCCCCATCTGCAGTGCTGCGTCCAGGCCTGGGGCCCCCAGCACAGGAAGGACGTGGAGCTCTTGGAGCAGGTCCAGAGGAGGGCACTGAGATGGTCAGAGGGCTGGAGCACCTCTCCTGTGAGGAAAGGTTGAGGGAACTGGGCTTGTTTAACTTGGAGAAGACTCCAGGAAGGCCATTGTGGCCTTCCAATGCTTGAAGGGAACATATAAACAGGAGGGGGAACAGCTGTTTATGAGGGTGGATAGTGATAGGACAAGGGGGAATAGTTTTAAACTGGCACAGGGGATGTTTAGGTTGGATATTAGGAGGAAGTTTTTCACCCAGAGGGTGGTGAGGCACTGGAACAGGCTGCCCAAGGAGGTTGTGGATGCCCCATCCCTGGAGGCATTCAAGGCCAGGCTGGATGTGGCTCTGGGCAGCCTGGTCTGCTGGTTGGCAACCCTGCACATAGCAGGGGGTTGGAACAAGATGATCTTTGTGGTCCTTTTCAACCCAGGCCATTCTATGATCCTATGATTCTTAAACAGTGAAGGTTAGAGCACTGATACCTTCTTATGTTCCTACGTTGATAATTTTGGGTTAGATAGTTCATTCATGTTTCTCTACTGAAGTTTTGCCTTTCTTGCATCTGTGTTCCTTAGAGAAAAGTTAGATCAAAGAGGCAATTTTTTTTTCCAACACAGATAGACTGAATTGCACTTCCGATCTCTGTGTCACTGGGTGTGTAATTCTTGGTTTTGGTGTCCATTTCTGAATTCTCACAAGCTAAAGTGCTTACTGCTAAACTTTGGTGGATGAATACCAGTTTCTGCTACCAAAAACACCTGAGAGATAGAAGAAGGAAGATTTCAATGATAAGTAATTCTGAATTCAGGCTTCCAAATACATCCTTATACTCTTCTGAAACTCTGCATAAGCAATTGACATGCATATGTAGCTCACATAGCCTAACTCCTTAAATAGCATGGAAGAATCAGCAGCATCCAAGTAAAGTTTCATGGGGTCTACCCCAAGGCCATGCCTGAAGGCAGCTAAGTACTGAGCTTTTATATTACCTCGCTCCTTGCAGCCCTAAGCAAGTACACATGTGCTCCCAGGAACAAACTGGAGTGCTCTGGGGATGGAAAGCTTGCAGACACTCCATTGTCCTTGGTGAAATTCTGGTCCATGCCACATGGATGCAGCAAGGCTGAGAGCGACTGCATAGCTCAGTCCAACAGCCCATCATCTCCTGAAGGCCAACATTAGTAAAGTCAATTAGTAAAGCTACAGACTGTGTAGCTTGCCACACTCCTTTCCTTATGGTAGAGCTAACACTCTGGGATATCTCTTACAAGTGGTTTTCAGCAGTGTTAGTGGTTCATTCACTGTTTTTTTAGAGAATACTCTTTTTTCTGTAGCAAATCTGAGGAAACACATCACTGCAACCATCTTGCAAAGCACGGCAGGCAGACTTCAGGTGGCCAGCCTTTTAGCTTGCCTCATTTCCTGAAGCACCTTGCAATCACTCCTGGGTGCTTTCCTCTTGGCTATCACCAAGGTCAGGCTTTAACTTTTGGAAACTGCTTGAGTGATTTGAGTCTGTGGGCAAGACAGCTTGCATCCTGCCTCCACTCCTTTCCTAGAAACACAGTGCTGATTTTCATTTTCAAGCAATCCTCTTCAGCAAAATGGGAAACAGTTCATTCAAAATGCCATGAAATTACTTGTGCAAAGCACAGATAACATTTGGAATAGGGGTGTATGATTTCACTTGTATAATGACCAAAACTCATGTACAGCTGCATGTAAGGAACAGTCCTCTCAGGCACTGCTGCAGAACCTGCTGGGGATTTCAGTTTCTTTCTGGATATCATTTGGGAAGAGAATGCTGAAAGCCAACACAAACAGTTGTTTTAATATCCAACCTACAGTTGAATTCAGTGTGAATTGGCTATTAGTCTACAAAAATTTATTGGTTTTTCATGTTTTGTTAACGTATACAGATTGAGTTTTACAGCAGCTCCTTTTAAAAGCATGACTGTAGGTAGTGTTCCTACTATACTTCCATAATGTGGCTGAAGGACTGGCTATTAAAGCACAGATGTGCTCCCATTGCTTATACTCTTGGAAACACTTAATGCCAATCCTGCTAGGTCTGAGCACTGTGGCACCTAGCAACTCTGAAGTATGCCAATCCTAATGTACTTTGGCAGATATTTTATTCAGATGAACAGCGTGCCATTTAAGGTCATGACTGGTTTGTAAATCCATGCTCTACTGAGCTCTCTTAAATTATAGCAGATGAAAATATTCTTATTCTTTTACATGAACAGAATGTAAGACATGCCTGATGTAGTCTTATTATTTTGTTTGACTCTCAGTTACTATGTTAGGTTTAATGAAAAATCATTAGTTACCTAAGACACAGTCCTGACTGTCTTTTTTTTTCTTTTTTCTTTTTCTTTTATTCTGAGGGATGCTTAAGAGGAATATTACAAGAAAATGGAGGGAAAGAAATCAGGCATTGGCAAAGGTATCAGAAGATGATTCTAACTAGAATAGAATGATGGGAAAAGAAGGAAAGTGTTTATCATGTAGAGATTTATATTATGCACTTCTTTGCTGGCACAAAACACTCCTGTTCAGTGTTTTCCAAAGCAGAGCACAAACACATATAACAGTAGGCACTGCAAGCTGCTGACCAGGTTCTCAGCTCCCACAAATTAGGTCAGTGTAGTTCCACTGCACCTCCTAACACTAAGCCCATTTATATCGCATTGTGGCACCAGCTCGAATAGCTCTCCCTTTCACACACTCAATTTCAGGTAGACTCTATAAAAAGAAATGCACTATGATAGATCTTTTTCATATGTCCTACTTTTCCGTCTTTGGAGCTTTGTTTGGATTGTTTGTAAAAGCAGCTTGCATCCTCATATTTGAAATCCACTCTGAAATAGGAGAGAGAACAGAGGGGAAAGGGGCTATGAAAGGTTGGGCAATCAATCAAACCAGGGCATGTGGCGAAAAACTCTGGTGAGTAGCTGGGGGCTCTGTGCTGGAAACATCAAGTTTAGAAAGAATAGAGATGCCTCAGACCACGTTTACAAGCAGAGTAGGTTTGTGGGTTTTTTGCTTTTTTTTTTTTTTTTTCCTTAAGTCATGCAATGTGGAAAGAAGAATTAGAGGGCTAGGGACCAGAAGGCTGAGTTTGATTTAAAAATTCAGTCCTGTGCTATGATAGTAGAGAGTTAGGGATTGGAGCTATGATCAAAGCAGATAATAAAAAGTGTCTTTGACCCAATCCATTAATGCCATATCTACTATGTGTCTTTTTCACTCAGCTAAGTGCTAGAACTGACATACCTACATTAATGGTGGTATCCACCAATGTCTGTACTTGTGAGTGCTAAGAGAACTGAAAGTCCAAGGACATTCAGTCACCTTAGCAGAAAGATTTTCTTGTTACAATGCTCTTGTTTTTAGTAAAGAGTATATTTAATTCTTAAGTTGTCCTGATAATCACAAAATTTGAAGAGATCCTACAGAAGATTGTTTTCAGTTTATCAGATTCTTTAAACCTGTTGCAGAGTTTTGTTACTGCTCCTCACGAGATGAAACATTCACATTTAGCAACCCAGCGGACAGCCTAAATTGCGACTGAGGCTCCTCATAGTGGCCAGCTGCCGTGGCCAGAATTTCAGCAATGCAATTGTTGGCTGGCAGCTGCTCCTTCATCTGTTCTTGTTCCCATAAAAATGGGGCTGAAATTAACTATTTGGCAAAGACTTTTGTTGTTGTTGTTCATTTTCTTTTTTCTGAAAGAAACTACGATGGCAACAATACTCATGAAGCACTCAACTGGGACTCTCTTTTGTTGAAAGTGGTGGAATACCAGCAACCGGACACCGAATCATCAGATCCCGTGGCAACCATGCAGTACAGGCTCAAGTGGAAAAGTAATATTGACATATTTCCTCAGACAGTGACTCAACAGCAGTGAAAGATCAGTGCAAGTTTACCAGATGAAAAAAAGTAATAAAATAAAAAGCATGACAAAACAGCTGTAGGTGTGAGTTTCTCTCTTTGTAATCTAACAATATTCATCTGTCCTAGTGAGGAAGGAGCAGAATATACTGTTTTGGTTTCTTTTGTTATGCCATATACAGACATGATCAAAATATTTGCTGCTGAAATCACATTCTTCCTTTTGTAATAATCGTCTTGCAAGAAGCTACAGCTTTCTTGTCTAGTGAATGCTTGTGCTCACACAACTTTTGAGCAATGTGTTGCTCTCACTTATCCCTATTGAAAGTATTCTGGGATTTTAACAGCTCAGAAGAGCAGAAGTTGGCCCAATGGGTATGTATACTTTAACATTACTGTGAGAAGAAGACAATTTTACTTGGCATTTGCATATGCCAAAAAGGAGAGGAAAATAGCATCCTTCCCAGAAAGAGGTCTCTTCTGCCTTAGTATTGGATGTCCTGTTTTCAGCTGGAACAGAGTTGATTTTTCCTTCAAAGTGTCTAGTAAGATTCTATGTTTTGGCTTTAGGAGAAAAACAATGTTGATAACACAGGGATGTTTAGTTGTTGCTGAGCACTGCTGTACGAGCCAAGGACATTTCGGGTTTTCAGCTTCTTGTACTGCTCTGCCAGCACAAGGAGCTGAGAGGGGACAGAATTAGGACAGATGACCTAAACTGGCCAAAGGAATATTTCACACCATATGATATCATATGAAAAAAAAAAACAAAAAAACTTGAAGAACAGTGAGAAGTTGGGCTGGTAGGCAGCTGCTGCTTGGGGACTGGCTGGGCATTGGTCAGTGGGTGGTGAGCAGTTGCTCGTCCATCACTTGTTTTGTATAAGAGCTAATAACGTATAAAATACATACAGTATCTTTTTTTCCTCTTCCTTTTCTTTCCTAGAAAATCTATGAGTTCTATTTGGCTGGCTTTTTTTTCCAATTTTCTCCCCCCACTCCACCAGGAGGTGGGGAGTGAGCGAATGACTGCGTGGTGCTGAGCTCCCTGCTAGGTTAGACCGTGGCAGTGAATTTTATGCACTACAATCACTGATCTTGCTTACAGACACTGCATACAAATAACAGTGCTGTAGACAGGTTCAGACTAGTGGTGCAGGTTGTCTTTCCACAAGGAATGCGTTTCCTGGCGTTCATCAGCTCCAAAGGCTGACACCTCTTGGTCCTCTTATGGAAACATTACACTATTGGGTGGACATTCTTTAAAAGCCAGCCTCCAGATTGATTTATTAACAAAATGGGAAGATATCCATCCCAAAAGTTGCTATAAAAATAAAAGTACTATTCTGGAAGCTATTTTCTGTATTGTGATATAATTTCACAACATTTGCACAATTTTTCGATGGTCTTTGGTGATAATTTAGAACCTTATTGTATGGAGACATTTATTCTTGTGGTCTCCAAGCCTCAGCAGCTTTGATGTACTCCTAATGCAGAAGATGAGTGAGCTGAGACAGCGACTGACAGGAGTAATAAAATAGCTAAGAAAAAAAACAAAAACTCTTGTCTGTTCTCATGAGAAACATCTATTTTCAATAGGATTTTCACATTATTAAGCATCCGGGAGACATTTCTTGATGGTTTTCATTATTAATGAACATTTGAGGATTTTACTTTGAGAGTAACTGCCTACAAGAGCACTTACTTTCCCTTAATCATTTTCTCTCTTGCAGAGAAAGGAAGCAATTTCACAAGCTCTAAAAATACCCCCAAAAACGGTGAATTCTGTCCCTTCTTAAAATTTGGTCTACAGAAATTCTGTAATTTCATTTGAAATTGCTAAGAGAGTTAAAAATGAGATTCATTTATTTATTTTTAGGAGAAGATGAACATAGAGTCTTCTCTTTAGTATTCTTGATGTCCCATACCCCCATTTTTTTTTTCCGTTTCCCTTGTATGTGACTCAGAAGCTGGAATTTTCTCAGTACTGATCATGGTCTCAAAGTAACTTATTTATATGCATAAGCTGAGACTCAAACTGGCTTATAAGGCAAACTCTTACTGTATGAATCGGCTTATCTATGCTGGAGATTGCAGCTTGTGTATAAAAGGTCACACTAAAAATTACCTACAGCAAGAACGAGTTCGTTTTCTTAGAGCATCAGAGTGGTGGTACAAGGCTGGATCAAAGGTCTGTTTAACCCCAAAAGGCCACAAGGGGTGAGTGAGCAATGTAAAAAGAGGAGACAGTGACAGAGCAGCCATATACTGATATCTCCCCCATTCTGTTCCATTCCCCAGAGAACTACAGCTAGAATATCTGTGTATTAAATAAATGTGTGAACGTGACAAAATCGATATATTTCAATTTCAGAAAGCTGTCCAAGGAAACCTGTCTTGCTTTTCAAACACATTCAAATGGCTGGCAAATGTTTTCGAGGCTTAACTACGTGTTGAGGGAAAGATACAGGCTCCTTTGTCAAGACAGTCATCCCACATTTCTTGTGGCATCCAGAAACTGTATTTAGACTGCAGATTATCATTGTATTAATATTACATAGCATTATAATGACTTTATGAATAGCACATATTCAATCACATTCCTTTAGCTCCACTCCCTGTCACATTTTGCATATCTGTATTCACAGCTAATGATTAAAAGATTCATTAGGAACAGGAATCACATTAGCACAGCAACTCACAGCAACTCAAATATAACAGTTTTACAGGTAGACATACAAATTTTGTACAGTTTACATAAACTATAGCAAATCACATTTAAACCAGACACAGAACTGTCTCCATCAGTAAGTGATGATTTGGGTGAAGATAAAACAGCTATTAGAAAATCAATGTTTGGTTATTATCCAAGAAAACAGCCTGTTTTTATTCCTTTTTGCATAAAATTACATAGTAATACATTCAGATTTTGCTGCTTGTTTTTTTATTTTTATTTTTATTTTTTTTGGTCTGCAAATCATTTCTTATAAAAGCAATCAGCAGGCCAGCTATCAGTGAAAGGCAGGCATCAAGCATTTCATTATTTGAGACATGAGAGTGTAACAGGAAGATACTGCTGCTTCCAAATCTCCCTTCTGTTGCCTGTGGTTATTACTGATGCTATGAATATGCCACTTTTGAAAGGTGTTGGACTGGCATCAATAGAAGCAGAACTTGCCTTCTGCACCCCGGGACCAGGAGGAGCAGCAGCAGTGTAACACGTGCCAATCAGCCTGTTGCTGCACACTGCCAATTAAATGTCATTTCTTTTTACTTAGGTTGCTCTGTGACCTTCCTTCTGTGTGCAGAAGTGCTGGCTTAGGATGTGTGCTTACTTGCCCAAATTTGGGAAGTCTGCCTCTTGTGGTAGGATGGCAGGTTTGAAGCAAGTGGTTAAGTGGTTGAAGCATTAGGAGGCTTACTCACTTGGATGTCTGGTTTTCTGAATTATGGATGATGTACATTCCAACCCAAGCCATTCTGTGATTCTATGATTCTGTGATGTCTGATCATTCCAAACTTTTATTTTTTATTTTTATTTTAAATGATACAGCTAAAAGCCTGTTTTCTAAGTTCCTGCCTGTCCCAAATCACTTCCAGTTGTTCAAAAACATTTTGGACTATCACCCCTCATAAAAAAAAGGATTCTAGTGCTTGCGGTAGACAGGCAGATGCATCCATAGCTTACAGAAGACTTCAAACCATGACTGCTAAGTGCACACCAAGGGCTGACTCCAGATTTCTCTACAGTTCAGATCAATTCCTATTCTCAGTCGTGGAGTTACAAAACTCTTTTTCCTCACTACTGAAGGTGCTCTCCTTCTATCCACAAAGTATTTCACATCTTCTTTGGGGTTTTTTCGTTTGTCACATGCCAACACACAGGCTACTACACCTCTATGCTACTGCTAGGCTCCGAAGGACTCGTTCAGGCAACAAGACATTGCATTGTATGAGACCTACAGCATAAATAACACCCACCTAGCTCAGCCCTAACTCAAACCACATTATGAAACTTGAAGGCAGAAAAGGATTGACATAATTTCTGAAATCTGAAGAATACTTAGCCATGGCTAATTTCCCCAGGCATTCTAGAAATACCTTGTTCTTGTGTAAGACGTATGTAGGTCAGCCTAGCATTGCCGGTAACTAGTATTTAATAAGAAAACTAATGCTTTCACTGCTCAGTCATCAGTTTTTCTAAAGCTGGTTGGCTATTTCCAGACACCCGCTTTTTAATATAAACATACTAACAAGGAGCACAGGGTGCAGTAGGAGCAAGTAACCTCTGCCCTTGTATTGCAGCAGGTGTGTCTGTCACTCCCTCCAGAAAGTAGCACTTCTTTGCTCATTTGTTAAGGACTGAGTTGACACTTAACAGCTCATTATGATTAAGGAGCAGAGTACAGCCAAACTGTTTCAAGAGGACACTGAAAGCATTTTTCACTTTGTGACCCAGCCCTCTCCCTCCTGCTTTTCAGTCCAGCACATGAGGGGAAAAGAGTGCTTTAGAGATTTTTCTCTTCTCTTCCAACGCGCTGCAAAATCTCTTGGCATAAAACTGAAAAGTCACTTTCTGAAGCTGCAGTTTCCTAATGGCGTACAGGGATGGAAAGTGAAGTAAACAACAGAGTAGGGCTGCCTGTGGAACGTCTGTTCTGGGCATGTTCTAACCCTTGAAGTGACCAGTCAGCAGAAGTAACCAAAGACAAATGAGCAAACATTTCTTAAAATGGGTCATTAAACTGTACTGTCACATCCTATGATGAAGATCTCTTCTAATCTGTTTTAATTATCCAGTTGTTTAGTGCGTATATACATTCCATTCAACATGAGATAGAGACTTTTCTTTCATTTTTAAAGTTGTTTTTTGCAGGGAGTAAATAATTCATTATCTGACTACATGTAAGGAAAAAGATGAAGCCCTTGAGCAAGTTAGATGATGAAAAAATAAGAGCTGGAATGAATCCCGTTTAAATTCCACTTGAAACTCTTTATTCGCTGTGTCTAAACAGCCAATTTCCTCAAAAGGCACTACAGATTCAGTACCCGGATCTGCCAAAGAATGACATCGGCAGCAAATTATATCCATAATGAAGTATGAAGTCCTGTGCAGTTGAAGCAGAAATTAGATATGTTCTCTGCAAAGCTTGACAGAAGTTAGAAATGAGTGAAAAATAAATGTATCCAGCTTACATTAAAAAAAAAAAAACACCTTGCTGGTAAGGTAAATGTCTCTGCCTGTCGCATCCTGGTACCATTTCTCCAAAGTAATAAGCAACAACGTGCTCCTGTTCAGAAGAACAGCCTATCTGTTGGGCACTACACAGGAGCACACTGCAGTCTGTATTCTGCAGAGCAGGGAGAGATAACCAGGCAAACAAGGAGGCTCACAACGCCACAGCAGAAAGTGGCATTGGCCAAAGAGCACTTCTAAAGGAACTGAAAATTGTTTCTTTACAACGACTTCTGAAAGCTTCATAATTTCTCAAGAACAAACAGCAAAGCTTTTGAAAATGACTTCTTTAAATTTACATTTAAAGCTTTCCATAGAATTTTTTTTTTTTTTTCATTGTTCTGATAACTTGTAATGGTAGTCCTAACATTATTTCAACACAACAGAAACTACGGAAAAGCTTGCAAATGCTGGAACATAAAATAACTTGGAAGAATGCCTATCCCTTCCTTGAAAAGCAAGCATTTGGGGTCTCTCAATTTTCCTTCGAGACTCAGATGAGGATAAAGCAAATGGATGAGGAGAGCTAGCAACAGAAGGACTGCATTTATGAAATACACACAGAAGTAGGTCAAACTGCACTAAGACCAAATGCCTTACAAAATAAAGCCCAAAAGTAAAGAAAGTGTGGGAAGGGATTCATCACCTATCAAGCCTGGAGGAAGATAAATGTGAAAACAATTAAAAGTCTTCAAGATTACAGCATTATCAACATTAAGAATGTGTATTTTAAAAGATTAGTGTAATTGGCAATGATTTCACATTGTGTAAGTTTAAAGTGTAAGGAACTGAAGGAGGATAGCAATAGTAAATTACTGTCATCATAAGAAAAACTGCTCACTATCTGCACATGTTGACTTGTTGAATATGTTGCATCTTAACATTTTCAGTGAAAAAAATGAGATTTTGATTAAAGGAAAATCTTTATAGACTGCTTTCCATTAAAAATAAATAAATCACTCTTTTCAATGAAAAGCAGTCTCAGGCTTTCGGTATTTAAAATTAAATTTGTAGAGGCTCTTCGGAAAAAGACAAAACAAAACAAACCCAGCATTTACTGATATACCCAGATACCTTGGAAAGGGGTTTGGAAATAAATCCATGATGAAATAGCAAGGACAGGAACTGAGAAAAATGAAAGCAGCTCTGGAAAGGAAACAAAGACAAATGAGTGTTTTAACAAAATATTTATGCTGGACTGATCCAAATCACATTGTGAGGCTTGTGAATCATGGAAAGCAAGAAGATAACAGGACTGAGCAAAACTGTCTCTGGAGAGGGATAGAGTATGAGTTGTGCGTGACTAATGGTGCTGCTGATGTTACCCTGTGTGGGCCGAAAGGACGTTCAGCACATGAAAACAAAGCAAAATGGGGCAGGATTGGAGCAATGGCATGCGTTAGCAGACACTTTAAGTAGCTATGGCACACTATGAAGCCCTGTAGTGCTACGAAGCTGCCGTATAACAGAATGGGCAATTAATGCAGGGAACTGCATGCAGAAGAGCTTCCGATTTCCTTACGTCTGTTTGCCATAAGTGGTTATGTCTCTCTGCTCTGTGTACCCAAAGATCTCAGCTGTAAAGCCAGTGGTGAGAGACAGGGACTTCTGGTTAAATTACTTGAGCAGACTAAACACAAAAAGAACATTTTAATTTAGCTTGGTTCAAATGCCAGCCCATGTCACAAATGAGAATTAATTTGATCTCTCTTTCTCTCTCTCATGTCTGTCAGCATCAGAAAATCACTAATTGGTAAAACAAACAAGGCTGGCTAGCTGCTCTTGGTGGGACAGCAGAGCTGATGTGTTCCAGTAAAATTTGGACTTCTTTTATGAAGAGAAAATAGGGGGAAATAAAAGAAATTAGCTTTGGAAAAGAAAATCACTCTATCATAATAGCAGAAAACAGAATGTAAACACTTCATACTGTTGATAGAGACAGTGGGAACACTATTGTTAATAAGGACAGTAAATGTTGCTTATTTACATCAGGTTAAAGGTAAAATTACATCAGGTAAAAAGTATTCCTGTGGCTGCTTCCTGCAAGGTATTAGTGAGCACAAACACAGAGGGACTAATTTTTAGTCCATGTTCTCATTCTCCATGTGCTCCATTCACGCTCGTCTGTTGTGGTCCCAGCTCTGTATTTCCCTCCAGACCTTCTCCCAGTACAGCCACAGGCCGGCAGAAGGAAAGACTGCGGTGTTCGGATCATCTGGCCCGCAGGGAAGGTCAGTCCTTAAGGAAGGCACTCACACAGAAAGCAAGGCTGATGTGTGATGGTGTGCTGGCAGGCTGCCAGGAGTTATTTATCTTCTTTATCAACCTTAAGTGAGACTGTCACAGCCTTGAGCTGCACGGCAGAGCGAAGCCTCTCTTCCCCTTGCAAATGGGTAGACAAGATATATCACATAGTGTGCAGACAAGTAAGGATGGTACAGGAGTCTGCTGGCATGGATCCCATTGTTTAGGCTATGGCACATGGAGTGATGCTGGGAGAGGATGAACTGCTGCCAAGTCTGTGTTGGAACGCACAGAAGTCTAACCTCAGACACACATCAGCCCCGTCCTTGCAGCAAGCCCCTTCCCTTGTCTTTGTGAAGCATTTTTCTGACATCCCCAGTCCTGAGAGGCAAAAGGAAGAAGGCCCTGATGATGAGGTGCCTCAGATCTGAGAGATCAGGCAGAGGGGAGTGGGCTCCTACAATGCTATGAGGAGTGCATCCATCACAGACCAACACAGCCTGGGTTCTGCACAAAAACAACATAATGACTCTTCTCCTTCCCCTCCTCTCTGCTGGCCACACTTAGAAGCCAGAGAGAGTAATCAATGAAGGAACAGTGGCTTCAATTACTGCTTGTTTTCTGGCTTGTTCCAGAATAACTCTCACACTGAGACAAATGGCCAAGCTGTAGCTTATCCACAGTCTTTAAAAAAAAACACGTATTTTCTGACATTTAAACTAAATTTAAACTGCAATCCAGGGCAATTTGGTGCTGGCAGCTGACTGCCTGTCTTTTATTTCCATGGTGTGATTTTTAAGAATGGCGTCGCTTTGTTATTTTGCATCTCATGACGTGGAGGTAATGAGTTAATTTTATGTTATTCAGAGAGCTCCAAGAAAGGCGAATAGGATCACAGTATAGCAGAAAGCGAAGCAAAAGGACAACTGTGCCTTAGGCTCTTTAAGGCCGAGGAGAGAAGAAGCAGAGCACTGACACTACAATCTGCAGTTAAGCCCCAGCAGGGGCTGATGTGGCACACAAACAAAACCCCGTGCCATATCATACTGAAGTACAAGTTTCTGAGAGGGAAGAACATGCAGCAGTTAACCCACAACCGAGGTAACACAGTGGAGATTATTACTATTTGACCACATTTTTTTTCTCTTTTCATAACTGATGATAGGACCCGTTTAGTCAGGGCTGACACACCGAGGTATTTTTGGTCCTACATGCATTGCTTCCCCAGCCCATGACTCGTTACCTTGAGGGCTCCAAACTTTGCCCCCTTTTTCTGGGATGCTCAACGCCCTTCCAGGTCTCCAGACTGCAAGGTATCACAGGTAATATTCTTGTTGTCCAGGAAGATCACAGTGTTTTCAACGCATACCCTTCAATAATGACTTCTAGAAACAGGAGATCTTGTAAAATATTCAACAGCCTCTATTACTGTGCCATCAGTCTGAGTTATAGCAATGTAAAGATGTAATGTTAAATAAATTTATTTTACAGAGAAGGATGAGCAATCCCAAGTCCTCCGAATATGCATTTACATTAAAATTCAAACTGGCAGCCTTTTTATTTTCTGCTACCTTTCAGATAACATGCAAATAATTAAATTTTAATTGTGCTGTGTTCTTGAAAAATGCAATTGCATAGTTTATGTACCAGTAGTTTCAAAAGCTAATTTTGATTTTCTCCTAGGGTGAACATTTGTACCCAAAGAATGATCTATGTGGCAATAATTAATCTGAGTACTTTAAATGATGAGAAATTACAGGAAAGAATTTGCCATTGGCAAACCATAGTTAAAACAGCGACAACAATCTGAGGGGAAACAAACTAATTTACTAAATAAGATATCGGAATGCAAGATAACACACTATAACACAATATAATACAATATAATTAGAATTGAAGCTAGTAAATCAAATGTAATGAGAGGAGGGTCCAAAAACTGAAGGCCTTACACTAATGCTGGGGTGAGATGTGTGTTGGGATGAGCAGAAGGGAGGGGAAAGCCAGATGACTGAAAAGAAGGAGAACCTGATCCTGTGACTTTGCCAGGGATTTTATCTCCTCTCTGAACACAAAGTTCCCTGGAGTATGTAGTTCTTCTCTTCTGGGACAGGTTCCCGGAGCTGGAGCATTAACTCTTTAACTCCCAGTGCACTACATGATGTAGTGATATGAAATACCAATAACCAAAAACCATAAAACCATAACATCTATTAATGCCATCTCAGGATTTGGGCAGACGCACTTTTGTTCAGAAAGCAGCAGGAAGATAGCATGAGGTATCCATGATTGAACACACTTAATTGAATGCTTTGGACATTAACAGTGGAGCACAGTGAAATGAGCAAATTACTCCAAAAAATGACTACTGGTGACATATATCATCCTCCCTGCTCAGATGAGCCATATATTGTATCAACTTGAATCTTAGATCTGGGACATCCAATGACTATATGAGCACAATAGAATAAGTGTTTTCTCTGCTTGTTTTATGCTTGAACCCCCAAGCAGCATTCATAAGAAGGCTTCTATGCTGAATAAACAATGAAGCTAAAATGTTATTGAGTTAGTCAGGGTGTTGAGAGTAACCAAATTAAAAAAAAAGATTTACAAGGCTCATCTCAGTGCAAAGAAGATCTTTCAGTTATGTGAGTACACGTGTGTTCTCAGCCATTGTTTCTGAGCACATTTGTCAGGTATTATGCCAGTAATCAAACTTGCACGTTGTGTTTTTTGGCTCCCTGGGGTACACGGATTTGCTGACTGCCCATTTCTGTCTGTGGGCTCTGTTTACAAGACTCAGAAAAACTTTAACATTTAATTATACAAGAAATTCAGGTAGAGCACTGAGCAAAATAAAAACAACAACCCTTCAGTCTCTACTGGTGGTAAGACTGAAAGTGGTAGAAATGAGCAGACGAGACAGTACATCATGTACCATGGTACTTCCAGAGTGCATACGTATATAAAAATCTCTCTCTCTCACCATAACAAACATATGAATAATTCAAATCCTCTTCTCTCAGATACTCTAAGGAATATCTCTTTTGTTGTTCCAGGAAAAGCAATGGAGATAGAAGTGGGAAGCTGTGTGTGAGAAACAGATGGAGTTTTGTTTATAAAGGTAAATTTTATTTTAAAATCTTTGGGGAGAATCACAATTTTCTTCCAGATTTAGTTCACAGTTAGTTTATTCTATCAATAAAATACAGGTGCAAGATAAAACAGGTTAGTTTGAATAGGTTATCATATTAACTTCATCAAATTCATCACGTTCGCTACAGTCTCTTCATTACTTTAATTGATTTAATTCAATTGATAGAAGTTGTTAGTTTTTACTAATTTTCAGGTTTACACTTTTTAAGCTGGACTATTGCTTCATTTATCAGTGATGGAAGTGGAACAGTGAAGCAAAGTTTGTGTTAAAATGCAAAACTCTCAGGGGTAGCTACAGTTTGAGTGAGTAGAAAGTAATCATAAATCTTCTTTCTTTTTTAAAGAAATACTACTTGTCTACATGAGCAGCTAAAATAAGCATTAGCACAATCTGTGTTGCCAGTCTGAATGGACATGTAGAAGCAGTGGGTGATCTGAATAATTTTCTTCTAAGTCCCTTATAAGGTTTGAGGCTGGATCGAAGTTTTTCCATTGACAACCGTGCAAGGGAAACTAATGGGAACTGGGTTTGTATTTTTAAGGTCAGAACAGGCTCAACAGGAGCAGCTCCAACATAAGACACAGGGTCTGATCTCTCAGATAGCTCAAAACACGGGTAGATCCTCCTGAGATTTTAGCACCTGTGTTTGGCATGTTTTATTTTTCCTTAAAATCCCCAGATCTTGGCATTATACAGTATGGCAGAAATTCTGCTTTCCTGTGAAAATTAGCAATCATTTAATCTTTCTGTATAGAGCTTAAAAAAAGACTCCAGTAGGAATACACAAACTTCCTTAAGAAGTCTCTTGATCTTTGAGTCAGGCTTAGCATTTTCTGTGATTTTGGAGTGGATTTTTGTGGTTCTACTGCCAAGAAAATGCAAAAACTGCAGAATGGGCTGGTGTGGAAGGGCACACACACAGTGCAAATGGCAATCAGACTTTAATCTACCTGTAGTTTCTGCCACCAAAGCCAAAAAGCTTGAGGCTGAAGACAATGTAAAAGAGGCTGCTGCTGAAAATATCAATGAAGAAGATTCACAAACGAATGATCACAACATTACTCCAAGTATAAAGGAATACATAACATATTGGGACAGTTAAAGTCTATAAAATCCATCCTTTCACTTCATATTTGCAACTTGTGGCTTGAAATCTACTATGGAGTGTATGACCAGTGATGTAAGCATTTGTAATAGAAGCAATCATCTGATAAGTATAACATTGTACCTGAAAACTAAGAGCAGACTTTCAAAATCAGTTTTTAAAAAAAATGTTAGGAAATTATTTTTCTGAAAACTAGAATGGCACTGGAATGGGCTGCCCAGGGAGGTGGTGGAGTCACCAAATCTGGAGTTGTTCAAGGAACATTTAGACTTTGTGTTGAGGGACGGTGAGGTTTAGAGAGAACTACTGGTGACAGGTGGATGGTTGAACTGGATGATCTCGTAGGTCTTTTCCAACTTTGGTGATTCTGTGATCCACTTGTGATACTGATGATGTGTATACTCATACTTATGCCATTATCTTTTCTTTCCACTGATTAGGTTACCATGCAGACATCTTTACAAAGCTGATTTGGCACAGTTGAGCTAAACTACACTTTTATAGCAGTCTTCACCTATGTCTTGCTTTGCTAGATAGGCTTTTTGGATCTAAAGTTAAAATTTCACTCAGCAGTTGTGAAATATTTTGTAACTGAGATATTTTCTATTGCCAGTTTTTCAAAATACAGTCTTTGTGGCAAGATGCATAGTCTGGTTGTTTACAGGATACATTTTTCTAAAATTCAGTGGAACAAAAATATTTTACCTTCAGAAAAATATCATCCAATATATTTTTCATTTCAGAATGAGTTTAGAAAGGACAACTGGTTGAGTAAGACCCATCTCTTTAGATTCAGTACATGGCTTCCAAAGTAAAATGTGTTCAATTTTCTATTATCTGAATTCTTCTGTGGTCACAGATGTTCTGTCTCTTTTCATTTTACATATTCACAAGAGACAATCATGTATTTACATGAGTCACTTTATTGCCTTGCTTTTCTCACCAAAAATATGCCCATCCAAAGCGATTCTTTTTGAATCTTGCCAAAAGCTGTTTCATGAAAGTGGAATCAATATAGAAACCTTTCCTGACCAATCCATTCTGAATTATTTTTGATGCAAAAGATGAAGTATGACAAGTTTTGTGCTTACTATGTCTTATTAAACTGTATTCATAAATGCCAAAATTCCATGCAGACTTAGGTGCTGGCTCAGCATACTTCACATCAGAAAGAGCTGAGGGATGGACAAGACTTACTGGGGAAATATTGTAAATGCATTTTAGGGACACATGCAGTAGCCATACACTCAAAGCACTTGGATCTAAAGCTGAAGAATAGACTTTTTAATTGCATGCCAGTAGTGAGGGAATTATACCTTCTCTTTCTCTATTACTCAGAAGGCATGCAAGTGGACAAGGTGATAAGTGTCAAGTTCAGAAAGCATTAAGTAAGGGTTCAGGGTAACTCTAATGCCGTGATGTCAGTGTACCGTTTTCCTGTTGTCTCTTGATGTATCTATTAATTTCCACTTCAACTTAGTAATGTGGAAATGCAGTCAAATTAAAACCTCACTGCTAATTTTCCTTGTAGTAATGGATGTGATCTAGATAAATAGATTAACTCTCATTAAAATTTGCTGAGAAGCACAGCGGTGCTGAAAGAGCAAAATATATCCCTTTTTTAAGTGCTCTTGGCAGTACTAAATAGCTTCTTATTTAGTGACCGTAATAAAGAGGACAGGAACAGCTGGATCCTGAAGTGCAGACACAAAGCAATTTTCCAAAAATGTTACCAGAGTGAGATATGAAAGATTCAGGGAAAGCACAGGTTTTGGATTCCTGCTGCCTTCCAAATGCAGAAACATTCTATGACCATTTTGAAAACGTGGGTGAATAAAAGCTCCCAAACCCAACGTATACAATATATATCTGTATTCAAGCATTAACACGAGAACAGCAAAATAGAATGAAAACTCAAAGTTTAGTAAAAATAATAATAATAACACAGAAGCTAATTAAAGGAAAGTGCCACTGCAATATTTTATAGATGGTCTGCCAATTGTTTCAAACATGCTAAGACATCCTTTGAATTTTACAACGCTGACAAGCTGTGAAAGCTGTGTGTTGAAAAAGGCATTAGCCCAGAGAGAAATGAAAACCAAGCCCTGCTATGGCTGAGAAAGGAGTGGTCTGTTGGCTCTGGTCCCTCTGAAATGGGGCAGGTAGGCCATGTGGAAGCCAGCTGCTGGTAGGAAGGGGAGCTGACAACACAGGATTTTTAAATTGACACAGTAAGTCAAATATTGGGTACTAGAAGTAGATTTTCCCTTCTGCAGGCCGCCCACCAAAGAAATAATGTATTGTATACAGTATGCATGAAAAACAGGTTTAAGAACATCACTTAGTAGTTTAAGGCAAAACTGAACGCTAAAGAGAACTCTACACAAATTGTATGAAGTATGCTCTATTCACTCCTTCCACTGTCTCTCAGCAGTTATCAAACAGATGCTATTCTTGGAAGAAGGATTAAAAAAAACAACATTATAGAGAATAATTCTAATATCCCAAATGGGTTTTGTAAATTGATGAGGTTAATTACTTTTAAGTCTAAAACTTCAAAGTGCAAGTTGTAGGAATGCAATGAAGGCTTAACTTTTTCTGCACAGAATATGTAAGTTCCTCCAACACTGTTTCTCCATTTTATGATCTTACTTCACAAATATTCTGAAAAGATGATTTGTAAGATACGTTCTTACATGTTGAAAATTGAAATAAGAATACATTAGTGATTGGATTAAAGCCAGGTCAATGTCAAAATTGTCTTACGACCATGGCTGCTTTACTAAAGGAATCTGAAGTAATGATTCAGTCTGAAGTCTCTCAGAATTCAGAGTAGTGTTTGTGTGTACACATGCTGTGGCACAGTGGAAGAATTACAGATGAAGAGAAAGGTCTTAAGCATTACAGACCTTATTAATGCTAGAAAACATAATTTTACAAAAATGAAAGCATAGCATTCAGTTGCTAATGGTCTCTGAAAAGAAAACTCAGCAAAGGAATGAAAATGAGGTCAATTTAATTTGGTCTCTAAGCACACAGAGTAGAAGGAAAAAAAGTCCCTGCAGATTTTTAAGTACTATAACTCAGAAGATCAAATCTAGAGCTTCCACAGTTTGCTCTCTTTATGTTTGAAAAAAGAGTTGCAAGTGGAAAAAAATATTTCAACAGAGACATTTGCTTTCAAAATAGACACGTACTCCAGGATTAAAATAAAGCAGCTCAAAAGATGCAGTCAAACACCTTTAGTCCCTAATATCAATTGCCGTTAGTCTTCCCACTGTAGTTTGTCTTTCGTACAGCAGCAGCTGGTGACAGATGGAGAGGAGTTGTGTTTAGCTGTGATTGCAGCTTCCTGGGCAGAAGGAACCCAAAAGTGATCTCAGAAAAACCAACAGATACGACCATAACAGCCAGGTGACTGATTTTCTACCCTAGATACTGTTCAGTAGGTGATATGAATAGCATAAGAACATACTTCTAATCTGTTCAATAAATCAATGAAAATAATTTCTGTAGGCTTTTCCTTCCAGGGTGGAAGCAAGAACAAACACAGAGTTTAGCCTTAACTCGGCAAAGACCTTTTTTCCCCATCTCCCAACAGCAGGTACTTCAGAATGATAATTAAATCTTCTAATGCAAATGTTTAATTTTCTCAGAAAAGCATGCTGGAAGCCCAGGCACTATTCACCAGACCATTTGAGCTAGTTTTTTTCATAACTTTTCTCAAAAGCTTTGCAGAATCAGCTTCACGTGTACAGAGTACATCTCAGAGTTCTGTTGCTTTCAAAGGACATATTTAAACTGGGATTTTCTTGCCTTACTGTTATACTGCTTAGCACTGCAGAAAATGCATATGCTGTCCCAAAAGCAAAAAGCAGGTCCCCAAATCCTATCACTACAGGCTTTGAGTATATTTGTGCTCTGATATGCATGGGAGTAACAGCACACTTCAATTAAGAGAAAAATGTGGCGTATACATCAGTGTGCTGCTACCTTCTGCCCAGAAAGAGAGGAGATCTGTCCTGGAACCAATCAAGGATCAAAGCAGGCTGATATAGCTGTTTATCTTATTTCTGTGAGCAAGTGACACTAACTGGAGCAAACCTCCTTCAAGGCAGGGAAATCTTTTTGTTGCTGGGTGAAATAACATATCATGCTATTTCCTTACTTAAATGAGGAATGCAAGTCAAATGGGATTTCAACCATACTGCATTCGTTGCTCTGCACACTTGCCAAATCACCCTGAAGTATCTTGGAGGCAGGAGAATCAGAGTGGCTGTGTAAATCCAAATACTGTATCCAGAGGAGGGTCATGGTGGTCCCAGCTACATCTGCATTCTATGAAGGTGCCCAAAGCTTCGATTTGGCATGTTATTTATGCATTTCTGTACATTTATCAATTTCTAAAAGTCTGTTTTAATGACACAGTATTTTTCACAGAGAAAATAGTGGTAAAAATGGCTGCGCTTTCAGTTTCCTCACTCAAAAAACAGCAATGTGCCACAAATAGAGGGGAGATGTAATTCCCATACGCAACAAATCACAAAGAAACTGCTCATCAGAAAATACATTATTTTGAATACCATATCTTACAATGCTTACTGGAAATAAGTCATGCTTCTAAAGCCAGACTATGAAGCACTCCAAGCAATTGGAACACATTCGACTATCTCAAAAACGTTACAAAACAAAGAGCAGCTCTCTCAGAATTATCTTGTTACCATCTTTTCCATAGTACTACTGTAGTAATTAGCAGAACTTAACCAACTTTTTTAGAAACTCTCTTTTGGACCATTCTTGCCTCCAGGAAAAAGGGAGGCCATCTGGACTCACTTCTTCAGTGTGAGCAGTATAGGCTTTTTCAAAGCAGCTTTGGCAGGAACTCAGTTTCAGACGGAAATGGGCACTCAGCACTTCCACATAGTTTGGAAACTCCATCCGGGTGGAATTAGGCCCTAGGAATACAGTTTTTGCCCTCAGAAAAAGGAAGGATTCTAATCTAAAATGAGGATGCAGAGCATTTAAAATCGTTTCACTCAAAGAAGGTGCTTGGGTGGCACAGTAAGTCTACTACATCTTTGTAAAACTTCCATCAGTGTCTTACTGCTGAGGCACAAGCTGCTAACTCACTTCTGCAGAAAGTCTGTGAAGTCTAATATCTAATTGCCTCTGGAAAAAAATCACAGTGCAGTAAAATATGCAATAAATGGAGTGAAAGGTTAGAGCAACATCCTGTCTATGATGAGAAATAAGCCTCATAAAATTCTTCCCGGTGCAAAATACTACCACCAAAAGCATTTTCAGCATTTTCAAGACTAAGTGGTTATGAGCAAGACACCCTGGATCTACTACCTGGATACAGGACTGCTCAGAGCATGGTTTTAGGGGAGACTGGAGAGTGTGAAAAAGAAAAGCCTTTGATCCATAGGAAATAAGAAATGTGAGCAAATGAAGGCCTCCTGAATCACAATTAGTGAAAACAGTGAAAAAAATGTGAAAAAGGACAGAGTAAGTGGAGAGCATAAGCAAAGCAAGGCAGTAAATGTTTATGCATGAAGAAAAGTCATCCTGCTGAGGGATATTAGGCCTTGTGAGCTGCCTTTTTAGGCATGAGGCTGACTACTCTCCTCATGCTTTTGTCTTGTTTTGGCAAAGGCTACCCAAGGCACCAAACACATCTGGGTATCTCTAAGCCACAAAGACCCTTTAGAAGGAAGCACAAATGTCACTGAAAGAACAGAATTTCACTTGAAATGTGAAGATGGAGATAAGCAGTAACATGCATCATCACCATGCTCGTTGGCTATGCAGGCTGCAGATGGAGAGGAAATCTTTCATCCCAGAAAGCAGCACCATGGCAGTAACATCAATGGGCCTGTCGGCAGCAGCAAGAACATAAGCCAAGGGCAGCGGACCAGGCTTGTCTGTGAGAGGACAGCATGGGCCCTGGGGATGAAAGAAGGAGCACTGGCAGCATGCCAGCTTGGATAACTGCAGCCATGATTTGAACAAGATGGAGGTATGGAAATATGTAGAGCTAGGTAGCCATCTGTGTTCCTTTCTCTCCCAGGTTTATCAGAGAAGACAAACATGCACATAGGACAAGCAGAGTGAAAGTGTAACTCCCATAAAACTCTCCTTCTTCATAGCCTATGGGTACCTCAACAAAACATGCCGTGAATGACACTATAACTGCAGCAGAAAATGGGAGGGAAAAAAATCTTTTTTCCTTTCCTTTTTATTTCTTATTTTTTGTTTGTTTGCTTTATGAATTTGATAACACAAACTGGGGAGAGCAATCCACACATAGCTGACAGGGACTTCTGTTCAAGCCATTGTGGATCAGCGTCCGTCAGCGTCAGCCAATTACTGATCTAAACAAGCTTCATTTATCCACATATATTTTTTCTCCACTCAAACTATTTCGTTTGCATTGCTTGAAAATTAATAGATATGATACCGATACCTTATAGCTGCTTTGCACACACATATACCATTAAAGACTTATCCAAAATTAGCAGGATTCTAACTACCGAGGGAAATGCACAGCGTGAACTCGTACTGCCTTCACACAGCTAAAAAAAAATATGCCTTTGCTGAACAGAAATAACTCTGAAGTCTACCAGCTTTATAATTTATGTGATGCTAACATCTTCTGAAGCTATTCTCCTGAGGATTTTTTTGTCTCCTTCTGATTATCTTCACACTGAGAAATCAATTGTTCCTGAATTATAGCACCCATAACACATCTGACAATTCCTCAACAATCTAAGACTGAATATGTTTTTGAATGAGTTTATTTACAGTACTTGTACTTTACAGAAAGACGTATTAGCACTGCAGTCCTATGCTCTAAATCACCCACACATATCAGTGCTGCTAAATTGCCAGACACCTTCCTGGACTTCACCAAAACAGGAAATTGAACAAGAGATTGATCATTAAGTTAATGCAACTAAATATAAGGGTCTCCTCAAAGGTTAAAGAGCCACTCTTACGCTTTCATCTCTATCTTAATGTCCAAATATAAACAGCTTCCATACTAGTTAATTTACAGGGATTAATAACTGCAAGACTTTTAAAATTCACTTCAATGAGACTGGGAAAACAGGTCAATAAATCAAGTCTTTTATCTGCCTGCTCAGGCTTGTTCTGAAGCCTGTTCCACATGTATGAATAATTAGCAGCAGGTGTAAAATAGCTCCCGGAAGGTTACTACTGGCAAGTCCAATTCACTTGTGGATCTTCCTGAATACAGCTCATTAAATGCCACGTATCTGAGACCTAAGCTCCTGACATCCAAATTAAGGGTACATGATTTCTATTAAGAGATTTTGAATGACCTCCGCCAGTAGTTCAAATTGTTAGCAGCTTTAACCAGCTATCCAGATGTTTTTCCGTGAAAGACAACTAAGGAAAAAAAAACAAAAAACAGGTGCTGTTGTCCCTCTTTTATATTAAAATTGTATATTTCTTTTAATTTCTCCTAGAGAAATATTGAGGATTGGATAATTGCAGCATTTTGAGATCCTATGGCTCAGAGGGCTAAATTGATGCCACCAATGCAAGATGTGTTCTGCTTTGCAGACAAGTGGCTGTACCTCTTCTGATACTACATTAGAGAAAAATATAATTGTTGAAAAGATAATGGGTGCCTCAAACACATTGCAAAATACAGGAAGTATATTTGTTGGAAAGAAACAGAGGTGAAACAACATGGAAGGGAGGAAACTTCATCAATATAATTCAATGACTGCTCAGACAGACCTGTTATTTAATTCAGTAGTAAGCATGGGCTTGCTTCAATCAATGACCAGCATCCAAATCCTGCAGCTGTCACACCTGGCTCAAACCTCGGCAATCCCACTGACTGTAGACACAGGATTGTTGCAAGTCCAAGGAAGGCACTAACAGCATACAGCAGAGGAATATCTGAACATCGGTGTGAATTGGAGCATCTGAAATGGCTCTTACAGACAGTTTGACTTTATAGCTATTTCTACAATAAGAAAAAAAAAAAAGAATTTTCTATGTAGGGCTCTGTATCTCTGGCACAAAGTATTGATAACTTTTCCTGTAAGCCAATCTTGTATTCTAGGTCTAGCGGGGCATTAAGGAAAAGTGCTACACATTTATTACAAATGCAGATCACACATGGGAATCTTGAGACAAAAGGACATGAAGAGGCACATAAAGCAGCACACTGCAATGCTGGTATTTGCTTTCAGATCATCTCTATTGTTTATCAATGTTCAGAAGGAGGTAGTGGGAAGAATAGACTTCAGCTGAGGAGCACATACTTTTGAAAAGGTTATTTTAGCAGTAATTATTGATGCAGTATATAAATAAACTGTTTCTTATCATCAGATGCCAGAGTAAGTTATTAGTATTATCATAGCAATTATCATAGCATGTGTCAAGAGGACTGCAATAGTGAGCAAAAGGCTTTATGGAATTCTTCTAAGCTCCCTCCCCATAATGTACGTGCTATGCCTTTTTGGGCGTTCTAGATAACTCAGCTGCCAATAACAATGATTGCCCGAGATGGGCACAAACCAGTAAAATCTAATTTGCAAGGCATTTCTTCAATATTTAAGTCAAATAAGAACTGTGTCAGTAAATGGAATAAATCCTACATTTGATATTACTATCTAAATTATATTATGCACTACCTTCCTACCTATGCCCATAAGCATAGAACCTGCTATTGCAAAAAGTTTAATTTGTTGGATATCGGTATACTTGGTAATAGTTAAAAAAGCAAACCACAGAATTTGCTTTTAATTTTTTAACAAAAAGAGCTGTTTTTGAAGCGGGCTGTGACTGGGATAAGGGATTAACTGAAGTTATTGCTACAGCTCTATTGATCGCTGGTACACCATGAAAAGAAAATCTTTTGTGAATCTTTTGTAAATGTGGTCAAAAAATACCTTCTTTTCCATCTTGCCAAGGGAGACTAGCTACTTTGCTGTAGTGTATATAGAATCATAGAATGTCCTGGGTTGAAAAGGACCACAATGATCATTTATTTTCAACCTCCTGCCTTGTGCAGGGTCGCCAACCAGCAGACCAGGCTGCCCAGAGCCACATCCAGCCTGGCCTTGAATGCCTGCAGGGATGGGGCATCCACAACCTCTTTGGGCAACCTGTTTCAGTGCCTCACCAGCCTCCGTGTGAAAAACTTCCTCCTTCAAGTCCTCTCCAATTTAGAGAGGAGGATGTGGTGAGGGACCATGTCAAAGGCTTTGCAGAAGTCCACGTAGATGACATCCATTGCCCTTCCCCCATCCACCGAAGCCATCACTCCATCATAGAAGCCACCAGATTGGTCAGGCAAGATCTGCCCTTGGCCCTGGCTGTCTCAAATCACCTCTTTATCTCATCTGTGCCTTAACATAGCCTCTAGGAGGATCTGCTCCATGATCTTCCCAGGCACGGAGATGAGGCTCACTGGCCTGTAGCTCCCCGGATCTTCATTTCTCCCTTTCTTAAAACTGGGAGTAATGTTTCCCTTTTTCCAGTCACTAGGGTTTTCACCAGACAGCCACACTTTTTCAAATATGATGGAGAGCGGCTCAGCAACCACATCAGCCATTTCTCTCAGAACTCTGGGATGCATGCCATCCAGCCCCATGGACTTATACACATTCAATTGTGTGTGGAGTCTCAAACTTATTTTTGCCAGGTCTGCATTCCTCCAGATCACAAACTCCATCAGGGCATGATCACTACAGCCTGCAATCTTAACTTCTCATAATGGTCTCTGCAGGAATGACAGAATGGCCCGGGTGTGAAGGGACCTCAAGGGCCATGAATTTCCAATCTCCCCGCCACAGGCAGGGCCATAAACCTTAATATTAGACCTCTAGACTAGTTAGAGCAATGATGTCTTTCTCCAGTTTCCTTTGGGAGACTGCTGAAACAGTTTTAGTACCCACTCATCAGTCTATATGTGGTTACTCATACTGATCCAGAGCAGACAGAAGATATGCAACAGCATGCAATAGAGGAAGAAAATGCTCTGGTAAAAACAATATAACTTACTACTGCTATCCTTTTCCATGGTCAAAGCCTGTAACTGACCAGTTACTTCATGCAGTTGATGACAATCTAATCAAGTACTGTAATAAGAGAAGCTGGAAATAGAGTTATCTGGAAAATGTGCAAAAAAACATCAATAGTCGAGTACTTATTAGTAACACTCCAGGTTTTAAGTCTGATTCAAATATTAAGTCCAGAAAAAAAATTAATTCATTATCCAGCTTAACAAAATATAGAGCACAGAAACACAACCCAGAATTTCTTCTATAAATACAAAACTATACAACAAGCCAGGAAGGAAGAGAAACCTCCTACCAGTTTTGCAGTAAGCTGTTGATAAGAGTCAGCTTGAATCCTTCTCTTCTTTGAAGAGGTATATTGCTTGTGCTGTGCAGTATCTTATTTGTATCCACTTGTGAGGACAAGTAGATAACCTGTCGCATTCTCTACAGTCCGCATTCAACATTCTCTCTGCTGTACTCCTTATGGATAACCTGAAAGTACAGAAAAAAAAGATGATGAATCAAATCTGTCCTCTTATTTTTCTGTTACTAAGAACAAAGTGTGACGTATCTGATAAGAAAGCAGACTTCTTTGGGTTTCAGCCCAGTAACAATAAGAAGTTTGAGTCATTTGTAATACCAAATCCAGGGCTCCTTGAAAACTGGGAGGAATAAAAAAAGGATTTCTGAAGACTCCAACTATATTTTTCCCTGCTATTAAGAAATAATGATCAGCACTGAGTAAGGGCAATTCATGGCTAGCTCGGGACACTTTTTGTTAATGCATATAAATTGGTGTATTGGCTGCTTTTATAGAAGACTGGTGAAACAGGAAGACTTGTTCACTTGCTTGGGAAACATCTGGAAGTCCCTGTCCATCCAAGATGGTTTGTGCTACTACAGCTGAGGCCTATGGGAGTCCATTTCCAAGATTATCTAACACACGAATGCCCAGGCACCATAACAGGCTGAATTCCAATCAAATGCATTGGTTGCACGACTTCTCCCAAACCCTAGTTTTGGCTTTGCTGAATTTGCCCTTACACACCGTTGTCCTTTCCTGTATTTATGAGTTCTTCCAGTAAGTAACATAAAAAGGTAATTTTTACAAGATAATGGTGAATTTGCTAATAAGCCCCAATTCCAGAATTCTATTTCCTTGAAATAGGGTACTTCATGTACTTTGGGCTGACAAAAAAGATAAAGTATATTCTTGAAAGTACTCAAATTTATACGAAGAAAGTACCTGAGGAATTTAAAATGTCTTTTACGTAGTATGCATTAAAGTATTTTCATGTAATATAGATGATTACAAGAATATTATTCATTCCTTTTTAGCTCTTGAGTAGCTGTAAGAGCAGTTTGAAAGAGGAAGAATTTGGTGAACCTGGACTTGAATTAAACCTACACGGTTCAGAAAAAAGAAGGATGACTGCATGAAGTTCAGAATATTCCTTGGAGGTACAGTTTTAGCATAAATATGAAACTGTTGTTTTAAGTTGCACATTATAAATGCTAGCAGCATACCTTACAGCAACTCATTTTAAACGGTCAGGAAAGACAGTCAGAAGTTGGGAAGCTACTTCTGAAGTTTCCTATAAGGCTGTACACAACATTAGTCAATATTCCGCCACATGAACTGAAAGGTTAATTGACATTCACTTCCTGGTCAGAAAACAGTTCAGAACAGAATGATCAGATGATCAGGGACCAGCAGGAAACAGAGCACATGGAATTGAAACAGTCTTCAATTGCATGTGAAGATATTTTCAATTCCACAGGCTTTTCACAACTTTAACTTGGAAGGCTGTGAGCAAAAATCAGATTGCTGAAAATAAGTTTATACTGTTTGATTTTTGTATTGATTTAGGAAGTCTGAAAAAAAACCAACAACCAACCAACCCAACGGCCCTTGAATTACTACAGATAGAACTTCTAAACGTCAGCAATCAAAAGATTTATAGAAGTTACAGTTACTAAAACTACCAGCTTCCTCATTCAAAGTGATTTAGAAGGTCAATATGAGGAACCTTCAGCAACAAGTTTATTGACATGAGGTCTGATTTATAGCATTAGGTTACCCGACATGCTGAGGGACCAGAAGTGCTTCCATACCCTGAAAAACCTACAGATTTTGTAGATTCAGTAAGTACTACTCGGTAAAAGTCACAGGTACACTTGAAGTGCTATAGAGGGATGCAACTTTTAATTTTAACATTCTATTTCAGAAATCAGAAGCATTTAATTTTCATCTCACTTTTAGCGTCCTAGAGTATCTCCATCTCCATCCAAAAATCTGTGATTTTCTAAGCTAGATTTATCCTAGAAACAAAAAGAACAGAATGAGCAGGGGTTTTTTTAAGCCATGCTTTCCAGAATATGAGAATTTCAATACAAAAAAATATTAGTTGGAGGCAACAAACTGGAACAGCCTCTTTTCACTAGGTACTCTGCCAAACCACAGTGAGATCTGATTGTTTTCACATCACTAAAAGATGGCTCCTTGTGTAAATTTGCAGCTTCAACTAAAACTCATTTAAAGGTAATTGCAGCTTGGCTGACCCCTAGCTTTGAGTTTCTCATATCTTCAGTACTTATTGATCAGAAACAAAACTTTGCTTCTCAGTTAGAAAGCAATATATCATCAAATGTGAAAAAATATTACCTTTGTGCTAGAGATGAATCCAGCAGAGTACCTAAGTGTTCAGAGAACAAATGCACATGCCTATGTCCATAACCTCAAGTACTGTGTTCAGTATTGGGCACCTCAATACAGAAAGGACATTGAGGTGCTGGAGCAGGTCCAGAGAACGGCAACAAGGCTTGTGAAGGGCTTGGAGAATATGGCCTGTGAGGAGAGACTGAAAGAACTGGGGCTGTTTAGTCTGGGGAAAAGAAGGCTGAGGGGAGACCTTATTGCTCTCTTCACATATCTGAAAGGTGCTTGCAGCAATGGTGGGGTTGGTCTCTTCTCACTGGTGACAGGACAAGGGGAAATGGCCTCAAGTTGTGCCAGGGGAGGTTTAGGTTGGATATCAGGAAAACCAGGATTGTTAAGCATTGAAATAGGCTGCCCAGGGAGTTGGTTGAGTCACCATCCCTGGATGTGGTTAAAAAGCATTTGGATGTGGTGCTCAGGGACATGATTTAGCAGAGGGTTGTTAGAGTTAGGTTAGGATGGTTGGGTTGTGGTTGACTTGATGATCTTGAAGGTCTTCTTCAACCTGAGCAATTCTATGATTCTATGATCCCCACACTCTGTATCTACCAGTCTCAATGAGGCTTTGATATATAAGATTCATCCCTAAGTTTCGCTCTTTCCTCCCTGATGCAAGCAATAGGAATGGTTTTTCTAAGTGGCGCGTGGAGTTACCACTCTCCTTGCTGTGTTCCTTGCACATGCATAGGCATTGTGGTGCCATCACATCACATATATTTCAAAGGAGGAGTGGAGGAGTGACTTCCTTCTTCTGCTATGGTTCATTGACGAGACACTGATCCTCCACATTTTAAGAATGGAAATGTGTGAAAGCAAACTGTGAAAACTGTGTCTCTGACTGCAACTGAAGTGCAATGTAATGTGTTTGCTGCGTAGCATGACCTTTATCTTCTTGTTTTCTTGAAATTTATTTGTAGCATATGTTTTGCTACAGTACATATCGAAGATCTGTAAACACTTCAGTGAACTCCTTAATACAGTTGAATTTCTATAAACAGCTGAAAACTTCTATTTCAATTTTACTTTGCAGAATCACTTTTCAGTGATCTCCTTTTCTTTGATTTTAATGTTTTTCAGATTTATTTCTTTGACTTTTCTTGTAAATGGCTAAAGTAAAAGTCATTATGATCTACAGCATCTAATTTATGTTCTAACCAGTCAGCACCCTTGGGAATACAAGATATCAGAGACAGCTGTTAACACTTAGTAGAAGTTCATATTAATCAAAACATGTGCAGAGGTGTACATGCACTAGTTTTCATAACAGCTGTTACATCTCCATGTTTCCTTCAGTGGAAAAAGACATTTAGGGAAAACAAAAGAATCGTTTCCATTTCTACCTGTATGTATCTAGTCAAGACATTAGGCACACATTATCTAAATACAAAGTTTCTAGGCAACACAGATTAAACCACACATGACTTTCAAGGTGTCATAGTTTTATGATGTTTGATCATCAATATTCATCATAACATCATGTAGTACACTGGGAATTAAAGAGTTAATGCTCCAGGTCCAGGTACATGTCCCAGAAGAGAACTACTACATTCCCCAGAGGACTGTTTGCTGTTCTGTTATCATTTCCACTCAGGGAGAAAAGATAAAAGGCCTTCATAGGTCACCTGATGGCCCTTTTGTTTCTGATCATCACGCTTGCCTCCGTTGCTCAACTCATCACAGCGTTAGTATATGGCCTTCAGCTTTCAGACACAGTCTCTCATTATATTTATTAGCCTCAATTCTAATTAGATTGTATTATAGTGTGTTATCTTGCATTCTGATATCTTATTTAGTAAATCAGTTTGTTTCTCCTCACATCACTGTTTTGTTTTTGAGCCCATCTCTCTACCTTTTTCCCTGTTCCTTTTCTGGGGTGCGGATTTGCGGGTCCCTCTGCCCTGCTAGTCATGGAACCAGGCCAAGCCAGCCTGTAAACCATTGACACAAGGTCAAAGAAAAAGCCTGAAATATTAATAGCTTTAATTTTATTGAGAAACAGCCTGAAGCAACCTAGGCAACATCATTGTTGATCATATAAAAAAAAAAAACAACAACATATAAAATGTACATTTCTTCACATGGGATAGGGATACGTGCTTCATCTCCATCGTTTCATGGTGTAATTGATAAACCACTGGCTTAACCAAAATAAATAAAAGTCAGTTATCTAAAGAAATATCTCAGGCTTTTTAATTTGAAAGGTTCATGCAGTGTTTCTGGAATAGAAATTTCTACAGACCAGCTTCTGCTGGTTCTGGATTTTTTTTTTTTTTTTTACAGCTACATTAAAATTTGGTTGAACTTTGCATTTTGTTTTGTTGTTGTTGTTATTTCTATGTTCCATATTTTTACTTGGACATGAATGTTCAATTGTTTGTGAATTAGACTGATTACTCCTTGCAGACACTTCCTGGAAACAGCCTTTTCTGTCTGATTTATAGTACTAACTTTTTCTGAGCACATGGACTTTTGTTTCCCCATTTAGCGATCTAAGAAAACAGACCTCTAAAAAAAATAATTTAACATCAAGTCAAAAATGACATCTTTAGAACTACTAAAAAAGCAAAACAATTTACTGCATTGAACAATGTTTTCTTTTTTTTTCCTTAAACCTAAACAATACCTTGTTTAGGGATAATATTAGGGACAATGTAATACCAAGAGTAAGCTGAAGACTCAAGATAAAGACTACAAGGATCATGGAACTGGTTGAATTCTTACATTTTTGATAGAAACCATTAATAACATTCTCCCATTAGCTGATGTAATGCAACAGAAAGTGCAGCAGTATCAGCAGAGCATGAAGGTCCTAGGCTACAGCAAGTAAGGATGTGCTCAAATGCAGCAACCTTGGGCACAGAAATAAAGGAAAGAAAGTTTTTATCTGCATAAGGCCTTAGGTATACATTGATATCCAGCAAAATATCCTTGTCTCCACTGCCAACCTTTAAATGAGGTCTGGGAAGGGGTAGATCTTGTTTCCACGCCTTCTAGTCACTCAGGTACACTGCATGCACTGAGCTCCCCTGGGTTGGCCCTGCCTTCCCACCAGGTGCTCAATTGCTGTTTTAGGCCGTGATTTAGCATTTCCATTACAGCTGATGTATTTATTCTAACTGACTCATTAACTGTACTACAAATGTATTTCCAAGTACAATTTTCAGTGGAATAGCTATTTCATACCAGTTAACAACAAAGGAGTCTGAAGATAGTGATTTCCTAGTGGAGATGAGATATACAGCTCTAAAGGCAGCAAAGCTGTCTGAGTGAACAGTCTTATTTTAACATTTCTAAAGTTATCTGCCAAGTTCATTCACCGTGCAAAAAAGTCTGGTATGAAAAGAGCAAGATGAAATACATAGGAAAAGGAAATATTTTATCAGAAAAACTGGTACCTTTGAAGACATGCTGATGGGATTGCAGGTGCTCTTCTGTTGATCATAAAACACAGTGGCATGTAGTGACAAACCTGTCTTCCCTTTCCGGCTGGAGAATCTTGATGTCACCCATTGCAACTTCCACACCTAAAAACAGATCAACTTTATCATTTTTCTATAATCTGGTGTGCATTTGTGAGTAGAACTCTCATAAAGTCACTCTGTATTTCCATGCAGCTGTTAATAAGTGACTATTAGATATAAGTCTTTAGATACACCTGTGGAGTGTGACTCCACTGCACAGTCATTCATCAAGATGTGCCTTCCAAGCACTAACAAGCAGTACTGTCAGCTGAGCCATGATGCTTAACTGCTTGATCACTTCATCTACCAGAATTATATGTGTTTTTAACCTGCAAGTTCTTTAAGCCTCTGTCCTATATACAGAATTAGCAACTTCTCCTGTAGTTCTGTCTACAGTCTATCGAGACACATGAGAAGGACTACTGGCAATTCAGTATTCTTTTTTTTTTTTTTTTTTGCACGAGTAACCAAGGATCCTGGTCTAGCCCACAGCCCAGGTCCTCTTTGCAGAGCCAGGACAACAAATAGATTGGAAATCGTAGTTTGTCATATTGCAATTAATATATATGTCAAATTAGATGAGACAGGCATCCAACACTGCTAATTTGCACAGTGGCTTTTCATGGTCTACCCCATTACTCCATGGATGATCATCAGCAGTTACCAACTATCTGCTGCTTCATTGTGTATGTTGCACTACACTATCTATTACATCTACTCACTAAACCTTAGTAAGCATTTTCTCAAACAGTTTACAATAAATATCTTGATGTTTGAGTAATAAAGTTATTCCTGAGGACATCACAGCTGTGTTTGCCTGAAAGTATAAAGCAGATTGCACTGATAGAGCTCCAGCAGAAGCATTTGACTGTTTCAGTGCAGTGTGTGCATTTATACAGACAAATGTAGGGCACAGTGCAATTCAGCTGGGCATATGTAGTATATTAAACCAAAACCAGCCACAACAGTACTACAGTGTCTGACTTGAGTCTCAGTACAAAATATTTTGGGGGAGGCATTAAAAACAAATAGCATATGACTGAGGATCAAGAACCATTCTTTGTCACCCTCAATCATTTCAACATAAACAGATTCCTGCTTTTTCACCTCTTAAGAAGAGAACTATAGAAGTCAAGTAAAGATCATACACTTCCGAAATATCATGATTGTTCACTATTTGACCTCACAGTTCAAGTACTATTAACATGGTGCAAAAAAAAATTTGACCTAGCACGTGCAGATGCACTGTTCTAAATTATTTAAAGCATGGTGTCTATAAGTACTGTATCTTTCATTGTTACAAATGGAATCCAAGATGACTGAACAGAAAAGTGATTAGAGAAAGGTGATAAGTGTTCTTTTTTTGGTTTGTTTACTTAGTGCACCAGACCGCAGTTTATGTACAGACTCCTCATGCTGAAAAATATGAGGTTGTACAGATAGGCAATTACTATGATAAAGCTTCAGTCAGTAAGCCTTAGGCTCTCTATATAAATTCTATTCTCTCTTTGACTGCCCAGCCCCTTATAAAGTCACGATGGCAAGCAGCGTGTGCTTACAGTAACTGGCTTTCGCTCTAGTCCTGGGTACTGAGCTGAAAGATTTCCTGCAAAATGGCAACATACATGAAGTTAAAACTCAATGAACTGTTCACCAGGTGCTCACCATTGAGCAATATCACTCTCTATTAAAACCATGGATAAAGAGAACTACACAGAGCAAAAAATCCAGAGTTCAAATCATTATTTTTAATACCAAAAGGCCAGCAAAAAACATTTGACTTTTTAATTAAAATCTAATGAGTTCTAAAAGTACTTCTAGAACGCATCATCATCAGAATAAGGCCCATGAGCATCTTGGCCTTTAGCTCACTTCCCGCCCTTCCCCCCCCCGAAAATATTTCTATATGTTTTCTTTAAAGTAACTTTATTTTGATCAAACAATCAAAAGTGTTCAGCTTCTTATAAAAATTTCAGGTATCTTACCACTGTACCTCATTTTTACGTTCATGTCTATTGTCCATATTTGCAACATTGACTGTTTCATTCTTCCAATACAGAGAAACACAGTTGTCTTTCTTGAATCTTTAATCCCAGGTTTTGCCTATTTAAGGTTCTCAAGAATTTCTGTTGTTCCTACGTAATAAATTGCTAACGACTCTTATGGGAATGTATAACAGCAGGGAGCCCCAGGTGCTCCTCTTAAATATCAGGAAGAATAGGAAGAAGTTTGTGGGGTTTTTATTGTTGTTGTTGTTTTGTTTGGTTTGGTTTTTTTTAAAGCTACACATATACAGGGAAGAAAAAAAAATCTGTTAATTATTAAAGCACAGCCCATACACTTGTCAACTCTGACTTGACCCTGGAAGACACCTAAAACCAGAACAGCTGTTTGCACACTGGTATTAGCTCTGAGAGATAGCATGGTCAGATCATCGTAACCTTTGCACTGCAGATCTGCCATACTGCCTATATTTCAACTGCTCGTGCATTTTGATTCTGAAATTCAGTGACATTCCCTAGTACGAAAGAATGGATTGGGTTAAGAAAGGACCTCAAGGATTAAAGTTCCAACCCCACTGCCACTGACAGGGTTGCCAGCAGTGTCCCAGTACTAGATCAGACTGCCCAGGGCTCCATTCAACTTGGCCTTAAGCACCTCCAGGGACAGAGCATCCACAACCCTCTGGACAGCTTGTTCCAGCACTTCAGCACTCTCTCAATAACAAACTTCCCCTTGACATCTAATCTAAACCTCCTTTACTTTAGTTTAAAATAATTTCTCCTTGTCCTATCACTATCTACCCTGATAAAAAGTTGATTTTCCTCCTGCTTATGAACTTCCTTTAAATATTGGAAGGCTGCAATGAGGTCTTCTGGCAGCCTTGTCTTTTCCATGCTGAACAAGTCCAGTTCCTTCAGCCTATCTTCTTAGGGGAGATGCTCCAGCCCCTGGATCATCCTCATAGCACTCCTCTGGACCCTCTCCAAAAGGTCCACATTCTTCCTGTGTTGTGGATCCCAGATCTGGACACAGTACTCTACGTACTGGAGCCTCATGAAGGCAGAAGAGAGGAGGACAACCACCTCTCTCAGCCTGCTGGCCACCCCTCTTCTGATGGAGCCCAAAATACCATTGGCCTTCCTGGCTGCAAGTGCATAGTGCTGGCTCATGTTCAGTTTTTCATCAAGGATCCTTAAGTCCTTCTTAGTAGGCTGCTCTCAAGAATTTCTTCTCCCAGCTGGTATACATACCTGGGATCATCTCCACCCAAGTGCAAAACCCATATAGTATAAGCCCATTACTCTGCTTTGGTAAAGTAAAAAATGTTTGAATCACCACCGAATGCTGAAGTTGTGAACTCATGAGCAAGAACTTGAAATCTGACATTGGAACTTTTTAGGAATGTACTTAGGTTTTAAAACTGTAATTTTCAAACGTAGTTACACATGAAATAACACTTAGGTATCTCAGCTAGGAACCTGGCCAACTGTACTTGGAACTGCTCCTTTAGTTGCAATAGTTATGCCACAATGACCAGCCTGCATTGTAATGCAACATACGGCATTTTTTATTCTTAAAAAGGAAGAATATGTGACCAGCCACTGGGACTTCTGTAAGACGAGTTCTGCTATCATTAACTGCTGGTGCTTTCATCAAGAAAGAAAATTCCTCAGAAACAGATTTTCAGTGCTATTTACCTTTTTGGTCCAATGCTGGAAGCTCAGATTTTCATCGGATTTCAGAGAGAAGTGTCTTATTTCTATCAAACCTTGCTCATGATAAAATAAGGCTTTGATTTTGTTTATTTTGACAGTGAATTCAGTACAAATGCATGGGACAGAATTACAAATAAACCTGGATATCCAAACCCACATTCAAAGAGCAGGATTAGACAAACCTTTGACTGTTAGTGTCCATATAACACAGTAAGAAAAAACAGAGTCAATGACATCTCCGAAGGGTCAGGTAGCTGCACATCTTTTGCTGTGCATGTCCATTTAACTGGTGGTTACTTTGAGATTACACAAGATCAGGTACGCTTTGGATTGCCAGAAGAGAGGCTGCTACCAATTTTGTTTTATTCACTCATGTATGACAAACTCGTGCTAGATGATCGCCTTGCTTTTTTACATGGCACTTTGTTTTGGTCTTTACAGCTATTGTTTTTTCAATCCAAATTCACATGAAAAGATTGTTTATGGGATAAGTAAGAAAAATCAACACTGTACTGAACAAATATATACATCCAAAATACTTCAATGTTTGTTCACAGAAATCTGATCGAATATACCTTTCTCTATCCTTTTCATATTGTGTTAAGTTTGTGAAATTCATCAGTGTTCGTAAGATCTAGAAATTATATCCATAATGTTCTACTTATTTTCTTTATTAACAATCTCCTCTATTAGTCAGTCACTAAGCAAATATTTATCATGCCACTGGATGGCCTCACTGCTCACCTATATCACTAGAGCCAGTAGAAATCTTCCCATTGTTTCGGGCTGTATGAATCAGGTCTTCTTTCATGTCTTAGAAATATTTTTGCTTCCCCTGAATTAAAGAAATCGTAACCACAGTGACAATGTTAGTAAATCACCACCTACTTAACTGTCTCTCTCCAGGACAGTACTTTGCAACATGTTTGACCAACTGACACTTTATTGCTAGAAAAAACAAGTCATTATTTCACTGCCACCTATGCTGGCCAAAGGGTAAGGATACAGAAATCTGTGGATGAGAAGTATTTAGTAACCTAGAGAGATTTCTTCAGTTTTGCAGAACGAACCTACAGAAATAGAGCACACAGATAAAGTATTAGTGAGAACTGGGCAATACATATCACCTTAACCAAGCTATTTGATCTTGATACAATATGTGCATATTTAGGAAAAAAAGGTTGGGTAAATATTCGTAATGATACACAACTAGCTGCCAGAGTTTAAACCTTCAAGTAGACTTTGCCATCAACAAGGTGGCGAGCTGATGCTCTTCCAGCATTGCCTTCCCTTTGGCATTTGGCTTTTGCAACATTTCTCCTGCTTTTATGTCCAGCTTTTGCAATTTACTTCTGCTTTTTTCCCCTTTTATCAGCAGGCTTTTAAGCCAGCCTCCAAGAATGGAAACACTGATGTAATCTCATCAGTACCCAGACAATATTGGAGCTAAACTACTTTTCCTAGTGACTTACCTAAGCCTGCTTGCTGTCATTTAAGTCTATAACTACTTGTCCCATCTGCAGCACGTGAAGGGGAATTTAATTCTGTTCATTGCACCCTTCAAGGTAACTGAAGGCGTAGGCCTCCTCAGATTTCTCATTTAAATTTAAAGTTAGTGTTTCATCTCATTCTATACTTGTAGGATGTTTTTAGATCACTGACTGGCTTCAACACTTTCAGCTCTGACATTTGACTTATGACCTTCCTGATCTGCAGAAGTCTGTGCTGAACAAGAAAGATACTCCTATCTCAAGAGCTTGTTTCAGGTGTGCTTCAACAGCATGGCACTGTTGAGTCTTATCTAGTTTGCAGTCCTAAATAGAGCTGAAATCATAGAACAATCAAGGTTGGAAAAGACCCCCCAAGATCATCTCCCAGAGTTCTGCAGTCCAGGCAGTCTCGTCTCTCTGATCTACACTTTCTTCTCAAGTGATTCTTCCAGTGCTTCATCCAAATCGCGGATGGAAACACTGCATGTATATTTGAAAGAAAATAGACTTGGAAAAAATCATTGAAGAATCCTACTTGAGATAGCCTTTGATTTTGAAAAACTGAATTCCTGCTCTAGAGTAAACTTTTCTCATCATTTTCTAATAGCCTCACCTACTGCATATGGTTTATAGTAGTTAGACAATGGGGGAGTATCAAGGCTTATAGAAATCAAATGATTTGTTTCCTACTGCTTTTCTCTTTTTCACTCTGCCATGGAAGAAAATTAAATTAACTTCATATGCCTTGTTACTATGATATTCATGATAGTTTTTACTATCATTTTCTAGGTGCTTAAAAATCACTTGTTTGAACATATGCTGATATTTTTCCAGAATCCAGTTGCATTGATAGCTATATAACTCTTTGGTTGTTTTTTTTCCATTGTCTTTTCCAAGTTAAGCTCAGGAGAGAGATTTTGAACAGTTTCCTCCACAGGCACCACTAGCAGTTACAATTAACTATTACTTCAAGCTTACATTTAATCAAATCCAGCCAAATTGAGACTATCTAGTGTAAACCATCACTAACCTACTCATTCAATATTAAAAAAAAAAAATCACAACTCTTGCCCCTTTGTGTAGTTTAAAATGCAATGTTTTCCTACCTTTAGTTAATGAAATTTGCAACCTCCCCTTTTTCCACATGGTGCATACTAGATCCATATGCGTAATCTAAGAACCAGTCTAGCAGGCACACTGAATAACTTTCCTATGATAAGTGTTGCACCTTGTTTTAATCTCATTGATGTTCCCACCTGTGTTAAGCTTGCCACTCATTTGCATGGGCTAAACAGATGAGATCTGTACAGGAAGGTTTTCCAGTTCTGTTTTGGAGTAACAGTTACAATGATATCAATGTCTTCAATGCCTACAACATATATAGATAGATAGATTTAAATAATATTTTTTAAAAAAAGCTCTGTTAGCTCTGACTACTAGAATTATTTGAAACTAAAGAGTTAATTGTTTTGGTGCACATATTCCTGTCTAAGAAAATTGCAAAGACTGAACAAGTTAAATATAGAGTTGTCATACATAGGAATACACACACGTCCCTGAATATCTTAGCATTTTCTTCAGGCTGAGAACAGAGGGCTACATTTCAGCTTAGCATCAGTGCTAATTCTGTGTTTTCTGCATACGAATCTGATGCCTTAATCATTCTTTTATTTGGGAACTCATTAATTAGACCGCACGGTTAGTTAAAGATATAGCTATGGCTGCTGTTTGTCAATATTTATTTTCAAAAGGCTTCTCGTCTCATTACATGAAAGGATAAGATCATCAGAACCTGCTGCACTGCATCCCTCTTCATGAGTTAAAGACAGCTTCTCAGACAAATAGCACAGTGGCAACATAAGCAGGAATTAAACAGATGAAGGAGAAGTTCTGAAGAAAAATAATTCAATTCTCTATTTCCCCTTCCTTTGGGGCAAATGTGCTCCTGCATTAAGAGAGTAATAAGTACACAAGTAATCATGCTCCAAATGTCATCTTAGATGGATTTTGCTAACAACTTCCCAGTGATCAGCTTCACCATTTTTGTATCTATTAGTGTTGTCAACAACTGACTTACCTGCATTTTTTTTAATGTACGAAAATGCTGACAGAAGATATAATTGCATATAAGATGGATATAAGAATATAGCTGAGATGGGCTGCAGCAGAAGGTTCTGTCATACATACCTGAGCCATTTTACAGCTAACAAACATCTGTTTTCACAAACCTTTTCAATTTCCCTTTTTCAACAGCTTCTCTTCTGAAATACCAGATCCAAATTATAGAACACTGCAGTCTAACTCCACAGAAAAGAGATCAACTTCCATTTAACATCAGCTACTAGTATGTTGTCACACTCAGCCTTGAGGAAACTCGTCTTAAAAACAGCGAAATGCCTTACTTCACATAGACTCTAATTTATGGATTGCACATATACTGTGACATCATTTGCATTTTTTGTTATTACCTTGTCTAACATGGAAATGAAGCAAAAGCTTATATCACATCTGTCTTATGTGCCTAACTCTGGTTGAGTGATGGACAAAGAATGTGGACTGTTGCAAACATCTGATGGTTCCTCTGAAGCTCCATTTGACAGATCCATCACTATACGTCTCTAGAAATGAATGTAAAATTGGAATTCTAAACGTTTTTTTCGTATATCAAAAGACAACATTATGTTATCTGCTCTGTGCAAAGCTCTAAAAATTCTGTTGGAGAAGTCAACAAATGCATTCTATTTAATTTCATACCTCCTATGATCACACAGCTGTGTGATACGATAACACCGAAATCACTTTTCAAGAAATGGAAACACTTCACATGTTAGAAGTTAGAAAGCAGTAATAAATCTTAAGGATTTGATTTATTACAGGTGCTAGATATTACAGCAACATAGAGCACAGCTCTGAACACCGCAAGAAAAACAGAACATGAGAAAAATGCAATTTCTAAACAGTTTCTGATTATCTTTTTTTATTTTTATTTTTTTTAAAGAAAAGAACAAGCTACATGTATCAGCTAAAGACTCGTGTTTTACTTCAATTTCCTCTATAGTATCTTTCAACTTTTTCCCTCCGTTCTTCAGTTTTACTGCTATTATAAATCTAGCAAGTAATTCAGAAGGTACATTACTCTCCAATCATACCACATTATAAGTTTCTCTGGCACATCATGTACTAGCTGATACATGACACTGGATTCAATCGACCATGATAGTTTCTAGTCTTGTTTAAATATTCTATGGCAATCCCTCAAAACTTACTTGAGCAACCAAGCAGTGCAACTGCACTCTTACCACAGAACATATGCTTACCTTCATTGACTGTCGTTAGCAGCAGCCAGCAATGCCTCCCACTCATTATTCTTTCGCATTTCAGAAGGATGGTGTTAATTTTGTGCTTAAATAAAACTGCTAGACAACTACAAAGAATTGGTGCAAACAAAAAAATGGCGTAATACTTCAGAGCCAAACTATCAACTGAAGGAGAATGTTTTCCCTATATTAAGGTAACTACTTGATTATAAACAGTTAATTATCAGAGCATGAGCAAGCCCAATTTGCTTTCTTGAAAGAACATGGCTGTGTCTAGTTATGCTAAAAACAAAACAAAGCAAAACAAAAAACCAACAACAATTGGTTATGTACAACCAATTTGTACAACAAAATGTTATGTACAGCATTTCCTAAAACCATTTTGTTCAGACTTTTACTCAGGAGGGAGAGTTGATGTCAAAAGTGGTCAAATTACAAAAATCTTGGCCAAAAGTTAATGAAAAGATGCCACAAAAAGAAGATTTTAGGAGTCCAGATAGCTAACTCAAAATCCTTCTCAGTCCAAGATCGCTAAACTCAAGATATTCCTCAGATAAAGCACTACACAGGATAGGAATTTTGGCTAAATACCTAATATATATCAATATATCTGCAGTGATCATGGTAAATAGAAATAGAGATTTCTTGCAAAAATATGGAGTATAAACAGAGATACACGTTTATCTTCCTGTATGCATAGAAACTGCATTGCTCTGCAAGGCTTGTTGAAGAAGTCATTATTTTTACGTTCACCAGCTAACATAAAGGTCATTTCCAGATGCAGGAGGGCTTCCATTCCTGTGACCATTGTAACCCTTAAGCATGAGGGGCTCAAGTGGTCACAGGGTATTCAGGACCCAAAACATATAAAAAAACAGATACCTGAGAAAGGGAGAACTCGAGATACATATGAAACTTGCAGCCTGGAAGTTGGTATGATAAGAGGTCAGGATGGAGGACACTATGTTATGTACAGAGGTGTCGAGTCCGAAACCCACCATGCTTCTCAGCAAATATGTACCTTCTATTCACATGTGCTCAGAAACATTATATCTGCTATCTGTGAAGAGTCCAGAATTGCAGGACTGAGAAATGAGAAGAAATTATCCTCTGGTTGGTCTCTTATTCTGTTTTATATTTTTGCTTCAGACTTACTGTGCACTCTGCTTTTTCTCTGTAAGAGATAATGACTGGAAGGCTAGATGACCATACAAAGTTTAAGATTCAGTTAAGGAGTCAGTAAAGTTTCCAAAACTCTTTTTATCATACCTACAATTTGGATGTGCAATCATAATAGAGAAATCAGGCAAACAATATGACAAATTATTTTTATGCTGGAAAAAAAAAAAAAAGTGTATTTGAAATTACTACTCCTGCTCACTCTGGTCTGCATCTAGATAATAAACACAGCTTTAAGTTTCCCATGACCACTGAGATAAGCAAACTGTACTCCCAAAGATATTACAGAAGGTAATTTATCAGGATGGAGAAAGTTCAGCCTTTGCACAGACTGAGAATCACTAGTGCCTAATGTAACTGATATCTAATGTTCAGCCTCACAATTAATGAAATGGGATTTTAAATCGTTATTAGATACATGATATCTGAAGGTAAGCTAGCATCTCACATTGGGATTCTCTTCACATATCATGCTGAGCTAACTATCACCTAAAGGTGAGGAAATGCTGAGGATCACAGAATCATAGAATTGCTCAGGTTGAAGAAGACCTTCAAGATCATCAAGTCAACCACAACCCAACCATCCTACCCTAACTCTGACAATCCTCTGCTAAATCATGTCCCTGAGCACCACATCCAAATGCTTTTTAACCACATCCAGGGATGGCGACTCAACCACCTCCCTGGGCCGCCCAGTTCAGTGCTTCACAACCGTTTCTGTAAAGAAGTGTTTCCTGATATCCAACCTAAACTTACCCTGGTGCAACTTGAGGCCATTTCCTCTTGTCCTGTCACCAGTGAGAAGAGACCAACCCCACCATTGCTGCAATCACCTTTCAGATATGTGAAGAGAGCAATAAGGTTTTCCCTCAGCTTCCTCTTCCCCAGACTGAACAGCCCCAGTTCCTTCAGTCTCTCCTCATAGGCCATATTCTCCAAGTCCTTCACCAGCCTTGTTGCCCTTCTTTGGACCTGCTCCAGCACCTCCATGTCCTTTCTGTACTGAGGTGCTAGAACTGAACTAGAGGTGAAGCCTCACCAGTGCCGAGTACAGGGGCAGGATGACTTCCCTGGTCCTGCTCGCCACACCATTCCTGATCCAAGCCAGGATGCCATTGGCCTTCTTGGACACCTGGGCACAGTGCTGGCTCACGTTCAGCCGACTGTCCATCAGTACACCAACGTCTCTTTCCATGAGCAGCTTTCTGGCCACTCCTCCCCTAGCCTGTAGAGTTGTCTGGAGTTGTCGCGTCCAAAATGCAGGACTTGACACTTGGCCCTATTGAAACTCATACGGTTTAGCCCATCAGCTCAGTCTATCCAGATCCCTTTGTGGTGCTTTTCTCCCCTCAGGCAGATCAACACTCCCTCCCAACTTGGTGTCATCTGCAAACTTACTGAGGGTGCACTCAATCCCCTCATCAAGATCGTTAATGAAGATGTTAAATAGAAGCAGCCCCAGTACTGAGCCCTTGGGGACACCACTCGTGATTAGCCAGAGGATATGATCATACCCCACAACACATCTCTCTTTCAAAGGCTTGTGTCATGGTTTTATGATTTTTGGCTATCGGTATTCCACATCATAACATCATGTAGTGCACTGGGAGTTAAAGAGTTAATGCTCCAGCTCCGGGAACCTGTCCCAGAAGAGAACTACATACCCCAGGGGACTTTGTGTTCAGAGAGGAGATAAAATCCCTGGCAAAGTCACAGGATGAGGCTCTCTTCCCTTCTGCTCACTCCGACTGCACGTCTCGCCTCAGCACTAGAGTAAGGCCTTCAGTTTTTGGACACTCTCATTTAATTTGATTTATGAGCTGCAATTCTAATTATATTGTATTATAGTGTGTTATCTTGCATTCCGATATCTTATTTAGTAAATTAGTTTGTTTCTCCTCAGATTGTTGGCTGCTGTTTTGTTTTGGTTTTTTAAGCCCATCTCTCTACCCTTTTCCCCCTTTTTTTCCTGCTTCCTCTTCCAGGGCATGGATCCACAGGTTCCGCATCCCACTGGTCACAGAACTGGACCAAATCAGCCCGTAAACCATTGACAGTTAATCACATCCATCCATTTAGGATCCATAGCCCAGAAGATCCAAGTTCTAAAAAAATTGCAATGATGCAATCATATACTTATCTCTATGGAAGAGATTTAGGCATTCTGATAGGCCATAGGAAATACAGATTTAAAATACCTAGAATCTCTTTCTAGACTGTCAGTGTGAGATGATGTTAGGGAAAGCAAATGAGGCTGGCCTACTGCTGAAATGTAATGTAGTCTCATTATCAGTGCACGGAACCATTTACTTACTCCTACACAAGTCAGATGCATGGCAAATCATTTTGCAGAGATCATTTAAATACTGATAAGGGAACTAGGCCAGTGTACCCTAATTCTCACAAGTGACCTATAGTTTCAAGAGTTTATTCAAAAGAGAAGCATTTTGGAAGGTCAAAAGGGATCGATCATCGGAGGCTTGGAAATTGCTCCTGTGAGTTTCACATGCAGTAAAAGCATACAGAGTGATTTCCAAAGACTCACATTAGATGTCATTATTTTTCTGATGAAGAGGTTTTTTTTTTCTTCCACAGAAAGAAGCATTTCTTCTTTAAAGGATTTCTTAACTATTATACTCTTTCATAATGAATCTGCTATTCAACATAATTTTACACAATCATCGTAGGACTGTGAATAAGGATAATTGTTTATTTATCCTGATATTTAGAATTTGTAGTCCTTTTGTACTGCTACATTTTATCACAAAGCACAAAAAATTCCCCCTCCCCCATCAAAAAGAAGGTGGTTAAATTCCATTAAGATTTGAACACCCATGAAACATCACATTATCATTCTGAGCATGAAGGTGGGTTTGTTTTTTTTTTTCATAGAGAATTTAGACTTATTCTATTCAGAAGGAAAGAGATATTTCCTTGAAAATAACAAGGTGAGCTAGAACACTTTCCCTTGCTTCTGCCACGTACATCATATGAGATGGCAAGGCATCTCATAGGATATGTTGGGGAAAATCATTGAAACCTACAACAGCCACAACACATGGGGCTCAATGACACGTAACAACAGGTCCCTTAAAGAAAGAGGTGAGGGGGAACACCACTACAGCAGGAACACCTTCAGGTCCTCAACCTCCATTCCTTCTCCCACATCTCCATCCGGGCTCTGCAAAGCCCCAAGGAGCATGTGAAATTCTTGCCCTGCTGCAGAGGGGCAGGAAGAAGGCACACAAAGAGAGAAGGCAAGCAGCACAGGGCCCCACTCTCCTTCACCGTTTGCAGCAGAAACTTAGATTCTGCTATAACTTAGCAGAGGGCAAACTTTGCCCTTCCTTCGTGAAACTGATGGCATTGATTTTAACTTCATGATTCATTTTCTGTGGCTCTCTTTGTAACTGAAAGATGCATTGAGAATGACTGCAGTTTGCTCAGCAGCCAACTGCAGAGATGATGTGTCCTGGAAGGCTACTATGAACAAAGGCTTCTTGGATTGGAGCAGATGTTTTGAGATCATCCCTTCACCCCAGGAAACGTTTATGACTTGCTCAGCTAAGACAAATGCAATTGAAAACCTTTGTAAAGACAAAATTCCAGATATGGCTCAGTTATAACATATTATACCTCTACTTTCCTACAAATACCATGAAAAATGACTGGAGGGGAAGGTGGCTGAAATCTTCCTTGCTCGTTAAAAAAATATTCTTAAGCTCAAGAAAAGCATTAGCGTAAGCATTAACTGTCCAGACACCTACAGCTTTAGTTGCTGATATAATATGAACAGCTGACAGTAAAAAACTCCAGAAGAGATGCCATGAAAGGGAAGAAAAAAAAACACAGACAAGCAAACAGGTGTAGCAGAACCAAAACAAAAGCAACTGGGGTTCTTTGCTGAAGTCATTGTCATACTGCACAGTCTAAGTTGTGACAAAGATGTGAAGAATTAGCAGTAATGCAGAACAAGGCTCTGCTCTGGGAGATATCACCTGTAGATACCTCACTGCTCTCAGTCAAAATCTGGCTGTGAACAGAGCAGCATATACTGGCAAAATCCCCTGGCTGAGAGCCAGAGTATAAATTATTTACAGTGTGTCATCTCTGCCAAAATAACTCTGCACAACGAAGGTCTGAGACAGAAAGTGCTCCAAAAAAAATGAAGAAGAGACTCGATAGGATACTCCATCATTAGCAACTGAGTAGGGTCTATCTGTGTAGTAGTCGTTGTGCTGTGCCATACGGCCCTGCAGATGCTCTCAGATGCAGCTGATCACTTGTCAATGCGATCAGCACTGCAGTACATATCTGCAAGTGCCAGGATTGCAATTGACCTGACCTGGAGAGCAATGAACTCTAATCCTCAGGTAAATTTAAAGAACCCAGTTCCCTGCTGATTGAAAACAGGATTCAAGAATCTCTCCAGCTTCAGACACTGCCTAATGAGAAAAGGCAAGGCAGAAAACATGGAGAATGTGCCTTGCAGTCAGCACAGGCTCATTATTACCATCTATCAGTCTGAGGATCCTCAGCAGCTTTTCACTCCCTACAGCAATTAGAAAGACAGCTTTGTGATAAAATAAGTATTAGCAGTCGAATGAAATATTCTTCATCAGTGAGGCTCCAGCACCTCCCATTCTGCCCTTTTCTTCCCTTCTTCAAAGAATTTTAATAATGTAGATGCTGTTCTAAAAGGTAGAGAAACCAAAGCATGGCTAAACTGTAGAAAGAGCATCCCCACTTTGCTTCCCCACATTCTTATTCCCTCTACACAATGCAGACTCTTCACTATTTCTACTATAGCAGCTTGAACAGCGTTACTCGAAACAGCTTTCCATAAAGCTTACCATTTTACTGCCCTTTAAATCTTGTTTTGTTTGACTGATTAGGAGCAAATAGAGCATGAGCTGCAAAGCAAGAACTTCTGTTCTTTGTCAGCTGACAACAGCCAAGCTCAAGCACAGACCTGCTGGTTTATAAATACATCCCAGACAGCCCACCCCATCTGAGCCTCCCTAACAGAGAACCGAGGAGAAGAGACATGTTTGGACAAAAGACTTGTTCTGGATCATTTAACCATCAAATTCAATGAGGAATTAAATTATTTGGTTACATTGCATAGAAATATGTGGGCAGCTCTTTGCTGTCAGAAAATTGGACACAATTATTCCTCTTCTATTTTTGCTGCATTTGCTCTAATGTGTGTGTGCTGGCAGGAGCTTCTTGCAGGAATGATCACACAAATGAATGAGACACCTGGATGCACCTGGGAACTGCAGATTGCAAGATCCCTGTTTTCTTCCTATAAGATCATCCAGATGAAAACTACTGATTACCTTAGCTGGAAATGTTTACAGACTGGTATGTCTTGAAGTATCTTGTGGCACTTAGTGGAATAAAGTACCATTGTTATTTTATAGACTACAACATCTACAACAACTACAATAAGGCATCTAACAATTGGAACAAAGCTCACACATTGCTCCAGCTTAACCAAAGAACCCATTTGCCTGCACTTCTATATGAACAAGAGTTGTGCTTTTGTAGATGCCTCCAGTTTTTGGTGTTTGTTTTAAAAGTGCCATTTATGTCCATTTTGCCCCCCTAGGGAATCATAACAAAACATTCTGAACAGTGTTGTAACTGTTTTGTGCTTTGTTTTAGTAAGTGCTATACTTCTGGAACTTAGCTGTTTGAAGTTTACTCTTGATGCCAGTATTATCCCAGAATAGCTCATAGAGAAATAGCCACCACCTCCCTGGGCAGCCTGTTCCTGCACCTGACTACTCTTTTGGAGGAGAATTTTTTTCTAACACCCGATCTGAATCTCCTGGCACAACTTGAGGCCATTCTGTCTCAAACTGAACAGATGAATTTGAAACAGGTAAATCAGGTGCCCCGGGCTCTGCTCCAAACTTGTACATTCAGTGCCCCCAATTCCCCCATTTGAAATATTTTTAATAGTTTACTTACATGCTACTTATACCTTTGATTTTAATACAGTAACAAGTAAAACCATGGGGAGGGTGCCAGAAACATAGCATTGTGCCATTGGGTAATGTCATCACTTATCTACCTGTGCTGTGTTGGTAACTGTTAGTTATATTCACTTAGCTTCCTACTGCTTTAACTTAAATAACCTGAGTACTAAGAAGCTGATGTATGGCCATATCCACATTTCTTACTTTACACCTAGCAGCAGGACCAGCAACCAGCTTGTAACTACGTGCAGCTGGAGGTTGTGGGCTGACAAAGCTGAGAAGAAACATTCAAATTTGTCTGACTTGAGGTCATGGGCAGAGATTTGTAGATAATTCATTTTGCTCATCTAATTGAAAATCATCACCTAAATTGAAATTTTAGATCAGATCAGAACACAATAACATATACTGTCATATGACATATGAGTCTAGTTGCTTTCCACCCGCAGTAAGGTGTCAGATCTCTGTTGCTCCTGAACCAAAACAACTTCACGTGGCAACACCTGGCAAAGCATCTGCATGGAGAAATTTTCCTGTGCTGTTAGGATCAACTTAGGTTAACATCTAAAGTTCAGTGTGTGGCTGATCATGTAACTGGACTCATTCTCAGTCTTCCTATTATTCAAATGCAGGCAGCAGTGTCTGGGCTAGGTGTGCATCACTTACTAGCAATGAAGTGTTGCACATCAACCTAGAACAACATCCAGATACGGCCAAGAGACTGCTAGTGCCTGGGCTGGAGATGGATACACATCCAAAAGGACAGGGCCCAGCAGCTGCGACACAGGCTTAGAAACGGGCTCGCTGTTAATGATTCAGGTACATTGACTCAGATGTATTGATTCAGTGCGTTCATCCAGATACAAAGCTCTAATGTACAAAAGATTAAACGGTAACCAATTGTAACCTGTATCACAATGGAAAGCACAGCAATGACACCAGAGTAGCAAAGTTCTAGGCTGCACCAAGTGAAGACTTGCTCAAATGCAACAATCACAGGCAGAGAAATAAAGGAAAGAAACTGCTCACTTTCAGAGGGCCTCAGGTAGGAAGGAATCTCCAGTGAGATAACCTTGCCTTCACTGCCAGCCCTTCAATGAGGTCTGGGAAGGAGTGGAACCTGGCTCCACCCCTTCCAGTCACTCAGGTGCATTGCATGAGCTCCCCTGGGTTGGCCCTGTCTTCGTACTAGGTGTGCAAATCACTACTTCAAGACATGGCTTGCATTTTCCTCTACACCAATATTCAGATTCACTTGGCTATTCTGTCCCTGAAGAAAGAAGTAATCTGTTGTTCTGTCCAGGAGATTGCTGCAGTAGCAATGGAAGTTACATCTGTTCCTCTGTGTCAGTGGAGTTCTGCTAAGGGTGCATCCTTATGAGAAATAAATTAACCTCACAATGACCTCACAGCTACACTATGCAAAGGGTAGCACAGTACAGCCAAAGAAATAAAACAAAAACCATTGATAGCAAGGAGGGAAAAAAAACAGCACACTTCTTAACATCTTTTAACATTCCTTCATAGCTAGGTGTGTTGTGAAACTGAGATCCAGAGCACATCTCTGAAGGAGGTCCTGACAATTCCCTTCTCCTCGCATTAGGATGCCCCTGCCTTTGAAGTTACCCATTGGAATAAAAAGCAGCCTCAAAAGAGAACACTTGTCTCTTTGTGTTTACTTGACACTGACACACAAATCTTCTCTGGTCTCTGAAGATTTTCTAACCTTCTGGTTTTAAAGCTTTCTATTCAGCAACATTTCAGCAAGGCAGAATCCTACTTTCAAGTAGTACTGCAGCTTCCAGGATGCTGTGCTCTAATTTAGTTGTCCCAAGTAGTAGCTTGAATTTTAATGCTTGCTTTTAGCAGTTTCAACAGCTTTTTCCAGGTGACTTCATTACAGTTAATCTGTTCTCGCTGTTACACACGCAAACAACCACACTTGAGAGAACATTTAAAGATCACAATCAAGTCATGATTGCCTGACATCCTTATAGTTGCTGTGCCATGTTTATCAAGCAACAGATGATGTGATGTTATACGATCAGCAGAAGTACCCTTACAATAATGTCATTTTTGGAGAGCAGGCATTAATACTCAGTCTCCAGCAACCACAGACATGTTGTGTCTTCCCTGTGGCTTTTTGTTGTGCAGACAGCTCCAGCTTAACCATGTTTAATCCTTTTTCTGTCATCAAGCATTTTAATTATATCAAACTTGTTTTTTGTTTTAATGCTTTTTTTTTTTTAAGATACTTCCTATTCCTATACTTTCATTTAATTAAAACATGCTTTTTACTTTTCCTATTAGATTCTGTACTTTCATGACAAGCATGGGAGATTTACTCCATCAAATTTCCTGCCCAGCACTGCTTAGCTTTTACCCATGCCTGCCTCCCTCCTGTTTATCTGCTTCCTTCTTGAAGCACAGAAATCACACTGGAAATATATTGACTGCATTGTGTATATGCAGGGGAACAACTCAGGAACTCTAGACTCCCTGCCTCTCTGAACCAATATACAAACATGTATTCCCACCAGGGAAACCTATAAAGAAAAGCAAGGCTGCTGTTAGTTACAGGGACAAATATACAGGTGTAGGAGGGACTGAAGCAGGAAAGAAATTGGATGGGGCTGAACAGTAAGGACTTGCAGCCTCTACTCAGTCCTTTTTACTGATGTCACTGACCTCATTCCTCCATAGCCCCTTTCTGCTGATGCCCATTCATCATCCCCTGTACAAAGCACTTGCTTCAACTACATTCCTGGGCGTTGCCCATGCACTCCCTTCTGTTCCCAGCCTCCCACAGCACTCACATCAGGCAGCATACCAATGTCCTGAGCCAACAAGGAAAGCCTGAGTGAAGACAGCCCAAGAGAGTCTGGATCCACACCGCAAAGCTTCCACCATGAAGAGCAAAATTCAGGTACACGTGAATACTTGGCTGGAAAACTCTTCTCCTGGTGCTGCCTCAGTTCACACAGCTGAGATGCTGCTAGTTCTGCTGCTTCCTCCTAGTATGTAACTTAAATTTCCCCTATCTCAGTTTAAGACCATTCCCACTTGTCCTATCACTATCAACCCATGGAAACAGCCATTCCCCCTCCTATTAATAATGCCCCCTTCAAGTACTGGAAGGTCACAATGAGGTCTACCCCAGAGACAAGGGGACTGGCTCCTGGGAGAGAGCAAAAAGCTGAAGACCACATCAGGGATGAAATAATGAAATAAAGCATACTGGTTGTTTATTTGTTATTTTTCCCAATTGCATTCAGCTGCTCCAATTGCTCCCACTCTTTTTTTTTTTTTTTTTTTTTTTTTTTTTTCTCCATCCCTGCTATGCTGCTGTACTGTGGCTGCCAGCTGACGGCTTTTTGAGGCAGTGGGGGGTAGTTATAAATATCTATAAATGCTTTTACGGTTCTTGGCAGACAGACGCATGCTATGTGGGGCTGGCACAGTGGTACCATGCAGGCACAGGGTACGGCCTAGCTCAGGGAGGTGCTGCGTACTGACACCAATTCTACAAGTCAGGGCTCACAGCATCTTTCAGGTTCCCTCAGGCTGAGCTCCGTTGAGTATCTCTGTGTAGCTCTTCAGAACACAGTAGTATAAACACCTGAAAGGCCGGATACCATTCTCCTTGCTAAGCACAGACTGCTGTGGGGAGCAGAAAGTTAAGGTGGTGGAACCTGAAGCCTTGGCGATGATCTCTGCACAATTAAAACCCTGTAAAAATAGAAGTAATGATATCACAATGCATATTTGGGAATTGAAAGTGTTTTCTAACTTCTGATTTGACTGAAAACCACATCTGTCTGACTTGGAGGATAATAATTCTTATGTGGGAGGATCAAATGTGTCACGCTGTATGTGAATACCCATTGCTCTGATTATTTCTTGTATGGCTGGACATACATACAAGTGAATACTCTGCAAAGTTCAGGTGCTTAGCAGCTGAAATATTTGCTTTACAGAGATGGAGTTCAGTAGTCATGGTGGATCTGTCCTTGAGTCACAGAAATTTCAAGTGTGGCCATAACAACAATCTTTGCTTTTTTGCTAACGTATTTTCAATACCTTTCAGGGGCAATCTAGGCCACTTGCAGGAGCAAGGAAGATCTGTGCACTAATTCCTGGCTGCATGCTTTGCTGAAGATGAGCAATACTCGGTTACTGCATAGGAGCATTGGACTCCAATGCAGTGGTAAAAGATCACCCACTTTCTAAAGAGCAAATATTTAAAGCCATGGCAACAGAACAGTGCCAGCTGTGACTGCAGCAGGTCCTGCTCACGGCAAATCCTGATCCAGCATGTGCAGAGGGATTTGCCCAACTTGTGGCAGATTGGGAAACTTGCATTCAGCCTATAGTGAAGAGAGAAATCTATACAAAACCCCACTGGCCTATCTTGTTCTTGCATCCTTGCTCTGTTTTACCCCATCATGGAGAGGCAGAAGTGCAAGGGCTCTCATACACAGAGTTAAATTCTCCCCACTCTTTCTCTTATGACTGCTTTAAGAAATAGAATTGATTATTTAAAGCAACTATCTGCATAAGAAGAGGCGAAAGGAACCATAAAGAGCACAGAGTAAAGGATATTTAATTTGCAAATCACCAGACAGGCTTTGCAAAGCATGGTTGGTCGGTACATGAAGCCCTGAGCTATTTATTATTCCTGCTGTTATCACCTCCCATTGCTCTCATGCCATTTGCACATAACCTCTCTCAAGTGATACTCAGTAAGCCAGAAAAGCATTTGCCCTTGAAAATCAGGTGTCATCATCACGTGCCCTTGCACTGTCTAAGCTACTAATACATAGAGCCATTTGCAAAAAGCATTTCTCTAACACAATCTTCCTACATTTTATTGATTCACATGAGGAATAGAAACTTTAGGCAGAATGACATCTTTGCTGTGGTGAAAGTTAACAGCTTGATGCTGTACCATCTGTTTAAGGGAAAAAAATAAGTATCATGTTGATGTTAAGGCATAATTCTATAATGGTACTTTACACTGTATGCCAGTACTGAAGACAGTTGTTCTTCGAGCAGATTGATCTCTTCTGGAGGTGCTGTATGGCAGCAAAAATGGACAGAATTATTTAGTATCAGTAGCAGGAAAGACAGGAAATCATGTTATGTTGGAGAAAGGAAGCCAAAGGATGCCTGACAACATAGTCAGCAGAAAAGTGAACGGAAAAAATGAGCACATTGCCTTCGGCTGCTGAAAGGAAGACAGTGATAAAGGGCAGTAACTGACACAGCGTGAAACCAGACTGCCAGGAGCTGGTGACACTGCACCACAGCTGCTGGCTGGAACCTCACTGCCTGCACATAGCCATCCTCTTCCTGCTTGAGCTTTTGCCTAAATGACTCTTACCTGCTTTCTGGGATGAGGAGTGTTCTGTGACAAGTCCACTTTCCATCTGGCTTGTGCAGTACTCAGCACCATGTTCATATCCACCAGTGTTTCTACAAATGATGAATTTAATGATGACACCACAGGTTGCTTTTATTTTCTCATTGGAATCCTCTCTTTGATCCTGACAGCTAAAAATAAGTTTAAATAAAAGCCAGAGTGTTTTCATTTATCTCTCAACCTTTCACAATGTAAGTTTTTCCCGCTCCCATCTCAGTTGAAGATGATGTTCTCACCTTCAGCTGTAGGTGATCCAAACAATAACAACTGTATCAACAAGGCTCCACTTAGAAAAAAGGTAAAGCTGGGAAGGTGAGAAAGCTATCTGCAATGGTTTAACCTTGGCTGAGGTAACTGCAGCTCACATTTTGCCTACAGCTATCAGTGGAAAGATGTCTCTGGCACAGGAGGGAAGAGTGGATACTGCATCCTGTGTCAGGGAGCAGAACTGGCAATGCCCAGAGTACACAAGAGCTCCTTACGGAAGCATTTCTGCCCACCTGCAGGGCTGTGTGACCAGGGTGGTAGACTGGGTGCTAAATCAGCTCCGTACATCCTCAGTACAATTCAGTATAAGAAGCACGCAAAAGCTTATAGGAATCAGATGAGATAAAAAAGGCTTTTTCCCCCCAGATGTCATTTATCCTCCCAAATCGTTCAGATGTTTATTCAAGAAAGTGAAATAGATTGAGAACAGTTTGAATAATTTTCCATCCTCTAGATTTCTTTTCCCCATTGTTCCTTAATTCATTTGCTGTAAAAAAGCATATATGGGGAGGGTGGTTCAGCTGGTTAAAATGTGCAAAGGAAAATTTAAACCAACCGGGGTATTACTGTCATATGCACTGGGCACTGAAACAGTTAAACAGTGGAACATCCTACTTCACTTCTTGAGAGTTAATGATGCTTGAAAACAATGTTAGCCTTGTATCATTTTTTATCATCAAGGACTGGGCATTCTAGTTTATGGAAATGAATATGTACTCATTTTATATTTCTCTTAATGAGAAAATGATTAACCTACAAAGGGAGCATTTGCTTGTTCTTTAAATGAAGAATTGATGGAAAAACTTTCCACTGTTTTAGTCAGAATTTACTTAGAAATAAAACAATCACTGAAAAGGGCTATTCATAAAATAATGAGTAGTGGAAAAGCAAAATACTTTGCAATACTAAGGGCTTTTATTGGCACTTTTCATCTGTTATGAGTGTAAATGCTAAAATTACGTGTTATGTTGAAAGCACAGCTTAACTGAGTAGAGCCTGATAATATGAAGAGACTTGTTCACAGCTCAGGCTGAAACAGCGAGGTAAGAATTTTGCAATTACTTATTATCCACTGAAGTCTAACCAATAAATCTTACTAGTATTTCAGAAACTGTTTTTTTATGACCAGCAGTTCGGTAGGAATCGGATGGTGAAGTTTAAGTGTTGGTTACCTAAAGGTGCTTACAAGTAGAGCAGATCTTTTGCATGGTTACAGAGATGAAGAAGCAGCTCGGGTCATGGAATCTGATGGCAGCCGTGGTTGCAATGAGATTGCAAAGCTTCAGTCCTGCAGGAAGTGAATAAGACAAATGGTAGAACTGCAGCTTTGGTCTTCAATGCAAGAGTTGTCCTCCAAAATCATGGCATACTAGAAGGGCTGAAGTTCCTCTTTAATAAGGCAGTGAAAAAGACAGTGTTTTAGACTCAAGTGAGTCAGGTCAACACAGAAATAACGGCATGGAATGTACCAGTTCTGGATACACAAACAAGGTAAGAGGATCGAATGGTTTTCTATTCTGTGAATATGAAACAAAAGGTATCATAGAGACCAGTGTACAGCCGTTCTAATCCAGAACAAGGATCTTTCATGTAATCCTATTTCTTAGTTCAGCTGATTTATATAAACGTCCCCCTGCAGGGATAGTTTCTGAGAAAGGGGTAAGGCATTTCATCACGTGTCTACATTTTGTCTGGACTGCTCCTGGTGAATAAATGTTTCAGGTTTTGGCAGGTCTGCACCACATAAAACCTTTTTTTTTTTTTTGCTTAATTAAGCCAGCAATCTGTCCCTTTACCAGTACAACAGTTTAATGGCTGAATAAAACAGTTAGGGAAAAAATGAGAAAATGAGAGTCACCAATGCCATTATTTCAAAACGCTGGCATCCCCTAAGTGTATTTTTTTGCACTGGTGTAGCAGCACACAGTGAGGACCAGTGAGCTGGATGAGAGGGTGCTGTGTTAGAAGCTGTCACCTGCATGGGATACAGGTCCAAGGCTATCTGTTGTATTAACAATGATAAAAGCATAGTCTGTGCTTAGGGATATTGCCTAGTTCACTTACACGTAGAAAAGGTTTAAGTAAACTTACATTCGCAAACCAGATGAATACATTGACCTCATTATACTAAAATATACTTTATTAATAAATAACAAAATAATTTTCCCGTTATCAATTAACAAATTAAATAGAATTTGCACAGAAACATTTTTTAAAAATTACTGTACACACCTGTACATCTGAGCTTCACATTTTCCTAAATCATGCTATAACATGTCTGAAAATTAGACCAAGATTGCAACATCTTATTATAAAGGACAAACATGGAATTCTATCAATTTCTTTTGTGCGTCTAGAAATCTTGAGCATTTTTTCCTCACTGAGAAGCTGTGAATTTCTGTGGGTTTGGAGTACATCACTCTTATGAAGCATGTCACCTACATCTTCCCACTTACACCTTCTGACAAAATTTTTCCATCCAATCAGCAAAAGGCTTAAAAACAGTAAAGCACAGTATTCCGCTTAGCAACAGGCATATGAGAAACCCTATTCCAGATCTGTCACTACCTCTAACATTTTTTCATTTGCATCTCTCAACTGCAAGCCTGTGAGCACAGAGACCTATCTTACTTGCTCTGGCTAGACACTGCAAAAATAAAGATTTAGGTGATTGTACAACCCAAGTTTCACACAGGCTGCACACTTTGCCTCAGTCTCTCCTAAGGGCAGCTGTACAACCAACTCTGCTGTCTGCTATACATTTTCATCTTCCCATTAAATTATACAGCTGTATAGTTTTTCTGACACACTAAACCTGAACTTCAGGCTTCTAGTAGAAGCCTAGCAGACAATGATGCACATCACTGCTGTAGCCTAAAGGCATGAATTCATCCTTTATCTTTTTCCCCATAAAATTCATGTGGGCTAATTCTGAGCTGGCACTTCACATGGATTTTGCCTGTGCTGTAGTTCTGTTACTCTCCTGCTGGTATATGTAATTTTACCCTGCTTCTTGAGTTGTCCACTGAATCTGCTCTCAATTTCTTCAAAGTTTCTGCAGGCAGTAAACTTCTGCTCTCTCTCTGGCTACCAATGTTGTCACTGTCATATCACTACTGCTGGAAAAAACACCTGACCTGCCGCAGGGTGACAGGCAGTCCAGGCAGAGCCAGGGCCAGGGTTCATGAAAGTCCTATATTCATTGTCTGTGCTATCAGACAAGTGAATACAGGAACTGAATATCATCTCTACCTGTGCTACAACTAGTAAAAATCCGGACGGCCTGCAGACAGCATATAACCAAAGGATGGTGTCATAAAGCCTCCTATTTCTGCTATTAATTCCAAAAACTGTTTCAGCCAGGGCGAGCAGCCCGCTAACAGAAGGTGAGGAACAAATAAAAGCATAAAAGACAAGTCAAATACAATACAATACAATATTTCATTGAGAAAGAAGCAGACCTGGAAGCAAGAGACAGGCCCAGCAGAGACCTGCTGAAATGTTCCAATACAGAGCAGGGCTACACACATGAGTCCACCTACTGTTCTAACATCTTATCTGCTTCTGTCAAACTTTGACAAAGCTTGAAATACGAATTCAAGGAATGATGAACAGAACCACATTGAACAATAAGGAAATGAAATATTTTTCTAATTTCATTTTTACATACATTCCAATGATAATTGTCACCTGTACAGCATTATGGCAATAGAAACTGTTATGGCCAAAATAAATGCATTTAAATCCTCAGTGCCTCTCACTAAAACATAACAAACAAGCAAGAAACCTCTGGAACTAAAGAGATTCTTCTGTTTGACAGTTTTGTACATTTTTGTCAGGAGATGCTGCAGTATTACATGAAATACAGAATTAGTGAGTATCTCAGTAACTTATAAACAGCACAAGATTTGAATGAAAAAGGGAAAGCCACCTTCTCAAATGGTCCTATCACTTCCCAAGGAGACTGTTGGTCTTAACAGGAGTAAGAGCCTCATTTAAGAAAATACATATTAAGGATGAGAACTTGGGTAGTTGCTTTTTTTCTTCTTCTTTCCTGATTTTTATGTTAATACTCACTTAAGGAGCAGATCTGGAGTGATTATTAAAATTTACGTAAGAAAATACCTACATAACTTGCTTGCACTTGGATAGCACTAAAGTGATTTGAAGAGCTCTAAAGATCCTTAGTCTTCCTCTTGTTTCCAAAACAGTGAGGCAAGCAGAAACAAAAAACAACAAACAAACAAACAAACAAAAAAAGAATATTAACAACTTACTACAGCAACTGGCTCATTAGCAATGATTAAAATGCATTTGGGAGGGATTTATTTGATTGTGAAAAAACAACCACTGAAGTCTTAATTCACTTCCATATAAGTCATTTCAGTGCCTAAGACTGCCTCATAAGACCACCACTGTTCTGCACTGAAGTTTCTATGTAAGATTTTGCATGAATTGCAAAACATGCTACTAAAATAGCATTTCCAGCAGGACAAGGGAAATTCTTGGAATATACGCAAATACGTGAAATATAATCAACAGCTACAGTCTTAAGCCACATTGCAATAATTCCAGTTAGTTCTTTTCTTCTATACCACAGCTACCTGCTTTTGGTACCACGAAAAGCAGTTTCTACACAATGCAGTTTTAATTTAAAAGTTATTTTTTATATTTCACAGTGTAAAAGGACCCTGAAGCTCTAAATGTGGGTGAGAGGAGCAGATTCCATCCCACTGTAGCAGTGGAACAAGTCTGAGCACTCCTCACGAAACTGAATGTCTATAAGTCCATGGGGCCGGATGATATCCATCCTAGGGTTCTCAGAGAGATGGCTGGTGTGGTTACTGAGCCCCTCTCCACCATATTTGAAAAATCATGGCTGTCTGGTAAAGTCCCCGGTGACTGGAAAAAGGGAAGCATTACTCCAATTTTCAAGAAAGGGAGAAAGGAAGACCCAGGGAACTACAGGCCAGTGCGCCTCACCTCTGTGCCTGGGAAGATCACGGAGCAGATCCTCCTAGAAGCTATGTTAAGGCACACATATGAGATAAAGAGGTGATTCAAGACAGCCAGCATGGCTTCACCAAGGGCAGATCTTGCCTGATAAATCTGGTGGACTTCTGTGATGGAGTGATTCAGTGCGGGGGAAGGGCGATGGATGTCATCTACCTGGACTTCTGCAAAGCCTCTGACAATGGTCCCTGAGCACATCCTTCTCTCTAAATTGGAGAGATATGGATTTGAAGGATGGACTGTTGGATGGATTGGGAATTGGTTGGCTGGACGCAGCCAAAGGGCTGTGATCAGTGGTTCTGTGTCAGGGTGGAGGCCGGTCACAAGCGGTGTCCCTCAGGGGTCGGTCTTGGGACCGGTGCTCTTCAACATCTACATCAGTGACACAGATGATGGCATCAAGTGCACCTCAGCAAGTTTGCAAACAACACCAAGGTGTGCAGAGCAGTTGATACACCAGAAGGAAGAGAAGCCATCCAGAGGGACCTGGACAGGACGGAGAAGTGGCTTCCAAAAACCTAATGAGCTTCAACAAGGCCAAGTGCAGGGTGCTGCAGTTGGGCCGGGGCAATCCCAGGTATTTATACAGACTGGGGGAAGATCTCCTTGAGAGCAGCCCTGCGGAGAAGGACTCGGGGGTCCTGGTGGACGAGAAACTGGACATGAGCCAGCCACTAAGATGATCAGAAGGCTGTAGCACCTCTCCTGTGAGGAAAGATTGAGGGAACTGGGCTTGTTTAGCTTGGAGAAAACAAGGATCCAGGGAGACCTCACTGTGGCCTTCCAGTACTTGAAAGGAGCATATGAACAGGAGGTGGAATGGCTGTTTATGAGGGTGGATAGTGATAGGATAAGGGGGAATGGGCTTAAACTGAGACAGGAGAGGTTTAGGTTGGATATTAGGAGGAAGTTTTTCACTCAGAGGCTGGTGAGGCACTGGAACAGGTTGCCCAAGGAGGTTGTGGATGCCCCATCCCTGGAGGCATTCAGGGCCAGGCTGGATGTGGCTCTGGGCAGCCTGGTCTGGTGGTTGGCGACCTGCACATAGTAGGGGGTGTTGAAACGACATGATCATTGTGGTCCTTTTCAACCCAGACCATTCTATGATTGTACAATAATCTAAAAATTAATTGTGCTCTCTGTAGTTTGTTTCTTCATGCATGAAAACAACATCCTCACACCATACTCATGCTTTAGCCTCATGCCTCTGTTCTTTTGCAAGACACCCAACATCTCCTCCCCATCCTCCCTGTTTCACACAGCAGCTTTTCCAGACTTAATTCCCCAGTCTCATCTTCCTCATAGCAGAACCATTCCTGATCACAAACACCATTCTCACCTACCATGTGTGAACCATCTCTCAACTACCTACTCAAAACAGCTTTTGCAGATGAAGGAAGAGAAGCAATTCAAGGACGCCATCAGGCGTGAACACCCTTGGATCTTGCACACATAGGTAAGCTTCCTGGCCTGTACTTTCCCTTTTCTTGAATACTGTGTTTATCATCATTTAATTGTTTATAAATTTATTGAGACTAAAATTTTCTGAATGGACATGGAAGTGTTTTCATTTTTTCCTGATTCTGAACACATCTAGTTTCAAGTGACAACTCATTTTGAGTAACAATTGTCATTACTACTGCTGAATAGTAATGGAGTCTAGTAACGTAAGCACAATCGGTCTGCTAAGTAAGCTGCCACTTACTGAGTAAAAAAAGCCAACAAAAAAACAGAGTCCAGCCTCACATCTCTTGATTATACACTTTCACCAAGAAGGAATGGAGTAACATAACATTTAACAAAACTAAGTTAAATGCAGAACTACAAAAAATAGTGCATTTGTTAATGTCATGGAAAAGGACAATTAACCCATTTCAACTCCAGAGATCAAATAAATTAAAAAGAAAGGATACAACATTATCATGGATTCAGTGAAAAACAGCTGTTACTGAAATAACAGACTAGCCTTGAGAGCATAAGCAGATCATCTTTCCGTACAGAGGGCAATAGGCTGCTCAGTAATTCTTTGTATAGGTGACTTTGCCAGGTGGAACCCATGGAAAAGGCACTTCATTCCTATGCACAGCATGGAGGTGGTTCTGCTTCTTTTGAAGTTGCTCTCTCCTCAACGTGTTTCTCTGAGAACAAAACATTATGTCAAATAGAAGAACTCTAGCAATTGAAAAGTCAGAATTATTGCTGCATCTTTCACGTGAAGTAAAACACAATAGGGATTGGCCATTTGGAGCTTCACACATCCCTCTAAGGATTCAGCACCCATACACACTGCACAGTGAAACACAGAGGCATTGTAACATGTGATGTTATTTGCGGGTGAAGTGACAGTCTCAGGGATGAGATGGCTTACTATGCCTTCTGAACAAAAAACACAAGAGAAGGCCTGGTGGATTAGGTACTATGTCTGTCTCCAATTGTGGCAATTGGACAGATCAACACAATAGGAAAGGCACAACAAAGGTGTGAAAAGAACTGGCACAACAGAGAGGTCCTATGAAAGGAGATTACTCAACGATATCAGAAGATCCTAGGTTCACAAGAAAAAGTTTAACTAAGAAAAGATTCCAGAAAAAGATCCTTCCCCAGTGCCAGTCAGCCCTTAAATGAAGACTAAGAGAGGTGGAGTCAGGCTCTCCCCCACCTTCCAGTCACACAGCTGAATTGCCTTCACCTGTGCTCCCAGGGCTGACCCAGTCCTTTCCCAGGTGCTCAATCAGTGGTTCAGGCTGTGACTCAGTAGTTCCCATACGCTCCACCCCTTCACAATATGAACATTAAATGATTGAGCCAGCTGGAGAGCGAGCCTTCCCTAAAACAGGGATCCAACACACCCTAACACTTATACAACTGCCCATCGCGATGCAGGTTGACACAGTGTAAGAGAGTTGATGATGGGTTTGTGGTTGGGGTTCATGTTCTCTCACAGGCCAGTGCTTGATGGTGTTACTGGAGGCATGCAGCTGTTTGCTGCAGGTCCATCCTATGTTCCATCAGTCCCACACAGGCCATCACCAGGTGTCATGCTCTCACAGTGACAGTGAACACTCCGATGACATTTTGCTCCTTCCAGTGATCCTAGAGACTCAACAAACTCACGGAGAGTAGTACAGATGTTTCAGAGGTACCAGGAGGGGAAGGTCTGTTCTCCAGGGCAAAATACAGGCTGTATTCCTGTGCTGGGTCAACACTTCAGCTTACACTGGGGCATGTCCCAGACACCTGTACCACACCATCTGTGGCTGCATAACTATATCAGGCACCAAAGGGGGTCCTGATCTGCCATAGGGACATGATGAGGATCCCCTTAGCAATGAAGACCAGGGTGTTGACCACAACGACTGCAGGCCATGTACCTATTACCAGGTGAATGACTGATTCCCCAACCTCCAATAATCTCCTCCAAGATGCAAGTGGGCCACACCATTTTGGTCCTACTTGCACCTTCCAAGGCCATTCTATTGGTGCCATTCTATGGGTACCTGGTTCTAGATTCTCAGGGACAGGAAGCAGAAGGTTATTTTCATTGCCAATTTGGGGTCTTACGCAACCATCGGTGCCTGTAATTGGGATCCTAAGCAGGGAAGCCCATGTTGTCTGTATCATTTTCATGGCACGGAGTCTGCCGTCTCTAGTGCTTTCAATCAATCATACTATATCTTTCTTCTGCTCCATGCCAGACCTGAGACCAGAACCCAGTGAAGGTCCAAACAGAACTCTGGCATTGCAACAGGCCCCAGCCAAACCCATCCTGAGTTACATGGACTTCTAGTTCGGCTGGAAGGGTGGGATCAAATTCACCCAATGCCTGGACTTGTTTAACTGCCAGTTTGGTCTGCTGGAAAGCCTCGTATTCCATTCTCCCCCAGCCCCACAGTTGCCCCTTTGTCCTGAATCTGTATAATGGTCTCAGCAGCTGCGCTAAGTGAGGTATAAAGGAACACCAATATCCCAACATATCTAAGAGCTCCTGCAGCTGCTTTGGTGCTGTAGGGACTGGGAATGCCTGAACCTTATCTATGACAGCACTGGGTAGTACTTCAGTCTTTTCTGACCAAACTGCCCCCAGGAATTTCACACACAGGCTGGACCTTGCACCTTCTGAGAATTTATATCCCATCCTCTTCCAGTCAATGAATCTGCCACCTGTCCTACTGCCTCCAGTGAGTCAGATGTCAACAAGAATCATCAGTATAATGATATAAGCTACCATTAGTAGTAGGTTTTTCCCAATTAGCCAGGTCACATACCACTAGATTATGGCAATATGCTGGCAAATGCACATACCCCTATGGCTGGACCTGAAAGGTCCACTGCCTGCCTCCCCATGTAAATGCAAACTGGTCTTGTGATTCTTCAGCAATTGGAATACTGAAGAATGCATTTGCCAAGTCTAGGACAGAGTGATTGGTTTTTATCTCAATGTGTCCATTAAGCAGGCAATATTAGGTATGGCTGCACGAACAGGCGGTGTGACCTTATTTAATTCTCTATAATCTACTGTCATTTTCCATGTTCCATCTGACTTTCACAGTGGCCATATGGGAGAATTATATGGGCTACGTGCAGGTCTTGTAATTCCAACTTCCTGCTGCAAGAGTACGTGCATTCACCAACCTACTGTCATAACTTAGTGGCACATGACCTAGCAGAGTGGAATAATCATAACAACATAAAACCGTACCACTATATTGCTAATCTCCTGTTGATATCTGACTCACTGGAAGCATTCGAAAAGGTGGCAGACTCATTGACTACTCCTTTACAAGAGGAAGGGTAGGCTATAAACTCACAAAAGTGCAAGGACCAGGCTTGTCGTTGAAATTTCTGGGTGTAATTTGGTCAGGAAAGACCAAAGTACTACCTAGTGAAATAACAGACAAGGTTCTGGCACTTCAAGTCCCCACTATGCCAAGGCAGTTGCATGAATTTTGGGGTATATTAAGATACTAGCGTTCCTTTATATCCCTATCCAGTGCAGCTGCTGAGGCCTTTGTATTGACTCATGAAGAAAGAACAAAAATAGGACTGGAGGAGAACAGAAGAAGCATTCCAGCAAGCAAAACTAGCTGTTAAACAGGCCCAGGCACTGGGTATATTTGATCCCAGCCAAACTAGACATCCATGTAACTCAGGATGGGTTCAGCTGGGGACTATGGCAGCGTCAGAATTTCGTTTGAACCTCAGTTGGGTTCTGGTCTCAGGTTTGGCATGGAGCAGAAGAAAGATACAGTATGATTGAAAAGCAATTACTGGCTACTTATTCCGCATTACAGGCAGTAGAGCCAATAACCCAAACAGCTGAGGTCACAGTTAAGACCACCCTCCCAGTTCAGGGGTGGGTGAAAGATCTGACCCACCTTCCTAAGACGGGCGTGGCCAAAGAACAAACAGTGGCACGATGGGTGGCCTATCTTAGCCAGGAGTAGTCTGTCTTCATCACCACTGAAAGAAGATCCTAGGCCCAGTGATGTATCACAGTGATGCACCAAAAGAAACATTGGTCACTCCATCAGAGAAGAGTCCCATTCAGGATGGGAAATATCTCATTCCTAAAGATGCCTGGTACATGGATGGGTCCAACAAGGGCAACCCAAGCAAGTGGAGAGCAGTAGCATACCATCCCTCCACTGAAACAATCTAGAATGAAGAGGGGGATGGTCAGATTAGCCAACGGGCAGAACTGCGAGCCCATAACCATAACTGGATGGTTATAACCAAGGAGCCCGGTGATGGCATTCTGAATATCTGCACAGATAGTTGGGCTGTGTATCAGGGGCTCACTCTTTGGATTGCACAGTGGGCCACCCAGGAATGGACTATCCATGCCTGACCAATCTGGAGCAGAGATATGTGGTTAGACATATGGCACGTGATTAAACACAAGACTGTACGTGTCTACCACACTTCTGGTCACCAACCCCTTTGGTCACAGGGAAATGACGAAGCTGACACACTGGCCCGAATTTGATGGGTTGAGAATTCATCATCTGAGAACACCGCACGCTGGCCCATAGATACCATGGTCAACACTCCAGTTTTCATCACTAAAGGAACCTTAATCATGTTCCTGTGGCAAATCTGGACTTCTCCTTTGGTATCCGATATAGGTATGCATCCTCAGATATCAAGACAAAGGGTACAGATGGCTGGGACATGCCAAGCCAAAGTGTTGACCCAGGACAGAAAGGGGGACTGTATCTTGCCGTGGAGGGCAGACCTACCCTTCTGGTATCTCTGAAACATCTATGCTACTCCCCATATGTCTCTTTGTGTCCACAGGATCACCAGGAAGAGCAACATGACATCAAGATGCTCCAGTCTCACTATAAGATCAGTGTGACACCTGGTGGTGAACTATATGGGACTGATGGAACGTGAGCCAAACCTTCTGTGGTCCAAGCAACGATGTGCCACCAGGAGAACCACTGAGTACTAGCCCTCAAAAGACATGAACCTCAACTAAGAATCAATCATCAATCATCTTGTATTTTTGTCAATCTACACCGTGACAGAGCACTGCAGTATACTGGATCGCCATAATGGAAAGCGCTTACCTTCAACCTGCTCAATCATTGGTTCATGCCATGAAGGGGTGGAGTGTAGCAGAAATGCTAAGTCATAGCCTGAAACAGTGATTGAGCACCTGGTGGAAAGGCAGGGCCAACCCAGGGAAGCTCAGGTGTATGCAGTGCATCTGAGTGACTGGAAGGGGTGGAAACAGGGTCTACCCCTTCCCAGATCTCATTTGAGGGTTGGCAGTGGAGGTGAGGGCATCTCTTGCTGGAGATCCCTGCCTACCTGAGGTAAGCAGCTCTTTGTTTTCATTTTTGCAGCTGCTGCATTTGGGCTTATTCTCATTTGCTGTAGCCATACTTTTATCATTCTGCCTTCCATCCCATTATATCATTACTCCTGGAAACTTCTAAGATCACAGATTCTTGAAGATTGGAAAACATCTTTAGAGGTCATCTAGTCCAACTTCCTGTTAAAGCTAGAGCAGACTGCACAGGAAAGTGACCTGTTTTTTTTTCTGTTAGTCATACTGAGAAGACAAATAGTGAGATGAGGGAATAGACAGGTAAATGGGCATAGACATGTTATTGTGAAAGAGGGAGCGAGAGAGGAATCTTTCATTAAAACTTACTAATACTAACCATACTTGTGTTATGTACAAAAAATAAGTGTATAATATACTCTGAAATATCAGCTCCGTTGTTAGTGCTTTTAACATGTGACCTCCAGGTTTTTGTTTATGTAAATCTTAAGATCCAATTCAATTAAGAATACCTGGTCTGGCTAAACCAACACACAATTATTTCATGTTATTACTAGTGAAACTGATCATAAGCAAGGCAGGTTTGCCTGAAGTAGCAATACAGAACTTAATTACAATTAGTCTATTAAATAATATTATCTCTGTAGAACTGTATCTTCCTGGACTGTAAGGGACAACTAAGACAAACTGGGCTCAATGAGCGCTGTAAGATTCTGACTCTTTTCTGAAAAAGAAAAAAAAAAAAAACTGAACTTTTGCCTCCTTCCTCCTTTCAGAGAGATCTTCTTTGGATGCACATAACTAGTGTTGCCTTGTTTTTTCAAATTATTTCAAGATATTTTTTTCAGGAATTCTTAGAGGGAACCGATTAACTTCCCTAAAGGAAAAGAAATCTGCAATGCCAGCCATGACATTTAATAAAACCAAAAATAAACAAACAAAGACAACATATGAGCAAGCAGTTCAGAAACTTTAGAAGAGTATTCTGTATTACAGTGCTGTACAATTCACATTCCTCTTGGGAATATTTTCATGGATCTTGCAAATGTATTTTTACAAGAATCTATTATAATATATAGAATATATAAAGAGTATATAGAATCCATAGAGTATATAGAATCTATATATTCTATAATCTACCAATTATAGAATCTGGGTCTATATTTGACATTGAAAGACACATTCAGACAGGCAATTAGAAACTCATTAAAAAAATAAGCCTTATTGTAGTAGTACTGGCAATTGCTTGGGGATCTTAAAGAGAAGTGTGCATATTTCATGTTTATAAAGCACTCTTTAATGACCATATGTTGCAACACTGATTTGCATATGAGAATTCCAAACCAAAAGTGAAGGTTAATTTTCCTACTTCTTGTAAGGGTCATAACCTTACTGTATTAATTTTTGAGAATTGTTAATCTGAAAGAATGCACAGAGCAGCCCTTCAACACAGCTAGGTCAGCATTTACCATGTGTAACAGAGAACATAACATATCTGGGATACTTGCTTTTTTTCTAGATTCTTACAGACAGCAAAGAAGTCAAACACACAATGAGAGGCTGCATTCATGCATTCCTACAGCTATACTGATGGAGGATAGTTTATGTATTCAGAGCATACCTTGACAAAGCGTTAGCTTCTACTGAAAACAAAATCCTTCCTTCCTTTAGAACCAGAAATACTGGTTAACTAAGAAAGAATCTAACATTGGACATTAATCACTGGACAAAAATGAGCTGGAAAGCATAATACAAATGGGACCAGAGAAAACATTTCTAACCAATGATTACAGAAATCAAGAGGTATACCAACAGGGAATGAGGACAAGTACAATGTTAAAAGACTCAAGACTGAGACTGAAAAGATCTGAAAATAAACAGGAAAGCATGTAGGCAGCTGCTGCTTATTTATGTAGCAGAGAATTTATGAGTTAGCTAGACAAAGGATGATTACCCTTTAAAAGGTATCCCACACCTACACAGCTACTGTCTGTCTCAGTTGTTAAATAAGCCCAGTTAAAAAAAGAAAAAACACAGAAAACCTACTTGAGATTCTGGAAAAGGACTCCTTTTTAGGCTACTGATGGTGTAAGTGAGCTGCTGCAAGGACTTACACCAGCTGAGCTGCAAGATCCCATTCTTATGAATGGGAACAGTGCCCTTACATATGGACTGTATACCACAAATCACAAGGAAGAAAGACAACACAAGAAATGCTTTCCAAAAAAAAAAAAAAAAAAACCCTTAGAAGTCAACATGCTGAATGCCTGTGTCATAGAGCAAGCATGGAAAAAGCAGGTATTTGTTTAACCAGCAAGTCATACAACTATCAAGAAAACAATTTATGCTAAGAGTATCAGCAAACTCTCCTAGTTTGCATAAGGAGAACTGTATTTCCTTAATCTGGGATAAGAATTGTAGATTAATTTAAAGCTTAACAACTTGGACTAAAGTTCCCTGTTGCAGGGAAAATGTAAGTGGCAGCATTAGAGTTCCATGCTTTCTAGTCAATGAAAATCTCAAACTTCAGTAAAAAGGCTTTTACCCATTTTGCGGCACAGAATTCTCCACTTTAAATGCTTTCTCAAATGTAAATGTATACACTGTTGCAACTGGTACTGCAGCCAGGTTTTGCTGGTTTTGTCGTGTAGCGAGCTAGCCCTTCAGAGATGGCTGCTCCTGACAAAGAATAGAAGAAACTACTGTGGAATGTGAAACCCCAAGTCCCGTAAGTAGAGAAAATATATTTTTCATATATGCTAAAGTTCCAGCACATCATACTTGATTATTTTGCTCAAAAAGTTTTGGGGACTAACTATGTAATACTGCCATCATCTGGTCTCTCCTTGTAACACCACAAAAAAGCCCAGGAATTCTAAAATGCAAAGTATTCACACTCATTACTACATTCATTTCTTTGATTTTTATACAGTGTAAAACATATATATATTACCAGCCATCTTTCATATTCTTCTCTGGCCATTTTATCTTTCTCATCCTTCTCTGCCTGTTGTATTTCTTTTTTTCTTCTCTCTATGATTTTTTCTGCCTTCTTTTGTTTCATATATTCTTTCTTTTTATCATTCCTGCAAAAAGGATGAATAGGAAATCATTTTTCAACAATCTAAATGCAGTATCTGTGACTGCAGATTACTGATTAACTAAATTGATTTCAAAGGGCTATTTTATGCATTTAATAACAGATTAACAACAAACATACGTAAAATCTTTGATGCCCATCTTCATGCATGATATCACCAAGGTACGTGTAGCTTGCTCTGAAAGTAACGCCTCCTATTTATTTCCATGGAATCAGCAGTTACTGTTGAGTCATGGCCTGAACCACTGGTTGATCACCTGGGGAAAGGACCCAGTCTGCCCTGGGAACACAGGTGAAGGCAATTGAGCTGTGTGATCAAGGGGGTGGGGCCTGGCTGCATCTCTCTTAGACCTCATTTAAAGGCTGGCTGCCACTGGGGAAGGATCTCTGGTTGGACATCCCTCCCTTGTGGAGTCTTTCCTGTGAGTCCCGATCTTTGGAGATGGGTGAGCACCTTTATTTTTCCTTTGTAACACCAGTCCATCTGTAGTAGCCCCTTTGCTGTTACACTCCTGTATCAAACTTCTACTACATTAATCTTTCCAATTGTAACAGATACAAAAAAACACAATCACTATTTGATACAGCAAATTTTCAGCTACAGAATGCTATTTAGTAACACAGTCACCACCATTAGCCAACTGGTGCAGATGAGCTGATTGAGATGCTATTTGCTCTGTGCACAGTTGTCGTGAATGTGGCTTGTCTTTTCCAATGCTGTTACCATGGCTGAAACACACCACCTGCCACTTACTGTGCCCACATTCACTGTTTGGTCACTATGTGCCATTTTTTCCTCATGAAGGAATTCAGTGATAAACGTTTGCTTCATACACACTTTCACGTCAGATGCCATTTTGTCAGACTGCCCCTCTGCTGCCATCTGTCACACAGCAACAACACATAACGATATACTGGTGGGAACATTTAAACTCTACTGCCATACCACCAACATCAACTTCTGACTTTGGTGGCCAACAGGCTAAAATAGAAGGTATTACTTCTTGAGCAGTCCTCATACATGAACTTACTCTTCTACCTATTATGATATCATCTTATCTATACTACTTTCTTATGTTGTCATCATATACAAATAGATATAAAAGTTGTGCAGGTAATAGTAAGTTGCCCATGTAAGTCTCTGAAGACTCTTGGCTTCTAAAACTAACAAAGAATTTCTCCAGTAGATACATCTTATTTGCTTTTGAATACACCTACTTCATATACTGTACTACAACAGCTTGAAGATAGATCTACCTCCCTTCCCATTGCTTAGTAATGAAGCACGATACTAGTCATGTAAGACTTAATACTAAGTGAATCCTACTTATCAGTTGCTGTATCTCTGCCAGGGCTGAGACAGCTGTCTTCTGGGGAAGAAAGAGTTTAAGTTACTAAAATGAAAGAAGCCACAGGCCGTTCTCACAGCTGTGCTTATTAGCTCTGAGTGAAAAGCTTGTTCCCAACCACACCACTGTTCCTCAGTTGACAGCATATCAAACACTACAGACAACCTGTTAAGCAAAATTTTGGACACTGATACTCCAAAACCCAAAAGGAGGTACCATTTTTCAACTGCTGATATGCTGTCTCTCTTCTTTTCTGCAGCTAATTCCTCTTCTTTTTTCTTCCTGATTCTTTCAGACTGTTCTTCCTGTCTGCCTTTCTCTCTCAAATATTCTATTTTTTTCTCTTTCCATTTTTCAAATGCCTAAAGGAAATAACAGATTAATTAGCAATCTTATCCCTCATCTCTGTGTCAATATTCTCTTCATTTATTCAGAATTATTTTTTATATTTCTTTACTTTCAAATTTTGTAATATTTACTTGCTGCATTGCTCAGAAAGGGATCTCACTCTATCTAAAATGAGTAAATTATTTTCCCCAGTAAGTCTTAACTCTTTGCCTATGTATATATACAGAGTTCATTTTACATGCAGCTGACAGAATCTTATATGACTAAGATTGCCTGTTTGCATATTAATGTCATACAGCAAAAAAGAAAAAAGACAGAACTGCTTAGGAAAGGGATCTTAAAGATCGTCTAGTTCCAACCCCAAAATGAAGTTATTTCTACTCCAGCACCTATCTCAAATGTCTAGGAGGACCACTGCCTCTAAATCCTTATAATATGGAAACCACCACCTCAGGGCTGCAGAGCCTTCTGAAGTAGCTGCATGTTTTCAGCAGAACACAATCTCACAGTACTCTATTCCATGACTAACCACGTTCAGATTTTGGAATCCACTTCATTTCCTTCTCTTGTTGGATTAACCAAGTTATCCTCAACAATTCCCTAAACCACATCTGATATACATTTATCTACATACTTCACATTACCTTCTGTGCTGCTTCTGCTCTCTCTGCATTCTGTTCTGCTGCTTCCTTTTCCTTAAGTTTCTCAAGCTTCTTTTTTTCATTCAACTTCTTTGCTTCTCTTGCTTTCATTGCTTTCCAGGATTTAAAAGATGCATTTGCTTCCTCTCTTTTAACAGCTTCTTTCTAGATCAAAAAATACAATTTTCAATTTAAGTACATTTGAATATAAAATACAACCATAATTGAAAACATTTGCTTTGAATTAATTCTCATATACAGATTAATATAATCAACAAAGAAATGGAAATAGATTTGTAGAAAACACTCCAAATGAAGTATGAACTACACACTCCTATGCTCATTTTTAACTTAATTTACTCAAATTTATATAAAATTATATAAAATTATATAAACTACTCCTGCAAAGTGTGTGGAAGAACATGAAATACATATTAAATGCTCAAAAGGAAAGCCTGCTTAATACTGAAAAAACAGATCCACGAACTACATATTCAAAAGGTAGAAAAGTATCCCTTGAGATAGTGAGCAAACTAATTTTCCAACAGAAGATATGTTAGAACTTAACACTTGAATGGATGAGCATCCTGAGGTCTTTGTGGACAAACCTAAAAATTAATCCAAGACTACTTCTAATATAACTGGTGTAAAGCATGTATGTTTGTATGTTTCTATAGGAAATCACTAGCCTTGTATTCTTTAGAACAATCACAACAAGTAGGACATGCCACTTTGTTTCAACTCACCCTATTCTAGAGAAAACCAGTAACTAACCTTATAATAGGAGAGTGATGTAATTTGCAGAAAGCACAGGTCAACATACTTTAAAAAAAATGATAGTTTGTCCACTTCACTTAAATCAAGAGTGTAAACAAACCTTTTCAGTATCATTCCTCAGCTCTTCAGCTTTTTTCTTTTCAGCTCTCTTTAATTCCAGTAGTAAGGCTCTTTTCTTTTCCATCCAGTTCTGTAAGAATCATTGGAAGACATATTTCAAAGTGTTTTTAAGCTGTAACTAAATAAGTTCCATATGCAACAACTGAATATTATTAGAGCAGTACCAGTATAATGACCACCAAAATGACTCCCAATTCTTCCACTTGCTGCTGCAGTAATTATCCCATGTGGAAAAAATAAGCTGTGGTTCAAATCACAGTGATCTAAGCACCTTTGGCACAATTTTTTCGTGTTCAAAAATGTCTAAGAATCTACAATACTACAAATATGGAAAAACCTTATGGACCTTTAAAGTCTTTTAAAAACATAAAATGAAATTCTACACAGAATACATAGATTATCGTTCCAGAGAGAATGCCAGATGTGTTTTTACTTTTAAAGGAATCTTAAACTACTTACTTCTGCTCAAGAAAAAGTAAAAATAAAGGAAATCATCTTATGTATCTGAGAATAATCTGACATAACAATAAATGATAAAACACTGCATACCTCTCATTTAGTTTATTAGTTCATAATTTGATGAGAAAACGTGACCAACAGAAGAAAAAGATTACTATATGTAAGCATATGCAAGTAACATCATTAGAAAGATTGACTTAACAAAAGCAAGCTGGATCCTCCAACTAGACCTTTATATGCATAGGGTTTTTTTAAGATCTACCTGGAAAACAGCTGCTCGCAAACTATCTGCTCTGTCAAATTCTGTACTGTTCTTCTGCAAGTGTTTATCCTCTAATACCTTTAACGTTCCCAAATAGTGAGGTGGAACAGTTGTAGCTGATGAAACAGCTTTCACTTTTTCCTTTAAGTGTGCAGAAGGTAGAAACCTACGAAGACATAGACATTATTAAAGATCCTTCTATTTATTGTAACCGATAGCAAGTAATGTTCCTTTTTTTCACCAGAAGTTACTGTGGCTGTAGCTGCACTTGTGTGGGGACAGGAAAAGAAGGAAGCCTGTTTTCTTTGGACAGCTTATTATTGACAAAACAATCCGTTACTCAACATATTCAGATCAACAGCATTTACAAGCTTCTTATACTTTCACCTATTAAATTAAAAAATGCTTAAAACCTGTCAAGATACCATGGGCTGGACTCACTGGTTAAGACATTAGCACAAACTCATTATACACACTGGCAAAAGACTTTGAGTCTAATTTTAGCAGGAATTACAATAACATGCCTCATCTTCTCTCTACAGATAGCCAGAGGTTGTTATCAATTTAGAAACTGTTGATAGATGATGAGTGCAAAGTGATATTGTCACAGTACTTACATATACCCTATGCCCTGTAAACTGTGATATGTAGTATAATCCTCTTACTTGCAAGATGAGGATTTTGAGCTCTGTAGAACTACTTTCATTGTTCCACTTTGTTTCTAAGAAACAAAAAGGAAAGGGAAAATTGTAGTCTCTCGGGTAACAGAACTAGATTATGATGACATGGATTTTGAAAGCTAACATGTTAAGTATGTTAATATGCCAAATATATACACAAGAAAGCCACTCAAATATAGCACAGGTACAGTACAGGCTACAAAAGTTTAAAAAACAAAAATAAGAAACTAAAACAAACACCTTTTGGAATGTTTGGAACAGTATTTAGTATGTAGAAGTCTATAGTTTAGAGACACGAAGCAATAAAAACAACCTGGCTGAGCAGTGGGTTTCCCTGCTACAACAACAGCAACTGTTTTTAATATTTAGCTTTAGCAGTTACATACATCCACACATTTTCTTTCTTACAGTAAGGCCTAAAGTGCTTTGTATCTTATTTGTTAATCAAGTCATGCAATGGATTTCATTCTCTGCCAACATATGCTGCTCATTTCAACTCAGAATAGAGATTTGACGTTTTTACTTCAATAAGGTAATTAAACTCAGATTTGAAAACACATATTTCACTAACTTTATCACTTTTAAACTAATAGTGCAAAAAGTGTTCCCTGTCCCTTCAGAAAAGTATTCCCTACATCTTCCTTAAAAATAAACATAATTTATGTGAGTCTTGGGTCCTGAAGTTTTATAAGCAGAGTTTTAAACAGTAAAGGAACCAACAGTAAATTCATTTACAGAACCTTTCACTGCATTTCTAAGACATTTTTCTGAACAACGGTAAAAATGCATGCAAAAAATACCTGCCCAGAATCCTTTGAAGTGTTCTTCACCTCCCCACGTTCAGACTGACCATCCACTGATAATTCTTGTATTGTAGCAGTTTCTATTGGCTCTTGCGCAATTCTCTCCTTACATGAACTGTCATCTGTTGACCTCTCTAACTTTGTTTTCTCGTGTACTGTGGTGGTCACTGCTTCTATCACAGCAGCGGATTTGCTACTATTATCCTCCACTGACAGTTTCATGTCACTGATGTTGGTATCTTTCTTCTCATCTAGTGGAAGCAAACAGATGAAACGGACACATTCACTTAGACAACATATGAACAAGAATTCTGTAGCACAGAAAGAACAATACTGAGAAACCAAAAAACAGTTGTCTATGAAACTTATTACTAAATTTTATATTGGACAATTTATTTTCTGTATACGTCCTCATAAGAACAATATGGACTAATGACAACAGTACTCATTTACACCAAAACATATGATTGGACTAGCAAGATAAAACCTTTAGCAAATGTTATAGAATGTAAGAGAGTACAAGAACAGCCAAATTTCCCAATTTTCTCTCCACTCAAATACATTTCTAGCGCAGCAATCAAAAACTAAGAGCCATTTCAATCACATAAGAACTCTTCCGACATCTAGTCAACTACCAGTTTCTAAGACACAGTTCTACCACATTTCAAAAACAGTTTCTAAATGCCTGGGACAATACTGGACTTAGATATAACTGCGAGAATAAGGCCAGGCCCTTCACAGAAGCAGAACACAAGGAGACACAAGGGCAAGAGAGTAGAAAGGTAATTAAGAAAACTGCCAAATTTAAGACTTGTATTGGAATCTTAGATGCTACTAAGGCATAAGCAATGACACTCATCTGGTTTTCCATACTTAAGTCCTACCTTTTTCAGGTGGTGCTTCTCCACGCAGTAATGAATTGGAGTCTCCAGATCTCTCATTGTGGGGAGTAGAGGAAGATGATGGTGAAGTACTTTCTAGACATGGACCCTTAGATCAGAAAGTGGCAAATAGATGAGAGGGCAGTTCATAACAATTGAGAACTATTTATCTTGAGTTCAAAATACACTGATAGAATATTTCTTCAGAACTCTCTAAGTACTGGTACTGCCTTATATTCAGAGAAATCAAACCAATCAGATTTCTTAAAGGCTGCAAAATATCACAAAATCCTGTTTCTTGTTAGAAAAAAAAAAGAATGATGTTCTTTTATCGGCCATCACCATAAGAATACTACTGGCAAAGATTTTTCCCCACTCCTATTTTTCTTACAGAAAATTTTGATAGCTAAATAAAAGTTGCTATCAACAGCTTCCACCGTAAATTATAAAAATAAAATAACATGAAATAAACATGTACATTCTCCATTTACACTCTTACTTTAGGACTAAGAGCTTCTGGCAAGCACCGTTTTCTTGGGTGAGGCTCTGGCATTCAGAGTAGCTATGGACAACGGCGTCCAAAATGAAGACAATACATTTCTAGGAGTTATTTTTCTGTCTGACCTACTAAGCTCAATGTCTTTCATGTGACCAACTTTTCCCAATACACTTCTTGGTTGAGCTGATGTTTTCTAACAGCCACCTAGCGAAGGAACGTTGACATTCTCAGATGAAAATGAGCAGTATGGTTTAACTTGCATCTAACTAAACACGTGTTAGTTTGAATTATTTTGCGAAGTTAGATTCAACCATTTTCAGTTAAATAAGCTATTTAAATAATAGTACATTCTATCTCAACACGGGGAGGGGCAAATATAAACAGCTATATAAACTTACTTGCATTCTTTGAGGAAGTTTAAGGGAAGTTTCTAACATAATCACACATAAACAGACGATCTAGAAACTCTGTTTTTCCATTTACTGCTATCTCTGTGCATACGTTGAAACTACATGCAAGAACTCATCTCAGAGAGTTAGAATTATTTCCACAACCATAAATTTATCTCAAACAGCACTGTTACAGTGAAACCTTTCCGTAACCTTGCTTAACTCCCCATATCTACTAGAGAAGACACGAAGGGAAGACTGCAGAACAGAAAAACCCCAGGTAGGAGAGGGCACGAGAGACGCGATCAGAGGAGGGCTCTCGGGGCGCGTCCACCTCCTCCAGCGATGCTCCCGTTCCTTCCCTCAGCCGGCCGCTGAGCAGCAGGACTACAGCAACAACACCGCCGTGCTTGCTTTTCACCTGGCGCGAAGTTATTGCTTGGCTTGCACGCCCTTAGCTCTGATTTCTTTCCCGTGCCGCGATATTTGCGCCCCTTTTAATACACTCTTAACCGCTTCTCGTAGCAGTTCTGAAACAGTTTTGCAAATAACTCTCACGTGGAAGATTCACCGCCAAGTCAGCGCTAAACCCCCCCGCGCCCCGCCGCCGGCTCACCTCAGCCGAGGCGCCGTCCCACGACATGGCGGCTGCCGCCCGCCCCTTCCGCTGCGCTGTGTGAGCAGACAAAGGGGCAGGGCGGGCACGGCGGGTGCGTGAGAGCTGGAGGCGCGCCCTGCCTGAGGAAGCTGAAATAGGACACGTGTAGAACGTAAAAGCAATAAAGAAGTCGACCCGTTCTTTCTCTGCGGCGGCGTAACAGCGAGTGCTACTGCTGCAAGGCGGAATTCTCTCCACGTGACGAGCATCTGAGGTGCTCATTTTACTAAACTCCAGAAGGTGGCAGCAAAATATTTTAAGACAAAATATCTGGTTTATTTGTCATGCGTCCACTTGAATTATTTGAGTTTCTTCCGTCTTACCGATGATGTATGTGGCACTTTCAGAAAGACGTTGCATTCATTTAGAACAGTTTTCCAGCTTTGCGTGCTCTGTGTAGAGGGGATTATTTTATTATTATCTTATTTATGTTTTTTGTCAGAAGACATGAGCATCAGGGCTACATCTGACAGTCTTAGCTCAGGCAAAATAGCATAGGAGGTATTCAGGGGGCATATAAACAGGAGATGGTCAGAGGGCTGGAGCAGCTCTCCTAAGAGGAAAGGCTGAGGGAACTGGGCTTGTTTAGCTTGGAGAAGACAAGGCAGCGGAGAGACCTCAGTGTGGCCAATGATCCAATCCAGTGCTTGAAGGGAGCGTAATAACAGGAGGGAGAACAGATGTTTACAAGGGTGGATAGTGATAGGACAAAGGGGAATGGTTTTAAAGTGAGACAGGAGAGGTTTAGGTTAGATATTAGGAGGAAGTTTTCCACACAAAGGGTGGTGAGGCACTGTTCACAGGTTGCCCAAGGAGGTTGTGGATGCCCCATCCCTGCAGGCATTCAAGGCCAGGCTGGATGTGGCTCTGGGCAGCCTGGTCTGCTGGTTGGTGACCCTGCACACAGCAGGGGGTTGAAACTGGATGAGCATTGTGGTCCTTTTCTACCCAGACCATTCTATGATTCTATAATAAAATCCCACTGACACCCACTGAGATGAGTGGAATTTATTCCTAACTGATGTACATAAACCTCTGTAACTATATATAACTATATGTAACTATAAGGGTTTTTGAGAGTCCACATAAATTTTCTGACAGCTTACTGGGATAAAAAAGAATAAGATTTTATGGCCTGAAGGTGATCATTACATCTATGTCAATTTTTTCTTGATTAATAACTGCTCAATATATCACAAATATGAAGTTATCAAAAAGATGTACACTAGAAGGTGAAGATCCTCTTTTTCTCCCACATACACGAGGAGCGTGGAGAACAACACTTTGAGTAAATCCAGCAACATTGATTCAGCTAAAATAAACGTAGAAGGACTATTTAATTCTGTTGCCCAAATGTAGGTTAGTCTCTGCCTGTCCAGAAACTTACAAATAACCCGTTTAAAACAAACAGCAAGATAATATAGCGACAAGCACCACAGTGTTTCCTCTTGCTTCATATGACATCATCTATTACAATGTGCCATATTTTGAAAAGCTGTGCCTGTCTTGCCAAAATACACCATCCTTTTTCTGGTTGTCTGGAAATAAAATTGGAAATACAGTCAGTCGTATCTTAAGCCTGCAGGGGTAGGTCTGCTGGAGAAGATCAGTCATCCAGATCAGACACGGCTGAGCTGGGTTTGACCTTTGTTGCCTCAGGTGGTGAGAGCAGAGTCAGCACGTTGGGAAAACATTCTGCACCAGCAGAGCTCAGGAAAGCCTCTAAAGATTCATAGGTGAGTTGTAAACTGCAGTGCATGCTGTCTCAGGAACTCTGAGCCCCAGAGTCACCCAAACCAGCTTTAAACAGCTCTGGAGTAACTGCAAAAGCAGCCAGCGCAGCAGGGAAATGAACAACAGCACTTCAGCCTTTTGTTCTCCTCACCATAATTATTTTGAGTCTCTCATTGCCAATCCAACAGGAGAGTATTTGACAACTCACCTTAATTAACTCCTATTGGCATTTATCTACAAGTACCCCTGAACTATTCCACAGCTACTTCTGCAAGAGTGAAGAACTTGGGCTCCTTACAGAAATGCCTTTTTGTACCTCTCGGTCACTTCTGCAAAGATAGACTCGGGTATATTTCACAACAGGTTCTTTTCTTTTTTTGAATTTTTAAAAAGAGGTTAAACTAGTGCTCAGTCTGAAGAGCTAAAGCAGAGAAGAGTGAGAAACTTTTGTCTTTTACCCAAACTGCCAATGCTAATGTATTTTTCCCCATCTTTTCTTTTGCATTTGTACAAATATACTATTTAATTATGCAATGGAAATGAAATATCCATTACTTTATGGTAAAACCTTATTTTGGTGTAAAAATGCACTTTTCTTTTTCTGAAAACAAACTGTCATTTTTCACAGATTTGCACAGCAGCTTGGTCCCCACTACGTAGATAAAAGCAATTGTATTCCAGTAGATTACAAAATACTTCATCTTTAATCACATCTGGGACCAGCTGAAAGAGAAGCTGTCACACTGAAACTTTAGCTTAAAATTTGACTTGACTTAAATTTGGCTTCAATATTCATTCCCATAGGAAGTTCAATGATATGAAAACAAAATATTTCTTTTTTTTTACTGGAAGGGCATTCAATGGCTTCCCACCTTGTTTCCTAAAGAGAAAAGCTAAGTTTGTAATGCATTGTTAATTCATAGAACATAGTAACATCCATAAAATGTGCTGTAGGTAGGAAATCCACATTGTCATTTGTATAAATTCATCCTCTCACTTCTACACCTTGATCCTGAATTGCAAGTAGCTTAAAAAGATCCAGTCAGGATAAGAAAGTATGGCAGCTTCGCTTGGCTGTTTATTGCCCTCAGGAATATTACCTTCAAACTTGAATTTGATAAATTGTATGTGTCTGCAAAAGTGGAGCAAAAGAGAAGTGGTTAAAACAAATAAACAAATATAGAGGTGATAAAAAATTAATGTAGATAGTAGTATATAGAGGAAGATATATTCTTGCCTGGTTAATTTAGGCCTGAGCACTTAGAAGCAGCAGGTGGAGGTAGATATCAAGGGAAAAAGAAAGCTATTTTAAGCTTAATTTTTTGGCTTGTCTCTTCTGCGTGTGTACGATAGTACTTGATGTGATTCTAAAGAAATGCAAATGGAGCACAGAGAAATGAAGAAGTGAGACACAGCTGTTTTATTGTTGGGCTTGGTCATGGTAACAGACAGTGAACTTTTCAAACAGACAGAGCTCGGATGTATTAGTGACGGCAGATTACACTTCCTGTTAAGGGGATTGAGACAATGTGAATCTTTTCATGTCAAGTGGAGTCATTTTGTGTGCAAATGACTCAAGCTACTGGTATCTGCTGTAAATTCTTCATTTAAAGTCTTGCAGATGTGCTCTGGTTAAATAAACATCTTTGCTAGAAAGCTCACAGACTTGTAGTTTCACTAAACATCTCTCACTTGAAGCATCTCTACGCATTAATGCTGACAGGAAAACCTAACAGCTGTTAAGTGCTGAGGAGCAACTCAGGCCTTTTCTGTTATGGCACATTTCACTGCAACAGGAAGAAGACCTGTCATATTATCACCTGCACATTTGAGAAGTGTCAGGACTTCAGCTGTTTCCACCCTCAGGCTCACTAGAGATGGGTACACAGAACCTTGGGTTAAAGACTTGGACAATGTCCTGCAGCCTTGCAGCCCCAAGGAATAAGAAGTCTGATATCATTAAAATTAATCAGAGATAAGAGATGCAGTAAAAGGCCAAATTAAATTGCTTTGTGGTCAGAAGGATTGACTGACTAATTCCCACTGACAATGATAATGTCTGCTCATGCTTTTTATATCTATCATCCTCTCTTGTTGCATTTTAGCTTTCAGTGCTAATATGGTTCAGTAGGACAGGAAGAATTAAAGGAAAATAATGCTGCCAGGTCCGACTCCGCAACCGTTCCTTGCATACAGCACAAGTAGCTTGAGAAAGTAAGGTTATATAATCACTTTAGTTGAGTAAGTGTAGCAAAACTAAGGCCCATCAAGAGCCCATATGACACCGCTTACTCTTTAAATTTGTAATTGATGCAAGGGAACAACTTTTTATCTTCGGAATGTCGTGATCTGTCTGTCACTATACTTATATAAGCCTCACTGGTTTGCAAGTGAGTTATATGCCCCGTCCCTGGAGACTTTCAAGGTGAGATTGGATAAGGTCCTGGGCAACATGATGTGATGCCCCTGTTCACTGCAGGGGAGGTGGACTAGATGGCCCTCAGAGGTCCTTCCAACTCTAAAAATTCTATGATTCTATGATTAGATCTCTCTGCTACACTGCTGAGAGAAGGAATTCTTCTCATTTTAAAGATGTAAGATCAGACCCAGGAGCTATGCCAGCAACCCAAAGGCATACTTTTTTCTAAGTGTGTTGTAATTTTGGAAGGTTTCTAAGACTTCTATTTTTCACTCACTTATGCCCTTGATCAGTGAAGAAAATTCAGACATCATAGATGATGTCTTGTACCTACCAGAGGCAGAGATGCACAAGAAGCAGAAGGATCTAAGGGTCTAAAATGTTTCAGTGCTTGATATAAGGCTTCAGCAGTTGCAAACAGCCTTCTTTTGTGTTTTTTTTTTTTTTAATTTATCTGTTTGTTTCATATTTTCATTTAGATTTATGAGTAGTAGCAAAGGAGATATTGAATGGCATCTTTTCTGCACATGCTACAGACATCTGCAGCTTTAAAAGAGAGCTGCTTGAAGGAAGGGCACTCACACAGCCTTTCCCCTTTGTAGGGCAGCCGATGCACACACACACTGGTCACATCTGGGACTGCAGGCTGAGCCCTGCGGCAGTAATGCCAGAGACTTGCAAAATATAAGCTCCCAATTTTGTGTAGTTCCTATGGAGACCGTGCTACTTTATGATATTTTTCTCGCAGATCAAGGATTATATTGACTTCCCCTATATTAATATTGTTGTGTACTTTTATGTCATTTCTACGAGGGTTATGGAAAGAACATTTCATTCAGACATGTTGAAGGAAAGCGTTGATTATCCCTAGCAGTTGGAGTCAAATAGTCCAAGTTAGTAATCTGGAACATTAAATTAAACTCTGTATTTGCAAAAGAAGCTTAACAGTTCATCTTTTCTTGTTCTCCATGTTTCCTTCCTTCCGTCTGGTGAGTTTATAGCCCCAATAACTGACTTGAAATTGTGCAGCTGCTAAGATTATTTAGCTTCAGTTTAACATCAGATGTCCTCAGTACAAATCTGCACTTCAAGTGAGCTTTCTTTCTATTCCCTATTTCTTTTTCAATTTGGTCTGTCCTCAGTTTGGGGGATTATCAAAAGACTGGTTGAATCTCCCTGCCAGGCTTCTTCCAGCTGCTCTGCCAGAGCAGAAAGCAAAAATCAGGAAGATTGTGCCAGGGGCATGTGGCAGGGAGCTATGAGGGCCAGGCCTCTTGCCACAGCCTGGAGAGCACAAGGGAATAGGGCAGAGAGAGGTGCGGGGGAGCTGGGCCACTGGTGGCAGGCAGGGCACAGCAAAGGGCTATGGAGGAGATAAGGGAGCTCTTTGTGCTGGCGTATTTCAGACTGTGAACTCCTCAGGAAAGGGGCGATGCCTCCTCTGAGTACAATTTCATGCATGCCTAGATGCCGTTTGGCTGCTGCAAATTGTGTTTTCAGACACATAGGCTGGCCCAAACTGTTTAGCGAAGTGGGAAGGAGAGCTGTTCAGCTCTAGTGCTCCAGGCTCTTGCTGACAGCTGTGCTATTTCCCTTTCTGAATTAAACTCGTTCAGTAGTAACACTGCTCATTCTTCCCAGTGGTGCCTTATGCCACGAAGATCTGCTCAAAATGTCTGAGGTACATGAAAGCCTCTCTGGATGCAAATCCAACACACTGAAGCATTACAAACAAAGATTAATACTCTGAAATGTTATTCTGAAACTGAAGGCTGTAGCTGGAAGACCATTTGCAACATAAGTTTAATCACCATTTTTTATTTCTTTCTTAGTTTCAATACTTTCACTTTTAAAGTGACAGTGGCTGATGCTGAAGCTATGTTTTCCTGAGGTTAAAACTTACTATTTAAAGCAAGTTGCTTTAAGACTACTTGCAACCTGGAAGTAAGCCCATCTTACACATTCATATATAGCCCATACTTGCAAATCTAACTGCCTGATTACCCACCTATCTGCTTAATTGCTGGGCTCTCTGTGTTGAAAGCAGACTGAGATATTTCAAGAGAAAAAGCAGCGTGATTCTTTTCATCTCTTACCCATGAATTATCCATAGGATAGCAACTGCACTTCACACCAATGGTATTTTCTGAAGCTTTATAGCTCTATGACATTGACAAGCTTTAGATGCAATATTAACAAGGAGAATCAACGAAACAGAAATTATTTATTTACCCAGCTGCTGAGAATCTATTCCTGTTAGTAGAGCTGTTAACTGTGAGAGCCATTTAATGACAAAATACAGCTGGGAACTGCATTTTGGATTGTATCAAAACATTGTTTTTCCTGTAGAAGAAGAATAGCGGAAAGCAGATCAAGATGAGGTGGTAATCGCATGTTGATCTTTTATACGCAGTGTTTCATTAAAAAGTTTTTTTTTGCTAATGATGTAAGAGACCTATTTGCACTGCAGTCAAGTGCTAAAGGGATTGAGCATTGTTTTTCTTAGACAAGATTGTTGCCTCTTCCTCTTTGGGTTCTGTGCAGCTGCTTTTTTCAAACACAGTTATTTACCTCATAATTCAAATGAAACATGCTAGCTGTATCTCCAAATCATCTGGGGAAATACTGTGCCACTCAGGCAATGCCAGGAAGAAGCACAGTTCAGCTCATACTATCTCTTGAGCAGCGGCAGCAGTGACAGATGCAGACGGCTTACTGCACCCCAGTAGCTATTACAGAATTAAATGGGATTTTCTCTCATGCTATGTACTTACTTTTTGTGTCTCATTTTCACTCCAAAATCACAAAGGGATCTTCAGAAAAAAGTGGGGATCTACCAAAAAAAATTTTTCTCCTGACTTGTATTTCTATTTTGTGCAGCCAGACACTGGAAGAAGGCCCTTTTTCATCTATCATCACCCATCTTATTCAAAAAAGAGGAAAAATCTCCACTAATATTATGTCCATTATACATGCTTAAGCAAACTGTATTCGATGCAGTAAGATCTAGTGGCTTTCATATATGCTAATGCATGCATTTGTGATATTTAAAGTGTTGAGTGGTGGCCTAATTCTACACTACTGGTTTTAGCAGCACGACTATAATGATCTGTAAAGGGGCAGAGCTTGGGCAGTGCTGAGGATTTTTCTAATTCTTTTCCTCTGCATTAGTTTCAGTGGGGATACAGTCTTCAGGAATTGAGTCCCAGACTTTTATTTGTGGTTTAGTCCAGTGTAATGAGGTGCTTTATCCAAGTCTGGATGTAGCACAGCAAAGCTGCTAAGTGAGCTCAGCCAGGTGCTCCCGAGTCAAATGGCACAGTTACACAATTCAGTGCCTCCTCTGCTATCTTTGCTAGCTTTAATCTTGCCTAATACAGATAAAAAGACTGATGAAATCAGGACTGCAGAGACTTCTCTATGCATTGTGCAAATCCTGTTGATAACTGCATATGTATTTAGCAGCTAACCTCTGCTATATTGGAAACTAAGCTGAATAGAGAAAGCTATCCTGTGTTGCAGTAAAATGCAACACATAGGAAAAAATCCAACTCCAGAAAGGTACTCAGGTGTTTGATTTACTTGTAAATCAAGGAAAATTGAGCTCATGAGTATGAATGTAAATAGGGCCAGTGGGGTGGTTGTTTTCTTTTGACTTGGAGCTAAATGCGTTTGTAATCCTTCAATGCCTTGTAGTAAGAATCAGCCCTCAAGGCTATTATGCCACCCTGCTTACTCCTCAGAGGTAACAATCCAAGTAGACAGAAGCAAAGATGAAGAACAAAGTAGGAAGAGTTAGGATTGAGCTCTTCCAACTGGGGAGAGGGAAAGTAACTGTACTCCATTTCTTTTTCAAATTGTGTCTTTAATAAATAGTTAATAATTAATTAATAACTTGTCCCTGTAATAACTGCTTGTGACATATAGAAATTAATGTGTTCAAAATGATTGATGAGTGATATTTACAATTAACTGATTTATTATTTATTGTTACAGCAAATAACAAATAAATACGATCTTCATTTTAAAACAGGGAAAATGAGCGTTAAGGCAAAGTCCTGTATTAAATATTGAAATTTATATTGTGTAGTATAATATTTGGCCTCAAAAACAGTCTCCATAGAGATTTGGATGGTTTTGTATCTTGAAGTGGTTTTCATTTCTGAAAGTACTAACTGTTGGCAAACAGGAAAAAATATATATATATATATAAAAAATAGTTGTACACCATTTTTTTCCTGGTGGATTAACCTTGCAAGCTGGTGGTGAGTATGATTGCTTCAACTAGTCCTTCAATTTGAACGTCCAGATAGTTTGCTGATCAACCTGGGATATGAAGGTGACTGCTCCATTTATAGGTTCTTGGGTGTGCAATGGGGATATATATTTTTCTGTTTCAGTCACAAGGAAACATTAGTATCATCTTCTGGCAAAGTTTCTTTTTGGAAGTCTATGCATGCTTTTTTCTTTGTTTCTTTCTTGCTCACACACACATTATCATGTATTTATGTATATATCACAGAATCACAGAATCACAGAACTGTAGGGATTGGGAGGGACCTCTAGAGATCATAATGTTATTTTTATCTGTAGCCCTTATGCAGACAGATAACTGAATGCACCTTATGACACATACAATATGCAGGATATAATAATATATGTCAGTCTCGATATTTTGAGATCATATATCCAGTGCAGGAATCATATGTATACATATAGGTTTTACATGGATTCTGTGAATTGGATTTTGTGCAGCGTGAGGTACTGAATAAATGCTCTCCTTGAAGTTGGCTAAGAGTTTTATCACTGTGTTCAATGTGCGGAGATTAGTTAATGGCAGTGAATCTTTGTGAAGTGTACATTTACTTTTCACAGAATCACAGAATCACAGAATGGCCAGGGTTGGAAGGGACCTCGAGGATCATGAAGCTCCAACCCCCCTGCCACATGCAGGGCCACCAACCTCCACATTTAATACTAGACCAGGCTGCCCAGGGATGGATGGGGCATCCACAACCTCTCTGGGCAGCTGTTCCAGCTCCTCACCACTCTCATAGTAAAGAACTTCCCCCTGACATCCAACCTAAATCTTCCCTCCTTCAACTTAAAACCATTTTCCCTCGTCCTGCAGTTATCTACCCTTTCAAAGAGTTGACTCCCCTCCTGTTTGTAGGCTCCCTTTAGGTACTGAAAGGCTGCAATGAGGTCACCCCACAGCCTTCTTTTCTCCAGGTTGAACAAGCCCAGCTCCCTCAGCCCGTCTTCATAGGGGAGGTGCTCCAGTCCCCTGATCATCTTTATGGGTCTCCTCTGCACACTCTCCAACAGCTCCCTGTCTTTCTTGTACTGGGGGCTCCAGACCTGGACTCAATACTGCAGATTGGGCTTCATGAAGATAGAGTAGAGAAGAACAATCACCTCCCTGTCCCTGCTGGCCACCTCTCTTCTGATGGAGCCCAGGAACCCATTTGCTTTCCGAGCTGCAAGAGCACACTGCTGGCTCATGTTAAGTTTTTCATCCACCAGGACCCCCAGGTCCTTCTCTGCAGGGCTGCTCTCAAGGACTGCTCCTTCCAGTCTGTATGGATGCCTGGGATTCCTCCAGTCCAAGTGCCAAACCTTGCACTTTGCTGTGTTGAACCTCATCAGGTTCACCCGGGTCCACCTTTCTAGCCTGTCGAGGTCCCTCTGAATGGCATCCCTTCCTTCCATTGTGTCAACCGCACCACTCAGCTTAGTGTTGTCAGCAAACTTGCTGAGGGTGCACTCAATTCCATCATCGATGTCACTGATAAAGATGTTAAAGAGCACCGGTCCCAAGACAGACCCCTGGGGGACGCCGCTCATTACCAGCCTCCACCTGGACATAGAGCCATTGATGACTACCCCTTTCAACCAATTCCTTATCCATCGAGTGGTCCACTCATCAAATCCACATTCCTCCAATTTGGAGATAAGGATGTGGTGGGGGACCATGTCAAAGGCCTTGCTCAAGTAAATGACATTGGTCACCTTCCCTTTGTCCACCAATGCCATCACTCCATCACAGAAGGCCACCAGATTGGTTAGGCATTTATGAATTACATCTCATTATCCTAAAAATAAACAACTATACTTCCATTCAGTACCATTTCTTTCTAACAGAAGAAACTAAACTAAAGATGTATAGTTGTTAATTTGCAGATGTGAGAATTCAGAAGTGAAAAGCTTGATTTCTTTGCTTGCTCAGTTCTCTGTTCTATATTTAGCTTTGGCATGCTTTTACATGGGACAAAAAATATGTCATGGTCCACAGGGAATCATCCAAGCATGTCAAACTTGGCAATGGTACTTAAATCCCTTTAAATTTCTTTGTTTTTCTTCCTATACTCTTTATTACTTTGTAACTCTCACTTGCTTACAAAGATTTGCAATAGTAGAATGTATTTTTGAAAGATAGAAATTTGCACTTAGAAACCAGGTTTCAGATATCTGTATTCTTTCTCTTGTCTTTTATTGGAGTGAGAAAAGATATAATGATGTGCTAAAGGTTCTTGTGATGTCTGCGGTGTCTAAAGTTATACTGTGGCCATGATTAAATCCACTGCATATTAAGTGGGGCAGATGGAATATACACACTTTTAAGGGCTGAGATTTTGGCAGACATAAACACTGTCATATGCTGAGGGGAATCAAATTAAAAATACATGGATTCTGCTATCCTTAATTTTATGGCAAATGCCTAAGTAAACGTTCTGCCAGAATCTAGGATGAAGTCTTTGACTAAAGTATAATACCTTTCTTTCCTAGACGAGAAACAGTAATCCAGGTTAAGAAAGGAATTAAATTGTAAAACCTTTGTCCTGACATGAAAGAGACAATGCAGTGTTATGCAACTGCTATAAAATATATTCAGGGCCTCAACAAACATTCATTTGTTCATTAACCATACCAACAGTATGTTTCCAAAGTTATCCCCAGAAAACAGAGATCTCAATTAGAGGAATAACCTCTAAGCACTGACCAGTGTTCTGTCATTTTTCTGTGAGACTTAGCAAAGGCTTTGGAAGCGGTATGCACTAAAAACACAACAGGGATCTTTTCATCAGTTTTCCAAATAACCCGTAATAAAGGAAGATACTGACAAGTACATCCTCTCTGCTGACCATCACATTACTGCTAATTGGCTGTGGTCCACAGAGAAACCATGTTTATTCAAGTCGTAATGGCTTCAGTGTTTTCTGTTTTAAACAGGAGCTGTGGATCAGAACTGCATTCCTTTGAGAAGGAGCAGCTGATGCACAGGAACTGCACCTGTGTTAAATAATAGAACTTTCTTACTAATTGGTAAAGTTCAGAAATGTGCTGTCTTAGTGGCTTTTGGCAAATTTGGACATCTGCTCCTACAACACAGGATGTCCGAGTGTATTACCAGCTCATGTGTCCACTGTTGCTTTGTTATTCCATGCAGGATTTCAGGTGTCTCAGCCAGCTATATCCTTCTCAAGATATTTTACTTACAAAGATTTTGCCGTGAGGCTTTGCTTTTCTTCTGGGAACTGAACTTCAGAGAGAGCTTAAAGAAGTCACGCTTTGGTAGAAATAATCAAAGACATTTGGCTAGATGCTGTTGCTTTTCGAAATTCATGACAAGTTTGTAGCTTGTATTTGGATTTTAAAAATCAAATCCCTCAACCCTACAGCCTCTCTATTAATGAAACACACACAAAAAAACCCATCTTTATATCTTAAAGGCAAACTTTTTTTTGGTAATTGGCGTTCCGTCCAGTGGCCACATGAGTTAATCACTATACAGTACGTTTCTAAGCTGCATCTGTCCAGAGTGCCCTGTTTGAGAAATTCATGCTGGGCTTGTAAGGAATAAATGTGTCAGTCTCTAAAAACACACTTGCAGGCAAAACAAACCTGGATATAGAGTGCGAGCAATTGAACCACCTGTTCTATCCCTTTAGCAATATGAGTTTAATTCCAATCTATTCATATTGGCAAAATTGAATATTGGATCTTGGCCTGATTTTCAGTTTTAGTCCTTGCAGTGACTAGTAGTACTACAGTGATCCTGTGTATGTTAAGGGATAATAGGCTTCAGTTGTGATTTAGATACTCATATAAACTCTAGTATTTCACTAGCTGCACACTGTTCATCACTGTCCATGTCACTTTATGTAGTTGAGGCAATTACATTTTGTGAATAGCTATCAAATTATGTCAAAGGTCCATCTACTTCAACATCCCATTTCATGCAGTCACCAACAGCACTTTCTTAAGGAAAAGAACATGGCAACCATATGATGGTATTTCCGCAGAATGCTTTCTCACCCCATAGTTATTTGTAGCTCAGAAGATTCCTGAGTTATGGGCAATGGCTTTCTATTTATATTTAATAGCCCTCAGTGGATTTTCTTTCTACTAATCTGTAAAATTCCTTTTACTACTTTTGTGGAGTCCACTTTTCCTAGCCATGGAAGAACCCACAATGTAAGGTTTGGGAAAGGAGGAGCACTTGCTGATCAACCATAGAAATTAAAGGGAAGTTAGACTTTAAGATTATTATTAAAACCTCTGTGATCCAGACACACCTCCCAGTAATTTTCTTCTACCTCAGAAAGCAATTCACTGTTGCATAGCTGAATTTCAATAGCTCTCCTGCAAACTGATTGCTAACAGAAGATGGAGACCCCTGACAGGACTGAAAACTGAGGACACAAAAATCAGCGCCGTTGTTTTTTGAATGTATTTGAAACTTTTCTCATGAAGAAATGTTATATTAATGTGACCATGAACAGAACTGCAGTATAAAATTACACATGAACATGGGAAGCAGATTTTTTTTCTCTTACTAGATGTAAGTTCTGTTTACTTTGGATACAAGAAATTATGTATTTCTCTTCCTCAGTTGTGAACTATCCTAGCTTACTTGCTTTAATCCAAGAATAATAGCATCCCAACCATTTCACGTGGAATGCAAGGATGTGAAGCACTAAGGAAATCACTAAATTACAGTAGAGACAAATGTGGTTATTTTATTTTTATCCTTTGGAAACACTTGCACTGTTAGCTTTTTTTCTTTTTTTAATGCTGTGAGCAGCTATTTTATGTAGTCTGAACACCAGATGCTCAACTAAGCTTTGATTCTCACTTATACTTCTGAAACAACATTTGAAACTTCATGTGAACAACTTGTAATCTGGCCACAAATTCTCTTCTAAGAGCTAAATGCTTTCCCTTATCAACACAGTCATGTAGATTGCTGTTGATCAACTTGCAATTAAGTAACAGTTAATAATGTGTTCCTCTGCTATCCTCAGAGCAGCCTGGAAATATATTCCTGAAAGCCTCCCTGCTGGACTGTACCTGTCCTATGAGTTATCACCCTACACCAGAGGGAACAGCTGGGAGGAAAAAGGTGCTGCCAGGAGTTTGGATTATGCAATGCATCATAGTGTGAGATCAAAGTCAGAGCCAGAAAACCAATTATTACTCTAACAAAGGATGGCTCCTTTTTCTCCACTAACTCTTCTGCACTACTAGAAATTAATGCTTTTTCTGTTAACTGTTCACTTTGGAGGTGACCCAGCAGATAAGCAGAAAATCTGTGGAAGAAATGAACGCTGACATAAGTAAGGATGATAGTGGAATCTGTCCCCCTGGGTTTTTGAAATAGTAGTATTTATTTTTCATACGTAAATAGATGCAAGCTAATTCTATTTTCAACATATGTATTCAATATTTATAAGTACTTGCTGAATAACTTTTTTTCAGAAAAAATCAGACTGTAGATGGCTTAGCAAACTAAACATATCAGCTGCTTGTTATTTATAGCATGAGTGGTCACTGAAATAAGGAGCAGGTTCTTCTCCCCAGAAGAGTGTATTTATATTTTCTCTGATATTGTACCTGATGACAGGTAATTGTGTACTTCAAGAATTACTACCATGACAATATATATATATACATAAATCTGAGAGACTGTGTAACATTTTCAGAAATATTTCACCAGAAACAAATATTGCCATCCTCTGAAGTAATGGCCAATTAATTCCTTTGGTTGCATTAACAAAGTATGCCTTGAATAGTTTTTGATTTATTTAACCAAGCATTTCCAGTGCCAATTCACAGAAAATAAGATCTGCATTTATTTGTTCATTTAGACACTGCCCCATAAGCTCAACATCTGGAACTCTTTGTAATAAAACTATTTAAGACTGTTGTCCTCCCAAGAGACACATAATTTATGTCATGGCTGCCATGGGTGTCATTACTATAATCTCGTTATTGGGCTTACAGATCACACAGAGAAAATGGTGGACAAATCCAAGCATGTCAGCTTCTTCAGACAACTTTATGGGAAACTCAAAACAATTAAGGACATTGTAATCTCTTGGGAGAACACTGGAAAAAAGCCAGTCAATAGAATACTGTTAATATAATTGCAAACAGAGATAGATTTTTAAAGCCCATTTAAATGCCAGTTTCCAAGATATGTTTATATCAGCAGTATCTATTGTTACTCTGACTGTTGTTTTTTTTTTTGACTGGTATCGTGGATTGTTTCTCCTTATGCGTTTTGCTATTTGCTGTGGAGTACACTATGGAGACAAGGAGGGCCAAATTTTAAAACCTCTCTCATCTGTTTTTCACTTCTTACATTTTCACATGAAATATGGTCATGACAACTGATATTGCCTGAATACTTGAACCAAGAGCTTCATGTTTTTCTTCCAAAGCTTTCATTATCAGTGTCCTGATACAGCTTTTTCTTGCCTTCTTTTCTTCCTTCCTTCCATTTCTTTCTCTATTTCATTCTCTATTTGTTTCTCTATTTCTCTATTTTTTTTCTTCAGGTTACTATTTATAATTTTCCCTCTAAACACGGAAAAGATAGGAGTAGAGAGTATTTTCTGAGTATTAAATGATGTGGAAGTGAATCGTTTCCCTTCTCCTGAGGTTGACAGTGAATGAGATTCTCCAACTGTGAGTGAGGCAAGCATGTGTTTTGTGGAGGGAGAGAGGAATTTCAGGAAGGGGATCAGGACTGAAGATGGATTTTTTTTTTCCTCCTGATGAAACAAGAATGCAAGCATGGAAGTGGTCTTTGCTCTCACACTGTGCATATACCTGCTGAGAATCAAACCCACTGAAGGCTCAGTTTTGTTTTGTGCAAGATATTTAATCTACTTAGTTGCTTTAATAAATAAAAAAGTGTGCTTGGCTTTTAATAGTTCCACAATAGATTAAGTAGTGTTATCTCATTCGGAATAGCTCCTGGTCTGTGACAGCCAACATTAGTGGTACAGGTGTTTGGGCTTTTTATTGGTATAGTGTATAGTTTTTGGGGGTTTTGTTTTGTTTTGGTTTGTTTTGTTTTTGACAAAAGGTTATTACTGACATGTTGGGAAGAAAATAGAGAAGAAAATCTATTTATTTCCAATAAAATAAAATCCGAGAGCACAGGTGTGTAATAGCTGGTTTCATTGCAAAAGTATCAGTTTCATTGCATTTCTATCAGCTTAAATGAAAGTGTACCAGCTGGAAAAAATTAAATCAGCATGAATCATACATCCAAAAGGTCACTGATCTAAAAATATATATATGCCGAGAAAAATGATGTATGAAAACCAAAATGAACAAATAAAAATTAAAATCCTTCTAAACATTCTAAACTCAAGACATTAATTAATCTGAAAGTAATGTGGAAAGAGACAAAAAGCTACCATGATGTCATTTTTATTATATGGAACGCAGCTAAGGAGATAAAAGAAGATCATGCAGAGCCCAGGAGAAGATTAAGCTTCTTTATCTCTCCGTGGGAGGGAAGAGCGTATATACAGGTAGTATTTTGTATATGGAGAAGATGGAAGAACTCCAAATGACTGGGTTTTAATGTGCACTTGTGTCACTTAAGCACGCTGATGCATAACAGAAGACATGCATGTGGGTGCTAAGGATGTTAAAGTCCCCCGTTGTCAGCCTAAATCACAAAGCAAACAAGTAAAACTAAGTTCCTCTTCTTAAAAAATTCCCAAATATAAATTTTGAAAGGAAATAAAAACAAACTCTGCTGGATATGTTGTACCTTCTTGTCACAGCCTGATGCGAAACAAGAATGAAAAATAAAGCGTAACTATGTGATGAGAATGAAAATAGAGTGCAGGTTATTTTGAAGTCAGAGCTCTGTTAGTACAGCCCAGAACTGTTTGATCCAAAAATAGGTTATACAATGATTTGTTAAAATTGGTTTGTATGTGTGATCATGCCACAAGTTTGAAAGGAGACTAATTGGACTTTCTTTGTCCTATGGTAAAATCACATTACAACATAACGCACTGTTAGAAGCACCTTTCACAAGGACTTTCACATGCCACTTACTGGCCAGAGAAAAGTTCTGTGTAGCCACACAGAAGAGTGATGTGCATTGTCCCATATGACTTTTCCTAGAAATATGGCTCATGCTTAATTTTACCAGCAGACAGCCCCCTCACTCTTTTCTTAGCTGTCTAATTACAGCAAAAATGGGCTCATGGGAAGCTGTTGTAAATAAAAGGTCCAAAGAAGGGCAACAAGGCTGGTGAAGGGCTTGGAGAATATGGCCTATGAGGAGTGACTGAAGGAACTGGGGATGTTCAGTCTGGGGAACAGGAGCTGAAGGGAGACATTAATGCTCTCTTCAAAGATCTGAAATGTGCTCACAGCAAGAGCAGGGTTGGTCTCTTCTCACTGGTGACAGGACGAGGGGAAATGGCCTCAAGTTGTGCCAGGAGAGGTTTAGGTTGGATATCAGGAAACACTTCATTACATAAAGGGTTGTTAAGCACTGGAATGGGCTCCCCAGGGAGGTGGTTGAGTCACCATCCCTGGATGTGTTCAAAAACCGTTTGGATGTGGTGCTCAGGGATGTGACTTAGCAGTTGTTAGAGCAATTGTTAGAGTTAGGGTAGTATGGTTAGGTTGTGGTTAGACATGATGATCTTTAAGTTCTTTTCCAACCTGAGCGACTCTATGGTTCTATATAATTCCATTAAATTCAAGGGAACAAGAATTATCTGCATTCATACAGGGTCTGGCCCAGAATATTTAAAGAAAGCTTTGATATTTTCTATTCTGTCTGCCAACCATCTTGGTTCTGTTTTCAAATCTTATGTACATACATCATGTACTTACCCTCTCTTGGGAGTTTATAACTCAGTTGTGTGGATTTTCATAAAACCACATTTTAATTGAGAAGTTCCCAATGGGCTTGTGTTTCTCTTCCTTTCTAGAATGCCCATTTCTGCTTTAAGTCTGCTGGTATCCTTCTTTTTTTCTGGTAGTTTTATTCACTTTATTATTTTATGTGTGTTTATTTTTACAAGTTTTCCAAAGAGAGGCAAATAGAAGAAGGAACATTGCCATAAATGCCCTTTGAGGTGATAGAGATGAGGAAAATTTTCCCAGATTTCTACAGATGGATACATTCCAAATTTATTAAATTTCCCTGGGCAGTTCTTTTTGCTGCCTCATTTCCCTAACTGTGGGCTATCTAAAACACTTGTAAATCAAGATTAGACTGGGTGATGAATCACTGCATCAGCAAGCAAGGAGCAAAATAGGAGCAGAAGGCCAAGCAGTGGATGATTGCATTAAAAAGAGGAAGACAAGTGTTAGAGTACACCAGGAAACGGAGAGGAAAAGCTATAGCAGAGCAGAAGCTGAATGGAGTAGTACTGTAATATTACCAACGCACAGTGTAGCATATACTGCAGCAGGATTGTGGTAGACATTTACACATGTGGTAAAGACTGAGAAGACACATTCAGATTAATAAGGGTAGCGTAGTTTAGCAAGAATGTTTACCCTGTCAATTAATCCATAATAATAGTTCAAACTGTGTTTTAAGAAATAAAGACAATTATCCTGATCATGTAAAAACATATGTGATATTGTTGCTGTTTGTTGATAGATATGAATCCTTGGCAGGATTCCTCCCCCAAGTGTTTTTCTGAACATTCCCAAACAGACACATTTTTTCGTGGGCACTATCAGGTAAAACAAATAGAAATGTTGATTTGCTAAGTGTTTCTAGTACTTACTGCACTGTTTGTAAACCATGTGAGACCAGTGTTGATGTGTTTTGCTTTTTGTTAATTTAGTTTTTGCAAAGGAAATTAAAGAAATACTTGAAATATTCATGTTTTTATTACACAAATTGTCTTCCCAATACAAAGCATAGTATTAGAAGGTCAGTCACGATCTACAGCATGGTAAGTAAATATATTTGATGTCTGTACTTTTGTGACTTTTGGTTTGTGACTTTTGGCAATATTTTTTCTAACAATCTCTTGAACTTAGATTCCACAGAAAAGTTTTTAACTAAAGTTCTTACTAGTTAAATAGCAAAATAAAATCACCGTCACAAACAAGATAATTCCTCAGCCAGCAAGGACAAGATACAACATTTTAAGTTGCAATTTTGAATGAAGAAGATGCTGCAAGTGAAAGGGGACATCCTCGCTGATGGGAGGGAGGTTTCCCTCAGCAGCACTCAGTAATGATGAACTCATCTAGGAGCGGAAAAAGGGAATCAACCCTTCAGAAAGCCAGGAAGACTTCAGAACTTGTAGATCTGGGCTAGGCAATGCTGTACGGAATACAGATAAGAGCCTACACTCAAGGCATGAAAAGAGTAAGCATAATCAGCAGTCAGTGCTCATCTCCACATAACTGGCATAACAGCGAGATGCCAGTGTTTCTCCAGTGATCCCAGGAGTCCTCCCTCCTGCCTCAAACAGTCCTTACAAAGACTCTCAGGAGTGCCTTCAGGTTTGTTACAACTTGAATTGTGGAACAGCCCTGAAGAAAATTTAACTCCTTCCAAATTTTCAACATAGTGTTGTGTTTTCTTCCCACCCTCAGTTGACATTTTATTCGATGTGCATATTTGCTTTTGTTCTAGGCAGAGCCCCTACTAACCGACTTCACTAAGGAGAAGAAAATCAGAACAACAAGGCAGCTTACATCCCCAGCGTTTGTAAAATGTAATAATAGGAGTCCATGAGATTGCATGATACTCAAGCTGAGCATACTTGAGTTCAGGGAAATGCATGATGACTGTATGGGAACTGCTGAATCACAGCCTGAACCTCTGATTGACCACCCGAGGTGAGCAATGAGTCAGCCATGGGAGCACAGGTGAAGGCAATTCACCTGTGCTGCCGGAAGGGGTGGTGCCTGGCTGCACCTCTCCTAGATCCTATTTAAGAACTGACTACCAAGGGGGAAGGATCTCTTGTGGAGATCCACTCTACTGGAGTTTTCAGTGTGAGCCCAGGATGTGAGTGAGTGTACCTATCATTTCAGTTTCCTGCGTTGGTGTAACAACTATGTAGCCAAGCTCTCTGTGGGATCTCCCTATTATGAACCAGAGGTTATCATTGAAAAATGGGATCCCTTATGTGTATGGGAAATATCTCCCCATATCACATGGCAGATTACTTTCAGGGATTTAGCAAAGATATACGGATCACGAAAGAAAGACAATTAACTGCTTTCATGGTGGCATGGCCACTGTTAAATGCTTTAAATCATGCGGAAATGAGGAATAATACTTTGAGAATGAAAACCAACTTTTGAAAGACCGTATTGAAAAGTTAGAGCAAGAACTTGGCATATTAACAGGGAATGAAACCAATTCTGTATCTTCCAATAGGTCAAGTTTGTAACATTTCAATAGACAATGACAGATTCCTGGTCTGGTCATTGTCTGACCAGACTTTGTTGATCAGGAAAATAAAATATCTAAATTAGATTTCGAATCTCTGGTTATGACAGATCCACTAGAAGTTCGTCCTGTTGTAACTCAAAAAACCAAAAAAAAGTACAGGACAGACCAGCAGGAGTACTGCCTGATCAGTGGCCCCCTGCCCAGACTCATTTGCATGTAACAGCCTGGCCATACACAGCAACAGAATTGGTGGATTCAGTACAGCGATTTTAGCAGAAGCCTAGAGAAAGTGTGCTAGCTGGGTTATTAGGACTGTGGGATTCTGGGGCAGAAAGTGTTTTGGTGGATAGTCCGGAAATAGCCAAGTTGGCCACCATGACTGTCCATCCTGCTCTCTGGCAGAGGTTATATGTGGATAATCAATATCTTAATGAAAACAATTCTATAATAGAATGGTTAATGGCAGCCTGCCGTATGGTATGGCCAAATAAATCTGATATACCTCTACATACAGGGATGTGGTCCTCCATGGAGGTCCTCCAAAATTATATCTGCAAACTAGGAATAAGGGAAGCAATTTATGAAGGCACATTTGATGGCCCTGATATGGTCAAATTCTCAGCAGGGATGAGAGACTTAATTCAAGCTCCCTCTCATTTATATGATACTTTGGTCTCTATAGTAAATCCCCTGGTGGCCTCAGAATCAGTAGTCCAGCAGGCTGCCCAGTTAGTGGCCGACCTAGGAGAAACAGAACGCCTGTGGACCAGGTGCAACATTCGGACATTAGAAGAAGCCGAGGTCCTGTCTAAACCTGACTAAAACCAGAATGCCAGCTATTTGAGCTCCTCAATCGGGACCCATAAGGGATTCCTAACAACAAATGTTTAATGATTTAATTTGGGCTGGGGTCCAATTTGCTAAGATTGACTGCCAGCCCAACCATGTCCTTCTCCAACTTTGGAAACAACTAAAGGACAATCAAAAATTTCAGAACTACCCTAAGAAACCAAGGGTAAGGGTTATAGAGAGAATACCAACAACAACATAGAACCTAGAAGATTTCATTGTTCCTAATAGTAAAAAAAAAAAAAAAAAAAGCCGCCTCAAGTGTCTTGGGCCATGATGCCTGAGCCACTGGGAAGCAAAAGAATTGGCTATAGCGCAACTCATGGTGTGATGAGGGATTAGTCCCCCTAGGGCCTCCAGATGGGACCGGAGGCCCTATGTAGAATTAATGATTTATTGGTCAAGTACAAGTGGAAGTGTTGACCCAGGATAGAAATACGGCCTGTATCTTGCCCTGGAGAGCAGACCTTCCCCTCCTGGTACCCTTGAAACGTCTGTATTACTCCTTGTGAGTCTTTGAGCCTTCAGGATCACCGGAAGGAATGAAATGCCATCAGAGTGTTTCAGTGTTACGGTCAGATCACATGCAACACCCAGTGATGGCCTACATGGGACTGATGGAACATAGAACGGACCTGCACCTCACGACCGCATGCCTCCAGTAACACCATCGAGCACTGGCCCATAAAAGAATATCAACGTTCACCAATCATCACTCATCTTGAATTGTACCAACATGCGTCGTGATGGAAATTGAATAAGCATCGCGATATAGCGGATCTCTGTATTAGGAAAAGCTAATCAACCTTTAGTCAATCTGATCATTGGCTCATGCTGTGAAGGGGTGGAGTGTATGGGGACTGCTGAGTCATGGCCTGAACCTCTGATTGATCACCTGAGGTGAGCAATGAGTCAGCCATGGAGCACAGGTGAAAGCAATTCACCTGTGCTGCAGGAAGGGGTGGAGCCTGGCTCCACTTCTCCTAGACCCATTTAAGAGCTGACTACCAGTGGGAAAGGATCTCTTCTGGAGATCCACTCTGCTGGAGTTTTCCACACAAGCCTAGGATATGGGTGAGTGTACCTATCATTTGTTTCCTGCTTTGGTGTAGCAACTACATAGCTGAGCTCTCTGCTATACCATAATATCTGTATATTCATCAATTGTACAATGGGTTAATGCACAGCATGATTGAAGAAAGACAGAAGAAATATTAGAGAAATGCTGAAAACTGCAGGAGGTCTGAGAAGCGTATAACACAACTTCCATAAATAAGAAAAACTGCTGGATTGAAATGTATACTGTGGGCAAAAAAAAAAAAAAAAAAAAATAGGATGTGCCAAAAACCACACACATTTTAGTGCAGTTAAATTTAAGAAAAAAAAGTGCTAGGGTCTAAGTTTGTAAGCTCTGAAGTGTCCAGCTGTTTGCACAATATAATACAACCTTGTTTTCAAATCAACATCTAGCTAAGGAGTACGAAGATCGTATTTATGAATATTTCCAAGTTATAACATACTCTCCACTGTATTCTGTTATGACTAATCAAATAAAAGCCAATTACACAAACAACTACACAAAAGCAGTGTTTAGTGTTGGAAGGACCTTTTACAGCTTTGCTGCTTTGCTGAGCCCTTCTGGTTGTGCTAGGTTGTTCAAAATTAGCAACTGTTGAACTCCACTCCTTCATCCAGATAGTTTTCACTCCACAAATAAGAATGCTTATTAGCTCTCAGGCTAGCCAGGAGTTGCTACCAGGATTCTTGCACCTGTGAAGCAGCTTTATTGTCCCTGTTCCTAAAAAAAGGCAAACAGTCCTCTACTGCTATTCACAGTATAATTTATTTAACCAAGGAACCACAAAGCTATCGAGGACCAGCACTGGCTCTTTAAATCCAAAAATACCAGTTCAGGAACTGTATTCTTGTTAATTTTGTTGGAAAAGATTTTATATTTGTAAATGATGCTGCAGCATGACACCTCTTCTCCAACTACTGAACACTGTGACACACCTACATTGTGTGAGTGTGGGTGCTGTGGTAGAAAACTGTGAAGTCCAAAATGGACAAGAAATAGTGAGCAGTAGTGAGCAATTTTTTTGCTGTCTCCTTCAGCATAAAATACAATAAGCATCTAATGAAATTACCTGCTCTAGAAAAAACCTGCTCTAAGCAAACTCAGTAATGTAGTTCCATAGTCAATTTCCTTAAAAGCTGTAGAACTTACTACTGTTGCTTGTCTTGGATACTAAAACTGCAGAGAGTTTTGAAATACAATAGAGCAAATTGCTGGAAAATGAATTAATCAAATACTGAGAAACACAATGTGAAAGCTTTGCACCTAGAAAGTCCTGAGGCTTTGGAGGAGTGTGGCCATAGATCTAGTCTGCTCTTTTCTCTCAGCATCTGTTGCTGTTTACAGTCAGAGAAAAAACTCAAAGCTCGTTAGACCTCTTGCTTGAGACTGAGCCAGTGTGGCTGTTGCCATATTCCTGTGTGCTTGGAGTCACTATGTCACAAGCCAGAATGAACAGACCACACTTTTGTGCTTTTCCAAATTCAGGTGTCCCATTTTTTCAAATCCACTTGTTGCTGTTTGTTGCAGTTGTCCAGCACACTTGACTGATGCTCTCTTCCCAGGCTGAGCTATCCAGCCTCAAACTCATTAATCTTTGTCAATAATTTAGGCTGGGCAGAATGCAATTTGGATATGAAAAAAGAAGGCAGCTGTGCATCTATCTGTGTGCCATGTCTGGCACCTGAGGTGTCCCTGCTTAGCAACCTTGCAGGGATCACCAGAAAGTGTGCATATGATATTGTTCTTTGATAGAATCATTATATGATTCTATGGTTTGCCAAAATGGGGAGGACACTTGGCACTAGCAAAGGCAGCTCAGCAAGTATGTATCTGTCCTTCCAACGCAATATGTACAAGCTGTAATCAGAGCAAAGTCCTGCCAGAATAACTTTCTGGTGTAGACATGACCTCAGTCCTGTACAGCAAGAAACCCGGGCTAATGTTTATGCAGCAAAATTACGTGTGCCCATATTTATTGTCTCTCCTGTCAGCCGTGATTGCTGTGAGGCTGAAAAACCAGTTAGATGTTGACTTGACTTTTCATACAGTCCTAAGAACTGTGCATGCGAGTAAGTTACAATTAAGCTACACAACCTACAATCATGCTTTCTTGCATATAGTATTAGGATATTTTGGATGAAGTTACCTTGATCTTTTTGTTACTATCTTCATTTGCCTCCTCAAGAAAGGAGTAGTTTCTGTCTGATCTCTGCAACACTCTTGTCATTTAGTAAAAAGTTGTCGTATGTTCCTATTACTTTTATAATGCGTGATAAAAATGTATGATACTATTTCATTACGCAGTCTATAATAAACCGTGCCATTTTTCAAGGATCGGTGTAGTTATAAACGTAATTTCCTCTTTCTTGTTTGAGAAGAACTGCATTTGTCTCAGCCAAATGCATCACTGTGTTACTGTTTTCAAAGTAAATTCCTCAACTGAATATACACAGAAAAGCAGCCTCAAATTAGGAATGTAGTTTCAGTTCTATATTAGGATGAGCATCTCATTAATAATTATTTTGGTGTAGCTTTGGAATGTGCAATACTGTAACATACTTGGAAATGGCACACTGAAAATCAATTTTTGAAAACAGAGAGCTGGTATCATAGTGATATAAATACATACCAGACAAATGATTTCAGTTTTGTTAAACAAGGCTGCGGATGACGTCTAAATAATAAAGACACGCATTTGAAAAATTGAGGGAGTGGTTAAAGAAGACAGTGGGAGTTCTTCATTCTACTGACGTATGATCAAACGAATTTAATGAGCAGCCCATCTCCTTTGGCATGTAAATCTGAAACTCCCTTTAAACAAAAAAAGAAAAGAAAAAAATCTCATCAGCAAGGCTATTTAGGACATTCAATTTTCCCACTAAATGGGATACGTTGGTCTTATGATAATATGAGATCTGACTTCCTTATGGGATTTGGTTTTCCCGACTGGAGAAAGACACTTCAACTGAAAATCAGAAGCCTCTGTATCCTTTAAGCTTTCAGTCTTTCAGCTTGATACCCATAAATGATGTGGCTGTGTTGACTAGCTAAAAGATGAATTGGTAGAACACTTTCCTCTTGTATAAGCTATAGCAACAGATAATATTCTCAGCATATGCTGTTGCCTTGTGGCTAGGAAGTGTACATATCTGAACAAAAATATTAAAAAAATAAGAGTATTACAATAGAAAGAAAGCTGTAGCATTTTTTAACACGTTACCTTTATATTTTTTTTCTGCAAAGCTAGAAATACTGCACAATAAAATAGCCTGTCTTTATCCAGCTACTACTTTTGCTAAAATTGCTGCTATTTTTCACAGTTGCTGCACAGTTGTACTTTAAAGGGTTTCTCTTGCTGTCCTGTACCACAACATGTGGAATTACAGCCTCACAGAAAGCATTTAGCAAAGTAAGGTACCATGACTATAAATCCCAACAATCAAGCTTCTGCACAGATGCAAATCTAACTTTGCATATCAGCTTTAAACTGAGGATCAGCTGTTCTATAAATAATAGATTCCAAAGGGTAGCTGAGTAAACCTCCTCCCTAAGAAGTCATAAAAACAAACCCAAAATCTTGCAGCAATATGCTTGATTGAAATTAGTTTCTAATTTCAGTTATTCGCCAGATAGGCTTTTCTCTAAAAAGCTGTGTGAGGTTACAATTGAACCAATGCAATCACGTGCAAAAAAAAAAAAAAAGAGACTTTTTTTTTCTTCTTCTCACTTGCTTATTGTGGTTCATAGAATTCTACAGAAAGAGAAAAATGACAGTAGGAAAATCAGTATTGGACACCACTAATCCCAACAACAGAGGAATGTCCTTTTGTTCCCTGCTGTACTTGTACATATTTTCAGTCTCTGTTAAATATTTTTACAGTGGTGGAACATTAAGCTGGCAGCTTACTCATGCTACTTAAGCCCATGACTTATAGAAGCAGTGGGGTTGTTGATTGGAAAATAACATTTTGATTAGGAGGTTTTGAAATTCTGAAGGTTCTCCATTTTAGAGGTCATGGAGGAAGAAGGCTGATTCCCAACTCAGTATCACCAAGAGACAGATATGCCAGTCAGCTGAGAAATGGGACAGTCTCAAACCATTCCTCTGCCTTACACAAAGAAATGATTTGAGCTTTGCAGGAACATTGTTAGTCTACGGACAGGCACATAGTCTGATCAAAATTTGACTGTGATAATGAGAAGGTGAAACTTTCATCAGACCAATAGGTTTTCATAAAACACTCTGATGCTATTGAAAGAGCAATTCTGACTGTTTTGTTTGTTTATTTTATTTTCAGATTAGCCATACTATGGAAAATTTGAACTACCTGGTGTAGACTGTAGGAGTCTTTGATACTCTTCCAAAACCATAGAACTTTGAGCTTCAGAAAGCCTTTAGCTTATTTAAAGTCTGACTAATACCTCTTGGCTTGACTTTTCTCTTTGATGCTTTTAGGTTTATAGCATTAGACAAAATGAATCAGATTATTTCTCACAGCTCTGTACCTCTTTATAAAGGTCAGTGTTTTGTTATTGAAAATTCTGGAAAAAAGATACGTGTGACATTTTATTCTATTGATCTGTTTGTAATGGTGTTGTACCATATTGGCCTCCAGTGCTTTAATTTCCTTAGCAGCCAGTTTTTAGTGCTCTGTCAAAGGGGAAAGAATGTTTTTTTATGTCTTTCTGAGAGTGTTTCACCACTTCTACCTATGGGCTTGGGCATTTTGCATGACCATCAGGTATGCAGTTGGTTGGTTGATAGCTCTTTTTACTTCGTCTCTTGTGCATTAAACAATTTAGCACCATATCAACTATGTTATTATCTGGCACACACTTACTGTGGAGAGACAAGATGCTGAAAATAATATTGAAATTAAATATTCATTGACTTGAAGGTTAATTTGACTAGGAGTGCATGTGTGTAGGAGTAGTAAGCTTGCAAGCTCTACAGTAAGTAAGTTTTCAAGTTATATAAGTGACAGGCTGATTTCAGAGTTATAACATTTTGTCTTGGTGATGGACAATGGAAATGGAAATGAATACATGAAAAAACTGTTCGTGTTAATATATTATCCTGTCTTTCTTCTACTAGTGACAATGGAGTTAATCCATATGGTTACATAATTGGGATCAGGGTGAGGCTTCTACTGACTTGGTCCTTAGCACCTCAAAGTGTTCCCAACCATGTGGGACAGAAGGCTGAATTTTGGGACTTTTGACTTGCATAGTAAAGCTGAAATCCCTGGCAGTAAGAAAGCAGGATGGTATGTTCACAAATTCACTGCAGGACACAGAGCTGCTTTTGTGGGAAATCTAGAAAAATATTCTGGATGTGAAATGGGAATGAAAACCTTCTTGGAGTTTTACAGTATATGAAGACTCCAGACATGGGAATGGCAATGAAAAGCAAAAGGAAATCACAATAAGCCAGTACTGTGTGTTTCTGGATGAATAAAAATAGAAAAACTTACATGAGAAATAGCTAAAAAGCCAGAGTTCCAAAAGCGCTAAGTAAACCTCTAGATTTTGGTTTCAGCCCTGCTGGATACCCTTGTGAGTTATACTGTGGTACAGTTAGTTTTCTCAGCCTCCTTTTGGGCTTGGAGACCATTCAGAATTTTTTTTTATTAGATTACTACTGCTGGTCCAAGGGTGTGGGAATTTTTTCCTATTCCTCTACACATTCTTTGAGCATATTTACAAAAATGGGACGGAAGGGAAAATAAGGATAGGTCTAACACCGAAATATGTTGGTTACTTTCAGTTTGCAGCTCTCTCTTGTTTATCATTTTGCTTAGGATAGAATTTGATTTGTTTAAAAAAAAGGCCATTTCGTTTTATAGGCTTTGCAGTCTTTTGTTCATCTTTCAAGCTCATATTTATATGTCTATACCACTGTGCCCAGGAGTTGATGCACAGCACCCTCCTCATTAGAAGTCATTGCTTGATTTAAAATACTGTTCTTACTAGCTAACACTTAAGGTGTCAGCTCCATTTCTCAGAGATTAGCTAAGGTTGCTGAATCCATGCTCTGTACACAGCCCAGTTAAATCTCTTCTTAAGTTTCTGCACAGGTGTTAACAGTCTGACTTCCCCACAGTAACTGAATCTGTTTTAGTGTATATAGATATGTGTGTAACCCCTTATACATGTGTATAAACTAAACACACAAGGAATTCTTTCTTTTTTACAAGTGATTCTTTCTCAAGAGTTCAGAAAATATACAGAAATTAAAATGAAAATTCACTGAAGAATGTAAATTAAAGGAAAAACTAACACTATGAGCAAATGAGCTGCATTTACGCTGCCTGGTTGCATGGCTCTCTAAATGAAGTACGACAGTATGACTTTCTCATTCTTCTTAACTCTGGTTTTACAACTAACTGCAGGATCGTGTAGTGAGTTTTTTGTGAGAATTTCAGGACCTCACCTTTCTAGTCCAGAAAAAAGAGCAAACAAAGCTAGGGAAAACCAAAAAATGAAAACTATTCTCAAAGGAAAAAGAGAATAATCAGTGTTTTAAGAAATCAAAATAAACAAAAATGGAGATAGAATCTGTTTAAAATGCAAAGATACAAGGTTTGATGCAAGAGGGTGAATAGAAAGCAACCAGTTTATGCTCCCATAAAGGAATGGAAAAAAAAAAAAAAAGGAATTTTCTGAGGGAGTGAGCAGCAATCAGCAGAACCTGCATCTCAGACAAAAAGGTCACTGTGTTAAGTAATTCCGTAGAAGAAGGGCCAAGAATGAGAGAACTTAGAATGTAGTAAAGTATGTGTAAATGGTTTATTTCTGCAAGCAGAAGTGAATATTCCTTATACACTGATCAGATACTCATCTGCCCCCATTTGAAAGAGAAATAATAATGAAAATCTCCATGACCACATGAGAGCGTATGATTGTTGTTCTGGGCCCAAGCTAATAAGTGGAGAGGAGCTGGGAGGCCTGGACATGCCATTGCACTGAAGCTGTTGCAATGCTTCCTGTTGTAGAAGCAGGGAGGCTGCTGGCAGATATGCTGGGCTCCACTACAAGAATTGCATGAGCACCATTTATCACGGTGCAAATGGCACAGCCAGGAGAAGGCTGTTCTCACACCACAGGAAGTTCTGTCTGAAATTAATACACAAAGCTGATAGAATGCTGCCGCAATTATTCCTTGCACCTTAGAATCATACTCAACCAAAGTACAGAATACAGAGATTTTTCTAAAAGAGCTTGAAATGTGGTTAAAGCTAACCTGAATGTGGACAACATAAATGGGAGTTCTTGCTTTTCTTGGAAGGAGAATAATAAGCGAAACAGAGATTAAGTGGTGCCCAAACAAATGAAAGGACAATAGGTCATCCTTTTAGGTTGGATAACTACAGAGGGAAAATGAAAGATCATTATATTTTTAGTATCTGGTCCTTTATGTTCTGCATATTTTTTTCCCAACTTGCTCCAGCATCATTTGAAAACACAATGTGTTTCTCTCTTTGCTGCTTACTTTGCATCCCTGGGCCATGCTATTTGAAAAGGTCAATTAGTTTCCTTCTATCATTGCTGTTTACAGTGAAAGGATTGGACAGTGAAATATCTCCAGCCAGAATTTTCTACTGTCTGTGTTTCACTGAATGAAAAGGTAAAAATTTTAGCACTGTCTCTTCCTTAGCAAGTTATGTTGCTACCAATTTCCAACAGATTCTTTATCTCCACTATGATCCATTATTTTAAAGAAGATCACTGGTGTTGCATTGAAAGCAAATTCCTCTCAAATTCCTTATGAGAGGGAAAGTGGTCCATTCAAACTCAGGAATTTAAATGTGAATTTTCTCTCACTAGACTACCATGATGAAAATAGAACCTTCTAAAGCTTTAATGAAAACACACTTCCAATCTGTGAGTTTCAAAAATTCTTTTCCATGTCTGGAGTGAACACTCACTCACTTTAGAAGTGAAAGGGCACTTTTAGGTTAAGATTCCAAACTACATGCAGAAAATACTGTAATGTGAAGCTGAATAGTCCTAAAAAAAAAAAAAAGAAAAAAAAATCACAAATTTTCTCCTCCTAACTATCTTAAAGAAAAGCAAAAGCTAAGTTATTAAGCTTCTGTGTTTGTGTGTGGCACTGAAAAACTGGATTCAGCCATGATTTCCCAGACACAGCCTATAAAAGGATACCTAAATCTGAAGAGTTCAAGAGTCTTTCCTGAACAATTAACAATTCATGATGTGCAAAAACTTTGACAGGCATTCAGCAATTGTATTCAGTATTTTTTAATTACGTGCACTTTTCTACTAACATTCAAGTTCAAATTGCTGTGTTAATTAGCCAAGAATATGAAACTTAACAAGAAAGTATTGCCTTGATGTTCAGAAAGCATAGAATACAGTCTGCATTCTCCATTTGCTTTGAAGAGACCTCTGTGTAAATTTTCAAAGCTTAGGGAGATGAGTTTTCAAAGTAAATGTATGCTTAATGACATTAAAGAAAGTGAAGGCACCAGTGGTGAGTGAGGATATGGAAGAACTAAATGGAAAAGTTTTCAATGTGAGTAAAGGGCATTTTGGGATGAGTCTGAGTGAGAGAAATTCTGTGTGTCAGAGGAGGCAGAACTGAAGTAGAGCATTTTCTGGAAAATCTCTTTATAATTTTGCAGCCTGGTTAAAGAAATATGCCTTCTAAGAAGTAATTAATATCTTTTATTAACATCATGTCTCAGAACGAGACAGTAATTCTCTTTGAAACTCTCTGCCAGAAGATAAATTAGCATGATTGAACTGGGAAGCGTGAAAGCCATAATTCACACGCTTTATTCAGGTAATTATTTAAATTATAGAAAAGCCAAAAAGGAGGGTCTAACATTTTAATATACCACAGAACAATCATGTGTCAGAAAAGTATGCAAAACCCAAAAAGAAGTGTCTGACAATTAACAATTTGGAATTCTTCTTTCCCTGAAAATAAAGAGCACTATATATAATCTGTAGGCTACTAGTGACGCAAATTGATAAATGCTGAAAATAAAAGGCTGCAAAATTTCAGCTCTTCTTTCTATTTTCTTGTCAAGTTTAAGGCAATTTTTAACAGAGATGATTAAAAGGCATCATTGAAATTAATTTAAAAATCCATTTTGATTTAGAATGAAAAGAAAGTTTCAAAGTAGCTAAAGAAAGGGCTATCTACAAAAAACACATTTCTTTAGAAATTTTGAGGTTCTACTTCAAAAAGTAGAAATTAATTCCAGCATGGGATGTCAGAGTTTTTGGCTTGCTATGATTGATTGATTCTGAACTTTTAATTTTTTGAAATGCTCTTACTGGAGGGCTTGGAAAAAGAAAACTCAAATGAAAACTCAAATGGCAATGGAAAATGGAAGTACAGAGGGTCAGAAAAAGCAGAGTATTGTATTGCTGGAGTTTTACTGAGCTGATTAAAGCTGTTTTAGACACATTTTTTCTATACAACTTTGTATCGTATGTAAAACATACGACTTCGCCTAAAGCCTTAATCTTTTGAAGATATTTACTTCCACTGTTTTTGTTGTTGATTTTTTTAAACATCAATATGTTGTTGCATTTTCCCACTACCGTAATCATAAAAATTAACCAAACTGTTAGAGTAAACGAGGGTTAGATTCCCTGTGTGTAACTACTTTCCTAATTATGGTAGTGTCATGAGTTCAAGTTCTTCAGGGCTGTGGCCAATTTAAAGTAGGTTGAACAGCATGGTGAATTCCTCTCAAGTCTATTTACTCCACGTGGACAGTGTTACAATTCTACACCTGCCACTGCACAGGAGGAATCAGGTTCAGGCACAGATCAGAGAGGGAGAAGGCTTTTATGAAAGCTTTCCGAATCCCTACCAACGTATGGCATGACGAGGTTATCATTACCCTTATCTTTTTTTACATAGCTAATCATTTCACAGCTGTCAGAGCAGCAGTTGATTTAAAAAATCAATTTGCAATGTTTTTTTTTTCTATAATAATAGCAATTTTTTATAATTGCAATCTGTGTTAAGGTCTGCCTAGTAGTTAGAAATGTAGTGCTATCATACGTACGGTGAGTTTGAAAATACTGTGAAAGTATAATGCTCAGACTTTGTCCTCAGCTGCAGTTTCCAGTTGTAGTACAGGAATGAACTGTGGGAAGGCTGGGAAATCATTCCTATTCATTCCTTCTAAAGTGGCACCGTGGCCAAAGCAAGGTCTGTGGCAGCACCCAGAGCCTCACAGGAGCCCCATCCTGGGTAAGGCACCAAAGACAGATGAAGCAAAGCATCTCTAAACAAATCTATGCAGTGCTGCTGATGTACTTCTTTTTGGCAGACATCTCAAACATGCATAAACTTAACCGCAGTAAATCCTTTGATAAGCTTATTATCTTCAGAAGCTATTTGATCTTGGAAGGCATAAATGAGCGCAATGAGCGCGGCCATTGAGAAGGCTGCGGAAGCACAGCCCATCAGATTGATAGCAAGCACATCCAGGGATGAGGTTGTTTATGGTCAGACACCCCCTACTTAGAACAACAGTCTCCAGTGCTGAAGTCCTGTTGTTTAATTATCTCTTTTGAAACACGCAGCTCTGTGCTGTTAGGTGTGAGTGTGTGCCATGGCAGCTGGTCTGCTCACTAGATTTCAAGAAAGCTCTCTGCTTTAAAAAGGCTCAAAATCTGTGTGTGTGTGAAAGTAAAAAGGAAGAGATTATTGAATTACTTGTAGAAATTTCCTTATCTACATATGATTCTGTATTGAGTCAAACAGCATTATTATTATTATTGATTATTATTATTATTACCATCATTACTAATTTTAACCCCAGGCCTTTTTAGCCAAAAATCTTTGAAGTCTCACAGGTCTCAAACTTCAATATGTGTTCAAGAAGCTTCTTTATTATTTCCTAGGCTTTGCCCCAGTGAATACCATGGATGTTTTCACAACAGCTGCCTAGGTGCCAGATTAAAATGGGGGGGAGCATTCAGAAAAGCCAATTCAAACGCTGAGCTGATGTTTCTGGATTACTTGACTTTAAATTCTATGTTTTATAATTATTTTAAAATATTACATCGAATAATTACAAACAGAAAACTCATTTGCATTCTCCTGTATTTTTAATGCACACAGCTTTCTTTATTGCAAAATATCATGCTGATTCAATAGCTGAGTAACCTAAATACTGATGTTAGGTGCTAAAAGAAAATGAACCTCATCTTTCCTTTCATTGGATATTTGGCAATACACTTAAAAATCCAAACAAGGTGGATCTGGCAAAGGTTACAGTTCAGGCATGTTTCCCAATTTGAAAATATGATTCAAGTATTCATATGGTGTCAACTGGACTAATTTGCTGATTTATATCAGGCTGACATTTTATGCTAGGGATGTGTCTGCATTGTGCCCAGCAGTGTTAATGCAAAATTGCTTAGGTTGGCAAGCAGGACAGTGACATTACTGGGCTTTTTGCTCCAGCTGACAGCTTTGCATTGGAGCATGGCTGGTTAGCTCAGCCCCTGACTGATGGTGTTCTGAACTTCCAGAACTGGACCTCTTTGGATGGCACTGCATAATGTCCCATAGACATAAGCAGCATTTTCATAATGTTCTGTCATGGACAGTAGAAATATATAGAGAGATATACAACAAAATTTGTGCAAGTACTTTGTATTGCATGGGAAGCATTGGTTGAAGACACATAACCAAAGCTATACTTGAAAAGGTATTTTAGTGCTAGTCAGGCTGTGGAACAGAAGAAATGGAGTCACTATCATTTCGGAATTTTACTCACGTAATTGGACAGCATGTAACCTGCCAGAGGGATAGCAGAGGTAATATCTTAGCTTTGGATGAGGGCTTCCATTCCAACTGCCAGAAATGTCTTTCAGGTTGCTTACCTTAGCTAGACTCACGTGAAATCAACTCACTGTGTTCAGACATACAGATTTCTAATAAAGGAAAATATACAACTATTAGGGAAAAAAAAACTTTTTTATTTTGTTTCCAAAATTCTGGAGCAAACCAAAAGAAAATAAAGCTACAACCACCCTCGTGACAAATAAAGATCTCCAACAATTTGAATGCTAGTAAAACTGAAAAGAAGAATTGATACTTATCTAACCCCGGAACAGAAAGAGAGCAAAAACAATTAAGGAGTTATCAGTATGTTAACATGTATGTGTGTGAACTCGTTTTCTTGAGAGAGTTTTTGCATTTCACTGAAGAGTGCCACCAAGATGGCTTTCAGGAACTCCTGTGCACATGGTCACGCGTATTAGTACATCAATTTGCTGAACTGAAGCTGTGCTATACGTGCTTCACCCAAACTTTTTGAATAGGTTGAATAAGGTACAGCCTATTGTATGACCAAGAGACTGGCTGAGACTAAAATAGTGTTCACATAATTGGATCCCAGCTGTAAACGCCATAATATCAGTTTTTGCACTTCTCTGTCCTGCTGTGTTTGTTATACAGGAAGGGAAATCTAAATCATTTCTTTGTGTTTATGAATTCCCAATGTGCATTAACATTCATTGCAATAAAATGGAAAATGCCAAGTGCTATTTAAAAGCTGCTTTTTCCAGACACGCTACACTTCATATTCGCTCCTTTTTCTTGCAGGCTCTGTAGCCACAGGAGGAACCGTGAAGACAACAGGATGAATAATATACTTAATTTAGAAAATTCTGCAAGCTTTTGCAACTAGGTTTCTAGCATCTTATTGTTTTAAAGAGCAACGTTTCAGATTTTTGAGCTTAGGATAAAAAAAAAAAATGCATCTTCATGTTATGGGAATGTTTTCTCTGTCTTTTTTTTTCCTATCAACTCATGGTAATGTGTAATGTTTCTAGTTTCTCAGAGCTGAAGAACGAAAAACTTTTTTATTTATAGAAGTCTATAAAAGGATCTGATTCATTCTCCAAGGATTAATTATTTGATACAAATAATAACCTGTTCTTTACCTGCATCACTGAGAACCACTGCATTGCTTACATGGGAACAGAGTAGAGTTTATGCTAAAAATCTCCCAGAACCCTGGGATAAACAGAGGTCTGCATGTGGTGGCCAGTAACACAACAACACTGGTTGGAGATCTAGTGGGAAGAATGTGAGAAAGAGGGAAGTTGAATGCCACCAATTCTTTGGAGCTGAGAAATTGATAAGGCAAGAGAACCTGGCATTTATCCTCAGAATCTCTTTGACTGCAGGCAATCACTGCTCCCAGTGGCAAATTCCCAGATTCATACACTCCAGTGTTTGCTACGATTAGGAGTGGAAACAGCATGCTCAGAAATATTATCTATTTGAGGAGAGTGGTTACAAATACTGCAGCTAGGATAGGAACTTTACAGGTAAGGGCAGGGACAGTACTCCAGCTGAACAGAAAGAAAGTCGTGTCAAGGAGTAAGGGTGCCAACAGGCTTGTCAGCTTGTATTTGCTTTGTTTTACTCTCTATAATGTTAAAACTCCCGTTGGAGGGAATGGACAAGTTGTGAAAGCATCAGGATGGAGTGGATTTTCACATCTCTCCTTTCCATTCTTACCCAAGTTCCATGCAATCCTGTTTGCTAGTTCCTTTTCACAGCCATGCTGCCAAATTCTCCTGCTATGGTTACACCCACCCAAGCACAGTGAGTGCAGTCAGTGCAGTTTCTCAGGCTGTACAGCGGGGTAACTGACTCAGCCTGAATTATCTCAAAAATAATATGACAGAGTGAACGAAAAGCAAATGTTCAGAAACCCCACTGCTGTTTTCTAGTGGAGGCTTATGGAAAAGTTGAAGAGGAGGGGCAGAAATAATTAACTCTTCCTTGAATAATGTAGGATAACTTCCTCACCTATTCTCTACTGCCTTGACTTCATATCATTCGAATACCAAAGGTTTGGGGTAGGAACAGAGAGGGAGTTTGGATACTCAGTCAAAGTGGATTTTGTCTCATCAGTATGGCTCCAGAAAGCAAGTTTTAATTTCTATGTTACCAAGCACTTTGCAGAAGCTGAATCTCCACACAAATAGGCATATGCATATATGAACTGCCACCCAAGGAACTGTGAATTGCAAAGTTTTACTCTTTTGGGAAGGATTACATCTGACAGGCAGAAAAAAAGATAAGACAACAGCAAAGCGTTCCTAAACCATTAGAACAATATTCCATGGTTTTTGTTAATGGCAGAGCCTGATTCCGCTATAATGAGAGAAAAAAGCATGAGATACAAAGATAATCAGAGTCAAGCCACAGATATGTAAATATCATAGTTTGATTTATACTGTTCAGCAAAAACATTCGTTTTGCACATTAGCAGCACTGACTAACCCAGCAGGCAAAACCCACAGAACAATTTCCACTACAGATAGCACAACTAGTGAAACATTTGGAAATGTACTACAGCACTTTTCCTGCACTAAGTAAATCCTCGAGAATGGCTGATCCAAATATCTTTGATAGACGGAACATGTCAGCCACAAACCAGTCCACACAAGTGTGCCAGGAGCCAAACACACCTCAAGGTTTTCATCTTAGAGTGATCTAAACATATCCAGTGCAAACACTCTCTAAACCATACTGAAACTGAAAAACCAACAGTAGTGCCCTGAAAAAAATGAGCTGCTTATGTATAAAGGATATAATTATCTAAAGGAGCCAGGTCAATCTAAACTTTAAGTTACAGGTAAAATGCTGACTGTTTGCTATAATAGGGAAGTTATGCCAAAGAAACAACTGACTACAGGAAGAAAAATTCTGATATGTATGATGGCCTTTATAAGCAACCTAAGAGTGTCTGTGTAATATGAACTGACAAGAATTTATGATTAGCAGCAAAACAATCCTTGTGAAATTTGCAGATTGTCCAAGCATGCTGTGCTCCAAAAACATATGGACAATGAATAACTTACAGGGCTAAAAATGTATTGTCAGTACTCTGAGGCCAAAAATTGTTCCTTCCTACAACTTCTACCACAGAGAGATATTGAAAATGCTGTCCTTGAAATAAAAAAAAGGAAAAGTAATGATGTAGGCATACAGTCCTGTTGCTGGAAATGACTGTAAGAGTGATTATGAAGGCTATCATGCATACATAGGACATATACAGATAAACAATTTAACTACCTACTTCACTATAAGTTCTGTTCCTGGCACTGCCACGCTGCATAAACATTGCAATGCAGTTAATACAGTCCTGAAGTTGCTTTAATTATTACTGTACTGTATTGCATTATTTTTTTTAAATGCATGGCTAGCTTTCTAGAAATGAGAACAAATTCATGTAACACTACCAGAGATTGCTTTGTACTTTTAATGTCCTTCAAATATATACATGCTCCATTTTGTTATAGAAAAATATCACTGTGATGGGCTGAGTGGTCACATTACTACAGGCACTGAACTGAAAAAAAAAAAACCCTACAAAAAGTAATAAGCATGCCCTTGAGCACCAAGAGGAGCACATGGACCTAGTGATGTGAGACCAAGCTGCATGACCAAGCAATGTTATGGAATCTACAACCTTCCTGTTTCCATATTCTCAGCCTCTCATAAATATTAGTACAGTTTTTGAGTCTTGAAACCATAATTTGAAATAGGCCTACTTCCACTTTCTTTGATATTGTGGCAAGAATGACTTGGAGAGAGATGTACTTGAACTCAATATCTCCCTGAGTAGGTGAATGTCTACAGGAATGATTTACAAGAAAATACTCCATAATGAAAACTCTAACTAGTAATATTTTCTGAATTCTTAGAGTGTTTGGAACTTTATCCAACCCTCTGATTTGGGTTTCTGTTATGAAGTTTTGTTTTTCTGCTCAAGGAAATCATGTTTATTTTACATTATTACAGGAAAACCACTAAGTAGAGTTGGACATTTTCAAAGAGTGCCACAAATTTTTAACACCACTCCATAAATATTCTTTGAAATGTAACAAAGCATGCATATCAAAGGGAGAGAAAACAGACAGACAGGAGGAGAACTTGGAACTTGGAAGTCACTCTTTGTAGGAAGTTCATTCTTTAAAGGAAAAAAATTCTCTTCCTCACTTTTCCCTGGAGTAAACATTTCAGAGACAAAAAAAAAAAAAAAAAAACCAACAAAAAAAAGCAAACCAAAACCAAAATCTTGCAGTAAATTTGCTTTTCTGAATATCCTTCTGAAGAGATGAGATGGAAAGAAAAAAAATGATCATCTGGTGAATTCATTCTGTTGATTTTAATTAAAATTCCAGATTTTTAATGAAGTAGAAAACCCATAAAGAAGGGAAAATAAATGTCACATTTTTCCATAGGAAGACTGGGTGAAACACTGTGAGAAAAATTGCAGGATTTCTTCAAAGGAGTGAAAGATTTGTTTCTCCTTTGTAAATATGTAAATATATATATGTGTGTGTATATGTAAATATGTGTATATATGTAAATATGTAATATATGTATATGTGTATATATGTAAGTATGTCAACAACAATTGCAGTAATTGCTACAGCTTCTCTAAACCTTTCATTGGTGCTCTGAAAATTCTTCAGATTCTGGCTTTAATCATAATTATTTCTGAGCATTTTGAGCAGAGGCAAACCTGCTGTAGTAACATTTTTTGCACTCTTTTCAGCACCAGACCCAGAGATCCATTCGCATTGTGTCTGCACCTCATCCTCTGTGCAAGGACCAGAATAAGAGGAGAACACTTTGCCAATCACTCATCACTCAACTACAGCAGATGTTGAAAATATCAAGAATCCAGTGAAAAGGTGTGATTTATATATTACAGGAGAGCAGATCCAGATTCTGTGCTGTGCTTGAAATGTAACAGGCAGAATTCAGTAAGCCTCTATTTTAAGAATACACTTGAATCTTAACTTCATTATCGACATACATTTCGTATCCTCAACAAAATAATTAGAAAGCTGTAGCAAGCAGTGAAAACAAAAATTTTTCTAGGAAATCACAAGGAAAGTTTTTACAGATGGAATTTAAACCATGATCTGTGCACAGAACACAGAGCTGTTTTCTGAAACACTTCGTTCAGTAGGTTAAGCCTCTGTCAAACAATTAAACAGTCTTCATAGCATTCAGAAACATAAATAGTATTTGCAGGTAGTTAGTTTAGAAGAGAAAATGATCAGTAAAACACAGGACAGCCAGTATATCTGCAAGAACACAAGATGACTGGTCTTCATAGGAGAAGATAAAGCTTTGTGAGTCTTTATAGCCTAGTATGTTAAGCATCACTTACTGCTGTCAGTTTAAACCTCCCTTCTGAAACAGTGGTATATATTGTAAGCTGTTCTCATTTTCAGATGAAGCAAATAGTTCACAATGGCATTTCAGCTTCTTTTCTCCTCTTTTTTCATCCTACTCCTTCTAAAATCAGTTTATCTCACCATGCTTTCTCCAAGACATCTCAGAAACTATTTCTTCAGATTTATTTAATTTTAGTATCTGGAGGAGGTTTTAAATCTGAAAATGCTGAAAGCCATGAGAACAAAATTATAAAAATGACTACAGGTCTCAGGCTATGAAACATTCCAAAACCACTGGTCTCTTCACTCTACATTCTGGAGCCTTCATAGGGTTTCTGCTGAAAAGAAATGGTGTTTTTTAAAAGCATTTTAAAATGCAAGAGTAGTCTGCATTCAGGGAGCTCTTGTCAGTGTGGAGGGTTGACCCCTGTCAAGCATCCACCTGACTACTTGCTTGATCTCTGCTCCACAGGGAAATAAATAGAAAACACGAAAATAAGGGAGAACAAGTATGATAAATCTTGTGGGTTAAGAAAAGCACAGGGAAATCACTTACAAAATATTCATGGGTATAGCAGACTAGATTTGAGGAATATAACTTAATTTATTGACAGTTACCAGAAATATTTAATTACCCATTTGGGTAATGAGGAATGTCTTTTCCCTCTTCCAGGCTCAGCATCAGTCTGGGTTCCTTTTCTCCCTGATTTTTGTCGCCACAGGTTACACGCAGTCCCTTCAGGGAGGCAATGAGTGGGGTTGTGTTCAAGATGTGGTTGTTTTCCTCTGTAGTTCCTTCTTGCACTTTTTCTATGGGCTGATGTGACTGCATTCCCTTTGGGGGTGTGCTTGCTCCACCATAGAGCAGCTCCTTCTCATTAGGCCATAGCATTCCCACCTCTCTTCCCACTCCCTCTTGGTGTTTTGGGCTCTTCCTATGGTTTTACCAAAGCACTATGGTTTTACCAAAGTGCTACTAACTTAGCTGATGGGCTCAGCTGTGTCATGTGGGGGTCTGTGGTGGAGCTGATTGAAAACAGCTCTGCCCACCCCCTGATCTCATTCCCTTTCCACCCTTGCACCAGTCACACTATGAAAACGAAAGATGAAATATGCCTGCTTCGGTTACATTAAATTGGGTTTGAGCTAAGAAGGCATAGTACAGACAGTTTAGCTTCTACACTTGAAAAGTACCTGAAAAGTATATGAGACCACCAGGCACAGCTACTCAATGGTCTTTGCAGATGCATCAGCTAGGCCTGCTGAACTTACTGAACTGTTTCAATAAAAGCACCTCTCCTGTGAAGAAAGGCTGAGGGAACTGGGCTTGTTTAGCTTGGAGAAGAGAAGGCTCCAAGGAGACCTCAGTGTGGCCTTCCAGTATTTGAAGGGAGTGTATAAACAGGAGGGGGAATGACTGTTTATGAGGGTGGATAGTGATAGGACAAGGGGGAATGGTTTTAAACTGAGACAGGGAAATTTAGGTTGGATATTAGGAGGAAGTTTTTCACCCAGAGGATGGTGAGGCACTGTTCACAGGTTGCCCAAGGAGGCTGTGGATGCCCCATCCCTGGAGGCATTCAAGCCAAGGCTGGATGTGGCTCTGGGCAGCCTGGTCTGATGATTGGCAACCTAACCCCGCACATAGGTTGAAACTAGATGATCTTTGAGGTCCTTTTCAACCCAGGCCATTCTATGATTCTATTATTCTAATTCTATAACTTTAAAACCAGCAAGTAATTTTGTCTTCTATTGAAGACAGAATACTTTGTGGTACTTCCATATCCAATGGGATTTCTCTTGCATCCACACTCACTACTGAGTGTCTTACTGTAGTTCTCGTATATCTGTCCTCACAATTATTCTTACAATGACCTTTTCTATGGAGGCAAGGCGTTGGATGACAAACATCATAAACATCTGCATCCACAAATAAGTTGGAAACCAGTGATTGGTGATGTCCCTAAAGAGTCCATACTGGAACCAGTGCTGTTTAACATCTCTGTCAGTGACATGGAGAGTGAGATTGAGTGCACCCTCAGCCAGTTTGCAGGCACCACCAAATTGAGTGGTGTGGTTGACATGTTGGAGAGAAGGGATCCATCCAGAGGGATGGCAAGATTGAGAGGTGGGTCCACACAAACTTCATGAAGTTCGAGAAGGCCAAGTGCAAGGTCCTGCACACAGATCAAGGCAATCCCAAACATGAATACAGAGGGGATGACAAGTGGATAGAGAGCAGCCCTGAGGAGAAGAACTTAGTAGGTATCAGTGAGTATGAGCAAGCAATGTGTGCTTGCAGCCCAGAAAGCCTGTTCTATCATAGGCTGCATCAGAAGAAATCTGGCTATCAGGTCAAAGGAAATGATTATCCTCCCCTATTCTGATCTTGTGAGATTCCACCTGAAGTACTGTGTTCAGCTCTGGGTCTCCCAAGCATAAAAAAGACTTGGACCTGTTAGATAGGGTCCAGAAAAGGGCAGCCCTCATGATCAGAGGGCTGGAGCATCTCTCCTATGAAGACAGGTGAGAGGACTAGGCTTGTTCAGACTGAAGAGAAGGCTCTGGGGAGATCTTACAGTGGCTTTTAAGTACTAAAAGGGGGCCTATAGGAGATTTAGATTAGACATGAAGATGAAACTCTTCACTATGAGGATGCAAGAGGTACAAGAAGAGGCTGCGCTGAGAAGCTGTGGATGCCTCATGTGCAAGACCAGGTTGGATGGGCCTTTGGGAACCGTGGTCTAGTGGGAGGTGTCTCTGCCCGTGGCAGGGGATTGGAACTAAATTGGCTTTAAGGTCACTTCCAACACAAATCATTCTTTGATTCTATGGTTTTAGGTTATTTTTAGACTCTACACTGTAATTCATTTTGAGGTAAAGACAAAATTAATTATGAGCATAGAACAGACTTCTAAAAATATTTTTCATGTGATCAATATTCCTGAAAAAAAGATGTTGGCTTAGGGGGATGGAAATATGAAGGCAGCAAAAATCCCTGCAGTGTTGCTGTGTTCAGCTGTTGCTGAAAGTTACATATCTTTTGTGTTATAAGAACCTCTGTCTGCTGTTTTGCATGCCAACCATTTGCAGCGCTGAACTAAAATGACAGCAATTTTAATAATAATAATGTAATTACACTTTGAATAATTGTACATATTGTATTGAATTCAAAAGCTTTGACTTTGACTTACAGCAGCAGCAGAAAATGTTTTGATTCTACAAAGCACAGTATGAAGACTTTCATCAGCCTACAGCCTTCAAGCTCATAAGTCTCTTTCCAAAAATAGGTTGACTCCTTCTACCAAATGCAGAACACCTAAATCAAAACTCTAAAGTTTATATGTCTGCTATGTATATCATTCAGCATACTGAGTACTGCAATTAGTCATCCCTTCCTGGTGATAATTGCTAGAAAAAGTTTAGTCTTCAGGAACAACGTGTCTCTCCTCAAAACCCATCAATCATTTAAAAAATTTGCAGATTACATAAAACATTTTACATACTCAGAATCTGTTAAATTTTATTGCTACAGCTAGCCTGATGACCAGAGTTCACTAGCATTTAAGTAATCCAAAAGAATGTAAAATTTTTATGTGAATTTGCTAATTTTATTAACAACAATATTATTCTTATCATGCTTTTGCTTTTTCCTTCATTTAAGCAGCTGAACATCAGATTTAAGTGAGTCATTTGCATTCCTGTTAAGTACTGTTTGATAAGATAGATTTCCCCAGGCAAACATTTTGATTTTATGCTCATTATCTTTATAAACTTCTAAATGTTTATATTTGTAACTAGCATGAATATTAGGTAAAGAACTAAAGCAACCAACTTCTGCAGTTTTACTTCTGCATATACAAACACTTTTGTTGCTGTTTTGCCCATTTTTATTAGTAATGCATTTATTTTTGCTTTTGAATGGAGCACACTACATGTCCTATCAAAGCATAATAATTGTAAGTAATAATCAGGGCAGTCACAGCCATGAAAGTAGCAGTAGCTTCTGATGGCTGCAGTAAATTGGAAAGGATGCTGTGGCAAAACCCAAATGATAATCTTAAAGCTAGAAATGTGGAGAAAAGTTGGAGGTATGGCTTCTCCTATGAGAGTACAATTCCAAGCTTCCTATGAAATTTTCAGCCTCCATCAATCTATCCATATGCATATTGCCATAAGAACACAAGAAAAAAGGTGCCTGGAATGAAACAGGCTGAAATTGTCTGTGTTTCTGTTTATCTGGGGACTTGAAAGGGCTAGTTAATGAACAACAAAGAGGTCTGTTAATTATTGATCACAACAGTAGTGGTGTGTGTGTGCATGATGCAAAAGAAATATGCATCGTAGTGCAAAATTTAAAAGGGATTTTTTTTTTTTTAAAGTTGTATTTAACTTTCTCAGCGAAGTTGATGTTGATCATTCATTGATGTTAGGATGTGATGATAAGCCCAACACTGTTAGGCTAAAATGCTGTGCCACATGGGTAATTTGGGCAGAATGATGTTAAAGCCACTGAGATGAACTAGCAAAGCTAACAGTATACTTTTCAGTTGTTGTCAATCTCGAGAATCTCCAACTAGAAAGCAACAGTGTTAAGATATTATTGTATCAGCAGATTACCTTAGTACTCTTTCTTTTTCAAAGCCATGGTCAGTATCCTGCAGCTGCATTAGATACACATTGTATGGACTTCGTGCAGGAATGCAGGGCAGTGAAAGGAAGGTCTCTGCTGCACAGGATAGGAAATCTCACTGACAGCCTCAACTAGTTGTACAGTTACTTTGTGCTGCTGGAGAGCAGGTATGTTTCACCATAAAATGCAGTGTGTCATTAGATATCATGTGTTTTCCTTAAATGAGCCTTGGAAGCCAACATTGCTGGAAGAAGCAAAGCTGGCCTCGCGTAATCTTCTTTCTGGGTTAGCAGGACTTGCTATTTGTCTTTTTCATACCATTACCAAGCATCCATCTAGACATTGGCTATTGTCATGAAGATCTGCACAGGAAATTATGCCACAGTGCTAGCGAGGAGAAATCCTAAATATCCGGTCATCAAACAAGGTCAGTGCAATGAAGTCTTTTTCATTGCTTTCAAAACAGGCAGCCATACAAGGTGCAGTATTCTATCAGAAGGCGGATTTTAAACAGGGCAATGACATTTCCTCTATTTCACTATAAAAAGCAATGTCAGAGTGGAGCTGGCTTTAACCTGGCATTGAGCAACTTGCAGTAAATACTCAGAATATTGTTATTTCATATATTCCACTAGATAAATGTTTCCAGTCTTACTGTAGCTATTGTTGCTATGGTTCCCTATGATTAAATACATGTTTATTTCCAGAGTCCCTATTCTTGAAGCTACCTCATACGACTAGGAAATGAAAGGAGATGCAGGTTTGAAATCTTAATTCTCCAGAATGGGGGCATATAGGGTCTGCTGATAAAGACTATTATAAAATAATGGCCTCAAATATACTATCAGGTAGTTGAAAAGTGTGATATAAGGCATACGTTAGCTTTGCAATGGAATATCTTGTAATTACAAAAGCTTAGCTCTGAACAAGCCGGTTCATTTATAGAATACATAAAGTGCATCTCGGTAATAAAATGTGTTACTACACAGAGCCTTTTTAGCCCAGCCCATGCCAGTTAGCACAGATTCCAGGAGTAGTATGGTATGCTGTTCTGCTCGGGCAGTCTTGTCCTGATTCAACGTAACTTTCAGTGTTTAAACGCATTCTGAGATACAGGTTTCCTTCCTGGAAGTAGCAGGACTGTGTCACTGTGGTTCTGCACCATCACAAGTAAACTCAGCTCCATGTTACTCTTGCCTCACTGCTTTCAGCACATAAATAAGTTTATATGGAGTCCTGTGGGTGGCCTCATCTGATCCTGTACTGGATGTTAAAAATACATCTATCAAAGTTCAACATTTTAGTGTCCCTCCCAACAAGGCACAAGGCTGCTTCTCTCCGTTTTGTTTTGTTTCTGTCTTTGAGAACAATGCGGGAGGCAGGTCTCCCCCACAGAGCTCCATGAGGACTGACCTTAGCATTTACTCTGTCATCGTCATGGTGAATGCTGCATAAAAGCCCAGCATAGCACACAAAGTGCAAAACCCCCAATTTAGCCTAACCCTTTGGTTAAACCTCTTTCTGCCCTATATAGTTGAACAGTCTACTTAAAATAAATCTCTCTCCATTTGTCTTTTGCAGTACAGGAGAGTTTTCAGTTCAATCTCTTGTTCTTTCTTTTCTGTGCCGTGCTGACCTAAGGATGTTCCACGAAGCAGAATCACATAGAGCAAACGATTTTTTTGTTGGGGCAGAATTCAACCATGTTTATTTATGTTGCCAGACTACAATTTTCTGATGGTCACCATGTGTCTGGCAAGCTTTAGTTGTGGTGTTCTGGGAAGCTGCCGCCTTGCTTTCTCCCAGGCATTACCCTTTGCAGCACTGGGAGACAATGAAAATCCAGCTTCCCTACCTATGTTTTAAAACAGCTGAACTTTTGTTCCTTTCTTATTCTTCCCATACGCATCCTGCAAATGTAGGAACTGCTCGAGGCCGTTCTTCATGCAGACTAAAACTGAGGTGAAACATTTGCAAGAACCAGTGCTGCATGCATTTTCACATGAACTATCGCACTTAGAAACAAATGCTATTTAAAGTGGATTGTCCCAGGAGTCCTTCCTAGTTCGCACAATGCTCTTTCCCAGAAGGGGTTCAATTTCAGGTCTTGAACTTCTCCCACGCTCCTAGGCCTTTTGGGCCAAAGAGTATGGCAGAATCATTAAATCCAAGCCCTAGATCGTACCTGGTGGTCTGATAGATCAGTTTTGAACCATTCAAAAAACAAAGTTTGCATATCCAAGAGGGGAATCAAACTTCCTCAATCAAAAGCTGACCCCCTACTATGCAGAGGACTAGAAGTGGTTCTCTGATGACTTCTGGGAAAGAAAGTAACTGTCCTTCCCAAATAATGCTTCAAAGTAGATGATTACAAAATGCAAGAAATTTTAAAAAGCAAACTGAAATCTATGAGGGTTTTTGTTATCCTTACTGATTTTTCATGCTGTGATTCCATAAACAATCTGGAAGCTGAAGAACTTCAATAGGAATCTGATATAAAACTTGTAGTACTAAAAATCTGCCTTTTGTGCAGAGTGCCCAGTTTTGAAAGGTATTGATTTGTCCTGTCATTGACTGGGGCTGAAGCTGATAGGACATGTGAGGAACATTTAGAGAAGGGTTAAACAGTATCTTGCAGGATAAAAGCATTTGATTTGAAAGTTTGCTTATTTACCTGGTTTTCAAGAATTATCTGGCAAAAATTGAAGGCATGACGCAGTGTGTCTCATCTCCAGTCAGTAGTTGTCAACAGCCAAGGCTGTGCTGATTTATATCTCAAGGAGAACCCACAATGACAATAATGGTCTAAAATCTGTTATTCTCTTCTGCAGTCTCAAGAAAATTTCTTATCAGAGCTTTTAATTCTGACTTTAAAAAGCATTATTACTACTATGCTATAATCAGGAATGTCAAGCATCAGCTATTTATGAAGATTAAGAATATGGAAAATCAAAGAACAAGATCTTACTGTAGCTCAGTTTTGGTAGTTTCAACATTAGCATATACATTTTTAGCATTAAAGACAGAAGTCATGGATTCTCAGGAATCACTTTTCCGACATTTTGGAGGAAGAAGACAAAATCACCCTCAACATCATTTAAAGAGATGATCCGAGACAGCCAGCATGGCTTCACCAAGGGCAGATCGTGCCTGATCAATCTGGTGGCCTTCTATGATGGAGTGATGGCTTTGGTGGACAGGGGAAGGGCAGTGGATTTCATCTACCTGGATGTCTGCAAAGCCTTTGACATGGTCCCTCACCACATCCTGCTCTCTAAATTGGAGAGGACTTGAAGGATGAACTGTTCAGTAGACTAAGAACTGACTGGCTGGACGCAGCCAAAGGGCTGTGATCAATGGTTCTGTGTCAGGGTGGAGGCCGGTCACAAGCGGTGTCCATCAGGGGTCGGTCTTGGGACCGGTGCTCTTAATATCTTCATCAGTGACAGACGATGGCATCGAGTGCACCCTCAGCAAGTTTGCAGGTGACACCAAACTGAGCGGTACAGTCGATACATTGGAGGGAAGGGAAGCCATCCAGAGGGACCTGGACAGGACGGAGAAGTGGGTCCACGTGAACCTAATGAGATTCAACAAGGCCAAGTGCAGGGTGCTGCAGTTGGGCAGGGGCAATCCCAGGTATTTATACAGACTGGGAGATACTTTTTGAGAGCAGCCCTGCGGAGAAGGACTTGAGGGTCCTGGTAGACAAGAAGCTGGACGTGAGCCAGCAGTGTGCGCTTGCAGCCCGAAGGCCAACTGTGCTCTGGGCTGCATGAAAAAAGGGGTGACCAGCAGGGAGAGGGAGGTGATTGTCCCCCTCTACTTGGCTCTTGTGAGGCCCCATCTGCAGCACTGCGTCCAGGCCTGGGGCCCCCAGCACAGGAAGGACGTGGAGCTCTTGGAGCGGGTCCAGAGGAGGGCACTGAGATGGTCAGAGGGCTGGAGCAGCTCTCCTATGAGGAAAGGCTGAGGGAACTGGACTTGTTTAGCTTGGAGAAGAGAAGGCTGCGGGGAGACCTCAGTGTGGCCAATGATCCAATCCAGTACTTGAAGGGAGCGTATAAACAGGAGGGAGAACAGATGTTTACAAGGCTGGATAGTGATAGGACAAGGGGAATGGTTTTAAACTGAGACAGGGAGGTTTAGATTAGATATTAGGAGGAAGTTTTTCACTCAGAGGGTGGTGAGGCACTGTTCACAGGTTGCCCAAGGAGGCTGTGGATGCTCCATCCCTGGAGGCATTCAAGGCCAGGCTGGATGTGGCTCTGGGCAGCCTGGTCTGCTGGTTGGCAACTCTGCACACAGCAGGGGGTTGAAACTAGATGATCATTGTGGTCCTTTTCAACCCAGATCATTCTATGATTCTATGATTAGCCTTCCCATATTGTCTCCACCTTCTAATTTCCATGTGAGTTTCTTAAACATGCTAACAAAATAAAAAAGAACAGAAGCTGAAGGTTTGGGGATTTAAGAATGAGGACCAGGATAAAGCTTGATATCCTGGGGCTTCCATGCATTCAAAGATAAGGTAAGTGACACAGAAAAAGGAATGGTATATCTTCAGTACTCCTGATGGTCAAGAATAAGTAAAGGGAGAAAATAAATTGGAACATGCTTTTGAATTCACCAGTGACAATTCAAGGACTTAGAAAAAGCATATGCAACCGCTGTATTTGTTGGGGAATCAAACATCAAGCTGAGTGGGAGGGAAAGAAGAAAGGTCAGAAGGGGGAAGGAACAAGAAGGGTGGAAAAGAGGCAGGCAACCCAGCAAGGATTTTGCTCAGGGGTTGCAAAGATGCTACAGAGACTTTGCTCAAGCTAGAAATATAGTAATAAATTAGGCTGTAAGCATGAAGTTGGGCAGCACTGAAATCACTTCATCTGGTTAATGACAACCATTAGAAGATAACCAAGGAGTGCTCATCTGTGGGCTGCAGAAAAGCCCACTGATGCTTCTCACCCTGAGCACCAAGTTGTCAGTATGATGTGCTCAAGAGGAGAAGTCCTGTATTGAGGGAGATATATGCACTGTGATAGAACAGAATTGAGTAAAAGATTATTGCCAAATAATACCCGAGGTGTGAACGTTTCATCATCCACTTATTTATATGGATTCTAACCTTTTTAAACTGGTATCACAGTGCCCTTCTCTACAAATCATTTTCTAGTTTTACATTCCCAGAGGATGGTTGTGGGTGAGGACTGTACTTCTCTGTGAGGGTACACAGAGAGCAGCTAATTATTATCATGCACACCTGGCAGAATTTCCATCTCATTTGCTCTATTTTTCTTTTACTTGACTGCAAAAGAAAAGACCTAATTTTAAGCTTAGCCAGATAGACTTCTGAAAAATCAATTATAAGTAATCTCAGTCTGATTTGCATGCAAGTGGCAGGCTTGGCAGACAGTGGATTTACATATTTCCTACTTCTAGCAGATATTCCAGGTTAATGCAGAAAAATACCTCAAGAAAAGGAGATGTCTTTTGTTTTTTGGCTAGATTTTATGATTTTTTCTTTCTCTAAAATGTCTCCAAAAGTTTATGTTCTCCAAAGGAAGATAACCTCAGGATACAGGCAGCAACTAGATTGAAATGGTGGGATCAGGGAATAGAACTACATTTTTAAGTCTTTCAATAGATTAAAAATATTTTCCACCAGTGCTACTTTGAAGAATTCATTTCATACAAATCTCCAGTAACAGAGGATTTGTTGGCTAACACTGACAAAATCTTGATTGGTACAAGAAAAGAACATTTGGGAAAGGTTGTACCTTTTTAGACTTCTCCACGTTTAGCAGTAGTCAGCGATGATTTCTTCCACTCTGAATTTTAATTTGTAGCCTCTAGCTGAGTTAATTGAATCTCTTCAAATCTTTTATAAGATTTAACTGTAAAGATGCTTACATTTCCCCTCGTCCTGCAGCAAGATCTTACTAACAATTTATGGCTCCATCGTTACACAAAGCTGCTGACAGCACATATATATGCTGAAGAACAGAATGAAATTCTCACCACGTAAAAGCTTGGTGTACACCTATTGAGTTTTTCACAGCTATCTCCCCTGTGGCCCCTTTGTTTTGAAAGCATACATATAAGAGATTCAGCTAAGTTTAAAGTGCTTCCATTTAAGATGTTAAAAATCAAATGTTATTTCACCTTCTATCAGAGAAATGGCACACCAGCACTGTGCCACCTAAAAGATGCTACTTGCCCATTTAGCGAAGCTGAAGGTTTGGAATCACAAACAAACCAGTTATCCTGCTGAATCCTTTTTGCTTTACTTTATCATTACGAGACGCAACAGAGAGTGAATGGTGTTTTTTCTGTCTCAGGAGAACCTTGATATTTAAACAAAAGAAAACTGCTTCGTATCTGTGCCAACATGTGACACTACTTCTTGCTGCAGAGTCATGAAAAATTCATGCATTATGCATTGGTTAGGAATGTCATCCTTTCCTAAGACCCAAAAGGCAACCCTTCACTTAAACATTGATTCGGAATAAAAATATCACAGAGATTTGTCCCCAGCATGGTACATTACAGGAGCACAAAGTATCAAGGAAGGAAGAAAGGTCACATTAAAGAGAATGCAAGATGTATGTAGTCTGGCTAAACAGACTAGCTCTGCAGGGCAGAAACTGTCTGATATTGTGATTAACCAAAGCCTTACACAGCCAAGCTCCTACCCAGTGGAGCTTTCAGGCACTTGAACAGCAACAGTACCCATGATTATGGGAGTTACAAGGAAGTCTGAAGCATCTGATTTTTACTGGCATAGCTTATTCCCTCTGATCTTTGTTCACAGCTTACTAGTACAATCATTAGCCCTATTCTTTGCATATTTCTATTGACATAACTGCAGCTTTATACTTGAGAATTTGCACTTTTTTCATTATAGGATCAGACCTAATAAAAATTGTGTAGAGCTCATCTGCCAGTTTTTCTTTAGACTGTAATATCCTACCCTTTGTCATCCATGATCAGTATGCTAGGGAGACCAAGAAACCCTTTTAAACTAAAGAGAGAGTTTGACTGTGTTTAGCTTCTTCAAACACGGTTTCCTTATTCTTGCACTCTTCTTACAAAGACTCACTTCAGGTATTTGGGAATAATAACTTTCCACATTTTATATATAGATCCGAGGACGAAGATCTTATTTAACCTCCAGTAAGCAAAATAGGCCTGAAATATTTCAATTGGAAAGTTTGCTAAGCTACAAAGAACGCTTTCTTACCGACTGTGATGTCTTTTATTGTCTTGTTGGTTGTATGTCTTAAACAATATTACACAGTTAAGCTTTTTGCACTGTTCTTCACAGGGAGGAGACATCTTTGCCTAAGTCCTTTGACTGGAAGTGATGGAATTGTTAAATCAATGCTGCTTTATAGTTTATCTTCTTAGAAACCAAATACCAGAACAGGTATATATTTACACTTCCTATGATTTAAACTTAGTGGTGCGTATTGCATCCTGTCCTTTCCATTAAGACTTTGGTCCCGTGCTATCCAGAAAAGTTCTCTCTCTTCTTTTCTCTCTAAAATCTCAATAATGAGATTTTGTGATATAAGTCAATTTCTCTAAATATGATGAGAGTTTCCTGTCTCTTTGAACCAGGTGTGCCCTCCTTTCAGACTATGCCAAGAGCTTCACAGGTTGATTTACGCGGATGTTGCTGTGATATCACGACCTGCTCCATCAGGCTTCTTTTGGATTGACTGTTATTTGGGCCGGTAATTTAACTTTATATATACACATATATATAATCTGTGTAAGGTTTCAAGTGCACTTCTTTCTGACAAATATCAGATAGATTTAATTATAATGGTGAGAACAGTACAGGACTTGTTAGGAGAGAGTGTCAGTAAAGAATCAAACATACAAGATATTTTTGGCGCTTTCTACCAGAATAGCTCAATGCTTTGTAACGTTATTTGGATTCTAGTTTAAAACTAAACAATAAAATTGTTTGTAATTCTAATCAAAAGCCACGCAATGCTTCTTTGCCCTTCCACAGTGCCTCTCAGATTAAGAGCATCTGCGAATATTTTATAAGCATTTTTCTAGCCTCCTTGGAGTTCAGCTAAATAAATTGCGTGTCTTTGGAGGCACATGTGGAAACAGACTCCAAGCTTAAGTAATGTGCATCAAATAATGTGTTGTTGAAAGCCTGGCTCAACATCCTTTTTCACCATCCCTTGGTGGAATTATTTTGTTACTCTGCTGTCCCCTGGGCGCCGTATCTAATAGTGGTTTTGGAAAAAGCTACCTATTCTTTTAGAAAATGTGATCTTTGAGCTGAATTCCTGTGACTGGACTGATTTATAATTGAAGCAGTTCCAATTTTACATCAACTTTACAAATTCGTCACCTTACAGAAATCAGTTTTGCTACACAAGGAGGGATGCACCCAGTATTTTTTTTAATATTTTTTTTATTTTTTGTGGCAACCAGAACTATTCTAGGCACAGAAGCTGTCAGATTGCAAATATTTAGATGAGACACTGCACGAAATATAACGTGAAAGAATTCTACAGCCTTCTGATCAACACAGTATTCATCACAATCCAACCTTTAGCTTGAGGTCAGGCACCAGTTTGTCACTGTATTAATCATTTTTGTGTCTCAGCTCCAGCCACAGAGAAAAGGGAGTTAAATAACTCAGTTTACAACTACTAAAAATAAACTTGCAGACTTGCTGAATTCCTCCACATTAAAATGTAAACAACTGTCAGCTCTTCTGGAAAAGCTAGTTTTGCCCTGCCTCTGACTTCCCCAGGAGAATTTCTATATTTTAAAAATGTTTTATGCTGAAGATTTGTTTCCATAATTGGGACTGGCCAGTTTTCTCAACAGCAAAATGAAAACTAAACTCTTTCCAACTAAAACAATTGCTACTAGAAGCATGGCACATAGGCCATGTAGAGGATGGTGTGAGCCATTTTGGCAGGGATTACAGCCAATCATTTTCAAAGGTAGGTGTGTCAAGAGGGGCAGATAAATCCATATTTAGACACCTAGTTTAGAAGCACCTGATCAGGCTTCACCTCCCAGAACTCACAGATCCTAGGGGTGACTGTCTGTCAAACCCAGGGTATTTGAAACGGAAGTGTTTTGCATTTTATTCTGGGGGCTAAATTAGGAATGGATTTTGACATTAAAGAAAATCTCAGTCCAAATTTTTAAATGCTTTGCTCAGAATGTTTTTCTTATGTTACTTGCTTTCTGACTTACATCAGACTTGTTGCCTTAAAGCACGCGCTCGTTGCAGCGAGCACAAGTCTCCTGAAAGCTCTGAGGATGCCTGGTGCAAAGGTGGTCAGTCAAACCGCTCATCTAGTGTATACTTCCTCACTATTTAAGATGGCTGGGTGCATCCCTTTCTTAATGCCCCTCCTCAGCATGACACAGATTGCAGAAATTGCATCTATCAGGCATGGATAATAATTATCTTAGAGAACATTCATGGATCATGCATACTTTCTCAGATCTGGAAACTAATGAGTTACTATGTATTGCACTGCCTCTTATAAATGGGTTGGAAATGTCATAAATAGCCGAAGTGAAAGGAGAAAGAATGTTTCTTTCCTTCCTTTAAGGAGAGGATAAAAATGGAGTGAATATAATACAAGGTTAGAATATGCCTTAATAAGCAACACAGATGATATCTTAGTGTAGTGTCATCTGAGATGACTGTCAGTTCTGTGAAAACCTACCAGTAGTAGAGGCTTTACTGTTTCTCCAGTTTCTCTTCTTCTAGTTTCCTTATCATTAGAAACGTATTACTTCTATTAACTAGTCTGCAGACAGAAGTCTTTTTCTGCCTGTCCTAGAAGGATTTGGATGACAGTTACTCCCTCCCTATATGAAAACAGCCTCTCAGTTATTTGAAAAATTATGTCCTCCCTCAACAGTCTCTTTACTTAAAATAACATGACTTCAGTCTTATCCTATAAATCATATCTCCTAATCTGTAATCTTTCTCCTTGCACTCACCTGAGGGCTTTTCAACAGGCAAGTTTGTTCCCAAGCTGTCTTCTAGAGTGAGTCAAATTATTCCCCTGAGATGAAACTAGGTCTGGCTGATGGGAAAGTTCCCTCCTGGAACCGCTTCCTAAAGACAGGTTGGGCTGCATCAACTTAAACTCCTACACCTCCTTTACAGCCCCCACCACTACTCAGCTCATCAGGCACTCGTACCTTGGTGTAGGCAATGTGTACCTCTAACAGAAATGATTCTGGAAGGCTCCAGCACAATCCCATAGTTATTTCAGGCATTCTGAGCAAAAATGATGCAAACTAACAAAATAATGGCTTCTCACTACAGAAAAATTAAACATATATAACTTAATCAAGGAAAAAAATCTGGGGAAAAAAGTAAGTTATGTCTTCCATTTTCAGGGCCTCCAAAATTGAGGTTCAAACATCATATATTGCCTTTGACTGCTAATTCCCTCGGGTTCCTCAGCGTCCTTGGTATCCATTTTCCTTGATGCCAATCTGTGAGATGAGGATATCAGTTTTTGCACATTCTGCACGTTTTATTTAGTTCATAATTGTCATCCTTTTCCCTTGCACTTCTTCTGAGATAACAGGTCTTTAGTACAAAATAATGTTATTCTACTGTGACTGAGAGGAAAGTTAGTTTCCCATAGTTTGGGAATTGCCTCATGATAATTTCTGATTCTCTCATTTTTTAGTATTTTATCTACTGGAGTGTTCTTCAGAACATATAAATGATTGTACAATTCCAGACTTTACGCTAAATCCAGCTAGGCCTTTACTCTATGTCTGACAACAGTAAGCTAGCACTAGATGCCCTGAATAAGAAAATAAGAACAAGATAAACAGGTAATAAATAAACACAGGTAATAAATTTAGAATCCATGGCCAGTGAGGCACTCAAATCAGTCTTACTGTTTAATTTCTTGGAGATATTATGAATACATTCAGCCTTACAATGTGCCAAGTAATCTATGACAAGAAGCTTCGCAACTTAAATAAATTTTCCTTGAAGAACCTTTTTTTTTTTTCTTTTTTTATCTGCCACTGGCTAGCTTTTTTTGTTGTCTCCTCATTCAAACATTAGAAAAGATGTTGAGTGACTTTTAATGCTTCTTTTTGCATAGTGGTATGATAGTTTTTCCTTTTCCCAGGAAGGTAATTCTGATCATCACATGGAAGCTGTCTTAAAGCTCAGATCCTTCTCTTTACTTTCATGTTATTCAGTGGTCCCTTTTCAAGAAAGTTCTCTCATCCTATCTATCATTAAGAGAAAAATTACCTACCCTGGTTGGATAGTTCAGCCATTTTGCATTTCTGCTTCTTCAGATCTTGGGCATATGCCAGCCTCTCCTGGTGGTTGGAGCATCCCGTCGCTTCGTTCCGTAATTCTGTCCACTGACACTTCAGCTTGTGACAGATTCTCTAACATCTCTTCCAACAAAAAGGGTTTGAGTGCAGAAACTTCCCTGTTTGTCCATGGCAAATGTTTTTATGCTTTGCTTATCTATTGGCTCTAACACTTCTCTGGCAAACTTTCTGCTCCTGATGCATTTGAGAAAGAATTTATTATTACTTTTTACATCTTCCCCAATTTTTTTTCTTTTTTTTCCCCCAAAATCTACTTTGGCATAGTTTCAACAGTTAACCTGCTTGTGGCTTTTTCTGGTATCAGTTGGACGGGATTACTTTATGAAGGAAGCCTTGTTGTTCTTAATAACTAAACTTTACCTCCAGTTCAGCTATGTTAATTTTTTCTTTTAGGATATGCAGCATGCATCTTATAAGGGTTTCCAATACCCTGTCTTCAAATAGCCTCTCTGTTACTTAATGAAAATTTCACACTTTGCACCACCTCTTTTACTAAAAGTCAGAAGAATGTTTTTGATTTAAACCCCAGGGGGTCCATCACCCCCAATAGTAGATTCTTTCATGTTCAGTGCTTTTCTTATGCTAGAACTGGGTTTTATATCTAAGATAAATAAGAGATAGCAGCACGCATGTAGCAGTTTCATTAATGCACAAAGCCTTAAATGTTTTCTAGAAAAGAGAAAATTTTTATAACAAATATACTTTCATATATACCTACAGTTGACATGGATACACAAGCATTTTATTTTTTTATGTGAAATAATTAATTGGAACATATTGAGGTAAAGCAATATATTGGGGATGGGTATTCCAGAAATTGCTATCAGCTTTGCTTTACTATGCTGTTATTATTTATTCCAGGCCATGTTTTCCATTCTGACCTTCTATTTCATATAAATTTCATACTCTTCTGAATTTTCAATGAGTCAGCTTTATTTAGGCTTCACAGGCTTCAGTGATGAAAACAAAAAAGGAAAAGGAAAAAAAGAAAACCTATGCAAATATTTGTATTAAAAAAAAAAAAAGGAGAAAAGACATAGTGAGAATCACAAACAGTTTCTGTCAAAATCCTCCTACTAAGCCAAATAATAAAGCCCCTCAGACTCATCTCAGAGTACTATAATTTTGTGCCTTGCTTCCCTTGTTTCATCTAGTCATTCACAAACTAATTTCTTAAAGATGAAGAGCTGCAGAATTTCCAGATTTGTACTGGAAATCCCCGTTGATAATTTTGGTAAAATAAAGTTTTATGTTTGGCTCCAAAATACACAGCTGGATCAACTCCTGTCTTCTAGAGAACATGAACAGTGAGGGAAGGAAGGGAAAAATTCCTTGAAGATTTCTTTTTTGCATTTCTTCTGAGTTCTCCAAGGAGCAGGACACAGATTTGATCCAGTGGAATAATGCACAGCACACATACCCCCAGAACCACGAATCCTGATAAACTTCAGAAGATAGCATCATAAGACCTTCCTTGTGAGGACAGGCTAAGAAAGCCAGAGCTTTCTTAAGGGAGAAGGAAGGGGACAGACTCTTTAGCAGAGTCCATTGAGACAGGACAAGAAGAAATGATTTCCAACTAGAAGAGGGGAGATTTAGATTGGATATTAGGAAGAGGTTTTTTGCAGTAAAGGGGATGAGGCACTGGAACACACTCCTCAGAGATGTAGTGAATGCACCATTCCTGAAGACTTTCAAGATCAGGCTGGACAGGGCTCTGAGCACCTGATTTAGCTGTAGATGTCCCTGTTCATGGCAGGGGAGTTGGACTAGATGGCCTTTAAGTGTCTCTTCCAACTCAAATGGTTCAATGATTCAAAGATTCTATATTCACATGTATCGTTCAGAGTCACACCATTTCATTGCTGCTTCCTAGTGATAGAATTTATCCCAGAGGCACCTCCCAGTTGATGGGAATTTACTGGTGCAGAGGGATCACTGGGAAAGTATTGTCAATTTTCCCTGTCTAGAAGTCATTTCACATCCTGCTTCTTTGCCCACTACAAAACATTGGGCTACTCCCCACTGAATTCAAGAAAACAAGCAGTGTTAAATTGAGTAGACATATGTACGTATGCACATATGGATTTTTTTTTAAAAAGCATCTTTCAAGTATGCAACGTAATGTTATGATAATAGATCACCGTATCAGCTCCAGTGAAAATCAGCATTGTTTTCACAAGCAGCAGTTTCACCTAAACCCAGTTTGATCAAGCGTTCAAAGATCTTTCTGGCAACACTCATTAAGGTGCATCAAACTTCTCTTGTCAATTTGAGTTGATTCAGTGGAGTACACTGGATGCAGATAGCAAATATAAACATCCTTCTGTGCTTCTAAATGAGATTTTCCAGATTCAGATGTCATCATTTTTGTCAGTTCAGATTCTGACCCTTCATAAAAAAACAGTTAACCCCAAAACTTTGTAAGTATTTTTTATGAGTATTAGATTCCTTAAAATACTAATGAAGAAATATTCCCAGATGCTCTCTTGCCTTTGGTATGTCACAGAGGTTTTGATTTCCCTCATTTTTTGCAAAATTTAATTTTTCTATAAAGTAGGAATCAAAGCTCTTTTTATTGAAAAACAGATGATTATGCAAAGCAGTTTTTCATTTTGTGATTTCTTTTGTGTAATATAATCTTGAATGTATTTTGTTTTTTAAAATTCAAATGAAATTAAAATCTCCAAACTGTTAAACTCTTGTATCTCAAAACTATAAATATATCAAGACAATCTTAACAGAAACCATTAAAGACCAATTGAGAGCAGCCCAGAGGGCATGAATCTCCAGTTGGCTGGACATCACTGCAAAGAGAAAGGGGGAAAGTTGTTTGTGTCTTTGAAATTTACTGCCAGAACAGACCCAGCAGACATAAAACAAGATGTTTAAAGAGATTTTGGCAGGCTGCTCTGAACCACTTTATTATTCTACTGTAGTTGAACTTTTTCTTCCACTCTCCTTGAGGTTTTCCACTCCAACATGACAAAGTGAATAGCAGTAAAATAGCACAATTATTAATGTAGGTTCATAAGCAACAGAAAACATGAAAAAGTATAGAATATTGGAAATTATCACATTACAAGTTCATAATTAAGAGCTACATCCTGACAAGGAGTAGATAAAATACTTAGAATTATGCAGCATTTGAAAGGAACGCACCAACCAGGCTCCAGCAAAAATAACAACAAATAATAACAGGTTCTCAAACCATCCACCTAAGAAAAATCTCAGTGATACTACAGGTTTTCCTTCAGTTCTTGGAATGCAACTAAAAAAACAACTGGCTTCTACCTGAGGCACAAATTCTCAGACAGTAAGTTAAGAAAGCAGACACAGGTGATTTGCTTTGATTCTTTGCAAACCTATTTGAAGCCCATATCAGTTTGATATGACATGGTACCTGTGCTTGGGTAGGTTGCAAACCACAGTTACTAAGAGCAGAACCAAGGATATTTAATCCAAAAGGTTGAAACATGCAGTTGGTGGAAAAAAAAGAAAAAAAAAAAGAGAAAAAAAAGAAAAAAAAAGCTTTCCTTTGAAGTCCTGAAATAGTTGCAGATTATTTATTCCCAAACACAGAAATTAGTCAAGAGCAAAACAACAAGAAGTCACATAGTTTGCATTTTTAAATTCTTTTCTATCGAAATTTCACAAAATGAAACTGTGGATCATTATTTATGCTTGTATTGAAGCTGAGCAAGATCATGCTTTGGGAAAACAAGCAACAGTTCCCCTAGAACATGCAAAATTTACATAGATGTAAAAATATGTGATAATATAATTACATGATATTTTGTACTGTTTTATGTAAATACATTTCCCTTGTAACTTTGGTTAGATATGAAGTAAGTTTACTTAGGTTCTTGAGATTACAGCTCTAATATTAACAGAATTTAAGGTATCTAATTTGATTATAATAATGACTGCTGTCAGCAAAAAAGATAATATTTTCTATTAAATAATCAGACAGAACAATGTCTTTGTAGGAGCCAAAACATACAATATTGCATAATTATCTCAGGAGATAATCAAGACAGTTAAATTTAAAATAGAACTTAACCTTCCCTACCTACTATAGAAATTTGTGAAGCAGTGTCTTTTAATACATCCGCTTAATGGTTTTCCTTATGCGTTCAGAAAGCACGCAGATATATCCTACCAACAAATTCTTATCTATCTGAAATTAATCCTCTGAAGGACCATCATAAATTTAACCACAACAACAACAGCTGAAATACTTATTTTTATCTTAGTTATCAAGTGGCTTGTATCACTTTAGATGCCTGTATGTATTCAAATATTTATCAGCTGTGATGGTATTATTTTTGCCGGATGCATAATGAAATCATCTATCAAGCCACAGTCATTTCTGCATCCATGCCAAAAGAATTCCGCCCATGGAAAACAGTGAGAAAATACCAAGCTTCCTTTTTCTTGGAGGAAAAGAAAGCAACTTTCCGTCTTGCTATTTTTTTTCTCTCAAGCAGATGATACACTGGGGTGACTGTCCCATAAGGGAACCAAAGAGCAACTGAAGAGAATTAGAGTATTGCAGCAACTCATATATACCATGGGATCAAATACAATTGTCAGGGAAACGAGTGGCAGCCCTCACTTGAAATTCAAGCTGTTGTGCATTCATTAGGGTGCCTCAAGACAAACTAATGAGCAAGACAACTGTGAAGCAATTGTTCTCCTTAAATATGGCAAATAAGACCAAAGTCTTATATACAGTGCTGGGCTTGTTTTGAGAGCAAACAATCTTTTTGGAGAGGCTGCAAAGCAGGTTACTTTTGGTTTTATGACTTTGAAAAGACTTATTGCCTTAAATGCACAATGCATATTCTAAAATGACATTACATTCTCCATCTCAAGCTTGCTTGTGTCTAGAAAATCAGTATGTAATTAACCTCCTTAATAACACCCTACAAAGGAGTTTATAGTTAACTTTAAAAAATTTTCCTCCTGTACTACCCACACAAAAATGAAGTTGCTGATGATCATTTTGGTCTTTACATAACGTTTGGAAAAGTTAAGGAAAAAAGTTTCAGAATGGATTATCCTGTGCAGTTTGACTGAAGTAGGAGTCTCACAATAGATAATTTGCAGGCCTTGGCTCTTTCACATGCATAAGAAGGACTGAAATTTCAGCTGCCTAAATTTAATATAAACTAATGTGCACACTTCCAACAAAGCCCATTTGCCACTACAGTAGGGAAGTTAAATCAAACCATGGTTTTATTTATTTGCTGGTGTATATCACAAAGAGCAGCACGTAAAAAAATAGGACTCCATTAATGTCCCTATAGAACAACAACAAAAAAAAGATGGAAAAAATAAAATGAAAAGGAGACAAAATTCAAAGAGCACAAGCAGTATCTAGACCATTTTTCCACTTTACACTAGTCCTCTAAAGCTGAAAGCACTCATCTGCACGATAAAGGCTCATGTATAGGAATAGATTTTGCTGCTAGTTCCATCAAGAGCCCAGTAAACCCATGTGTTTGGTGCTTTCCATTTCAGTGAGCACATGGGAGCAGAACTTCTTTGCTCCAGCCAGAGGCCGGATTTGTCTTCTACTTTTCATAGAGTTTTGACAACAAGGAGATTTTCCTGGGTTTCCAAACCCAGAGAAGGCAAAAACTGGTTCGCCTTTCCAACTTCTCTTAATTGTTCTAGAAATACAGAGAAGATATATTTGTATTTTAAAGCATGAAAAAAAAATGAGAGTGCAGAACTTGAAGTGGCACATTAATAAATCCTGTTTAACCAACATAGTTCATCAGTCCCTTCACTTTCATTTAGTGAAAAAAGCCAGAGCAATCTCTGCAGCTGCTACTTTTCAAGACAGCATTTCAGAGTAACACATCCATCAATGTGTCTTACAAACTTATAAATGTTCCGAAGCAACGTAAAGGAACAAATCATACAGTAATAAATATGTCATATCATATTCAGAGCTGAGTTTTGTGAATATACACTGCTATTGTTTTAAAGAAATCCTGAGAACACTGTGTACTGCTGCTTTTCTTTCTTTTTTATTTTTTTTTTTTTTTACAATGTAGACCTCAAGCAGAATTTGTTTAATTCTCTTTATCTGCATCTGTGTTATCTTGAGATAAACAAAGAAAAAAAGTTCCCTTTTGTCATTATTGGCAAAGGAGCATAGCATATATTTAATTTAATTATAGATAATTAAATAATGATATTTAATGGTTGATATAACAGTTTTACATTAGTTTAAGTATTTAATAGTAAATAATCAGTTATAACAAGTAATTTATTATTTGATTGCATACTTTCAGCCCAAAAAATGCAAATCTATGAAGTTCCCAAGTGCACGTGACCTCACAGAAAAAAAAAAATCTAGAAACCTACAAATTTAATTTTAAAACAACAGAAAATATTAAGTAGTAATATTAGTAAAGTTGCCTTCTTACATCAGAACTGAATCAAATCACAGGCAATGATTTCACACGGCCTGAACGATACAAACTAATTCTGATCTTGAGAAAATCCCATTTTCATTATGTCCCAGTTCCTCATCTGTCTACTGGGATAGAATCTTTCAGAAAGGTAATTGAGAAAAATACATTAAAACCTGTGAATGACTGCAAGATACATATATTCACCTCTGTGATGGCAAACTTATTTATCCTGGTAATTTTTCTCTTTAACACATTTCTTGTGTTTTTTCTTGTAATTTTTCTTGTATTTTTTCTCTTTAACACATTTCTCCTGGCCTTTTTGTTGAATATTCTCTTTTAGTTCTTATGCAATAGCTACTGCAATGATACATTAACGCTATCCAAAAGTACAGACTTTAGAATCCTACCAGAGGTGTGATCATCCCTGCCGTGATAATCTGGGCAGGAATGTCAGTCCGACCTCATGAACCTCATCTCTGCTGTATTCAAAATGAGAATAGTCCCAGATTGAAATCTCATATCTGAATATACCTGTTCTGTGCTTGACATAAAAGGATCTTGTGAAAAGCCACTGCTGTGAGTGACTACAAAGTGAAGTTATATTATTAGGTTGGGACAGTCTGAAACACAAATGCAGGCTGGGCAACAAAAGTGTTGAGGGCAGTCCTATGGGGAAGAACTCAGGGTGTTGGTGGATGAAAAGCTCAACATGAGCCAAAAGATGCCAGATGACAAGAAAGAAACCAGGTCTGCTATCAGTCATTCTGTCTATTCCTTCTTCCAGTTAGATAATTGGAGCTACAGAACTATAGTACCTAGATTGTGTGTGCATCTTTTTTTTTTCCTCCCTCATTTGATCTGCATTTAAGCACCTGAAATCTGAGAAAAAAGAAGTATGTGATGTTCCCCCCCCCCCCTTTTTTTTTTTTTTTTGCATTATTTAGGAAAGATAAAACTCATCTGGGGAAGCAATGTTCTACACACAGTGGAATCTATACTTTGGGTAGTCTCATGACAGTCTTTATCCATCAGACACATTGTCTGATTATTATTTTATTTCTTTCAAACTAGGTGAAGGGTTTTCTCAAAACAGAACGAGAATAAACGAGGACAGAATTTTGTCAGAAAATGACTTCCTGATCATAAAGCTCACTAATAATTATTGTTCTGAATCAGCAAGCAAAGGTCACACAGTTGGTGTCTCTGCTCTCGTGTATTAGGATAAATACCAATAGAAGTGTAAGAGTTGTTTTTCATAATTAGGCAACAGATAGATGTTCAAGCATCACAAGAAATAAGAAGAAATATTTATATCACTTAAACATTTAGTTGCTGCACAAGTTAGAAATTAAAATTAGAAATTTGTTGCTAAAAATAAGCCCTAGAATCACAGAACTGTAAGGGTTGGAAGAGACCTCCAGAGATCATTGACTCCAACCCCCCTGCAAAGCAGCCCCCCTACAGCAGGCTGCTGTAGGCGTCCAGGCTGGTCTTGAATATCTCCAGAGGAGAATCCACAACCTCCCTGGGCAGCCTGTTCCAATGCTCTGTCACTTCTCAGTGTGAAGAAGTTCCTTCACATATTGGTGCACAACTCCCTATGGTCCAGTTTCCCCTTGTCCTGTCCCCATAGACTGCTGAAAGGAGGTTGGCCATGTCTCTTTGACTCCCACACTTAAGATTCTTATAAACATTCATCAAATTCCCTCTGAGACATCTTTTCCAATGGCTGAACAGGCCCAGTTCACCCAGCCTTTCCTCATTAGGAAGATGCTCCAAGCCCTTTATCATCTTTGTGGCCCCATGCAGGACTTTCTCCAGGAGATCTGTGTCTTTTTTGCACCAGGGAGCCCAGAACTGAACACAGTACTGCAGGTGAGGCCTGTCACTTTATTCCTGACTGTATCAAGATGCAAATGCACATGCAGGGAGGAAGCTGCACTATAAATATGAGCATAGATTTCTGCTTTTCACAGCTGTCTTTCTTCTAGAAGAACTCTTTCCCTGACCTAGATGTTCAACATAATAGTTAAGAAAAGGAGACTAAATTGCTCTTCAATTTAATAACCTATTCTGAAAGTGGAGGAAATGGATTTTGTCTGTAATTTCTGATTTTTTTAAAATAGCAAAAATTTTTGTATAATTCCTTAATATAAATACCTCCATGGAGTAAATACACAAAGCTTCTTTACTACTTAAAACAGCTATTCTTGTATTACTGTAAAGCACCTTGCGACATTTTTTACTAGATTTCTGCCAAACAGCCATAACTCAGTTACATGAGCTTCAATATAAAACTGAATTATTTTAATCACATTAATGTTCTATGCGGTTATTAAATGGTCCTCCTTTCCTTCTCTGTAGAATAAATAGAAGTTAAACTGCTAAAAGAATCATTTGAGGATATTATGGAGAATTCTCAGCTGATGCAAACAGGCACAGATCCAGGCTTGGCCGAGTAGTTTCAGTACAATAGCAGAAATCTAACAGTCATACCACCTAGCCTAGGTAATTTAAAGTCATTGAGCATGAATCTGAACAACTAATCAGCAGAATGAATAACTCAAGTGTTTGATCTGACTTTCTTATTTAGAATTCTACTGTGTTTTGTTTATTCTGAAACCTAGAGAAGAAATCCTAAGAAAAGGCATGTATAAACAGTTTATTATGGTTAAAAATATCCTTTGAATGAAGAAATGTATTTGATCTCTAGCAATAAAAGCACCATCAACAAATAAAAAACACTTTTTTTCCTACCACATAGCTTAGAACTGATTGACAGATGCTGCTACACGTCAAAGATGGTGGTGGTGTTTGTGCACTCTATAAAAGCACATATTCCCTTGTCCTTTGATAGTCTGATTTAATTCTTTTGTACTGTATCTCATTAGAAACTATATACTCCTGCAGGTTCAGATCAGTCTAGAATTTTACTGCAGGCAAGAAAGCTTATCCCTGAATAATTCTGAGTAGCCAAGGGAATTTATGAAAGTTTGTACTGGGTAAAATTAGCAGCTCCAGCTTCCAGTAATCTTGTCTCTCTCTTTCCCTAATATAAGGGCCTGATACATCTTAAGCATCTAAAGGAAGACATCACCTTTTATGCTCTGAATAGTTGAATGTGAAATGACCACTCAAACATAGGAACACAGGGAGGAGTGCTGCAACTAAATGCCCAAGAGATTCTTCAGGCCCTATGGGCCAAGCTGAACCAGCAGCTTCTGGCCCCTGTGAGACAAGGCTCCTAACTACCATCTCATGAATGCTGCAAAACCATGGCCCTGCTCAAGGACGAGGTTGCTCCCACGCAGGACTAAGTACAAAACAGGTTTGTTGTAATTTTCCAGGGAACGTTTCCAAACTCAGGAACCTGCTTTTGTTGCAGCTCTTGGCAGCTGGTGCTTGTGAAGCTGTTGGCAGTTAAGGCAATGGCTACAGAAGCTTAGAACCTCTAACAAGCAGATGAGTAGAAATATCCTGTAATTCTGCTGTGGCTTCTGCTAAGCTTTGGGAGTTTTTGTTACAATGAAAAGTAATAATTATGGTAAACTCAGAGTACTCTGGCATTTTCAACATATTATCCATATCATACTACAGTCTTGTTTTATGTTAGAAAGCTGTTAAAATTTCTCAGATTATACTGCTTGATAAGTATGAAGCCAAACAAAACATTTGAAAAGCAAATTGTTTTCATCACAAGCAAATGGAAAGAATTTCCCAAATATGTCTAAAGCTATCTTCTACATTTCTCATCTTGTGATTGTATTATTGCATACAATGGGAAACTGAGGACTAAACCTTTAAAGCAAGAAGTAGAGTGAGACATTTCATGCTGTCTGTTACACATATCTCTCTGATACTAAGCAGGAATAAAGAAAATGACTTTTCAACGTACACGGCTCCTACTCTCCAGCTGGAGAGAAACACTTTAATCCTCAGTACAAGCAGAAAAAAAAAGAACAAGGAATAGACTGTGAGAAGAATTTTAACACTTTTAAGCCCTTGCACAAGAAGTGGGGGAATTGAACTTGTTGGTGCTACAAAGAGGGTTTCTGTACCAAAAGAAAAAGCTAAAGATTGCATAATTCCTGAGTAGTTCTAAACTGATGTAGCTGCTGTCCACAGTTTGTTAGCTTCAGGAGTGGCTGTGAAATGTTGTTCTGTCTTTTAAACATAAATGAAATGTAGATGGACAATGTGTTTCAAAGCACGGCAGGCAAAAGAGGGTGAATCCTGAGAAGGATTTGGCTGACCTGACATCAAAGAACCAACCTTGCAGTTTTGCCCCCTCCCTGATGGGTGGTTTGTGCTTATCACAACATGCTTCAAAAGAGCTACTGGGAAGGAGAATAATAAATGGGCTACACTAAGTTGAAGGTCAACTCTGCAATGCATCTATGTGTTCCTTACCTTTATTTGTCTACATGGGCAGCAGGGTGACTTGCACTGTGACATCCTTCCAATCTGCATAATTCTTTCTCACAGAAAGCAGAATATACAGGATGGGGAAGAAAAAGATAAGAGTCTTCATGAAGAAGTAGTTCCATGCTGTGCTGAGAGACTAGAAAAATTAAAAGGTTTTTTTTTCCTCTGTAACAGCAGGCAAGATTAACTTGGCTTTTATAATACAGAAGAGAGCCAGACCTCTAGAAGATTAAGGGATTTGCAGATGGGCATAGAACAGATAAAACTTCTGTAGAAGAGAAATAAAAAGGGAAGACAAACTAAAGTGGGGAGGAAGGTTACATGCTCTTCCTCTATCTTTTAATAAATCACAGAAGATCCATTCAGTGAGGAGATGCAAGTCTGAGAGTGCAGTCACGACAGGGAAAGCAACAAGTCTAACACTATCACAGATATTTATTAACCTTGAAAGACTTCTTTGTGCAAATAATAGACGTGAAAGCAAACACAGAAGTGTTTATGGGTTCCAAAACACTATGAATTAAGAAAGTATAAAGGATCTCATGTAAACACAAAGACATCACTGAATATATTTAAGTTTGGGTGAGCTGAAAGGTATTTAGTTGCACTTTGTTTTTCCCCACTATTATTCTCCACTGGGAACACCTGCATGATTCTAAGGTTGTTCCAAAGATGGATTTACCAACAATAAAAAAAATAGTATTGTCTTTGCAGACTGATGGTACAAAACAGTTCAATCTAATTTCCAGCAGCAACTCCCAAATCTTCTTTGCACGTTACAGTAAAAGATCAGACTAACAGGCATGCTAGCTCTAACACAATTTACTCTGCTGTTGATTTCATGTTTTTCTCAGTATGCTGTTGTATACAGAAGACAATATCCTATATTTTTCATTTTTTTTTCTGTTTGAAAAACTAGACTGACATGCTTAAAAGATCTAGCCAGAAAAAAGGGCATTATGAAAGTGATTAAGACTCCATTGGTAATCTATTTTCAGTTACTACTACCAAGAATATCAAGACACCTACGCAGTAAACGAACAGCTCCAAGACTAAGACATATGAATACTCTAGATACCACTGTAAACAGGATATGGAACTACGGTGAAGTAGATATAGTCCTGTCATATAATATAAATGGAAACAATATGATCGTTACTGAATACTTGAAATAGAATGACTATATAATTTGCTTGGAACAAATATTAACTTAGTTGAGCCTCTTATGACTCTCTTTCATTTCATTCTTCAGTAAGCCATATATTCCCTACCACTTGGGATTTATGGAGTCACTGAACAATGTGTGACACTGACATAATTCTAAGTATTTCTCTGATGCTTGCCAAATTATTGATGCCTGTCAACTCAGTGTTTATTTCAAAGAAGAATTTTGACATCACAGATTTAAACTCAAAATCAGATTAGGTTTGAAAACTGTGTCAACAAAACATAAGCAGTAAAAAAACAAAACACGAGTCAAACATAACTGCTTTAAGGGTGGCCAGGACCACAGCCTGAACAAGGACTGCATAAGACAGAACAATTTAGGATTTAAAGGAAATAAGTATTTGCTGGATGGTTTGCATTGCTCTGAAAGACTGTGATTTCTACACGTTTCTGAACTTGATTCTTTTGAGATCATGTCAGAATATGTTTACAATGCTAATAAAATACACTCTCAAGTTTTCCTTAGAAGAAACGGTACTCATTTTACAGGGCAACCTGAGATGGTTCTCTCTTATTTCTCAAGTGCATGTTTATATGGAACAGTTAACAAAATTAATTTTGCAATAAATCTTCAGTTTCCTACAAATACCTGACTGGGAACCTGTATACAGAGTAGATGCAGTGAACTAATGAAAGATGTAATGTTAAGACAGTTTATTTTAACTGGTGCAAGTTTGTCTGTAAACGTTTATTAGTTTTGTTGCATCTCTCTTTAGAAAAATGCTAACAAACTTCTCTTGCATCCCAGAAAGAAACAGCATCACACCAAGTACTTACTCACTGTGTACTAACACAGAAGAACCAGATGCAAACAGACTGCTCTTCTGGCTGGTTTCTGGCAGCTCACAAAACACAGAACATACTGAGATCCACCACTACTCTCACAAACTACTTAAAAGTCGAGCATTTAACCCTAATGTTTAAATATCTGAGTTTATTTTATTTTAGTCTATTTTGGTGCTTGTAGCTCCTAACCTAAATTCTCTCCTGGAGCCTTGAGCTAAGTGAGGCCCTGAGGCTCCCCTATACAGGGCATAGGGAACTAGGTATGCCAGGAAGATGTAATTAATTACAGCTACCTCTAAAAACAGTACTTGGTCATAAGAACAAAAGCCCCAGATTTCCCCACTTCTCAAGGGCTGTGGGAACAGTTCATTTGGAGATGGTACTGCAGAGCTCTTGCCTACATGTTGCCATTTGAAATGCAGTGGTAAAGCTTCAGCTGGCCCTCCCCTACCACAAAAGTGAGGGAACCACCTCAGAACTCCCCAGTCAGTGTTATATGTTGTTTAAGGATGAATGTCTACTTTCCCTTCTAAATATTACCCTGCTATCCTTAGACATGCAGTTTATATAGTCACAAATTTTAGGAAGTGACAACTAGTAGGGAAGATAACAGCCTTTTCCAACCTTAGGCGTTTAGTTGGCAGGTAGTGCCTAAAATTACTGGATGTGGCAGAACAGAGGCCTACCCACCTGCCTCTTGTTCACAGCCCTTCAAAGCTCGTGTAGGAAAAACAAAATCAAAACTTACAGGCCAATCAAATGTATTAATAACAAGCATTTTGTTGCAGATTTTAGAAGATGTATAACTCCTGCACATGCACAGTGATACCTTGCACTTTCATTAGAGTCACAGAAGTTGTGTAGACCTGGGTGTCCTCAAAAGCACCAGATGCAGGGTAAGGTATGCATACCCTGAGATGCATAGTATGTGGATAAAGCGAGATTGGACTTGTGATAGTACTCTTTTCCTTTACTTGACTCTCCATCGTCTCTGAGTTTCCACATGAAAAAAAGACAGCAAGACATGATCAGTGAGAAATGTTCATTCTACTTCAAAAGCTGTAAAAGTCCAGGAAAGTTTGGTATTCCAGCATGTTTTCGAGAACTCTTTTCTCTTCTCAAAGATGAGAAATGTTTAGAGACAGATTTCTCCAATTCTGATCATGTAAGAGTATCTAGAAAAATGAGTCACCTGTTTCTGCAATGACTTACAAACATCTGTTCCAACTATCTAATAGATTTGATAAGCAGTGACATCCATGTGAGCAACAGCTTCCAGCAACTTCTCCATTATTCAGGTGTATTTTTACTTGAACTTGCAGGTTGGGTATATTTAAATTAGTATTTTCAGTCAGCAAGGTAGTACATGTTCCCAATCACCCCCACTCACCATGGTTTGATTTCTTGCCAGTTGAGGCTGGACCTGAAGGCATGCTCTAGAACAACATCTGATCTGTGGCTGAAGTGGGTCAGAATTCAGCCCATGAGGCCAAAATGCAGATAAATCAGACTAAAGTCCCTTGATTTAGCAGATCATTGAGTTTCTGGAAACAAATATTCCACTCTTTCATCCTATGAGACCCACATCAGTCGATGTTGTAGGCATTACCCCTAGGTTTGCAAGGAACTAACATTCATCAAAATAAACTCGCTTTCATTTGGCAAATGTTTTGTTGAAGAAGTTAAAATAACCATTCTGCAGGAATGTATTAAGTAGCATTTATGTAGTGGATCAAATTTGAGTCAAAGCATTTTATCTTCTTAATTTCTCTTTGAAGGTGGTTAAGCCATTTAAACTCACATTTGCGTTTCTCTACTGTCAAACTCTACTGCACTCTAGCATATAAATTGTAAGTCTGGATTTAATTCAAATCAAACTAAGCAAAAGATAAGCAGATATTGTTTAAAGTGATTTACCTCTTTTGCCACCAATCTCAGACACTGGATAAAAATTTAGAGTTGTTATCCAGGATGGATTACATGAGGATTTGTAGTTTCACTTGAGAGGAGGCCTCATGCCTCTGTCATCCTCCACTGCCTGTAGAACAACTCATTATAGAAGGAGCCTCATAGAAGCATAGCTTCCTATCATACTGCCATGGCCTCTGTATTCATCTTCATCATGAAAAGAATCTATATACAAAGATTAATAAACATATTTGTTACCACACAGAAGGAATTTGCTTATCAGGTTAATTTGGTGCACGAAGGAATCGGTTTCTGAAAGACTTCAGGCAAAGCTAAATCTTATTACAGGTTTACAGAGAAAAAAAGCATAATAAAGACAGCTTAAGTTCAGCAGCAACAGATTATTATATTGCTGTTCTGATAGTATTTAAATAGAAGATATTTGCAGTGTAGTGACAACACTGAAGGATGGCACAATGGTCTTAGTGTGCCTAAAAGCCATCATATCCCTATGTTTAATCTTTATGACATACACTGTTGTAAGTGCCAAATAACTTCTGGAGAGCAATGCAAATCTTGACCCAGCCTAAAGCATCTGAATTTTAGGAGCTTGTTTCTCCAACTGATCACTTTAGAAGTTATCATAATCACTTTTTTGTAGACAAAAAAGCAACGCTGATTCATACAACAGCTACATACAACTGTTTGTCTCCATCACAGCAATTTCTAAAAGCTCCAGAGAGAAAATGCCTGTTTTTTGTATTCATGGAAAAGTTCAGCTCTATGATACACCTTGTTTATGCTTCCTCCCTGCCCTGCCACGTATTTAAACAAAGCGTCCTCGAATGAAAAACAAACATCCTAAAGAAAACCACTTAAAAATGAATTCATCTCCTCAACTATCCAAGCCTGGTCTTCAGTGAAACTCTGTCTTGTGCCATATTAAATTTCCGATTGAATTCCATAAGCTCATCTTGTTAAGAACCTGGAGAAAAGTTGTTCCACACTTCCAACATTCACAATACCTTTCTTCTATCTAGACTATGATGTCTAATACAACATTGTCTTATTTTCTTTGGTAAGAGACTTCATTTTTCTTCTCTATATGGCACCAAAAAAAATCTAAATCTAACAGGAGAGCTTAAAAGAAGAAAACTTAGAGGAGAAAAGTTATGTTTTGATGCAACTGCCAAGTTGTAGTTGTTTTGTTGTTTTTATTTCCCAAGAAGGGACTGGGTTCAAGATGACGAAGAAGTATAAACAGAGGTTGGCAGTGTTCATTAATTCTGAAAAAGTATAACTGATTCACTTCCTGCTGTGTTTTACAACTGAGCATCAAATCCTCCCTGTCTTTCCACTCCCTCTCCCCATACACACATAAAAGACAGATAGACCACTATGGTCTTGTTATTAGAAAAAGTGAAAAGAATTGGTGATATTTGAAATTGCATACATCAATATTAGCTCTGAAAGTATCTTTAAATCCCATAGAGTTTATAAACCTACTTCTGAGCTTGTGACTTTGCCCAGTGACTCCTGCTACACAGAAACAAAAACTGATTTTGCAACAAACAACGTTTGACTGATGAATAATCTGATCAATGCAATTAAAGGCTCCTTTTGAGCACGACATTTATGATGACCTCTTGATATCTTTATATTCCAATTTATTTTCCACATTGGAGAATGAATTTTCCTGCCCAGACTGTGGCAGAACATTTAACTGGAAAATGAATGTGTTATCAAATTAATACAGATGTCCCCTGAGAAATCTGATTTAGTGGTTGTACTAGACTAGATTAGACCCTACATTAAAAAATATATAAGAGACTTGTAGCAGGATATTATCATTGGGAAAAAAAAAAATCAATTTCAAATGCCCTGGGCAATGAATCATGCTTTGTTTATAGTGTCAAACTGAGAAAAATATAAAAGAGTACCCCTAATAAATAGCATTAATGCCAAGTCCATAGCATGAAGTTGAAGACCTCCCTGAGGCTTGTGTGCCAGGATTAGCTGAAGATAACTCTAAATCCAGTATTTTATTTCCCTAACTTTTTCTGTACTTCTTTCTTTACTTCTAAGTGTGAGATTGTATGGTTTTGCTTTTTATTCTTCTTTAAAAACTCCTGTTGTTTGTATACCAGGTTGCTTATATATGAAGAGTATGTTAGAGTATGGAGAAATGCTACTATTTAAGCCACAGAAATCTTTCTGGCTGTTTGTAAGAAGCTACAGAAAAAGAGAACGAGTGAAAGTTTCCTATTTTACATAGCAGCCAAAGGCATTTTGTTGCATAGGATAGAACATTCTCAGATGTTGAGTAGCAAAATTCCTGTCTAAGATTACATTTAACGAAGGGCAGGAGATAATGTAATTCAAAATAGCACCAATAAAAGCCATAGTAAATAGTAACATATGAAATATACCTAGTTAAATTTTTTTAATGCACATAGAATTCTTACTAACTGTGTACATGCTCATCTACTGCACTGTTTACTCTGCAAAATTATTATTTCCATCAGTTTTGGTAAGTTATGCTATAAGTCAGCTGCTAATAATTGGGTATAATGACTTTGGCAAAGATAAGAAAATTGGTATATATTAATGTCCTAAGCAGAATTCTGACTGCCACAGGAATAGATTCTTCATCCTGTATTTATTCTGGAGATTACAGTAAGAATTCCACAATTCATGGTCCTCTCTAGCGAGAAAGATATACATGAACACATTCAATATTCACCTTCATATATATTGAAATATTCTCCTGTTTCATATATATTGAAATATTCTCCTGTTTCATATAGTCATCTCTTCTACTGGTTCTGCAAAAAACTTCTGCTCATATAGCAAAATGAGTATGAGTTTTTTTTTAAAGTCAGTACTGGTGTAACTCCACCTGCCTTCACATCCACATTGTGCTTTCTTCCTGAATATTAATTTATAATATATAGGAAAGAATTGGTATCTTCTATAATTTTCAGCTTCAAGTCTTGAGACAGAACGCGAGAAGTTGGTGATTTAGTCAGGTAAGATCTGACCTTTTCCACCGGTCTCACTAGCAAGAATTTCCTCTGCCAGTCTGCATTCTACAACTTTCCTTTGCACTCCTGCCTATGAGTTGTAACTAAATAGTATAAGAAACATGAGAATATTGGTCTACAGGCATTCATGTGCTTAAATGTTAAAAATAAATCAATCAGCCAATAGCTCCTTTTGACATTTCTCCACCCAAATTTCCAAGCCAGCATTATCAAGAACTACAGCTTTCATATAAACTCTGCTTTTCATAAGCTTTGAATACCTTCTATCCTGTCAAGGACAGCAACTTACATTTTACCATGGATTTAATTATGCTAATATACAACTCATTAAAATGCCAATATCCTGGTCAATTTTAGAAGCAGTACAGTGCAATTGCTTTTCTAAAGGAAGGATAAGCCAAACTCTCTTCACGTTAGTGTAAAGATGAGCACATGCTATGCCTGTCTAGCGTTAATGAGGAAAGAGTATACTGGACTCAGGGGATATTGGAACAAATCTTCTGACTGAGTCCTTTCAGATAAGTATGTGTGTTCCCATTCCAAACTCATTAATATTTTTCCATGAATGGATCGACTGTTGATAAAAAGTGCCTTGTAAAGAACATATTCTCTCATTGTTGTCATAGGCTAATTTTCGCTGATGACAGATTGAAGAAAGATACCTGTTTAGATTCTGTACTTATATTTTTATTATTTTATATTTGTTTTTATACCCAATTTTTACTTATGTGTAAGGATAAAACATCCTTCCTTGCCTTCTTTTCAGTGTAAAGTTCTCACAGTGCCACAGTAAAGGGCAAGTTTTGTACTAATGATCATTTTAGGACATGTATCCCACAAGGAAAGCAAAATGACATTTCTGAAATAACTTCAAGTCCTATTCTCCAATATTGACCCCGTTCTCTTTTCTTTTTTTAATTAGGAATTTAAAGGAAGCTAACCACCAAACAAGATTGGTAAGGTGATGAGTAATAAGAGAAAAGGATTCATGGAGAGAGACAAAAATCTTAAGACTTTCTTAAAGCAATTGGAATATGAAATGATTACACTGGTGACCTGGAAATAAATTAATAGATTCAGAGTGAAATTCAGCAACACAGGACCTAAACACATTGCTGTCATCCTAAAATGATTGCTGCAAGGAGTGAAAAAAACTGTATCAGCTATTTGTCAGTAGCTGTGAAAGGTCATTAGTCATACATTGGAGCTTGAAATAGCATTCCATATATGCCTCAGTCCCCCCATGAGCCTAAGTAGAACAGTTTTGGATGGCTACATGATCAGTGAATTTGACATATAATGGATCTTAGAGTAGGCTTATGAAATATGCAAAGGAGTATGATGCAACTCCTTAATGTACCTGTTTTTGAGATTGAATGAGTTTTAATTAAAATATGTACGGGGTTAGCAATGGGGGAATATCTACAGAAGTGGAGACTAGATTGTTTCACTTAAGTTTGCAAAATAAAAGTTGTCTTTGTAAAACAGGCTACCTGAGGTACTTCTCGTAACACCAAGGAAGAAAAGAATTACTGGAGTTACACAAGAATTGTGCAAACAGCAGAAGAAAATTAAAGCCAGAGGTGCTCTGAATAACTTAACACTGGAAATTAGGAGGAAACTCCTTATCGTTAAAGCAGCAAAAGCAAAGAACAGCCCTCCAACCAGAGTTGTATCAGGCAAATAAAGTTACTCTTAATTAGTTTCAAGACAAAGTGATCAAGATAAAAGGAATTATAAAACCTTGTTTCTTGCAATAGCTCACATCCAGTCCCTGCTCGTACTACAGTTCCTTTTGGGGGGTGTATTATCAAGCATCAGAAGACTTAGAAGTCTCATTATCATATCTGCAACCAAGCAGCACCCAAGAGAATCAGACTTCCTATCAAATCTACCTGCACAAATACATACCCTCCCTGTATCTGATTGCCTGGCTCAGAATATACAGAATAAAACAAACATGGAAGCCTTCAACCCAGTTCTGTTTGTTTTCAGAGCAATTATCGCTGCTGGCAATTCTGACAGAGAAGGAATGGCTCTGAGTGAATCAGTACTAACACAAGCAAAAGGGAGTTCTTACAGCTAGAACAGGACACACGCAGTGCATAAGTTGCATATCCATGCCAGAGCCATATTACAAGTGCCTGAATGTGTATCAAACTATTCCTTTTTCCCACCCCTCCATACCATCCATCTGTATTTGTAACATTAGGAATTATATCTGGTTGTTGTTAATGAAAGAATTCTTCAGAAAATGTCATACTTCGGATCTTTCAAACACTGCAGCTTCACTGAAGCCAAAGCTACTGGTTTGAAATACAGCATCAGTGAAGTTTGAGATCCTGGACCACACAACTCCTCCTTCACTAGAAAAGAAATCATCTAGTTTTCTACAGAGAAATGAATTTACAAAAAAAAAAGTTATCTGCTTTGTGTAAGAACTTGTAATCTCATTACAGTATGGTTATTTTTTTTTTTATATATTTAAATATTTCCAGCAGTTTTTAGATCAGATATATGACAAAAATCAGACTCACTTTCCATTAACGTGGGCAGTGCACAAAGTTTTAGATGTGGTAGTATTTCAGGCTTTAAAAGAATGAACTACCTAACACTCTGTTTTGTGTGGATACGGGCTGCAAGCAATGTTAACAGATTTGTACTGAGATCAATCAAAACCACAAGATTTCAAGAAGCAAAGCAAAACAACCAAAACTCAAACATCAGTAGAAACAGTTCACGTAACTGCAGCCTGTGATTACAATACAATACAGTCTAAATTACTCTCACGACAGCCTATGTTAATCAACTGTTCTATGTAAAACAGCATCCAACATGGGACTCTTAAGCCAGTGGAGTTCCTTGCATTGTGGTACAGTTCAGCTAGGGTGAAAAAAAGCATCTATCTCAGAATAGCAAATGATATAGCTTTTGGGAACAGCTAATGCAAAGTGGAATGTTAAGTTGGAACTGCTCCAGGCTCACAAAGATCTGACACTAAGTTGTACTTTCCAGAATAGCCCCTTGGCTGTAAAAAGGAGGGTTATCATCAGTCACGTGATACGTGAAAATAGTGGCAGGAGACAAGGCTAAAACCAAGGATAGATTTGGGCTATTGAGGCATGCTTGTGTCTGCAAGGACCTTAAAGTCAAAAGTGATGTGCAATGGACTTAAAGCACTGAGCAAGTTGTCTAAAAATAACAGTCAGGGATTTAAATAGAATTTATGTGCTCGGTTCTACTTCATATCCACTCACCTATCACTGTATTTTATTATCAAACTCCTAGGTGTTCTGTGGTACTCAAAAATACGCAGCACACTGGATTTGCCTTAGGTATTTTTAGCTGATATATTGCATCGTGGTCTTCTTCAAAGTTGGTGAGATAAATGTTTGAGAGGTTTGGGGTAACAAATTGTAGTTAAATTTGTTTATAGGCCATAGGAAGCAATGTAATCAGGGCAGTTTGTGGTGAACTACTCCCTGGATGATGGCACACATTGTACACCTACTGGACAGCACACAACCATAATGAACTGCCTTGTTCAGAGCTATGACAATGTGTGATGTCAAATGAAGTGGTGGGTTCATAATTTCTCAAGATGAAGTCTTTCAGTCTCTTTATCTCACCTAGCTCTTCATGTCATTACAGAGGGTAAAAATAGAGCTTTTTTTTTCTGGCAAACAGAATCTAATTGCTTGCAAACAAGGACAAAAATCACATCCAATGAAATATTAGATTAATGGTCACCAGGCAGGTACCATACATTCCCACCAATAAGAAAATTCTGGTTGCATTACCAAAAGGTGTATTTTTTCTAAACTCTATCTGTTTGCAGTGAAGCAACAATAAAAACCTCTGTCTACACAGCTCACAACTGCCTAAAATCTTGCTGTGCAACTTGTCACACACAGTCAATTTCTAAGATATTGTGTAAGACTGAAAAACAGCTCTGCCACTAAATCAGTCCAGGTAATTTATAGCAAGTTCTACACATAATGTGGAAAATGTGATTCTAAAATGATTCTATTACATCCTTAGACATGAGGAAGAACTTTTTCTCTCAGAGAGCGGTCAGGCACTGGAATGGCTGCCCAGGGTGGTGGTGGAGTCACCATCCCCAGCAGTGTTCAAGAAGCATCTGGACGAGGATCCGTGAGATATGGTTTAGTGTTTGTGGCAGCAATGGTAATGGGAGGACGGTTGGACTAGATGATCTTTGGGTCATTTCAATTTTGTGATTCTATGTTTCGGTTATTAGCTGCTATTAGCTGCACGAGTTCACAATAAGCACAAACTCCTTACTGATCTTTTTAGCATAGTTTGAATTTACTCCTTGTTTGAGGACAGCACTACTGTTTTCTTTTTTTAAATATATGAACCACTATCAAGTCAAAGTACTTGGGCTCAAACTGATAGCTGGTGTCAATACTCTCTTCATTTACGTATTCATATGGGAGACCAGGTGTACTACTAGTAGACTGTCTGTCCAAGTGATATTTTAAATTGCTATAAAGCACATCAATATTTACTAAATGTAAGCAAAAGTGGAATTTATTCAGGTCAACTCAAATCTTCATTTCTTGAGCAAAAGACTTGCGTTTAAGTCATCTCTGGAAAATCTCTTCAATTGAAAAGATGATACGTGATGTACAAAGTCTTTATCCTATGGCTTCATTCCTGTTACCACACAAAACTACTGAATATCTCCAAAACAGATTTAAAGAAATAAGTTCTGACACAAAGGAGCCCTGGAAAGCCATGTTCATCATGTAGTGCACTGAGAGTTAAAGTGCTAATGCTTCAGTTATGGGCACCAGTCCCAGGGGACTTTGTGTTCAGAGAGGAGATAAAATCCCTGGCAAAGTCATGGGATCAGGCTCTCCTCCTTGCTGCTCAACCTGACTGCACATCTCACCTCAGCATTAGTGTAAAGCCTTCAGTTTTCGGACACTCTCATTATATTTGATTTATAAGCAGCAATTCTAATTATATTGTATTATAGTGTGTTATCTTGCACTCTAACATCTTATTTACTAAATTAGTTTGTTTCTCCTCAGATCATGGCCACTGTTTTGTTTTGGGGCCCATCTCTCTACTCTTTATCCCTTATCCCTTTCCAGGATGTGGATCTGTAGGGCCCTCTAACCCGCTAGTCACAAAACTGGGCCAAATCAGCCCATAAACCATTGGCACAGCTTGTCCACTGTTCTCTCCAATTTGACTTTATAGCTGAATCATAAAGAGAAAAGAGTGGAGTCATTCTTGTTGAGGTTAATTGTGCATATGTTAAGATACTTTTTTTTGAGGGAGTATAATTTAAATAAGCTTATTAATTACTTTTGCCAGTAGGTAAATCTTGTACTTCTGCATCTTTTTAAGTCTTATTTCATTTTTTTTCGTATATTTATATTTTTTCAGCTGTAGGTGGCTGATATAAAAACCCATCCAAGTTCATCCCTCCAGACTTTCATTAAAGGCTAATGAGTGCCAGACCTCCTTCCAGTCTCTAACAGATTAGCTTACGCTCATCCTCTGAAATAACTTCTGCGAATAAATTAAGAGAGGACAAAGTTAACCTATAGCAGCCTGTTAACACTTCCTTGGCAAATGTGAGGTTTGTATTCTTCATTACATTCTTTAGTTGGATTTCATGACTTCTTTACATTGCTACCAAACTTTGCCAGCATTGTAGTCAACCTTCTGTGTACCTACATTGTTAGCCTTCTTTGCAGTTGTAGCTTTCTCTGTAAGCCCCCCACTGAGTCAACTTCTAATCAATTCAAAATAAAAGAGATGCTTTCAAAACTTTCCTAGATCAGATGACTGTTTCCTATCAAAAGCAGTCACTGTTATTTTCAGTGGATGTTATAAAGGCAGGTGATAGCAGATATAGCTGCTTTAAACCAGTTTCTGATCACCCAATAAAGAAGGCAGAATTCACAATCCAGCAATAACACAGGAATCACTCACCCCTTTCCAAGCATCAGATCTCACCAAACACTCCAAAGGAGACAATCTGCAGATACAGATCCTTCCCTTGTGGCTGCCAGACCTTAAATAAGGTTAGAGAGAGGCAGACCCAAAGTTCACCCCTTTTGGCCACACATGTGAATTGCTTCCACCTGTGCTCCCAGGGCTGGCTATGCTCCTTCACCAGGTGCTCAATCAGTGCTTCAGACCATGACATAACAGTTCCCAGAGTCTTATATATAGATCTGTGAGCAGCCACTTCTTACTAGAAAACATGTTTCTAACATGTATAATATGACAGATTTTAAAATTTGAATTATATTAAGGAGTTTACTTTGAAAATAAAAGAAAAGAATCCCAAATGTTTCTTCCAGCTTATTTACTTTGGCAGCCTAGAATCAAAGTAACAATGGAGACACTATGCCATGGTTCATCTTCATTACATAAGTACAAGCAGGCACCTCTTTTTCTGCAATGCAGTTTTCCACAATGACCATGTAATATCATGCTGTTGTTTGTCACATGGTGGTGTAAGACATCTACTTCTTGCTGGTGTCAAAACAGTATAAGAAAGCAAATCTTGGCAAGCACTGTTACATATTCTTAAATAGAGGTGTGAGGATATGTATCACTGACAAATTTTGTTATGTATAATTCTTTGATACTCTGACAGAGAAATATCACAGATATAGAGCCTGATCATTAAACATTGTATATGTATTGTGTATGCAGGCAACAGAAGTGCTAGACTTATTCCCATTAACCCATTTCCAAGTCTCATGCCCTGAAATATTATCATTGTAATTCTTCCATGGTACAATAATCCCAGGCAGAAGGAGAGCGATCTCTTCCATCCCATAGCAAGCAGTCACTATCTCCATTTGATTAGTAACTAGAAGCATAAAGCAAGTCTCATATGATCCTTACACACAGGAACAAACAATATCAATCAAATCAATCAACCAAAGGGGTTGACAGCCACTACTAGGGGGCTGGACTTAGTTTTACCTACCTTTGACCCAATGTCTCACACTGTACTTCAAACAATGCTCTGGAGTGCAGCAGTGCAACCAACAGTACATGTAAAACAGCCAGTTTTATATCCTGGCTTCAGAGGAGGCAAACTCTTTGCTTTTGGATCTGTTAATCTGTCGAGTAAAAAATAACTGTTAGAGAAATTAAGATGCTGTATTGCTTTGCCACGAACTTCCATTATCACATCTAATTATTGTGAGAATCCTTCTTCAGTTCTCAACGGTAATTTTTTTCACTTATACAGCTTGTCATAATAGCTGCCATCAATATTCTTAGCTGGTAACAACTACAGATATTTCAGATTTCCCAAATGGCACTTGAACTTTTTTGAGACAAGTTCTACAGTGACATACCCATTGCACCTCCCTGTCAAAGTCAGAGCAAAATCTGACTTCAAGTTCTTTTTTTTTTCTTTTTTTCTCTCTTTGCTGAAACTGCATGTATTTAAATGCTTTACGCTATTGTTAGGGTAGGAAATTTTAACACTTAGTCTAAGTTAGGAAGCCAACAAAGGAAATTGATTTGTTTTAACATGTATTATTTAATTGCTTTACTGTATATTCCTTATTGTCTACTACCCTCACTTTTTGAGTTCCTTTCATAACTTTCACCTTACCATAATGGAGAACTGTAAAGCAGTAAACATAGGTGCAAATTATGGGTGCTTTGCAGTGTTTTAATAAAGAATATTTTCTTTTACCAACTGAGTTCTGTTAATGAGGCAGTACCCTTCACAGATATAAATATTTTCCTTACGTACCCCAATGAATCATATGCTTATCTATAAAAAGTTCCATCATGAGTCACACTTCACACATAATAAACAAGTTCTTTTCTTCTGATCTATTAATTATTTCTTTGATATGTTCATCTCTTAATATAAAGCTACATGAATTTACACCTATACAGTTAAAAGTCAACATGAGATCCTAGAGCCATAAAATAAGAAACGTGAAACGTGGAGATTTGCATGGATATTAGCTAGTTAAATCTGAGTGTCAGTCAGCTGCTTCTTTCAATAATTGCTTTATTATAATACAGAATCTTTATACTTGGTAGTAAGTTTTTTGTTGAGGTTAAGTAAACATCAAGTTTCATTTTCAAGACTCAAACCCATAACTTATATTTAATTCCTGATCCAAACTTAGCTAAAAGAACCCGATTGCAGAAACAATATTAATCAACTATACCCGTTTTGGTAAAAGAAATGTATTTTGTCACTTACTTGATATACTGGCAGACTTCTGAAATTACTTGTCTGATTTGTAGTCAGTTTCAGATGACCAGTGCTGCTTTCTACTTCGCCTTTGGAAACAGGAAACAGGCTTGAAAATACACGTTCCAGCAAGAATCAAAAGAAAATTGCAGAAAACTTTGCTTTGGATTTTCCTTAAAGATTAAAAAGAGTAATACAAATACCTGATATCTTCAGGTGTGATCAGCAAGCCTGAGCTTCTCTGGTGATATGTCTCTGGATTTGTCACATTAACTCAGCAGGTCGATTACACGCATGGTTCTTTGTTTTATAATTAGCTCTTGCACGTATACCGAATGTCTCCTAAAAACACAGTTTCCCAGGAACTTAGAGAAGTAAATAGTTCTTGATACAAGCGAGACTTGATACTTAAGAGATGGACAGTCACAACACCAGCAAACCACATTAAAGATCAGCTCCACAAGGAACTTTGAGGTTTATTAATTCCCTGGTCATTGCAGGAGAGTTAGACTAGATGGCCTCCAGAGGCCCCTTCCAACTCTAAGGATTCTATAATTCTGTATCTTTTCTTCCATACAATTTCAACGGAGCTGCTCTGACTACTGCAGGAAAAAAAAAAGAAGTTTATATAAAAAGAGATATCAAGAGGTAATGTATTCTTTTTGTGGCAGTGCTGTGTTATTGCAGGAGGAGTGTTCTGTCTTCACAGTGGTTCCAAGAAGGTAACACACTGTCACACCAGGCACCTGGCAGGGTCTGGTCACAGATTCTTACTTTCCTAGCTAGTCCTCAGGTTTTAGATACAGTAATAAATTTGCTGAAAATATGCAGACCAATGCAAGCTTTCCTACAGAAGCAATGTGATTCAATAATCCCATAGATTCTGTCCATCATGTCTGTAAGAACTGCTTAAGCCTGACATTTTCCAGAAACAACCTAAAAGGCAGTTCCTGTACCACAGCTCTATTATCTGTTACATGTTTTTAATATCTTATCATATCACCAGCTTGGCTTTGTCATATTCACAGTACATATTTCTGTATAAGCTTCTGTAAATTCTTTCTTTAGAACACTGTACTAACTGTATAATAAGAAAGCTTCTGGATATCATCACTTGGTCTGTCTAAAGAATTAATAATCTAGTACAGCATTTTGCCAAATGATTATTTATATGGGGTTAAATGCTACTTCCATTATATACAGTCTAGTCATATTTGAACAGTTGCAAGTGAAAAAGCTTGTTCTACTCAATCTGTAATGTATATCTTCAATAAACCATTTGTACAATTCAAGCAAAAGTGGAAATCAACTCTGCTCAACTTTTAAATAAACATGGATTAGATTTTGGTTTTCACTGCTTATTTACCTCACAGAACAGGTATACTAACATGCTTTGGCTGTGTAGCTGGCACTGAAATTACCATCAGCTCATCTCAGGTAGGGAACAGATGTATTAGGAGTCAAGAGGGCTGCTGAACTTTTATGTTAATGCTTAAAAATTTCCTGTGCTCAAGTAAGCTCTTATAGGTATATTTTTAAATATTTGGTAGAAATGAACTTTTTTGATTCAATACTAGAAATGAAGCTGGTTTTCCAGGGTCACTGTGGAGGAATCATTGCAGTGTTACTGATCAGTGAGTGTAGATTTGAGAAAGAACTTAAGGTGAGTCGTAGCTGTTAGTATAAGGATAAATGAGTAACTGCCTGCTATCTTCTGACACATATTGATAAAAAATGAAGAATAAGCCCCAGGTACCTCCCTTGTCCTTGCAACCCTAAATTGCCCGCTAAGTTCAGCAGCAGCAGATTCTGAACTCCTTCCCTAGCCGTATTTTCTTGTTTACAATTAGTGTATAAGCAGTCTGCATTAATGACAGAAGACCACTGTAATAGAGTTTACACACAGTATACATTAACAGCATTCTCAGACAATCTTCCAATAAATACATTTATTCTATTTTTTCTATCCCTCAAGCCTGCTATGCAATTAGTCAATGTAATTAAAGACAGCAAATAGCAGGAAAAAATTTTGGAGTGTCCATAATTAAATGTGAATGACTCAAAGATATTACTACTAATGTCCTACAGTGTTTCTATAACAGTGGTGTTTTTTTTTGTAATCTCTAGTAAATTTCCTAGTAATCAGTGAGGTAATGCAGCTTGTCTCACTTAATGCTAGCATTCTTCTGCTGGGAGGTGCTCAGTACTTCTTTCTCAAGCTCTGTCATCAGTTCCCATGTGGGCACAGAAACACACTCAGGGATGCTTAGAAGTTTAAAATACGCTTAAGTGGAAACCAGTAAGTGCTTCTTTAACAGATCACTTTAGGTCTTCTTTTTAAAAAATTAAAATTGTATGGTGAATAAGTTACTTCTTGTGTACAGTGGTAAATTTCCTAAACTGAACTATCAAAGTTTTAAAAAGTCTTAAGCTGATGGCATTTTTAGCTATTTGTCACACAGTATGAAGGATTTCAGAAGTTTGACCCTTTAGGAGTCCCTTCCATCTATGCAAACTTGCAACCCAGTTTTTCAGTTCACAAAAAACATTTTTCTCCTCTGTTTTACTTGGCTTGAATTTAAATTGGAACTTCTCTTTCCCACAGTGTACTTCAAAATAACTGAGAGTGATACCAGCAGTTTCCTTAATGGATGACAGAGTTAGCAGTAAAGGTCTATGACTTGCTAATTATTGGTCAGCAGTCGCCTCAGTGATGAAAATGCTAATTCATTATTATGCTCTTCAAAAATGAAAATGAATTTATAATGCGTTTGGTTGGATGGTCACAGCAAGAGGGTTGTTTTCCATGGCTCTATGATCAGGTGGAGACCAGTGACAAGCAGTGCCCCCCAGGGCTTTGTATTAAGTCTAGTACACTATAATATCTCAATCAGTGACACAGATAATGAGATAAAGGGCATTCTTGGCAAGTTTGCAGACAACACCAAGCTGAGAAGTGCAGGTGATACAACAGAGGGAAGGGATGCCATTCAGAGGGACCTGGTCAGGCTTGAAAAAGTAGGTCCACGTAAATCAAATCAGGTTCAACAAAGCCAAGAACAAGGTGTTGCACTAGGGTCAGGGAAATCCCAGGTACGTTTACAGACACAGAAGAACTCCTCGATACCAACCCTGCTGAGAAGAGCTTCAGGGTCCTGGTAGATAAAAACGTTAACATGAGCCAGCAGTATGCACTTGCAGCCCAGAAAGTCAGCAGCATCCTGAGCTGCATCAAAACAGTGACAGCCAACAGAGCGAGGGAGGCGACAGTCCTTCTCTACTGCCCTTGCGAAGGCTCATCTGCAATACTGCATCCAGGTCTGGGGTACCCAGCACAAGAAAGACGTGGAGCATTTAGAACAGACCAAAGGAAGGCTACAAAAATTATTAGAGGGCTGGAGCACCTCTTCTACAAAGTCAGGTTGAGGTAGCTTAGCTCGTTCAGCCTGGAGAAGGCTCCAGAGAGACCTTTTGTTGTGGCCTTCCAATACTCTAAAAAAAATTATACACACTTCCAGTACTCAGAAAGAGCTTATACACAGGAGGGAAATCACCTTTTTACATAACTAGACTGCAATGGGACAAGGGGCAATGTTTTAAACTAAAGGAGAGGAGGTTTATACTAGATGTCAGGGAGAAATTTTTCAGTGAGAAGGTGGTAAGACAATGGTACAGGATGCCAAAGAAGTTGTGGATGTCCCATCCCCACAGGTGTTCAAAACCAGCCTGGATGGGGCCCAGTGCAATCTGATCTATTGCCTGATTTAGCGATTAGCAGCCCTTAAATGGGGTCTAAGAGAGCTGCAGCCAGGCTCCAGACCTTCTGGTCACACAGCTGAATTGCCTTCACCTGTGCTCCCAGGGTTGACTGGGTCCTTTCCCCATGTTCTCAATCAGTGGTTCAGACTGTGACTCAACAGGTACCATGTAAGGAGTAAGCACAACATAGTTTCATTGCAGCACATCCAGCCAGACCCTGCAGAAGAGGTCACTGAAAATGCTACAGACAACATGGGCCTCCCTGCTGAGGATCCAAATTATGGGCACTGATAATCAGTTAAGACCCCAAATTGGCTATGAAAATAACTTTTGGCTCCCTGCTCCTAGAACCAGGTACCCATAGAATCAAATGGCCGTGGAAAGTGCAGGTAGGACCAAAGTGGTGTGGCCTTGGTAGTCCCTCCAGTAATCGGTACATGGCCTATTGACATTGTGGGCAACACTCTGGTCTTCACTGCTAAGGGGACCCTCATTATATCCCTACAGCAGATCAGGACCTCTCCCCTTTGGTGCCTGATTTGGCCACAAATATCTGGCCAAAGGGTGTGGTACAGGTGGCTGGGACATGCCCCAGTGTAAGCTGAAGTGTTGACCCAGGATAGGAATACAGCCTGTATTTTGTCCTGGGAGGCAGACCTTCCCCTCCTGGTACCCCTGAAAAATCTGTACTACTCTCTGTGAGTTTTTGAATCTCTAGGGTCACCAAAAGGAGCAAAATGTCATCGAAATATTCTAGTGTTGCTGTGAGGTCAAGCATGACACCTGGTGATGGCCTGTGTGAGATGGATGGAACATTAAATGGACCTGCACCAAACAACTGCATGCCTCCAGTAACACCCAGCAATGGCCCTTAAAAGAACACAACCTTCAACCGTGAATTGACTGTCAAACATCTTACAGAATCATAGAATCACCAAGGTTGGAAAAGACCCACGGGATCACCCAGTCCAGCCATCCACCCATCACCAATAATATTCACTAAGCCATGTCCCTCAACACAATGCCCAAACGTTCCTTGAACACCTCCAGGGTCTGTGACTCCACCACCTCCCTGGGCAGCCCATTCCAGTGCCTGACCACTCTTTCAGAGAAGTGGTATGTATATTATATAATATGTATATTATATAACAGATATAATTTATATATTATATATAACCAACATTCATCACAACGGGCAATTATGCAAGCATCATGGTGCATCGGATCTTTATATTAGGAAGGCTCACCCTTCAACCAGCTCAGTCATTGGTTCACACTGGGAAGGGTTGGAGTTTATGGTAACTGCTGAATCATAGCTTGAACCACTGAGCACCTGGGGAAAGGACCCAATCAGCCTGGGAGCACAGGTAAAGGCAATTCAGCTGTGTGACCAGAAGGGGTGGAGTCTGAATTTATCTCTTTTAAACCTCTTTTGAAGGCTGACTGCCACTGTGGAAGGATTTCTTCCTGGAGATCTCTCCCTTCTAGAGTCTTTCCTATGAGCCCAGATCTTTGGAGGTGAGTGAGCAGTTTTCCTTTGTAACACTGTTCCATCCATGCTTGTCCCTTTGCTGTTCCCCTCCTGTATCACCTTTCCACCGCATTGATCTTTCCAATTGTAACACTCAGGAAAGAAGGATCTGACTGAATGTTCACTGAACAGCACTCTCCTCTCCTCAATACTGAGAGAGATTCAACTTTTTGGCCCTGTTGTGGATATCATGTACTTCTACTACTGCAGCAAAACTAATCTTACTTGATCTTTCTTGCTATAACCGTTAGTGGACTTGGACTATCAGCTAGCTACTATCAGGAAATGCTCTCTGACTTGCATGAATCTACAGTTCATACAATTTATCATGCCTGTACATCAGTATTAATTGTGGTTACAACCTTTTTAATTTACCTAGCAAAGAGTAATATAAAATCTTGACAGGGTGACTATAATCTGTAGTTCTCAAGCTGGAAAGATAGGAAGCCAGTCCTGTGGCAATGTATGTACAGTACCCAAGGAAGCATTTCATTATGTATTTATCTTTGAATACAAGAGCAACCTAATTACTTCTGTGCGCTGACTCAGATGTTTAATACCAAGTATATGTTGAACAAGTTGGCAGAACTGCAACCATAATGCTATACACTGTGCAAGGCTGATCCCAAAGGGCATTTCATCTCAGGAAAACTGATTACTGGCCATACTGCAAGGTCAGCTGCTCACTGCTGTCACATTTTCAGCATCAGTCAGTGGCACTAAATATATTGAAAGGCCCTTAGCATAAATCTTTGTGTTTAAATCAAGGAATTTGTTGAAACTGACGAGACAGGAGTTCTATAAAGTTCAAGCCAAATCATACCGTTATAATTCACACACAGATTCCAATGACTTCATTTCTGCTGACTACAGGGTAGCAACATGCTTCTATCTGAAAACAGGATTTGGCTCTATGACAACTTGAAAACAGAAAGAAGCATTTCAAACAGTTGGTAGATAAATACTTTGTACCAAAGGCCTTTGTATTTCAACAGAAATGACTCATCACTCTCTCTTTTTAGATGGTACTTTCTCAAGTCAAGTCAGTCTTAGGAAAACTAGAAAATCAAGTATTTGGATTAAAACACTTTTTTTCTTCAAAATGAGACTAATTCTGTGACCTACAAAGTTGTCTTCAGCTATGTAGGAATTAATTATATTTACAGAACACTTACTAAATTTATCCTTACATTCTGATAGCAGAAAGTCTGTCAGAGGAATTGAGACATTCTAGTAACTGTTTGAATGTTTTATATATTACAGATGAGATGACATTTAGAAGATCACATCTGATTATTAACTACAGTTTACACTCATTAGTATGATTACACACAAATTAGCAACTAAAGAAGGGGCCAAACCATATGTTTGAGCAATGGTTAATCAACTTCCATAATTTAAAATGTTAGCAAACTCCCCAGTGCTGTTTAGACCTGCTACAGGGAAGCTTTTCCCCACGATTCATTTAACAGCATGGGCTGAGGATGTTCCCAGTGATCAGTCTGTAAGCGGTCATCTTCTGGTGCTAAGAGAGTTTAGATGCATGGGCATAAGTATATCTCAGGGCCAGGGAAAATTCTGTGGTCTGTTAAGAATCACAGAAACACAGAATAACTTCATTTGGAAGGAACCCCTGGTACACTCCTGCTCCAAAGCAAAGCTAACTTCGCAGTAAGATCAGGTTGCTCAAAGTCTTGTTCACATGAGCTTTGAGTGTCTTCAATGATGGAGACTCTGTAGCATCTCTGGACTACTGCTTTAGAGTTTGATTGCCCTCGTATTAGTTTTTTGCTTTATTAGCCAGAATTTCTTGCATTTTCTGTTATCTCACCAACCTTGGCTGTACACACTATGAAAATTTTAGCTCCACCTTCCCTACACATCCATATAGTTCCCTACAATTCCATAAGATACTAAAGATAACTACACACCTCCCTTTATCATCTTATTCACCAGCTACGCATCAACATACTTCTCAAGTATCCTGGATAGGTTGGTTGCACCCTGCCATTTTACTCTTCCATCATATACTGGTGTTGCAGAGAACCAGAGCCTGAAACTATTATGATTATTCCAGATATTTAGAGAGGGCCTTTACCATCTTTTTGATTGGACAAAAGCCTAGCATGGCATGCACAAATTGGCAACCTTGCTGCTCCTGCCACATAAACTCTCAGCTGTCCCCTTGCTCATTCCTTTGCAGAGCTGCTCCTCTGTATGTAGTAAAAACCACCCTTCCTGATCTCCCAGCCTGGCTTTCCTAAAAGGACATTAACATCCCCTGCAGCATCCCTGTGATGTGAGCTATCCTTCTTCATCTCTAACCTCAATAGCACAAACCTCCAACTGGACGTATTTGTTTCCCACGAGGAGTGGGCCTGTGTACAGGCACTTGAAGTGAGACAGTCATAAAAGCTCTGCGTTTTTCACCTGCCACAAAGCTACGTTCTATCTTATGGAACCTTGTATCCTTTGGTGGCAGGACAGAAAACACCAGTGGGACTCCAAAGCCCCACAGTCACTCCTGATATTTCCATTATCTTTCCCAGCACATTATTGGTGATCACATAGATGAGCAACCAAAGGTAATCGTTCCCAAGACATAGTCTTGGCAATTTCAATGCAACAACCTCAGCTCTGGGCCTGTGGCTAGCACCAGACTTCTTGATATTCCTACTGTAGAGGTAAATTGACTCATATAAACAGAGTAGCATGTATTCATGTTAGCAATCTATGTTAACTCTGGTCTAGGATATTCTTCTAGCTATTTTACACAGTCACTCCAACATTAGACTGGATATCAGAAGCAATATAGTAACATTTGTACTGAGACTAATCAAATCGGGATTTTAATGCACAAATTCCTTAATGAAAAGTAGTGGGTGTTAATCCAAGCAGACTTTTCCACTAATGCGTTTTAGCTATTCCCGGTATTCAGTTTCCTCCATTTATTCATAACTCTACTGGAATACGCAGTATAGCCATAACCATCAGCTGAGCCCACTGTGACTAGAACCTGAAGAGCTTCCTTCTGCTACCAGATGGCACAGTTTCTGTCTCATGACACAGAAATGAACTTAGTGTTTAATGTTAATTTTTTTTAATAAAGCACGTTACTCCCATCCTAAACTCTGTTTTCTTAGCATAGATGGTACTTCTGACAGCCCATTTTATAATTAATCCTGACATCTTTGATGTTCTGTCTCTACACAGAGAAATGGTGCTTGCTTGCTATATTGATATTTCACATCCCACTGAGTTCAGAACAGAGGTGGTTCTGCTGCATTGCTTGAATGCTAAGCTTTGAGTAAGAGATGACAAGGTGAACATAAGACTTTGATTAGGTGGATCCATTTTTAGGACATGATTTATATATAACATTTGCATCAGATTAGTACAAAGAAGTCCTGTCCCATTAAAATCTACAGTATTTTTTAAAAGAAGTGCACAAAAAGGGTAAATTATTGATAAATTAACATTATGTTCTAGGTAACTAATGTTAGCTTTCTTACAACCAGAAGATTATATCTCAGGACCTTTACCACAAATGAGGCTGTAAATATCTTAAAATTGGTGGATTTATTTGTGCTCCCTTCTACCTCTGCAAGCTTCGTCTACACAAGTGTGACAAAAGTGTAGCATATGGCAATGTTTGGCAAAAAGGACCAAGTAAGATGCAGAACCAGATCCCTTTGCTTTACATCAGACAAGGGAATTTTAACAGCAGCTGAACTGTCAGGTACGATGAGAAGTTTCAGAAACTTCTGTGATTTACTATATAATGCAAAAAAAAAAAAATTACATTGACTGTATTACAACAAAGATCACTAAATTATTTTATAATCCTTTTCCCACTGTTCTGCTGTAGTCGTCAAACAGTTTTGAAAGATGAGAGAGGTTTAATTTTATTCATATGAAGCCAGCTTATTTGTTGATGTTTGTACACTAATCAGGTAGGATAGGTATTTAGAATCCAGCTCTAATTATGATTTTTGTTTATTTAAATGATACTGAAGTAATGTTTATTTAAATGATACCGTCATTATGTAGCTAATAGGATCAGTGTTTTTATAGAAACTCAATGCCTTTATTAAAGCTAGGAAATCTAATAGCTTAATGCGAAATATAAAATGTTCCTAAATAATGTTAAAGATCATGTCCCATATTTTACACATGTATATATTTTAGGAAAAAATTTGCTCGTGTGTAAAAGCAGCACCGCAACAGTAGTACACACTAATCAACCTGCCTTATATATAATTAGGCTTTTTGGTTTATTTACTTAATTTTAAGTCATGACATAAAAAACATGCGGGATCTTCAAGTTTTAAGTGGGCAAAGTTAATTTCAAGCCTCCAATAATCATAAATAATCATGCATATGCTGTTAATTACTGTCCTGTCTCTTTATCAGTAAGAGATGTGAATGGGAATGGGTGAATGGGATGGGTTTCAACAAGGCCAAATGCTGGCTTCTGCACTTGGATGAGTGCTACAAGATACGGTTTAGTAGCTTGGTGGGTAGTAATGGTGACAGGAGGACAGCTGGACTAGATGATCTTGTAGGTCTTTTCCAACCTTGTGATTCTATGATTCTGTATTAGCATACAGCAATTATTAGCAGGCTTCCTGACAGTAACTGCAAGCAAAACCAGACTGAGCACATCCACTTGCACTGTGTTGTCTAAATTTACAAATGTCACTCTGAAAGTAATGCCTCCTACTTATTTGCACGGAAACTAGAAGAGATACAAAGAGTACAATAACACTAACTGATAGAACAAATTATCAGCTACAAAACACTATTTTTCAACACGGTTACCACCATTAGCTACATATTTTCACCAGCAATAAGCAAAAGACAGCATGCCATGCTCATAAAAATCTGCACTAGTGGAGACAACCCACTGTCATCACTGCTGAAACACCTCACCCACCCCTCACTGTACTCACTTTCACAGCTTGGTCTACATCAACATCCAGCAAGTGAATGTCAGCAGGTGCCATTTTGTCTGCAGGGAGGAATTCAATGCCACACGTTGGCTTCATCTGCACTTCTATGTCAGCCACCATTCTGTCAGACTGCCCCTCTGCTGCTGTCTGTCACACAGCAACAAAACGTAATGGAATACTGGCAGGAAGGCTCAACCTCTACTGCCATACCACCTCTACTGTCATAAGCCAACAAAATAAAATAGGAGGCATTACATTAGGAGCAGCCTTTATACTTTTGTACGTAGGGTGGTGTTTTTTTTAGTTTTTCAAGACATTTTCTCATATTGTACCTTTATATCAACTAGCAGACTGAACAAGCTGGGTAAAGATAGAAACTCCAGAAAAAAGACCTTGCTGCAAATATTTTTGTAAGTTTCAGAGATGCCTGGTAGTGCTGGCCCAAAAGTACAAGAGTGCACCACCCACACTGCAGCTCTTCTCATGTGCCAGGGTACGGAGAATAGAGAAGAATTATCCTTTTTTCTTTCCAATCATTTTGAGTAACTGATGCCTTGTGTGTGCAATTGTAAACAGCAGGATCTGTCCCATACTGTAGGAAGCTGGGTTCTTTCATTCGGTAATACAGTGTATATTTGTGATCTGGGATTTACTGATTAAATGACCTTCTGTAAACAAGTGCCTATGGACATATCATAATTTTACTTATTATATAAGTAAGAAACATGGCTAAACTCCTGGGTTTCTTCTTCATATTACAGGACCAAAAAAATTCATGAATCTACTGAACTTGACTGCACTGATTCTGTGGTACGGTACAAAGCAAAAGCAACACCTTCTAGACTTGTGTGATGGTTTTGGTTTACTGAGGAGAAGACAAGAAAATTTTGTTTGGCTCAGGTTCTCTCATAAATTAATAAACTGGTTGCCATACAAAACTAAGATTTGATTTTGGAAGTAAATCATTTGCCAAATGGATACATGTACACAGCGAATCACATTGTGAATGATGAACACTGAAAGCAGTTTGTTGTCACTGTAAGAGATTCTTCTAGTAATATGCACTGAATAATGATTTAAGTGCACCACAGCATAAAAATATCTTGTATGTGTCCTCCTGCTGCATCCAGGAGAGGACACAAAAGCCCAGCTTTAGGATGTGAAAACAAAAAGATACAATCAGGCTGTTTTCTATTCAAATTACAATTGTCATTCATAACGTACCGTTTTTAATTTTTGCTAGAAACTTTGCTGGGAAGAGGAGAATTTCAGTTTACAATCAAGATGCTCAGAATCTTCCAATCTCTGTGATGTGTCTGAGAAATGCTCCTCATTTCAAAGTGCCTATATTCTGTTTAAGACTGAAGAAGAATGAGGAAACATGTTTTCAGGTCCTCAGTTTTGCTCAGTATCAACTTTACGTTATGGGCTGACCTACAGAATTACCTAGCCATAGAGAACTAGATGCTTTAAAAAATTGCACCTATTATAACTGTAAATAGGTATGTTTTTAATGTATAGAATGATATACTGTCACTGAACACTTGAAAAAAAATTATTGGAAACAGACTTACGTGTGTTTTCCTGACGTGTGAAGTGCTAGGAAACAAAACAAACAGAAATTTTGATCATCCTATGCATTGAAAGTAGCCTAGCCACGGGTTGTTATATTCCACATTTTCTGAGAATGAGTACATTAAGATTCTGAAGTGCTCAAATGTGGTAAAAGAAACTGCAGAGCACCAAAGGGAAGGAAAGAATGAAAAACAATGAAAAACAAGAATGAAAAGATACCCAGAGAAATGTAGAGCAAAAAGAGAGAAAAATATCAAAAACAGCTAGCAAAAAATTACTGGTAGGAAACACTCAGAAATAAGAATTTATCTCAAGCGGCCAATGAAGAAAAAAAGTAGCTAAGAGGCTTCTTCCAGTGGAGCAATCCAGAAACTTACTCTAACCTCTACCTTACTTAGGGAAGACTTCCCCATTAAATAAATTGCTCAGTATATTTTTCATACCAAATCCAGACACTAGGTATAAATTAGAAAAGATTCTACCTGTAAAGACAGTTCTTCAGGAGACAGCTTTCAGCAGCTTGCTGAAATTACTGAATTTCCTTAGCTTTGTGAACCCCAATAAAAGTTGTGAACCCCCAAAAAAGTTGAATACATACAGAATTGTTTTATAAATTCCTGTATTTCATTTTTCACGTTATGCAATTTTTAGCCATTTTTCTTATTATCCAGCTTTTTTTCAGCAAGGCTCTACTTGCACTTATATCACACTAGGTTGCAATGATTTCTTCCTAAATTATGGCAAATGGTTTCTGCAGACATTTTCTGAATCTGTGCTAAGCTGCTGAACTCTTTTGTGTTAATCCATAGAAGGAAAGAATGAACATTCCTGACAGATTTTCAGAATCAAACCATAGCAAAATAAGCAAAACATAATGTGTTCACAGCAAATCAGTTTAACCAGTGAATGATTGCCTCTCATAAGCAGAAATTTGAATGAATATAAAGAAAAATAATTTTATTTAAATATACTTGCAGTTGAACATAATGGTGCCATCAATTTTTTAGTGGAGTCTACATTACTGCCCATGGGGAAATCTGTTAAAATATTAATAGCAGGATGTGTCCCATTAGGAGAACACATAACATGTTCTATTTTAAATAGAGAATTAATAAAGATTTGTTTGAGTAGGACGTAGGAATAACTGTAAGCTTTATTTCAGTGCATCGCTGGAACATGTAAGGATAACTGAACTATTGACTTCCATTCTTTTCTCCTCATACATATGCATTATAGGAAAAAAAAAAAAAAGGAACAGTCTGAGCTGTTATGTTTCTATTAATGTATATTATACTTGTCTTACATAAGAAAAACTACACTCCTTAAATTCACTGAAGTACTCAAATGTGTCAATGTTCTCCTTAATTTTTTTGCTGTCTTTTCATCCCAGTTTGCCAGATGCTTCCATTATTCTAAAGGAAAGGAAAAACTTCCTTTTTTTACTCAATTTTTTGGAGGCTTTACAGAATGCATAACAGACACTAATATAATATTTGTCCTTCCTGCTTGCACGGAAATTATTGATGACCTTTTAAAAGTGTTTACTAGATAATACTTTCCAAATGCTCAAAATGGGAAGAGAATACAGCAGTGGCAGCCATTAAGTATTTGGTATTTTTAATGTGATATTCCTCTCTCATTTTACATCCTCCCCACCCAGAAAAAGTAATCCCTCTATTTCTTTCCTCATCTGTGGGAAAGAGAGAGAAGCACAAGTGTAATGAAGTGGAGAAAAATGAAACCTGTCAAGCCAGCACATTCCTCAGGACTCAACAGTTCAAACTGACAATCTCAGCTCTGTTTTCTGTAAATAATATTTTGGGCAATTTATCACCATCTAGCCAGTGATCTTGAATACTGATGATCAAATCCTTTCTGTTTAACAGATTAAATCAAGTAATAGTTGATGTAAAGTATTGTTACTTATTTTAGCTAAAACAGCAATACATGAAGACAAGCTGACGATGACAAGATTTTGGATGAAGCCAATTTTTAGCTTTCCTTTCTGACATTCATTTCTGGACATTGATTAGGAGTTCATAGCTCCTTTGATCTCCCAGAATGGATGAAAATCTGGCAAGGCTGTCACAGCTGCCAAATCTGATTTGATGCTGGGAACAACTTATTTTGAGTCCACTATGTAAGGCAATTAGAATTAATACATCTTGGAAACATGTGTGGCACCTGAACAAATGCCAAATTAACTCATGAAAATTGACGCGATGATGATAAGTAATCATTAAACTAATCATATCTGACTCATGTGAATATTCCTGAATCCTTGAAATCTGAAACTCATTTCTACCTCTTGTGTCTGCTGTTTCCTTTATTTATTAATTTTTTAGTTTTTTTTTTTTTTAGACCCACATTGTTTAATTTTAGCTAGTACACAGTGGTTTCATTCTGGTGACTTCACTATCAGCAAGGCTAGGTTTACAGCCTTGAACCTGGCAAATGAATAAGTGTCAGCTGAATGTGACTTCCCTTGGAACTAAAACCAAACTCAAACAGTGTCACTGGGTGGGGCCAATTGTCATTCCCACTGATGGAGCTATATTAGCATCTGCAGGCAAGGCCTGGCAAGATATTCTCTTATTTTACAAAATAAGTCACTAAGTGTTAGATCCTGAGGGTTCTCCTCTGGCAAATGTCTCACAGGATGCAGTTTTCTACATCTATGCTTTTGTGTCTTTTTCAATTTTTTTTTTTTTAAGTCCAGATAAATTTCTTAATCCTAGTTGATATGGGCTGTTACATCTAGAACTGTTGAGAATTGAAATGCAGAAGACTAAGATTTTACTAGTTGTTTTTTTTTTTTGGTGCAACTGTGTCATGTGTCTCAGAATGTAAATTCAAAAATAGATAAATCACTGGTGAGTCTATTATCCAAGTAAATCTCAAAAACATAGAAAACAGAAACTATGCAACATCCCTGGATAACCTGGATGATTGCACTTACAGGCAAATGATTCCTTAGACGGGTACTGCTTATTAAGATGACTTGCATATGGGAAATGTCTAGCAGGTCAGACTTCCTTGGTGAAGGCTCTTTGGCTTCAGAAGATGTGCATATTGCCACATTGTGGATTTAAAGAAGTGATATAAAGACTGCGTTTCCCCTTGAATTTATATGAAAAGTTTTGTCCTAAAATTGAATATAATCTGTCTTGCCAATGAGCAAGATATAAACAATGCATTTTTACCACAATGGAAATAATTACATTTCCATAAGTTGTAAATGTTTTGCAGAAATGCCCTTCTTAGGCTGAAGTATATAACGATGATCACACTGCATGTTTAAAACACAGCCCTTGCAGCACGTTGCATTGGGCAAGATCATAGAATCATGGAATGGCCTAGGTTGAAAAGAACCGCAATGATTATCTAGTTTCAACCCACCTGCTATGTGCAGGTCACCAACCAGCAGACCAGGCTGCCCAGAGCCACATCCAGCCTGGCCTTGAATGCCTCCAGGGATGGGGCATCCACAACCTCCTTGGGCAACCTGTGAACAGTGCCTCACCACCCTCTGTGTGAAAAACTTCCTCCTAATATCTAACCTAAGCCTCCCCTGTCTCAGTTTAAAACCATTCCCCCTTGTCCTATCACCATCCACCCTCATAAACAGCCGTTCCACCTCCTGTTTATATGCTCCCTTCAAGCATTGACAGGCCACAACAAGGTCTCCCCGCAGCCTTCTCTTCTACAAGCTAAACAAGCCCAGTTCCCTCAATCTTTCCTCATAGGAGAGGTGCTCCAGCCCTCTGATCACCCCTGTGGCCATCCTCTGGACCCGCTCCAAGAGCTCTGTGTCTTTCTTCTGCTGGGGGCCCCAGGCCTGGACGCAGTGCTGCAGATGTGGCCTCACAAGAGCCGAGTAGAGGGGGACAATCACCTCCCTCTCCCTGCTGGCCACCCCTTTTTTCATGCAGCCCAGAACACAGTTGGCCTTCCGGGCTGCAAGCGCACACTGCTGGCTCATGTCCAGCTTCTTGTCTACCAGGACCCCCAAGTCCTTCTCCGCAGGGCTGCTCTCAAGGGGATTCTTTGCCCAGTTTGTATAAATACCTTGCACTTGGCCTTGTTGAACCTCATCAGGTTCACATGGGCCCACTTCTCCAGCCTGTCCAGGTCCCTCTGGATGGCTTCCCTTCCCTCCAATGTATCAACTGCTCTGCTTAGCTTGGTGTCATCTGCAAACTTGCTGAGGGTGCACTCGATGCCATCATCTGTGTCACTGATGAAGTGTTGAAGAGCACCGGTCCCAAGACCGACCCCTGAGGGACACCGCTTGTGACCGGCCTCCACCCTGACACAGAATCATTGATTACACTTTGGCTGCATCCAGCCAGTCAGTTCTTAATCTATCAAACAGTCCATCCTTCAAATCCACACCTCTCCAATTTAGAGAGCAGGATGTGCTGAGGGACCATGTCAAAGGCTTTGCAGACGTCCAGGAAGATGACATCCATTGCCCCTCCCCTGTCCACTGATGCCGTCACTCCATCATAGAAGCCACCAGATTGGTCAGGCATGATCTGCCCTTGGTGAAGCCATGCTGGCTGTCTCAGATCACCTCTTTGTCTATATGTGCCTTAACATAGCTTCTAGGAGAATCTGCTCCTTGATCTTCCCATGCACAGAGGCGAGACTCACCAGTCTGTAGTTCCCTAGGTCTTCCTTTCTCCCTTTCTTAAAAATGGGAGCAATGTTTCCCTTTTTCCAGTCACCGGGGACTTTACCAGAGAGCCATGATTTTTCGAATATGATGGAGAGTGGCTCGACAACCACACCACCATCTCTCTCAGAGCACTGGGATGCATATCATCCAGCCCCATGGATTTATATACATTCAGTTTCGTGAGGAGGTCTCAGACATGTTTCACTGTTCCACTGAGATGGAATTCACTCCTCTCACCCACACCTAGAGCTTCTGGGTCCTGGCAGACCTGGGGAGGAACATGACCACCAGTGAAGGCTGAGACAAAGCACTCATTGAGTACCTCAGCTTTTTCCATGTCTGAGGAAGCCAGTTCTCCATCCTCATTTATCAGAGGGGGAACACTCTCCTTGATCTGTCTCCTCCTGCTTATGTACTTGAAGAACCCCGTCTTGTTATTTTTCACATCCCTCACCAAGTTCAACTCCATCTGCACCTTGGCTTTCCTGATCTTATCTCTACACATGCAGACAATGTCCCTATATTCTTCCCAGGCTACGCAGCCCTGCTTCCACTTCCTGTACATTTCCCTCTTTTCCCTCAGTTTAAGCTCCAGGTCCTTGCTCGCCATGCCAGTTGCCCACCTCCTCTGCTCAATTTCTTCTGCTAGGTGATGGAGAGCCGTTGTGCTCTCAGAAGGGTGTCCTTAAAGAGCTGCCAGCTCTGTTCTGTTCCTATGTCCTCAAGGACACTTCTCCAGGAGATCCCACCCATCAGTTCCTTAAGCAGCTGGAAGTTCCTGAAGTTCAGGGTCCTGACTTTACCAGGCCTGCATTCCTCCAGACCACAAGCTCCACCATATCATCTGTACTGCAGCCCAGGTTGCCTCCAGTCTTAAGCTCCCTAATGCTCTCCTCTGTGTTGGTGAATGCCAGGTCCAGTATGGCTTCACCTCGGGTCGGTCTGTCTAATACCTGGACCAGGAAGTTATTCCCAGCAATCTCCTGGATTGTCTGCCACCCACCACGCCACTATCCCAGCAGGTATCTGGATGGTTGAAATCCCCCCATCAGGACAAGAGCCTGCGAGCATGACACCTCCCACAGCTGAAGCAAGAAGGCCTCGTTAACAGTCTCCTCCTGATCAGGTGGCCTGTAGCAGACCCCAACAACTAGATGCTGTTTACTGTGCTGATCCCTGATTTTCATCCATAAGCTCTCATCTTAGTTGTGACTGCTACTCAGACACAACTCTTTGCAATCTATCCTCTTCCTAACATAGAGGGCAACTCCCCCTCACTTCCTACCCTCTCTATCCCTTCTAAAGAGCTTGTAGCCTTCAATCAGAGTATTCCAATCACGGGATTCATTCCATCACATTTTCTGTGATAGCAACCAGATCATAATTTTCCAAGCACATCACAGTTTCCAATTCCCCCTGCTTATTTCCCATGCCGTGTGTATTAGTGTAAAGTCACTTCAGTGGGCTTTCTGGCACGCTACCATTCCAGAGGGGCACTCCCTCAAACCTCCAAAAGAATTCTGAAGTTTTCCCCCCACCACCTCCTGGAGAGACACAAGAAGGTTTCGGATGGGGGGTCAGCAACATTACCTCTTCTGAGGAGTTTCCAGAAGATCCTGAAGGACAGTTCAGAGGCTTATCCCTGCCATCTCCTGGAATGGGAACATCCCCAAGCCTTTCTCTGTCCCACTGACCACCACCCTCTTCCCCCATCAAATCTGAACTACTTGCTCCACTCTAGCAAGCGTCATTTTATCCCCATCCCCCTTCACACCTAGTTTAAAGCTCTCTCAACGAGCCCTGCCAGCTCCTGGGCTAGGATCTGCTTTCCCCTTGGATACAGGCGAGACCTGCCCGCAGCCATCAGTCCAGGCACCGAGTAAATCGCCCCATGTTCAAAGAACCCAAAGTTCCTGTGGCTGCAGCAACTTTTCAGCCACTTATTCAAAGCCTGCATTTTCTTAGACTGCTCTGTATCCTTCACCACCCCAGAAGAGAGAGAGGAAAATACCACTTGTGCACCCACTCCTTCAACCCCATTCACCCTAAACCCCTGAAATACTTTTTGATAGATTGCAGGCTTCCCTGAGCAATTTCATCACTGCCTACCTGAACTATCAATAGTAGGTAGTAATCAGAGGAGCAAACCAGACCTGGAAGTTTTTTGGTGATGTTCCTGACGGGCCCTAAGGAGGCAGCACACCTCCCTATGGGTTGGATGAAGAGGATACTCCTGTGTCAGGCCATGTTTTGCTGTGGCACAGCATGAGATTGTGATGCCATGAATTCTAAGATAAGGAAGACTGCTAGGAAGAGGAAAGGATTTTTGAGATTTACTTTGCTTTCAACACCCAGTAAGATCTATGGGAATTACAGACTAATGTTTGTATATTCATCAGCACTCCTATATCAACATGCAAGTAAGTTACTGTAACAATAAATCAGTAAAGAGAAAATGGTTATGATGAAGTCTTGATTATGCAAATTTAATTGATTCCAGAAGTACGCATAACAGAATGTTTCAACTAGATAAAAGCATTCATTTTCATGAGAAAGCTAATTTATCTACTATATGCAGAATTTTTTGTTTTCTTTAGACAACAGAAAAGGAAAAATGCTAGAAATAACTACTGAATGAACATGAACGTGCTGTCTAAAAGAAAAATGCCAAGAGTTTGCTATGCTGAAGCTTGCAATGGAAGACCAACTGTTCCTCTTTCTTTGTACACAGAGAAGACTTTTTTATTAGAATTGCTCTGACACTTGTGAAAATACTGCTTTGCTGAAGTGAAGTTAAAAAAAAAATTGAAGACTAATTATTAAAGGAAGGTAACAGGAGCAAAGAGAGACAAAGGATCAGGCTTTTGTTTAACAAACTGTCTTTTTAAGCAGCATATAGTAAAAAAGCTGTGGTGCTGGAAGATGCAGGGAAAAAAAAAATTACAATTTTTTTCTTACAAACTTGATTCCTGCCAGCAACAGAACTATGCAGAAATGAAATGGTTTTAGTTGGGTGCTCTCTAAATAGGGTGGGCTATAATGAAGTACAAAAATACCCAAATTGCAGCTCTAGGGACATTTCTTCCCTTTCAAGAGAAAAGCAGGCAGCCTATGAGTGCCATCTCCACAGAACTGGCTGCATTATAAACAGGGCATTCAAGTTAGTCCTGACTTCAAGAGAAGATAAAGAGATCATGAGCCCCTGACAACAGATGCTTCTAATTTCAGTAGTTAATTCTTTTAGAACCAGAAAAGTAATGAACGAATCTTTCATATATGCCATTCATCCATTTATCTTCTGAGTAGTACTACTAAAGCCAAAGAAAACTTACATTGGGTAGGGATACGACAGTGACAATGGATATAAAACGTACATGCTAGTATCTCTCATAACACATACAGATGAAGCACAAGTCTTGAATCTACTATTTCAGTACAGTAAAGAGTAATTGGTACGTTGATTGCTCATGTTAGTCTCTTTTGAACATGATAATAACATTAAGTACAATGAGGAACTAGTCCATAAACAGTAACCTTTTCAGTTAATCAAATATTTTCTCCCCTAAGTAGTCAGATGGAAGTCATAAGAGACATTCTATATGGTAACACTATAATGTGGTAGAAAGCACATCAATGACAGCTGAGTAGCAAAGTCCTAGATTACGGTAAGTAAGAATGTGCCCAAATACAACAGCCATAGGCACGGAAACAAAGAAAAGAAGCTACTCATCCTAGAAAGCCTCAAATACACAGGAATGACCAATAAGATATTTGCCTCCACTACCAACCCTAAATAAGGTCTGGGAAGGGGTGAATCCTGGCTCCACCCTTTCTGGTCACTCAGGTGTACTGCATGCACTGAGCTCCCCTGGGTTGGCCCTGCCTTCCCACCAGGTGCTCAATCACTGCTTCAGGCCATGCCCTAGCATTTCCACTACATATATAAACCATATTTTCTGTGCCTATAATTCCTAGAAAACTGCTTGAGAAAAGACAGAAGAAATGAATGGTGTGAATCAGTCTCTGTTGTTCTTAGTATGAATTGTAATTATCTGAGCTCTGGACAGAAAAAAAGTAGATGTGAAGTTCCTAAAGATCTGAAACTGCTGATGTGGAACAACTGTTGATGTTGATTTGGGTCTTTCTCTTAAAAAAATCCATGCGAAAAACACTGAAAAAATGTTTAATGTTAACCAAAGTAGTACATTGCAAGGCAACCTAAGCAAGTATTTTTTTTTTTTTTTCTTTCTTAACAGTATCTGTCTTTCAGAATGTGATGCAGTGTATACAGGTAAGATCTGATGAGATAATTATAGCAATGAACTATAAGCTAACTGGTGCTTGTATATTCTCCCTATTATGAAAATTAACTGGTGGGAAAGCAGCCTGAGCATTTCTAAACTGAGGCTTTATTTTCTTTCCTAGTGCAAGACTAATCTGCCATGGTTAGCATTTAGTTGTGACGTGACTCAGCCTGTGCTACAGCTGTAAATACCCACACATGCACTTCAGGAATATCAAAGCATTTCATATACACAATCCATGTAACAAAATATTGAGCAATACAAGCACAAGTAATTCAAATACAGTTAAAATAATTACCACTTTATATGACAAACTCAGTGGTTTATCATACAAACATTAGAGATTGCAAACGTAGAAATATTTCCGTAAAGATTCAAATAAATTCGTAGTTCTGCTATCATCCAGGAAAAGGAAAATTCAATAGCTTTAGTCAGTACCTGTCAAACTCTTGAGTAAAGAAAACTACATTCAGTCTTGTGAAATATTCCTTTAAGCAGAAAAACAGCTCATTTATTATGAATACTGCAGTTCGTAAGTTTATTATCATCCATAAAACAAATGTAAACTTTGCTCCATGTCTATGCATATCAGACTGGGACGTGATGAATCACCTTTCAGAATACAGAAATAGTATGGAAATAACTGTTTCACGTGAAACCTGATATATGGCGTGCACCATATGTGGTGCAAGGCCACGTACAATTTACTTCTGACATAATCTTCAGCAAAGATTTTTCTCACCACCACAGTAAGAAATATCTTCTGTTAGGTCAAAGGTAGACTTCCCATTGAATGCAATCAAATATGTCTGCACTAAGTCTCTTATGGGCAGACTGCAAAATGGTTCATGGATCAGAATTTCACAACAGCAAAGGAATCACTGTGGTTGCTAGTGGTTTGTAGAAATCCAGCTGACTTAATGATGTTACTTCTTTTTTTCTAGTGGCTGAGTTACACTGCAAGACACCTGGACACAAACAGTTTCCTAAAGCTGATCTGCTACAGAGACAATTATTGTTGCTACAAGAACCTGAAGCATCCGCAACGGGAAGCAAAATGTTGAAAAAGCAGCATGCAAAACTCATCAAGTAGGGTCTGGTGCATCCATATGAAAGGCCATTAACAAACACATGGTAACTTTTCTCTTCTAAGAGGAAGCCTTGAGAGGTCCAAGACATGGCAGGGCAGGGCAGGAGAAGAACAGTCATCGTGGTCAAACTGTTCTGCTGCTGCTTTGTAAAAAGATAGAATTTCCCCCAAGTGCACAACTGCATTTCCTAAGCTTTTATGGCACCACTGAGTGTATTTCCCTAATCATATTTAAAAATCATGCCTGTGTTCTCTGTTCAGGAGGTTAGAGCTGAATTTTCTTTCAATGAACAAGAATTTCAGTGGATGGATGACTATGTATAATTAAACCAGAAAGTTAAAATAATATATGAAAAATCCCCTCTAGGCTTTGTGCCTGTGAAATCTGTGCCTGATTTCTTCTTTCTGTGTAATTTTGTACGTGAATTTTCTGCTGGTGGTATTTCACAGAATCATTAGAAAAGACTGAAGAACAGAACTAACAATATTACAATTGTTTCTTCTTTTTCCTCCTCTTCTCACTCTCCACTTTCTGTCTAATTTCTACTTCTGTTACTTCTAGTAAATCTGTGCCCCTTTAACTTTGATCAAAGCTGATACTGATATACCACCGATAACAAAGATCATATGGGTTAAAAGATGTATATTACTTAAACACTGAACATGCCTCACTCCTTAGGAAATCAGTTACAGTCTGTATAACTTAGTGCTCGTTAGAAATAACACACAGATAATAGTGGTTATAATAGATGGTTATAATTCTCTCCTTACATCTTCATTCTCTAGTCTCTTCAAGAAAGGGCCAAAATTTGGACTTATAAAGTACTCTCATCTAGTGATTGTCTTGTGCTGAATTCCTTTACTAGCAAGCTCTTCAAATACCACATTAAACTCCATACCTGTGAATAGAACTGGTAATTTTAGTGGCTAGAATTTAGAAAATCATAAAATCATTTGACAATTGAGAGATATCAATTAAAGAAATTACAGAGGGTTCCCCCCCAGTGTGCTGGGTTCGTCTTGATATGTCTTTTGTTAATATTCATGAAAAAGCTTCTTCATTGTGCTAAGCTGAATATTTTGTGCAGTACTCTCCTAAACACAGATGTGGATTTGACAGGCACAAAAGAGTACTGCCACCCTAGATACTAAAGAAAAAAAGTGGGGTTTTTTTGCTCATGACTAAAAGTCTTTATCTCTCTTTCAATAGAAATTGCATATTAAGCTTTCAAATAGGCTCCATCAATACTTCCATTTAATTAGTATATTAAATTGTCTATCTCAAAAAGTCATATATTTCCCATAGAAGAGGATAATTACATTTTTTAAATGTACTTTTCTGCTGGATTTATTTCCTTTTAACTAGAAAAAATAATCCAATCTCAACTGTATAATTCATTCCAAGAGAGCATGGGAAAATATGTTCACTGAACCACAACCAAAGTTAATGAACTAATGCATCAATCCAAGGTTCAGGTGAGATATTTTTTAGACCAGAGACATGGAAGCTGCATGTGACTACAGTAGACTTGTGAGTTCTGTGGATGCTGACCTCATTTGTCTAATATTTCTGATACTGATAATTTTCAGGTATAGCAAGAATACAGGAAACAAAAAAGACTGTCTTTTATGCATTGATGCATACCTGTACATCACTAAGGAAGCTGTTATTGATAGCAATCCTTCTACACTCTGTAGGCACAGAATCTCCATAGTGATGGACAAAAATATCCTTGTATGCTCCTGCTGTATTGTTCTGCTGAATATATAGAATGCTGTACTAAGCTGTCACTCTTAATGTTGACAAAATTCCCTGGGTAAAAAACCCATGTTCATAATACAAACAGCACTTTAATGGAAACAGACAGTTCAACAGAAATGTGAGAGATTGGTTATTTTTGTTTTCCCAATCAGTCTTTTCCAAAATGATGCTGCTTAAAATATATATACATTCTGGCTTGAACGATGGATGCTGCTCCATCCAGTCTAGTTCACTAACAAGAGATAGAGATATTGACTTTTTCATTCCAATGTCTCGAGTGCTAACTTCTTCTAGGAGTAATAAAGTCCAGGAGTAAGAGGATAATTAAGAATAAATATATTTTTCTTCCCATTTTTTTTTTTTTTTTTAAGTCCAAAACTAGAATGTAACTAGGGGTTGGTATTGGGTCTGGTCTTGTTCAACATCTTTATCAGAGAGCTGGGTGAAGGGATAGAGTGCACTCTCAGCAAGTTTGCTGATGATACAAAGCTGGGAGGACTGGCCAACACACCAGAAGGCTGTGCTGCCATTCAGCAAGACCTGGACAGACCAGAGAGTTGAGAAAAGAGGAACCTGATGAGGTTCAACAAGGACAAGCGTAGTGTCCTGCTCCTGGGGAGGAGTACAGGTTAGTAGCTGTAGGAGATAAGCTCTGCAGGGAAGAACCTGGGTATCCTGGTGGACAGCAGGTTGGCCATGAGCCAGCAGTGTGCCCAGGTGGCCATGAAGGCCAGTGGTATCCTGGAGTGAACTAAAATTAACATGGCCAGCAGGGCAAGCGAGGTGATCCTCCCCCTCCACCCAGCATTTGTGAGGCCACATCAGGAGCACTGTGGCCAGTTCTGGGCTCCCCAGTTCAGGAAAGGCAGGGAATTTCTAGAGAGTCCGGCAGTGGGCCACAAAGATGAAGCTTGGAGCAGCTCCTTCATAAGAATAAGCTGAGAAACCTGTGACTTTTCAGCCTGGAGAAAGCAGGGATCTTATCGACTCTCATGACTATCTAATGGCCAGGAGTTGAGTGAATGAGGCCAGGCTATTTTTAGTGGTGCCCAGAGACAGGACAAGGGGCAACAGGCACAAATTGCAACAAAAGAAGTTTCAGTCTATTTTCCATCAGCATCAACTGAAAAAAGCTCAGATCTGAGGCAGTAAGATGTGGCCATTCTGCATATGAACAAAAATTTTTTTGTGCGTTCAAATTCCTCAAAGACCAACAACAAAAAATCATTCTGATATGGAAGTTCTGACACTTCAACTTATCCCTGACTCCTATGGCTTTGAAATAGGACAGCTAATATTCAGTATAATTTAAAGCAGCCATTAAACGCTGTACGTTGACTTTCAGGAAGCTACAATGCTTCATATTCTGTAAGTTACCACTGTTCTGTAATATAAAAATTCACCCTTAGCAAGGAATTGCTTACCTGTGGCTAAGGAGATACTAGAAGGAGTGGAAAATTATAGATTTGGAAATGTGATGGCCTCCCATATGGTAAGGTTCTCATCCAGTTTATTGCACACTGCATATCTGTATCTCTCCTCACCAGCCCAGATAATAATTTTAGAAAGTGCAGAATCTTTTTATTTTTAAAATTTCATTCTATACCTCTATGCATTTGTATTTGTAAGTAAAATGAATCTTCTGTGATTTAATGGCGTGATGCTAAATTTCATCTTAAAAAAATGAAAAAAAAAAAAAAAAATGAAATCATTACCAGGGTGAAGCTGCAATTACTATCTGCAGCCATTCAGAACATTGAGCTATTACCTCCAGAACCTCTGCAGTGATTTCTTCCCTGTGAAACTTACTAAATTAAGGATTTTTCTTAGAAAACTGGGCAGGTAAAGATTATTTCCAAATATTTTCTCCTGGTTGTGAAGCATTGCATTTTATTTGGATATGTGCTGGAAAGATCTATTACATAACAATTTTTCTGAATAAAAAGTCAAATCTAAGGAGATCAGCACAAACCAGGGTCATAAATTCAATTTCATTAATACTTTCTTCTTTGGCCCTTACTTTTTTTCTGTTTGCTATGTGTTTCTGTGTGTATCCATCATAACTTGTGAGGTTAAGAAGGTGTTTACAAGACAAGATTTCACATGCCATCTACAACTGATGCTAATTAAACTGTAATGGTATTTATATAGTGCCTTGCTAGCAGAAAACTATACAGTTTTGTAAATTATTTAGTCCACAGCAATGCTGCCTATGATAGCTACAGTGGACTCATTGTTTTAGTAGGCAGATCATCCAACTTTCCAGTCTCATCTGCCTTCTCAGACACCTAAACCCATAGTAAATAGAACAAAGTCTTATGAAATACCCAACAGGAAGTCTTTGCATCTTCCACATTTTCAATTTAAAACCAATAGTTTTTAAAGTGAAGAGCTTTAAAAATTGGATTTGGGTTAAACTAGCTGTGGTTCTTTTACAAGAACTGACACAGGATTATGGTATTGGTAGGTAGCACTGAGGCATGTATTTTTGTAGGTCCATCTATGTGCTTTGGAATTGCGTGCTTGCTGAGGTGAAGTATATACGTGTACTTTAAATTCAGCTACATTTCAACCTTGTTTATCTTACTTTCTCTCTAATATCAATAAATTACGCTTATATTGTCATACTCTACTACTTTCTTTTCTCTTTCTGGGCATTACAGAGATGTTTTTACTGGGTGAAGAATATTTTCTTTATTGGTTACCTATTCCAGCGCATCACTGTATTCACCAAGACACTGTGGCCCAACTTTTCCCCACAAACTTACATAAAATTGACCATTCAGTTCTACCATTCACTCTTCATGTTCTTATTTTAAACTGTTGAAACTTCTAAAATATTTTTTAGAAGAAAGTCTTGAACCCATCAAGATAAGAAAAGGATGAAGAAGAAAATAGGTTATGAAATCTCTCCTATCTTTGAAAAACTAGCATGCAGCCTGCTCTGTGCTTTAAGCCTTGTCTTAGAGGAGTGCCTGCACTACAGGTCTCATCTCTATGCTGTGTATTTTGAAAACAATCTTACTGCAAAACTGTTTAGCCTCTGCAAAAGATGAAATATTCTGTCATCAGAATCCAAGATCACTCAAGGAACTTGAAATTATTGTCTGAGCTTAATGAAAATGAGACAGAGAAATGTATGCTGTCTGCATACTGATACAGCTTAGATCAGTAGTAACCTCCGTAAGTCTCATAGAATTATAGACAGAGTAGTTAAGGTGATGTAACCTGTAGGTCAGTAGAGCTCTCATTATGGCTGATTATCAATGGATACATTAGAACGTTTTGGGTTTTTTTTTCAGATTCTGTCCTTTATTTTCTTCTTACTGGAGTTTCTCCCCATTGTCTTTGTGAGCAGCATTTTGAAGAGTGTATGTCAAGGCATGGCAAAGACGTATTTTTGCTGCTGATCACCTTGCAGCAAGTGGCAGCAAGTGCTGTGGTATTTGGTGTAACTTAGTGGAGATCTTCGTGGAATAGATTGTAGAACAGGTTTGAAACTCACTGGCAAAAGGTATCAAATGGCACTGCTTTCTTGAAACTATCCACACTTTTCTATTCTCACCTATATTTGTATCTGTTGCTGCGTACTTCTGACTTTTCAGAACTTGTTTTTTTCTCTCTTGCTTATTCTATGCTACTCATTATATTAAGTCAATTTCAGATTTCTTTCTTTTGTTGTCTTATCATAATTAACTATTCAAAAATGAGTGCGTAAGTGTTGCTTTGAGCTGATTTTATACAAAGAATCTACTCATAGGCTTATTCCATTGGAAAGGTCTGTAGAACAAAAGGAGTCTCATGATCATTACAGGAAAATGCGTACTGCAAAAACTAATTCTCTTGATGAATACAATTGTGAGTAGAAAGGAAAACGACAAATTTTCCTGCCTAACAGAAAAAGGAACGTTTCTGTAGAGGTGTGGGACATATTAAAAATGATTTGGGGAAATTTCAGTATGAAGGTAAGAATCATATTTTACAAAAATATTTTGTTTTGTGGAAAATCAAAGCTCAGTGTACTTCATGTATCAAATTCAGATGATTATATACTTTTATCTGTAGTTAGTCTTGATGTAATTAGTATGTGCTTATCTGCAGTCCTCTTTGAGTGCTCAGCTGCATAATGCTCTGGGCTTTAGAAAGAATATTAGAATATATTTCTGTCATTGTAATTTCCTAGGAACTGCTCTGCTGCTGCATTAGAGGGAGGCAGTTTCTTTGTTAACTCTCTATTAGGTACTTGAAAATTGAAGTTCAACTAGGGGGTGGAAGCTCTACTGATAATTAGAAAGCCAACTCCAATCAGTTCCTTGCAATAACAACAAGCCTACTTAAACATCTCCAGCATTCCATAACAACTCTTGAGAGCTGGATTCTGTTCATGATATTACCTCTACTCTATAAGTAACCCATTCATTCTAAATCAATGTGAATCAAAGAGGATTCAAAGTAAAATAATTAGGGAATTGAAGAGTAGACACAGAAAACAGGAAATCCTGCCTTGTTTGCAGTGTGTCAGTAGGAATTCTTCATGTTTTTTCAAACAGAGGCTGGTGAGGCACTGTTCACAGATTGCCCGAGGCTGTGGATGCCCCATCCCTGGAGGCATTCAAGGCCAGGCTGGATGTGGCTCTGGGCAGCCTGGGCTGCTGGTTGGCAATCCTGCACATAGCAGGGGGTTGGAACTGGATGAGCATTGTGATCCTGTTCAATCCAGGCCATTCTATGATTCTATGATTCTGTGGTATATAATTACAGTAAGATAAAATTTTATCTATAGATAATCAGTTTGCAAAACTGATTTCTGGAATAAGATTCCTCTAACGCCTCATCATCAGTATGCTACAAAATCAGGGGTGGATCCAGATGTCTTCAAAACCGTCCAGAAGAGAAACTTCAAGATTTTGCTAGTGAATGTTTTAACAAGTGAATTTATTTTTACAAAACTGAAACATTGTGTGTATATTCCTATACACCAACCTCCTGTTGGATTATAGCATGTATGTATTTGTAATATCATAGCATCCAAACGTATGAAAAATGGGTGGAACCCATGTTACCTGGAGCAATTCAAACAAACTCTCCTTGGCAAAGAGCGAAGGAGTAATTTTTGTAATGATGTAATCATGCAACTTTATCTAATTTAGAAGATCAGAGACTAAAATACAGAATAAGAACTACTGTTGTGCACAAGAATAATACTTGATCTAATTTTCAGTAATGCTAAGACAGCAGATAAAATGAGCACCTCAGATGTGACTGCCAGCTTCTGCAAAGGTTTTTTTTCTTACATCAGTTTAACAGCTGAATGAAACTGATTTTCAGAGACTCTATGCACACAGTACTCCATACAGCAAATGTTTTTCAAAAATGAGCAGTTTAGAAATAAATATTTGTTCTGCATTAATAGCTGACTTACTGAATCAGCAAAAGGCTGTTAAATAGTGAAGAACGCCGTCTGCAATAACTGCATTGTTTCAGCACAAGTTTTCCACCAAAATGTGACATACTGATATATTCCTAGCTGTAAGAAATACATGAGATAGATCTATTTATATTTTGACCGTCATCTAAACAGATACCAAAGCATTAGCTACGCTTGAATTCCTGTACCTACAAGAATCATTTCACTTATGTGAAACAAGCTAAAATTTACTGCAGCATAAATGTACTTTGTGGCGTTTGATCTCTGCAACCTGAATTTCTTGACTTCTGTGCTCTCTGCTCCCTTCCTGCCTGCCTGCCTAAGCTCCCTTCTCATGGAAATTAAAGCACAGTAGAAAAGAATGCATTTGCAGAGCTCATCCAAGAGAAAGTCGGAGTGTCACCATGGCACACACCTGGGACTAGGAGGTGAAAAATGAATTTGGATTACATAGCATAGGCATAGCCAATGTTTAGTACAAGGTATGACAAAGATTTCATAACAAGTCACTTGGAACAGGAAGGATTCCCTAACAATTTAAATTAGAGGAGGATGCAACGAGTTTGCAACTACCCAAGCTGGAACTTGTATTTTAAGTTGAGAGCTTTCTAAATTTGACTTGAGAAGAAAAAGAAACTTATCCTCTAGCCCGGTGTCATTGCTGCTCTGCCTAAAAACAGGTACTAATACTTGATCAGAAAAAAACATCAATCTTCTGACTTAAGAATTTTGTGCAAGAAAGCAAATCTGACTGGCAGGAAGATGTTTCCACAGGAAGATATTTCCCCAGGAAGTCTGACTACCTGTAATTTCCAGCAAAGAAGACTGAGAATCCTATTTATCTGTCACTGCAGTTAGAGCCATCATAGTATTTCTTTGACTCTTCATGGTAAAAGGTAAACTTCACAAAATTGTATTTCTATACAACCTACAGACATACTGTCACAGGCCAGCTAGTAAATCTAGGCAGTCCTTCAGGAAAGAGTATCTTACTAAGAAAACCAGCAATAGCAACAAAAATATTTTTGTGTGACCCAGTACAACTTGCATGTGTGTATACGTAGTCTAAGTAGAAACGTGGAACCAGCTGTGTTTTCATTTCTTCAGTGAAACAAAACCTTTCTTCTAGACAGAATTGAAATTTTCTTTGCAAATAAACATTTTTTGGTGAAAATGTATACTTTACTCCCGATACTCAGATCTCGCTGACCAAAGCTGTGTGAAAGCAAGAATATGACATGTATTCTTTGGAAAGGACAAGATAAGTGAGTGGAAAAGAGAGAAGAAAAAAACGTTTTCAGTGGAAAAGAGAGAAGAAAAAAACGTTTTAATACTGGTGCCCTTCCGAAGTTCAATGTATGTCCAAATACTTCTGTCCTGAGAAGGGTGTTTATGAGTCTTAAGGATAAGTAATATCTGAGATGATTTAACAACGTCCAGAAAAGGATAAATTGAGTTAGACGTGGATAAATCATTGAAAACTCTTCTGAAATTGATATAATTTCAATAAAAGGTCCAGAAGATCCCTTCAGGCACACCATGAGTAGTATGTTTTCCACAGTTTTCAACTCTCTATAGGAAGAACAAGTGAAGCAATACAAGAATACTAACCAGATGGAAGTTAGAGCCCAAACCCACAGTTGGGATGTATTTTAGACAGTGCAAAATTGAATTAACTCTCCAGTTTGCAGCACATCTTTTGGCACTTAGATTGAGTTTAGAAGGTTCTTCAGAAGACATACTGTATGATATGATTTTTTTTTAAGGTTTTCATGTGCTCATCTACCTCCAAAAATCATCCTTGCTCTGCAAAGCCTAATTTGACTACAAGTGACACAGATCAAGTGGCTGTCACTTTTCTGTGTCATGTGCACCTCCCCTGCATAGGAATGGAAAGCTATTGTGCTCCTCTCATCAGTCTCCAGTATTTGTCATTGAATGGCAATACTGAATATGTATCATTTAAGGGGTGGAGTTTAAATTACAATCACAAACTAGAAATGTGATAAAAAAAAATAAAGTTACAAAGGAAAATGTTATACTTAAGGAGCAACTGAGTTAGCTTGTGCCTTCAGTGAAGGCACAAGAGCATGGCTGTATTGCTCCTGGGTTCAGTAACCCACAGAATAGAGGTGAGCTGAGCCAGCGAGCCAGTGAATAATCTGGTTGACCAGCTTGGATTCAAAAGCTGCAAACCAAAATGTGCATTGTAGTGTATACACATTAATATTTTTTTTTTTGGATAAATAATGGATTACTAACTGAAGGGGACAGCTTCAGTATCATTTGGGCTGCAACAAATTTTGCATGGACCACATAAGCAAGCGCAGTGCCAACAGCTGAAGGGAGGCAGTGCTTCCTCTCTGCTCAGATGAGGAAGCTGGTCAAACAGATCTGAAGCACAGGATCCATGGCAGAAGTGCCTTCCAACCTCAGTTTGCAGTTCTGTGCTCTGCCAGCACCTCCAGTCCCACAGTGCTGTTATCTGAAGCCAACCAGGCTAAGCCATAGTTGTTCACCTCCCCAGCTCTGGGCTTCAGCTTTCTGTTCTTTCTCTCAGTTAGTATCAGAAATTTCAGTTGCCATGGAGGAGGTGATAAATTTGGGAGAGGCTTCTTCAAAGATGTAATTGTAAGAACTTGGTTTAAATACAGCAGATAACAGTAAATGGCAGTTTAGAGGTGTTAATTATGCTCTGAACGATGATGCCCATCTATTTGATTCTACTTAGCATCATTACAGCTAATGTTCACATTTCAATGTTCAGAATTTAATTTAAAAAAGGAATTGAAGAAATTGCAGACATTTTGAAGTATAACAGAAAAGTTTCTTTATGCAAAGTTTTGTTTTTGTAGATCTTACAAAATAAATTCATCAAGTCTAATTTTGTTTAAAGAACTAACTGTTCAATGACTAAAGGAAAAAAGATACTGTCCTAGATTAATATTTCAATTAATATAATTTGAAAAACAATTTTCTTCTTCCAAATCCTCACTGCAAAGATCTGACTCATCAGTCTTTTCTTAGTCTCACATAATGCAAGTTTGCAAGTCTTTACTGGTGTACACACAGAGAGTGGTGCAACAGGGGTGAACAGCAGCATTTCAAGGGCACAAGAAGACCTACACGTGCTTGTCTCACCAAACCCACTTTTCTTACACCAGGCACAACAGGTTTATACTGCAGTGATCGTCATCTCTGAATTTGCATTGCACTGAATCTCTTTTGGTACTGGAACATGGTAATGGAAATCATTTGTATCAGCTGCTTACAGCAAAAGCTGGTTCCCCAGGATCAGGAAGCTGACACTGAGCAGGAGGGCATTTGCAAATGAGAGCAAACATTGGCATGACCTTACCTTGTCATGAGACTACCCTTTGTTTCTAGAGGCGAGAAACACTATCAATGCACTATTTATTAACTCAGTAATTTTATCAGGTACAGTATTTCCCAGTGTAGTAAGCATTCAACTAAACTTCATCTCGCTTGTTGATAACTGCAGAAATAGCAAGAAAATGGGCTTTGGCAGATTATTTTCTGCTGACTGACTAACTGGTTGTTGAAGGAATTCATCAGTTGCTTTATTGCAGCTGTCAGGTCTGTCCTCTGTCAACACAGCAGGGAGGGAAGAACAGTGCGAAGCAGACATAGTTATGAAACTGTTTTTCAGTTCTGATAGCCAAGAAGGCAAAAAATCATCCACACCTAGAGATCTGGTACCTCTCTCATGTACGGGTGATGGGCTCAAAACCAAGAGATATGCCAGCTTTATTTTGGTTGATTTCAGCTCTGTCTTCAACACGAGCTTGGTAAGGTACAAGAGATGATTCCCTTTGGTTTTCTGTGGGTATGGAGCTCCCAAAAACCATCCTTCAGTGCACCTTGGCTGTTTTTGTTGGTGAAATCTTCTGTTTGCTCCCGTGTGACTTTGTAGAGCAATAATCCTGCTGGAAGGCTGGTCAGTGATAACTGTCAGCCCAGCATGATTAACATTTCCAACCAGGGCTTCTAGGGCTCCACTGGTGATTTCGAAACTGTGAAGCTGCGCTTCATTGCTGACAAGAGTCAAGAGTATGATTTCAGACCTGAGTAGCTCTATAAAAAGCATACGATGAATTTGTGTTCTAAATCAAGCTTCACTTGGCATGCCACTATTCTGAAATCATTTTAATTATTCTTTTACCTGCCTAGTTTTATTGGGAAAGGTACTGTTTCCCTTCCTCGTCTGTGGGGAAGTCTCTGGACTCTCAGGACGTGCTGGAGACACAACAGCACACCGATGTGGTAAAAAGCTGTTAGTCTCCAGAGCATCCTGAGAGTCCAGAGACTTCCCCACCCTCGTCACTTAACTGTTGGTTACAATCCTCACACTACAGTGAAAATGTGCATATTGTATATACATAAAGACACAGACTGTTGCCAGCAACAAGTAATTCTAAGCTCTGCCAGCAAACTGGGAACAAAGATGGTAGCACCCGATTGTCACAACGCTCAGAAAGACACTTGTGTGGAAAAGATCATAGAATGATAGAATGACAGAATGACAGAATGGCCTGGGTTGGAAAGGACCGCGGTGCTCATCCCGTTCCAACCCCCTGCTGTGTGCAGGGTCGCCAACCAGCAGCCCAGGCTGCCCAGAGCCACCTCCAGCCTGGCCAATAGTCGCAGCTTCCCGCCACCTCCTACTCCGCTGCAGCCCGCGGCCGAGAGCTCCGCGCAGCCGGACGTTTCTCCCCTCGCCGCCGCCAAAGGCCGAGGCTCGCGGCTGTGGGGCCGCACGCGTCCCCTCGGCCCGCCACCGCCCCCGACGCGGCTCGGGGCCGCCCGGCCCGCCCTGATTGGGCCCGCGGGGAGGCCCCTCCCGCAGGGCCTCCACCCCCCCAGCTCCCCCCGCCCGGACCGGCCTCGCGCCGCGCTGCGCCCGCTCCCCAAATACATCTTGGCGGCGCCGGGGAGCGCAGCGGAGCCGTGCCCGGAGCCCTCCGCGGGGCCGCGGGCAGCCCTCGCGCCATGGTGAGTTAGCGGCGGCGCGGCGCGGCGCGGGGCGCGGCGGGGACCCTGGACAGCGCTGGGACGGGGCGCTGAGGAACGGGGACCCGGAACGGCTGGGCCGGGGGGGTCGGGCGGGAGGCTGGAGCCGAGCCTCGGCAGCGTGGGGGCGCGGGGAGCCCCGCAGCCGGACGTGGGCTCCCAGGGTTCGTCCCCTGGCTCGAGCCGCGGGGGCCTTTGTGCGTTGTGCGGGTTTCTAAGAATCCGCCGGCTGGCTGCTAATTGCAGCCGTTCGGTCTGGCTGCGCTGCCTCTCAGTTAGGCGAGCTCTCTTGTCTCGTTTGCAGCGCGATTCACATTGTTGCACTTCATGAATCCGACACGAGCCTGACGTCTAATCACGCGCTTAAACCCGAACAATAACTTCGCTTTTGCATTTCTTTCTTTTTGTTGTATTCCTCAGGATTGGCAGTTCACGTTTTGCGGTCGATTTCTGTAGCTTAAGTATTTTTCCTACTTCTTTGAGGCTTGGGAGTGGCTAGAGCTAGCTGTTTCTGTGCCTCAGGCTCAGTGAACGTGACTAGCCCGTGGCCAGTAGTCCCTTTGTATATATATATACATATACATAAAATCGTCTACTAACACTTGTGATGCTTGAGAAGTTTTTCTCTCAGATGTGAAGGAATACCTTCACCTATCATTTGTACTTTGTCCTGCTTCATGCAGCACTACTCCCACAGCGGGTCTGTTTGTCAGAGCTGGTTGCTTCTGCTGTGCACACTGGGAGGTGGCTGAATTGCGTACAAAAGATGAGTGGACAGGAAAAAAAAAATAAGTCCTGTGTAAAGATGAGATATTGATATTGCCTATTGATATCGCTGTATTGGTGTGAAATGAACTGATTTGGGATGCTGTCTTGAGCTCAGTCACTTCCAATGGAACATGGATTACAACGTGCCATGTAGAGGTTGGTCTGAAGAGATGTGGTGTAACTTTGAAATATTAGTAGGGAAAAAGACATTTTTGCTCACTCAGATTTTCAATCGTAAAGTCTCAGTCAGCAGTGGTAATGGAGCAATTATTTATGGGTGTAAACTGCAACAAAACAAATGCAAGTGTTCAGTTATCTTGCTGGTAGTAGGAGACAGAGTATTACGTATTTGGAAATGGCATAATCTTTTAGATTTTCCTAAGGCAGGATTCTCAATGAAGCCAAGATCCCTTTTCATGTAGTTAAGATAGCTTGTTTCCAAAGTGCAGAAAGTAGAAGCAAGGTAATATATTCTTCAAATCACATAAATAGATCCACTCCTTTCTAGCATTAGGAGCAAAAGATGGTGACAGCCCATGCTAGACAGATTCCAGTAGCAGGCTGTTTTACATATTTAATCAGAAAATTTAGGCAATTGAAGCAGCCAAGGAACATGTGAAAATATGTTACAAATGGGGTGTTCTCTTCACTGTGAAGTTTCTTGCTTGGATTGTGTTGCTCTCTCACTGCATCTGAATGTACACTCATAGCTCTGATGAGTACTCTTTTGCTTTGCCAATAGCAAGAACCTTAAATGAACTGGATGATTTTAAGAAAGCATGAGAAATACTATAATGGTGATATAAAAGGTTTCACACTGCACGTTCTCAGAAGAGAAAAGCAATTGCTGATATCATGCTGATCCAAATTATCCAGGAAAAGTAAGAAAAGAGAAAGGAAATCATATCTTGAGATCTCTTGTTTTTGTTTGTTTTGTGGAATTATGTAGCCTACAGCTCTCATGACTCATGGCAGTGCAAGATTATGAGGCAAACACAGCAGGAGAAACTGAATTTAGTTCTATAGTGTTATTTTTAATCCTCTTTTTTGCCATAGCCAACAAAGTTTTTCACTGTCCCTTGTCCCATTGGTTCAATTTCCTGTCTGAGCATCCAGTAGATAAAGAACTATGAAATGAGAAGAAAAATGAGAAGTCAAGGCTGGTGTTCATGTTGTGTCCATAGAAGCAAGTACTAAAGTCACGTGTATTTGTCTTATTCTGGTGAATGTCTATTTAAAAATATGTCCATAACCACTCTGTGACGCTGCGTTTCAGAACAGATCCCCTAGTGAAATCAAAACAGAAATAAGAACTTATCAAAAAATGCTCAGCACATCAGTAACGATCAAAACCTGGCTATGTCATATAATAAAAGATTATGTCACAGCCACTATGAAGATGATTGCTGTCTGAAATTCCAAACTAATGTTGAGAAGCAAAGGAAGCAGCCCAAGAACTCAAGGTAGATTCTGTGGAAAATTAAGCTATTTTTCCTTTTAATTGAAATGATCTATTACACCAAAATATGTTGTAAATTATGTTAAAAATAATAATTAAGAATATTGAACACTGCACTAACCAGATGTGATATTCTAAGTTATAAGCATGGAAATATGCCTTACAAAGTACTTGGCCACTTTTTCTATCTACTCTGTAGACAATCAGGTTTGCACATTTTTAGTGTTTAGTGTTTAGTGCACATTTTAAGTTTACACATTTTTTGTGTAAACTTATTTAGTGAAGAAAACTTCTGTATAGTTTAAAAAAAATAGTAAAAAAAATATATCAGAAACTATAGAATATACTTTAAAGACAATTTTTTTTTAACTTTTTTTTATGATGATATCTAGAAATCATTGTTTCACCTTGTCTGTTTCATTAATAACTAGAAATTATGCTATCCGGAGCCTTGTGCACTTTGGGCTATTTCCTTTTTTAATGTCTTCATGGGTTTATTAAACTTTGCTGCATTTATTTAGTTGCCTCGCATTTCAGTTAAGTTTTTTAGCCCTTGAAGTTTAAATTGAGTCAAGTCTCCCATTTGACATTACTTTGAATGCTACTTTCATCAGGCTTTGAGCATCTGAGCTGTATATATGCTATGTATTCTGTAGGTCTTCCATGACTAGTTGTATCAGTTGTTAGAGAGTCAAGTTTATCTTATCAGTGTTCAGGGATAAGTCTTTGTACAAGAAAGAAACACTGTTCAGGACAGAGTATTAATATGTGTTCTGTTTTAAAATGTCAGTAGGATTTTTCCTAATGGAGATGGCAAAATTTGCTAGAAACAGCAAGTTTTTTATTACATTTCTGCTTATTGATCTATGAATCAATTGAAATATCTTGTTAATATCTTTAAAGGATCTTTTAACTTGTAACAAAATATCAATTGCTATTCATTTGGTAGCATCCTGTTTTTTCAATTCTTAGGTTGTCAGGTGATGTCACTGCTCAATTAGTAATAGTGTTTCCTAGTCAGTTTAGTTCATGCCCTATAGTTCACAGAGTATCCTTATTTATTTTTGTAGATACGGAGTTCAGAGCAATCTGACTTCTACTCTTATTTTATTTCTTTATTAAGTTGTCTTCATTCATTCATTTGTTGAGGAGTGCAGATTCCATTGCTGTCAGTTTTTCTGCTGCTTCATCACCTAATTCGGAGCAAAGATGTTCTCTAGGAATTAATTTTAGTTCACTGTAGGGAGGTCTCGCTGTGTCCTCTTCACTGCTGCAGACCCCAAATAAATTTGAGGTGTAGCTCTTCCAGAGGCTTTCAGTCTTTGAGAAAACTTCACTTTATGAGAGTATAGTTTTATGGGATACTCTTATTTTTCATTTATATTTCTTATGACGTAGTAGTTTGGTTAAATGGAATCAATGCCTCTGCTAAGATTACAGCTTTCGTGTTTAAGTGCAGAGTAGTCCAGCACTCTCATTTATTGCAGTGCCCCCTTCATGCTTCAGACTCTCAAGGCTGCTTTGAGGAACTCTCCCTGCTTCTTGAACCTGGCAGCATTATCATTGCTCTGGATTTCATGATTCTTGATTTACAGACATTATTCTCGTTGCTCTAACTCTTTTAATTAGTTCCTTTGTGTTCCTTAAAGCTAATCCACGAATTGATTCTCTTCTTGCATATTCATTCCAGAAGTAGCTGTTCCAAGAGAATGGTGCCCTGCAAGAAAAAGCATTCAGACAAATGCAAATCAGCACCAGTGGGCTGTTTTCCCACAGGCAACATGCTGAACCTAGCTGATAAGCAAGCAATAACCTTACATATTATGTCTGAGAGGGCACTTCTTTCACCATCCCCCCTTTGACTGTACCTCTCCCTGTGCAGAGAATACTGTGCTCTCCCTGCTCGAGAGCCAGATATTTTTTCTCTGCCTTTGGGCAAGGGGAAAAATACCTGAAGGAATGCACCACAGCATGTGTCTGTGGGGCACAGGGCAGCCTGAAGCTGTCCCTTGGGGCTGTTTGCCTGTGACTTGCACTTTATGCATGGCTATGCCCATTGATTGTTTCAGCTAAGTCCATATAGAAAATAGGTCAGCCATGCAGCGGCTCAGGAATAGAGCTTTAATTGTGTGGGCTGTAATATAGAAAGCAGGGTGTGTGCATTATCATGGAAGAGGCTGGAGGCAGTTCCAAAGATTTTATCAAGTACCGTGGAATCTAGCCCTTAGACAGCTATTTGTATTATAGAGTTACAGGGAATATTCCATGCAAGTCATCCAACTGTTTCAGTGTGAGTAAAAAATTCTTACTGTAAAGCAATGTGTTAAAATCTTTGTTTTCCCCCACAAATGGAAATTGAAACAAACATACACTTATGAAGTGAACCTCTTCCTTAGCCCCATTCTAAGATATTCAGACTGAAAATAAATCAGTCTTTTGGAGAAATGATATTTTGTGGGGATCCTGCTGGTGGTTTTAGTGCAGTTTAATTCTAGAATGTCATGGATTCCAGAGGGTGCAGTAAAAGACAGTTCTTGTGATGCCACACACAGTGATTACTGCTGAACTCTCCACTTTTAATCAGCAATAGTACAGTTTTTGAGATCCCAGGAACAGTTTTGTTTTTTTTTTTTTAATGGGATATTAAGCAGGAATACATTGTGGAGAGGAAACTGCCTTTCTAATGCTGTTTGAGGTAAACATGTTTAATTTCATTTTAACCTTGCATTTCACTTGGTGCTTGATACAGATGGAAACTGACAAAAGCTGTTCAAGGAGAGTGGATTTCTCTCTTCGGCAAACGCAGAAGCCCTTCACACATGAGAGAGCATTGCAAAAGGCACTGGCAGAACACCTCAGCAAGATTTCCAGTTTGCTACTTGGAAAAATCGAGATTTTGCATTTCCTCACAATTATGATACGTTTTGAAAAGAGAGGACGATCTACCCAACAGCTGCCCTGTTAGCAGGGAGGGGTATCTGCTAAAAGCTGTGTGGCTCTGTAGTCTTGGCTGCAGGCACTCTGGAGCCTAAAATACTCGTTGCAGTTGTTGTTTTAAATAGAACTGCTAAAAATGGCAAAATTTCCATGTCTTTAGAGAAAGAATGCATCAATCTAACTTTTAATTTAACTTTTTTTTTTTTGTTTGTCTTTTTGCATAAATTGTCTTCATAGTTTTCCATTTGCACAGACAAGTTGTGAGTGCAAAACCATTGGCCTCTTGTTGAGAAAAATGCTCAGTTAATCAAAAAGCTGTTCAAATTTTGGCGAAAATAGCCATTAGTCCACAGAATTCACAAAGCATGTTGAAGGGTAGGATTTTAAAATTTCCACATGAGGAAGAACGGGATGAAGGATAAGTTAAGAAACTTAGCAAGGCTTTTGGACAGTGTGGTGCCAATTATTTTTTTTCTCAAAAAGGTCAAAAAATCATGACAGGAATGATCAATTAATTTTAGATTGAATGAACTTCTAGTGAGGGAAACTTGTGCAACTGCATTGAAGAGAGACAGATTCACTCCTTAGTCCAACTGCAGTTTTTCTTTTGTGATCACTGGCGTATCTCATTGCTTCATCTTCAAAAGAGGCAAAGTAACACTTTGTATCCCGTTTTTCTGTCTTTGCTATTCAGAGGGCAAGCTCTTCAAGGCAAATAATGATATTTTACTATATATTTGTATATGTCACTGATCTTAATTTGGGCCTTTTGAAACGTTAAACAAGTAATACACCTAGCAGTGGTGATAGAGCAAAAGCGGTAACTCCAGCAGAATGCAAGATTGCATTGGCACAATTTCCCAGCTAAGCATTCTGTCCAAGGATAAACTCATCGGACAGAGGGTTAAATAACAATATTCCAGTTAAAACAAAGGCTCCATAGGAGCTTTCATGTGTTGACCAAGTATCAGCGTCACTAACTGGATGGTGGCCTTCTTGATTACTGAATTGTCATTCAGTAGTTCCTTTCTCAGACAAAACCATGTGATTGTGTAGTGGAAATGAAATACCATGGAGGAGATGCATCTTTCAGTTGTGAGTTAAGTATGGCTTGCAAAACACTTCAATAGGTTCATGAGACAGAGGCTACATCTATTGCTTGACACTGAAAATCTACAGCTGATCTGAAAATCAGCATCAGTTTAGATGAGCTCTGCACTTACTCTGCATGTCACGTACTCTGGATTGTGAGAGATGGTGCACGATAGTCAAATCATGTGGAAAAAGTCACTGGCCACATCAATGATAAATTTTATAACTAGTGGAGTCACAGCTTAGTCAGAATTTGAAATGCACAAGTATACCAGGCTTGAGAGAATGGGAGGCATCATGACAACATACATATTATTCCCTCAGGAGAGTAGAGACTGGCACTGGGAAGTAAGAGTAACATTTGTTTTTTGACAAATTGTTAATTGATATAGTGTAGGAAATGTGCTTTCATACCTTCCTTCCAGTTTCTCTTTGGAAATATCTTACACTTCTAAGCAATTGTCATTTCTAAGGAAAAATATATTTAAATGATAGAAGGGAGCTAAATGGTAAAACTATCTTTTGAAATAGGATTTGAAGCAGCAAGGAGCAAGGATTACTGGATGAATACAGGATTATGATTTATATGTAATAAAAGCTAGAAAAGAACATCCATCATTGCCTGTGCTGTGGACACATTTTAGTTAGCAACATATTGGAATAGGGAAAAAAATGAGATAAGAAACTGAGAGCAGAAAAACACCTTACAGGCTTGATGTATTAAAAAAAAAATAATCAGTTTTTATTGCAGTTGCTGCAACTTCCTGTATTGTAAATGGCTGGTCTATTTAACATTGGAATAAATATGCAAGAAAAAAATTTTATGCAACAATTTTAATAATGTATTCTCACTCGTTTCTTTCCCCACTATTGCTCTACAACCATGGAAAACACTCACAATCGTTAGTCAAATAGTAATAAATTAATGCAGAACACTAAGGCGAAACTTAAATTAGGTAATCGTGCTTTCAACAAAGAAGCTACATTACTTTTCAGTGTGCTCCTTTTGTTAGCTTGATATATAATAGACAACGTGGGATTTAGATGCTACTTATAAACAGAGTTGAAGGCTCAGAACAAAGGTTTACAACATAAATATGCTGCTCAGATACTTGGAGATACTGTGGGAACTTCATTCCTTTATTATCACAGGATGCTAGAAAAGTTGTTTTTGTCTCATTAGGAACTGCTAGCTGCAAATATTTAAGCCACGTTCTGAATTTTCAGTATCACCGAAGCTGTCAACAGAAATATCCAAGGTTTGTGACTTCATGCAAAGGAAGACTGTAAAAAACAATGCTGTCTTTCTTTTCTCTCCACTTTTAACATCCTGAGAGTACAAACTCTGTAAGATTCATGGTGTTTCCAGGTGCTTCAAAATACCAAGAGGCTTAAAGATTTTTTTGTCTTGGCATGAAGTTCTTCCTGAAGGTGGTACTATATTTCTTTATCCTTAAACTTACATCTCTCATTTTATCCTCTCGTGCCTATCAATCCTTCCCTTTGCCCTGACTATAAAACAGTTCTCTTAGCCTTTTCCTTGTGAAATCTCATATATCCCTAGAAAAAGAGAGAACTGCTTATAGAGCATCATCTTTCTCTGCATATCCACACAGAGATGGAACCTCTTCTTTGTCACGGGATTTCTTTGATAAAGAACCCAGTTAACGATACATTTAACTTTCCAGTCAAAGGAGCATTTCTTTTCAGGATAGTAATAATTCAAAATCTGTTTGAGGTAGTTCTCTGAGTACATGTGAACTTTCCAGGACTTGCTTTGGATTTATTTTTAGGGTTTTATCTCAGTTTACTGTCCAGTCTCCATGCCTTCGCACATCTGAAACAACAGAGCTGTTTTTGGTGCTGGTTTAGAGCTCCTATTCAAAGCACAAATATGTAACATTACAAATTGGAGGCACTCTATTGTCTGGCCCCTGCTTAACCGTCATAATTATTTATTTTAACATTGTTTCTGCCTTGAAGTAAAAGGCAGTAAAAACCAAGGAGAGTCTGTGACAGCTTGCCGAACCATTTAGGCAAAGCTTTAAATAGAGATGCACTTTTTATTACAGTCTCCATCTTGGTAAGATTTTTGAAAGTGATGTGGTTCCTTAACATAGTGGGGAAAAAAAAACAAAACACCTCAACAGAACAGGTGGTCATGGTTGGTATGCCATTTTAAAGACTTAGAGAATAGTAAATACAGAGTGGGTGCTGTATATCATTTGAGTGGGAAGTAGTGCTTTAAAGGACCTTCAGTGTGGGACAGCTCCCACACTTCATGCGAGTTTTATGATGTCTGGGCAGTTTATCATTGCAGAAGGTGACGTGCTGCAACGAAGATGTTTAACAGTTACATTTGGTCTTAATTTCGCTTCATAATGAAATAAATCTGAGACGAGCCCGTTACCTCTGCAAAAGCAATGCAGCCCAGATCTTCTGAAGCCCTTTCCTACCACTTTAGGGTTCAGACTTCAGCCTTCAAGGATGACAGGCACTTCACATCCGTTGTGAAGCTGTCATTTCCACATACCTGTGTGCTGCTACATCTTTTGCTGACACTGATTTGGAGCACTAGCCTCTAATGCAAGACACTCAAGCTGCTGCTTGTTCGTTTTGCCTGAGGACTGGAAGACGAAGGCTCCCAGCACTGAAGCATGAACTGCCATTCCTTGAACTACAAACTAAGTGCTGATACACTTTCCTACTTTCTGTGGTGGAGAAAAAGCAAGTATCAGGGCAAAAGAACTGTCTGATCCTTTGGAAATTTTTCTATTTCATTGTTTCTCTTCTTTCTTAAGGATTTTTTCATCTTTATGTCCTTCTTTGCTTTCTTGTTTTGTTTTGTTTCTTCCTCATTCCTTTTTCTGTCTTTATCTCCTTACTCTTCTTTTTCTATTTTTTCTCACATAATAAAGAACAGCAGATTTTCATCATAACATTAGTTTGCAATGAGAAAAACTGCTATCTGAGAAATGCAGCAGAGCTTTGGTGTTTAAGGCTTAGGTAAGTACACACTGATGTTAACCTAACTGTAGATAATGCACTTGTACAGGCTGTGAGATCAACAACAGTGGACAGTTATATGTTCTCTACATTGAATAACTTAAGAAAGCTTACCTTCTGTTTCACACTGTGCAGTGTTCAGGCTCTCTATCATTAAAAAGGCATTTGTTTGGATCACAAGCCTGTTGTTTGGTAAGTATTATTCATATGATCCTTGTCTCATAAAAATAATGAAATCATCTCCCTTGATTAAAGGACTAATTATCTGTATTTTTCAAATTGGGAAAAAGACTTGAGAACCTTGCCTGAAGTTGCACAATTTTGTGGGAAAAGTAGCAGAAGAGCCCTTATGGTCAAAATGCATGTCATTTATCTCCACCTGAATTTCTACCTGAACTTGATTGTTGTTTTGTTTTGTTTTTAATTTGTTTTGTAGCAGAAAACATCTGTAACTATTAAACTGAAAAGAAAGGTGCCTTCTGTTCCAGCCCTGCAGATATTATGGTAGAGAACAATTAGGAAAGTGGCTGATCTCTTCCTCAGAGCTGTTTTCTTTGCTTCATGCTCTAGGTAAAGCAGTATCAGTAGCTGCATGATGACTGTGAAAACATCTCTTCTACTGCCTGTTCTGATTGAATACACCTCTTTAATAGATATTTTTTTTCCTATCTGAAAAATTAGAAGGCCGTGACTTTGCTGCTGCAGGACAAACTATCTTCACTAATCAGAAATTCTTGCTTTTAGCTTCTCATGCATCATGTTTGATCTCAAATGAGACCAGTTGTGTGTTTACTATCGTAACTCCACACCAACATGCAAAAACTCAGAACAACAAAAGCCAAGGGCATATTTTGCTTCATAAATAAGAAAACAGCCAAGCCAGTGTTTTTGTGACAACAGTAGGAGAACCGATAGGGACTAATCCTATTCCTACCATATCCAGAAGCTTACTATTGACTTCACTGTGAGTTGGCATGAGTTCTTAAATATGAATAAATATGAAAGGCAGGTGTCTGTGATTTCCAGTGTGAAAATGATCTTGTAGACATTGTACACACAAGTCAGAGGTGACAAACATTTAAAAACTCTGCACTTGAAAGCTACTAGTGAAACACTTGGCTTTCTGCAGACCTAATTTTCAAGCCATTTTCTAAGATCTGTAGTGTTCAAGGGAGCTTTTAGTACTCCATCATTTTTAAAACGTGCTGTTCATTATAATTTAAAGCTCTGAACACAAAGGGAGTATTTTAACATGTTATAATGACTGTTATAATACACTATACTCAATGTTTTATATCCCTCTATGACACTCCAGTATCTTTGGCAAACAGTAATGGTGTTTTGGAAAACCTGTGGGCCAGTTTTGGAAACAATTATTCAACAATTATTCAACTTCATTCAAACATTCAACTTCAGGCAGATGAATTCATGCAGATACAAGACTCAGCAAGATAAGTGTCTTTGAAGATGTGGAAGAATTATTAATTATTTGGTTGTCTCTGGATGGTTTACAGTTAATACCATGATTCTCAAAGGAGAAATAACTTCATGCATTAGCAATTGGTAGTTTTAATAAGTTTATTGTTTCATTTATTACAGAAGATGTAGCAATCCTGGTTAAGTCATAAATGCTAGCGAAAGATTTCAATGAAAGATACTCTGAGATGGAAAACAATTCATTTATTTTCTATTACAGCAGATTACAATTGTTTTTTACTTTCTTTGGCTCTAGAAAATGTTTCCAATCTATGAGCTAAACAAAAATCAAATTTCTCAGATACACAAAGTTATAGGTATACTCAAAGGAGAAAAGTTGGCACTGGTAAGCTTGAGAGATACAGCCGTAAGTAGGCATTTGGAAAGAATCAGTGAACACAACAGTTGACAACTACTTCATGTTCTAGAATCACAATGCTTTGCCTGTTGTGAATTCTAATTTACATTCCACTGACTACAAGACTTTGATCTTTGTGTTTAACTCCTTCACACTGCCATGAACATCCTATTTCTGCAAGTCAAGCTTTTATTCTTGAAATGACAGAAAGAGTGCTGAAGACATCAATTTGTTTATATGCTTTCTTCTTATGATGCTCACTAAAATCTGTACTTTTATGGACTGCAAATGCAAACTAAAGAGAAATGCTATATTTAAAATATATTCCTTTAGAAGTGTGAAAATAATTTCTGGACATTTGGGCTAGGTTTTGCTAATGTTTGTCCTCACTGTTTCAGTTGCTTCCCCCACTGTGTACCTGGATCAGTTAAGGTGTCACCAATTATGTCACTTCATTATCAGAAGTTCTGAAAACATTTAAATAATGAGTTGTGATTACACACACAGATTGTACTTTCATGAAATATCTCTAGCTGTTCCCCAGAACTAGGGCCCATGAGTAGCTGGAGTTTTCATGGGCACCACCTCTATTATAAGCACTTAGCTGGTGGTACTACCCATGTTTTGGACCTGTAGTGGAATTGAGAGGATGCACCACAATCCAAAACTGCTATTTCTGCCTGAGAGCAGGAAGAGCCAAGAATCAGGTGCTGTGGGGCTGCCTGCTGGGCTTGCTATGGAATGTTTTCACAGATAGCCTTTGACTAACAGGAAGAGAAAAATTTTCCCACGCTATCTTCTCAGCATGCCTCCCTGTTATTTGGTCCTAACACAGGAAAAATATTTACCCTGTGAAAGTGCATGCAATACTTAAAATGACAAATATGTATCTTATAAGTTACATTTGGGAATCGGCCCTTCCTTTAGTTACATGCCAAAACATGGGTGCAGTAATTAGGGTTTCCCGTGTGCATTTAATTGAAACCAGTCTAAGCCTCTCTTAGGGTTATATTTGGATCCAGGAATTTGCTGTAGACCAGTGGAGGGAAATGGGTCAACCAGTATCAGAAATTCAGTGATACTTTAAAACTAGGGATTCAGCCTGTCTCCAAGCCCATTGGTTTCTATGCTGAGGCACAGAGCTTGCTGTTCTTATACTAAAGTTAATATTTTAAAGCAGAAGAAACGTTTGTCTCAGGATGACCTTAAAATGACATACAGTAGAAGTTTTGAAGTTTGCTTATGTATTCCCTGAAACTTATTTTCTGCTGATTGCTGTGAGAACAAAGGAATAATTCAACTTTCTTATTTTCTGCATCTCCTGGCTTTGAAGTTGTCATTTTTGCAGCAGATCACAGTCCATGAGATGTGTATCACTGTGGAAATAACTGATTGCATTTCTCTATTTCTTAAAGCAGTTCATGAAGAAAAGTGTACAAAGGTGAAGAAATTTCACATGAAAAGAGGAGAAAGTCTTGTAAGCAGTGTCTAGATTTTTAGCTTGTCTTAAGCTGTTATACAGGACACAGGGATGAGTCACCACATTGAAATTGGGTTTGGTAAAATATTTGGGCTGTTAAATTAACAGTTGATTACTGTGGGTTGTAGTATGTATTGTATGTATTACTACCTTGAACATAGTTTAGTAGTCACTGCAATTTCACTAGACATTTAAGTACAGGCAGTCGTATTTCCTTTCTATCAAAGGTGTGCTGTGATTAACAGAACTGTTGTGAGTGTATTTCTTTTAGAAATAGCCCCAGACAGAGCTAAATCTGGAAGTCAGGACACTGGTATTTAGTGCTTTGGAGTGAAAAATAACGCTTCCCTAAAGGGCTGTGGTGTACAGACAGATTAGAAGTAGGGACAGCTTGTCAGAAAGAGGGGTGGATGTTTACGGGGGAAAAAGCAGAAGTTAATGCCTGACAAAGCATATTCCTTTCTGGATACAGAGTCTAATTTGAGATTGCTGAATCTAGTCATGTCTGGGGTACCACTGACTTATTGTGAAGTCTGCTGTTAAAAATCATCACATCTCACCTGATCTATAGAGAGGATAACAGTCTTGTCTTCAATTATGGCCTTTGCTCAAGTAGCAACTGTGCAGTGAAAGAGCCTAGAATCTTACTGAAAAAGGGTATTACTTTGTAGTGTAAGTACAATGGTATCTACACAGGTGTAGTAATGATCACAACACAAGCGTAGTGATGACTACACAAGTGTAGTGTTGATTCAGTGGTCACCTAACACCCAGTCCTTGGTTTTGCAATTTTCTTTTTACGCTTATATTCTTTATGCAACTTGGTCTTACTGATATTTTAATTAAGTTTGCCTTGTTGCTGCAGATTTAAAAATCCTATCCCTACGATGTACTACATCTAATGTGTACATTACATGATATTCTTGGCCAATGACACAGCTGTCCTCAGGAAGGTTAATGTATTTACTCTGTTAAAGACAGAACTAACTTACTAGAAAGGAATAAATGAGGCATCCTCAAATTTCAGTGGAAGGTTTAGTCTCTGAATGCGGAGATGCAGAGAAAAACCTTGCTCCTGTTTACAAGGACATGTGTCTTCCAAGATGTTCCCCACCTAAGTCAGCAACTGGCACTAACTGGCATTTTTCTATCTACTATGACTTACTGCCACTCAGACATTTGGAAACAGATTTGCCCGTCTCCTCCAATTACACATATCTTGTGTTTCCCAAAGCAGCCATATCCAAACAAATTAGCTTTTTGAAGGTATGTGCACACTGAATGTGTTCAAGTTCAATGAAGCAGCCCAGGTAAGTTACTTTGCTTACTTGTGCAGGATTTAGTGAGACTAAAAAAAAAAAGAACAAAACTTACTTTTACTTCTTAAAATATTAACTTCTATTTTGATGCAGACTTGATCAATTTTTCCTGAGCATTTTAGAAGGTTTCTTAAAATCTTTGGAAATGGACAAATCAAAGCTTTGATTCTGCTTCTGCGCGTGGCTCTTTAAGTAGAAAAAGTCAAGCGTTGCTATTGCATTTCAGAATTTAAAACAAAATTATAGGATTTAATTTTATTCCCTGAGATTCTTTGCTGAAAAGAGCAAAATGCACATTGAGCTATTCCTGATAGGGTGGTGGGTTCTAATCTGTCTTGCTAGGAGTTACTTGTGGTTTGCCTGTATGTAAAGAGCCAGACTGATCCTGCCTTGCTCTGTGCAGAGGCCTACTGGCAAGGGGTAAAAGGCAGTGATTTTTTTAATCCCACAAGGATTAGAGCTTGGTGGGAATTGCAAGTCTCCATTTTGCATAAAGACAAGACAGATGTTAACAACTACTTGCCGTTCAGGCAATGACTTCCAGACCACACTAAGCTCCTTCAAGCACTGCAATTGCTCTTGTGCTGCAGAAAGTTAGATCCAGTCAGTAATATATTTTGAGGGTTTTTTTGCATCAGTCAATATATATTTTTAAAATGATTGCTCAGTGTGCAGAAGTTCACCTAACTGATATGTTTGCCTAAAAATAAAAAGTACCACTATAGTATAACATATGCTACTCTGATCAAATGATGTAGCTTATGTAAAGAAAAAGGTATTTAACATTGCTTCTATTTTTTCCTCCCATGTCTTTAAAGATTAAATAACAACTCTAGCTACTGTTAGCAAGTGTTATTGCTTAATTCTTATAAATGACTGCATTAATATAAGGCAGTTTTACTGTATGATTTATTCATTGCACTGTATTTCATGCAATTGTCAAGGAACTGTTTTAGCAGAGGAAAATATTCAGAAGCAGCTAGTACAAATAATCATACAGGAAGACCTTTTGGCTGTAAGACAAGTACAGATGTAAATACACAATGAAATGTTTGCACAAAGCATTTTGAACACTGTTAAATTATTCTACTGCTATGACTATGCTGTGTGAAGTCATCTTAGTTTTTCTGAGTGGCACAGTGCCATGCTGTATTCAGCCAGACACTAAATAAATTTGTTGCTTGTAGTTTGTTCTCACCACAGATTATTTAATTTCAATTTTCAGTTTGCTTCCAAAGGTAAATATGACAGCAATTAATACAGCAGAGATAAAGAATTCATATAAAACACTGCTGCTCCTGTGGGATAAGCTCTCACAGAGCATGTTTGGAGAAGGATCAAAACCAGAAACTTTTCCATATTTTTTTCAAGTGCCATATTTTTTTTCTCATGGTCAGAAAATGTTTTTAAACATTGTGAAAAATGGGAGGGCTGGAGTTTATAATTCTTGAAACACATTTCCAAATGTTTGATTCAACCTGTGACATGTACCATATCTCATCTTTCTTATAACTTTCTCAAGTCCATCATGCTGCTGGAATTTGTTCTTTAAACACAGCAGAGATGATTCACTGTCCTTCTCCTGACAGACATTTAAAAAACACTGCCCAATTACAGTTGGAGTGAGGCAGGTTTTCCTAGAAAATGATTTGCTTTTCTGAATTTTAGTTAGATTAAGTGCGAGGTACACTTAGGATACCAAATGGAAACTTGACTTTTCAATTATGAAAGAATTTGTTTATAGATACTTTTTATTTTCAGTGTTTGAATCCTCTGAAGATGTGATGGACTAGGTTTACACTTTGTTTCTTTAAATACGTGTTTTAGAGGGTCTTGTCATTGCAAGCCAAGTGCAGAATCTTGCTTTGGTCACCACTGTAAACTTCTTGTGCCTGTTAAGTTGATACTGGTTCGAACTGGGATATATGCTATCAAGGGACCATTCCCTTTGTTCATGGGGAAACAAGAACTTCAGGACATTTACGCTAATAATACACTAATTAATACACTATCCTAGCATGCCATTTCTCCCCCCCCCCCCCGATAATTCCAGATTACTGGCTTCTAGAAACAGAAAAACAGTTCCACCAGCAATAGGGGAAAAAACAAACCAAAAAGCCCAGCCCCCAACCAGAAACCACTGGTCACTGCTGAAGGTCAGTCGCTACCTTTGTTCTTAGTTCAGTGCAAATGCAGTAAGTATTTCTTGGTATCTAACTTAACCATTAACTCCAGCTTACATTCTTCACAGAGAACTTTTTTTTTTTTTAAGTAACAGCACACATTCATTGTGAGATACTTTAAGTGTACCTTTTTTCTTTCAAAACTCTAGTATTTTTTCATTCAAAGACTAGTAGTGGATATATGTTGAAATCTAAGGCCCCAAACAGCAGAGTGTTTAAATATATATATATATATAAGTTCCATCACAGCCATTGATCTTCTTATCCTTTGACAGTGGTTCAAATGTTTATTTATGTTATCACTTTTCTTAACAATATTCCAATACATGAATTCAATAAGAAGTACAGTTAAGTACAGGAAAGGTGGATTTTGTTTGTTTGTTTGTTTTGCTTTTCTCTTTTAATAATGTAATATGAGGTCTTATTAGGCTGCTGAAGAAAAATATTTATATATAGATAACGATGCTTATATAACAAATAACAATATAAGTTCATGTATATCTAGAGAGCATGATCCTTGCTTGGAACTTTTCACTGCCACATTTGCTACACGGGAGTATGCAGCGCTAAAAAATAAAGTGTTACTGATATTCATATAGTAGAAACAAGTAAATTTCAGCATTGAAATCAGGAATATAAAATCTTACGCAAAGATTCTTTTGCCTCTTTTTCTTACCATTGTGTTTACAGATTCTTACAATAATGCTTCGATAATTTTGATAGGTACCCTCTAGAAGCTGGCCTGCCACCATCAGCATTACAGCACACTTGAAAAGGGCCTTTTCTGCTAGATATTTTTTTCAGGAGGTTCAGCCAGACTGCCTTCTGCTTGTTGCTACTTTTATCTGCATCACTTGTGCAGCACTCCCCTGCTGTGCCATTTGTTACAGCTGTTTCAAAAGCAGCAGTTCATAACCTGTGTTAGGGAATTAGTTATTTTTTACCTCGGTCCAGTGGCCCTTTGGTTGTCTCAGAGAGAGGAATAAGCAGAGTGGTGCCCAGGCTGATTGAAGCCCCAGTGCCTCTGAAGGAAAGCCTTATTGGGCTGTACCTCCAGAGAGGGAAATGTAATTCTTCGGCTGCTTCAAGAGTTGCCAGGAGCTCTCAAGGGTTATCTTGTATTGCATGGGGATGAGGAGATCTGATTAAATGAGGTATGGTCAATGGAAAATGAATTAAGTCTTACTGAAATAAATAAAACAAACAGGGAATTAATTCCAAATTAAACTGAAATGTTCAACTCTGGCTTTAATGCACTGTTTGAAAGGCATCACCTGTAAAAGCATAAAATCTCTTGGTGTTTCCAAGCAACTACATCAGTTACGTGGTCTATTTCCCTCCTGTTGTGGACATTAGCTGTGGCTTTTACAGCAGGCACTAACCCAAGGTCTTGGATGGTCTGCTGTTCCACACAGTTGAGTGCTAACTTCAGTCAAATAGTTCTCTGCTCCAAGAAGGATGCCTTTGGCATTGATTAAATGGAGATTTAAGCATCCATTACAAATCGGTTTCATTGTGCCACTTCAAGTAGTTTTAATAGCTGCTTATGAAGAATTAAAAAGATTTTCTCATTAGAACTCTGCTCTTTCAGGAACCTCATCCATCACCATGAACAAAGATGTATCAGATAAAACAGCTCCTCTGCCTTAATTGCTGGAGCCACGATTCAGCCAAGCACTTCGCCATGCACACAATTTTAAATACCTGAAGCATTCAAGTCAGTAGGGATTACATGCTTAAAATACTGCATGAGCAAAGCTTAAGTGTTTTCTTGAGCAAGGCTTTAGGAAAGCCATTATTTTAATGCATGCGTGGTAAAAATTGCCACTTCATTTTTAAAGGAGAAAATAATACATTTGTGTGTTTTTTTTTTTTTTTTTCTTTCTTCTTTTCTAGGGGCACACATTTGTTCCTGAGATGATTTATAGCTACCAATAATCCTCCACAGTGGTTGCTTCATCAGATATTCTGGCATCTTCTTTTCTTGTTAGTAAACAGAAGAGTACTATTAAATACCAAGCCAAGTACTCTTACCCTCAATAGAGAGACAGTACAGCATGTTCTGTACAAAACTGAAAGACTTGAAGATCACGGGGGAATGTCCTTTCTCCTTACTGACTCAAAGTCGTATTGCTGATGAACATGAGAAGGGCTGCACAGAAAACAGCTCTAGAGCAGCTCTGCCCATCTGCAAAGAAGTCCACGAAAAAGACACTCAAGGAAACCTTCCACAAAGGAAAACAAGCAGAAGTAGAGTGTACCTGCACACATTAACTGAAAGCATCTGCAAACTAATATTTCCTGAGGTAAATGGATACTGCGTATTAATACCAGTGTTTCATTATGTACATTAAAATGCATTTTACGCAAGCCTGTAGATGTAAGCCTTCTGAAAGCTGTTTTGACTTCAAAGTTTGTATTATTATGTAGGTCAGCAGAGGTTAAATCTTCATTTCATCCTTTCCATTTCCTTTTTTGTACAATTTTGCCACAATCAGTTTTGTCTGCTCTTAAACTATCCCTTCCAATCTATTTCCCTATATTTTGTCCTGTATTTGCAGTCTCTCACTGCTCATTTTAATTGTTCCTCTTAAGAGCATGTCTTTCCAAAGAATTTTTTTTACATAGAGATACAGTTGGAGAAACTCTGCCCTGGTAGCTAATTACTAATTACTAATTAGTAATGAATTACTAATTTACCTCATCAATTCACCTAACTGAATCCATACTATGCATATCATTCATTGTCACAAATAAATAAATTCACTGTTTTCATCTGCTATTATACTAATCTCCTGCAATATTAAAGTCATTAACGTCTGTGTTTAATGCAAAGGAAAATTCTGAACCATATATTTGAGCAAATGATTCAAACAAAAAAATAGAACTTTTGTCATATGTGAGCTGTATCATAGCTACTAGATTTAAATGAGTAAAGACCACAGAACTTGTCTAGGTTCCAGTGCTCCCCCAGCAGAAACCGTGTCTGACTCTTTGCCCTGGAGAGACTGAACAGAGTATCTGTGCAACTGGGAAATGCAATGATTATGTTGAAACGCTAAGTTAATTAATATATTTTCAGTAATAGTCTCTGCTCAATTCTAGTGAAAACAGGCACAGCGCATGCTGTTTCTGTATATAAAGAACTACAACTTTAAAGAAAGTGCAACTGCATAACATTCAATATGTGGGTATGCCTCAAATTTTGTGGAAAACGTGGGCAAATAGACTGGTCTATATTGGGATGACATAGTGAATGGCCATCTCTGAATACTCAGTTTATTACAATTCCATTACTTGTACTGAGAGCATTCAGTGTGCCTTACCAATTGTGCAGTTTGCATGTCTATTTTCCAATTCTTCCATCTATTATTTTCTTGGCAAAACTTTTTATTATCAATTTTTATAGACTAATGCAGACTTCCAACTCAACAATGAACTGGCAAAGCAACCTTTCTATGATGCTATGATTGGTGCTTTAAGATTGATTGTACTCTTGCATTTCATCTGATTTTATTTTCAACATATATTTGTTGGTGGGATTTTTAATGAAATAATGAGTATTGTTTTTCTTTAAAAATGATGTAAGTGTATGCAGCTGCCTGTTACATGAACACAGTAGTCTAGACCCTCTGCTGGGAAAAATGACTGGCAAAGTCAAGGAGACTGTGACCATGTATTCCCAAAGCTACTGAACCTCAAGGTTATTGTCGCAGATATTAACAGTTATTGAAGTTTTATGAATTGGAACTTTGTTCAGATAGAGTAGTCTGTTCTCACGCTGTCAGCTTTCAGGGTCTACAGACAGAAACCTTCCCAAACATTCTTCATAGAAGGGTTTTGTTTGTTTAAAAACATTTTTCATTGCTTTGATACTTGGAAGTGCCTTGCTTCTCATCAGCAACTAACCTCATTTTCTTTCCTATTCAAAATGCGTGGCCATATCATGATTCACAGACTCCTTGTGACATCAGTAAACTGTGCATGGAAATCCACGATATAGTGTAAGCAGGATAAACTTTTGATCAAATTGGTCCTTACGTCATTTAGACTACTTATGAGCTTAATTACCTCACTTTCACATGTCAAAAGTGGAGGACGTTATTAGAATATGTAATATGTGTATGTTAATACTACTTGAGGAATGTGTACTTAGACTTTAACATAAATTGTCCAGTGAGGGTGTGGATGCCTGTAAGTGTTCAGTGCCAGGCTGGATGAGACTTTGAGCAATCTGGTCTAGTGGGAAGTGTCCCTACCTATAGCAGGAGGCTTGGAACCGGATTATCTTAAAGGTCTCTTCCAACCCACACCATTTGTAGAATACATAGTCAGATTTCTTTTTTTTACATATATAAGTGATTCTAGCATTGTCTCAAAGTGTAATAGCCCTGAACAGAGAAAAGGAGATAATCTGAATCGAAGAATGTTACATTGATTTGTAGTAGCTGCTTTTGAAGCTGTGCTACCTTTTGCTGTTTCAACCTTGACAATTTTGAAAATTGCCCTTAAAAAAAAAGTAGTATTTCAGGAAAAGTTAGTCGTTACAACTTTTTAATACGTTTTGCTGAGGGTATAATGCAGAACGTAGGTGATTTGTTTTTCTTCTTCTGTTGTGTCATTTTGTTTTGTTTTGTTTTGTTGGGGTGTTGTATTTTTTTGTCAGAATAAATTTTTCTTATTTACCTCAGTAGTTCTGAATTAAGGAATTGCTCTTTTTTGAGATTAATGAGTTATGCTAGAAAGTCGAGTTAGCTAATTTTCAGCAGTATTATCTTTATTGTCATCTGACAGTTTGGAGGTGAAGCACATAATTTTTTAGAATGCCTAACCACACATGCACATCAGATAAGGGGCCTTAATTATAGGTTATAGTAGTACTGGAGTAGTAGGTGCTGGCACTTGCATGGTGGGAGGAAGTTCTTGGATGTCAGGGAGAAGTTCTTCACAGAGAGAGTGTTGAGGTGCAGGAACAGCTGCCCAGAAAGGCTGTGGATGCCCCATCCCTGGAGGTGTTCAAGGCCAGGTTGGATGGGGCCCTGGGCAACCTGATCTAGTGCCAGATCTGGAGTTTGGTGGCCCTGCCTGTGACAGAGGGGGGTAGAACTTCATGATCCTTGTGGTCCCTTCCAACCCAAGCCATTCTATGATTCTGTGGAGCTGAAGGCATCAACATGATCTAAACCCCAAGCACAGAAATGGCACACTCTTTCTAACAACTATACAATCTTGAAAAAAGATGGCAGTCCCAAGGATAGCACAGTAATTCTTCTCTCTATAAAATGTTATGATTAAATTTTCAGCAATGATATTTAATCAATGTAGCTTTCTTTCTTTCCCAGTTTGAAAGACTAAATCTTGCACTTCAGAGAACGTTAGCAAAGCACAGGATAAAAGAAACCAGGTATGTATGTATAATAGACTTGCAACTAAACCGTGCAGTAAAAATGTTTTGCAGAGTTCATAATGACTGGAGTGCTGGCTGGGAATCAGGACTTCTGGAATCTGTGTTCTGTTACCTTGTTAAATTGGTGCATGACGTTTCGTGCAATCTAAGGGCAAATTTAGCTATTTGTGCAGGGAAACATTGCTTAAAATAAGCAGATGTTCTGGGAGAGCTCAGGGAATACTCAGACATAGATGGAAAGATGAATACAGTTGTCTTATTTCACAACTGTATGGCCTTTTAATAATAAATAAACCACTAGTATTTCTAAGAGTCTGGGAAAAGAATTTTAAATTCAAATGATTATACAAAAAAAAATTGTTTTCTAGTATGTGAATGCATACATTCTTGATAGCTGGTCAGACGTGTATTATAATTGCTGACTGGAATACTTTATTATGTATTGGAATATGGAGAATTAGTTTGAAGCAAAAAAAAAAAATAGTATGCTATTCTGAACAGTGTACTAAGGCAAAGCTAAAACAAATTTAAACATCTATATTGCTTTTGCATGTATATATATTTCAGTTATTTCAAGTAAGGAAATTCAGATAATCTGTATCAAAGGCTCACAGCTTGTACGAAGATTGATCTAAGCTACATCTCATCATTTTGTGTCTGACATTCAGGTTGATATTTATCAACCTCAGAACTCATAGGGCTGCTGTTTTGTAACACAGAAATCAGGATTTCTACCAGTGGACAAGTAATTTTAGAGTTGATTGGTATTTCCTATCAAAAACAAAAGGTTTATTACCTCTCTTTAGCATAATGTAATTCCAAGAAATGCTTGAAGGTATACTCAAATTATGCTATATATTTGTATATATATTATATATAATATTTATTATTTGTGAATATGAAATACACTTAGAACTACAAGTAGCAAAATACTAGTGAAACAAAAGATAGGGTTGTTGCAATGTAAGAGGCTGTAATCAATGGCAGACTGCAGCATTTGGCCTCAATCCATAATCTGAGTTCAGACAACTAAAACTTAAATTTATCACAAATGCACAAAATAATCTAAGATCCTACTAAGGCCCATTTTGAATGAGAAAAAAAAAAAACAAACAACAAAACCTTCCTATTTGATTGGCAGAACTTAATCTTTACAGAGTAAATACAGAGTGGGTAATTTCTATTGCATACTATTTCTACCCCGTTTGTCCTGATTTTTCAGAAGTTTTTTTTTTTTTTTTTTATGATCTTTGCAGAAAAACTGGCGATAGAGAAGATTTTGAAAAAATAATCAGTGATCATGCTATTGCAGCAGGTAATGTATTTTTGTTTAATAATACATATATATTACATGTACAAATATTTATGTAAAATGATGTATGTATAAAATCATATATGCATATATAAATTGGGCTTATTAAATAATTTCCTCCTTGTGAGGAGGAATGTTGGCATAACTTCAGCTGAAGTTATGCCAACATCACATAGAATAAACTGTTTCTGGGCAACTAACAGCCCAGAATATCAAAATTTATCAAGTCTGTGCTGACCCCAACATCCAACATCTAGAGAAAGTTGTAAAGTATTCTTAGTAACATGTTATGGTGTTATACTGGTGAGAAAATGTTTGATTCTTTACATCCTTTGAAGGATTCTAGTCTGTGGGATGAGAACTGCTTTAATTTGGAATATGGGAACTGGCTACATCTATAGTAACCAGTACTTATTGAAGTTAGTAAATTAACATTTCCAGGAAGTGAAGCATCATCCTCTGCAACCTTAAACAGTAAAGCTGATCACGTGCTTGATAACCCTTTTCAAAAAGATTCCTAGTAACAGTTGTGAAGCTAGGATGTTCCCAGCAATCAGTTTGCATACAGCTATCCTGTTAAAATGAGTTTACTGTGAAGATTTGAGCTGTTCTGTGCTGACTGGTCTCAGAGCCCTGGAATATTCCTAGAGGCATTTGAATTATTGGATTTGGCGTAGCATGTTTATCTGCACAGATCTGATTTTATTCTTACTTTTTTATTATTAATATTTTTAATTATTATTTTATTTCTTAAAATCAAGCTAAGGCAATTGGTTTCAGTCATGTGCCAAAATGTGCATTCATTTTGTCTACACTCCTACCACAGAACAATGGATCGTTCCAGACTACAAGCCATCTCTCCATGCTTTTCAGGCACCAGATAGAACAACCTTAGTTGGTCACAGCAGGACTCCTAAATGAGAAGGCCCTCAGTTGTCTATGCTGGATCAGTGAAGGATATTGCTGATTTCATTAGGTGTAGGATGAAAAAATTAGAGGCTAGCCTGAGATTGCATGATGAGTATAGTTCTGATTTAAATGTAATTCCATGCAGGTATTCCTGTGGAGTCTCTCCGAGAATCTCTTGGTGAAGAGCTATTCAAAATATGCTATGAAGAGGATGAACACATATTGGGGGTTATTGGAGGAACCCTTAAGGACTTCTTGAACAGTTTCACTACTCTGCTGAAGCAGAGTAGCCACAGTCAGGAAGCAGGAAAAAAGGACAGACTTGAAGAAGTTTCCATATTATGCCTGGAGAAAGATCAGGACTTCTTAAACGTGTACTATTTCTTTCCCAAGAAAATCACAAGTCTTATTCTATCTGGCATTATTAAAGCAGCAGCTCATATTTTGTATGAAACTGAGGTGGAAGTCATGCTCATGCCTCCTTGTTTCCATAATGACTGCACTGAGTTTGTTAATCAGCCCTATTTGCTGTATTCTATACAAGTCAAAAGTGCAAAACCTTCTTTATCTCCATGTAAACCGCAGTCTTCACTTGTGATTCCTGCCTCTGTGTTCTGTAAGATTTTCCCGTTTCATTTTATGTTTGACAAGGATATGTCTGTTCTACAAGTTGGAAATGGGATAAGAAGACTTTTGACCAGAAGAGAATTTCAAGCTAAGCCTAATTTTGAAGAATATTTTGAAATTCTTACCCCTAAAATAAGCTGCACGTTTAGTGGAATAATGACAATGTTAAATATGCAGTTTACAGTACGAGTGAGAAGATGGGATAATACTGATCTGAAATCATCTATGGTAAGAGTCCTTTTATAATCTTTACTTCAATGATGAATTTGTTTTCTTCTTTGGAGAGATGCAAGATAGATAGAGTTAAAATAGCCATAAAACGAAATAATGTTGTATTTTACACCACTTATCTTTCAACCTCTAATACAACTTAACAATGATGATCTATTATGAGGACAACGTAAGGTAATTCAGATTTTGAAACCAACGTTCACTGAAAATTCTCTTGAACCACTACACAAATGAAATTTGACTGTTAACTTGATTTTGAAAGAGTCATTGGAAGTAGGGAGAGAAACTAATAAATTGGGCCAAAGCCAATGGCATGCCATGCTGCTGAGAGTAAGAGCATCACCAACACAAAGAATGGGACAGTGAGAGTTTTACCAAAGTGTACTTGAATTAGATGCAAACAGCAGCTTTTGAATTTGGGGAAGGGAGTTTCTTGTGTTAATTTATTCTTTGTTATCTTTTGTATTTTGCATCTTTTGTAGTCATATATCTTAACCGGTGCAATTGCTACCACAAAAAAAAAGGTGATTCAAAGCAACATTAAGGAGACCTCCTCAGCTTCCACATTGCAGAAGCAATTAGGGAAAGAACACAAAAACAGCATTCACACAAAGTATATTGATTTTTTAGATCATGAAAATGAGTTATTTCTGGTATTTCTGCTTTTCAATTTGGAGTCTCAGTGAGTACTTTAATAAAACTGTAATAAAACTGAAGCACATTTTCTCACTTTATCTTACAGAGAAAGTTGTGCATGACCTGAACAGTATAGTTCTTACCAGAAATCTACTGGCCGCTCAAATCTATAGCAATTTATTAGTAGCTAAAAATGCACAGAATTCTTCTTTTGATTTTTGTTTGGTCCCTACAATAAAACTGATACTTACCAATACCACATTAGTTTTTTATCCTTAAGCTGTTTTACCTTTTGCACCAGAAGTCTGTGGTAAAATAGACTGAACTTATTATTTAGCTCTATGATTTAGTATTCCATGTTTTATCTTCAACAAATAGAAGAAACTGTGAGAACTGTGGGTCAGTTCTCCTATGGTTCAGCAAAATGTGTTTCTTGTTTCTAAATACATGCCTTGCATGTTGTGCATGAATTCTTGTTTCTTTAACTGTTTCAGGTAATGGATCTCAAAGGCCAAATGATCTATATTCTTGAATCCAGTGCAATCCTATTCTTGGGATCTCCGTGTGTGGATAGGCTAGAAGATTTTACAGGACGTGGATTATATCTTTCAGATATTCCTATTCACAATGCACTGAGAGATGTTGTTCTGATTGGAGAGCAAGCCAGAGCTCAGGATGGACTGAAGAAGAGGTTAGGAAAGCTGAAAGCAACCCTTGAACAGGCCCATCAAGCTCTTGAAGAGGAAAAGAAGAAGACCGTAGATCTTCTGTTTTCTATTTTTCCTGGAGAAGTTGCTCAGCAGCTGTGGCAAGGACAAGTGGTGCAAGCCAAGAAGTTTAATAATGTCACAATGCTTTTCTCTGACATTGTTGGATTCACTGCCATCTGTTCCCAGTGCTCACCTATGCAGGTTATAACCATGCTTAATGAGCTTTATACTCGCTTTGATTACCAGTGTGGAGAGTTAGATGTCTACAAGGTACAACATTTTTTGCTTGTATGTGGGGCTAAGGGGCAGGAAAGGAAATAAAGACAAACTGGGACAGAGAATAATAGAAGTCCAAAAAATATTTTGCCTAAAACCTTCATTATAAGAAAAAAATATTAAGATCAATCATAAAACAACAACAACAAAAAAAAGTATATCAACAGAATGAGCAATATACGCAGCCAAGCAAGAAACCCATCAAAACCTAAGAGGTCATTTCTAAAATGGATTTTAGTTACAGTGCTATGAATCTGGGGTAAATCAATGTGTTTAATGTAACTACAGGTGTCTCACAGTAGGAGAGCGAGGAAAAGTATTCTAGTGTCGTGCCCAGCAATAAATACTAGTTGTGCACTTTTGCCCTTTAAAGGATACCACAGGATTTATTCAAGACTTAAATTATTTAGCAGGACAAATAGGACTCAGTCAATGTGCAGGTAGCATATTGAAGCCACGGACTATTCTTTTATATATCGAGTATTGTAATATTAAGGAACAAATGTACCCGTTTTAGGTTGAAACTATTGGAGATGCCTACTGTGTTGCTGGAGGTTTACACAAAGAAAGCGAAACCCATGCTGTCCAAATAGCATTGATGGCCCTGAAGATGATGGAGCTGTCAGATGAGGTGGTGTCTCCCCATGGGGAGCCTATCAAGGTCATATATTTTATTTTATAATATTTTATATGGTAAAAAGGGAAAATTTTGATTGCCTAGTTGATCTGGGGGTATTTGTTTCAAGGAAAATTTGCATTAACTCAGACAAGTTGGGGAACTAAATGTGTATAGGTGGAGAGGCTGACTATTTTATTTCCATGAATATGAGTGTTGTGGAGAAAGAAAGATGAAGCAGAGGTCTTAAAATCAACCCAATTGCTGCTAAATTAATAGGTGCACACTGATCTGCTGCTGTTGTTGTCTCCCTAGCCATCAATTTTATTATTTTTTAATTAGGAGACTAATCCTCTATCAAGAACCTAGGAGAACATAAAAGTATTCTGAGGCAACAGTCAAAACATGAATCATCAAAGACATGCTCTAATTGCAGTAATCCACATGTCTTTAAATGATTCTTTTGCTGGTCACCATAAGAATGGTGCCAATGCTGGCAAGGCCACTGTCAGTGGTAGTTACATTTATGACCTCCTTTCAATGGAGACATAAGCATGTACTGAACTTTCCACCTGGAATGTGGTCTTGTTATTTTTAATACAGGTGTCTTGATTAATTATGTCTTTCACTTGCTTATTTTTAATATTTGCCTGGTCATTTGCACCTTTAGAAAAGGAGCTTCAGGCTTCTTTGATTGTGGTTTAAGGAATATTTGTATTCTAAGATCAGGAAAATGTTTTTTACAAGGATTACAGGCTCCACATTTATCACAGAGAACAGCAGTATTAAAAATGGTGGAAATAAATACCGCTATATTTGTATTTCACAATATCAAATTAAATTATACCTGAAAATATGGAAACATGTTTATGACAATATTACAACATGTTTAGGATTTCCATGCAAATGTTACTTGTGTAGTTTTGAATGATGAATGTTATTATATTCTAGAAGTAGTTTTAAAATAGGGAGAAAAAATAAATTCTAGAAGCTTCTTAGAGGAAAAATGAATATGTTTTTAATGAAAGTATGCTTTTTTTTAATGAAATGCTTCACAAAATCATTGACTGTTTGGCAAAGCAAGAAGTATGTCACAGTCTACTGTGATTTCAAAAACAAGTTGTCAAACAGAAAGGCATGAGTGCAAACTGCTGTTTTAAATCAGACTTCTATATCAGCGTATATATTCTCATCATCTTTGCTGTGTGGGTGGATTTTGCTTTTGTTGCAGGCTTTTCTGCTTTTTCACTCAATACTAGAACTGTGACGTCTTCATAATGATATGGTATTCTCTGTATATATGTGAAGAATGGCACACATGGTAGATATGTGAATTTCCCAACATCGTTCCATTGTTTTGTCAGAGTGCTACTCTGATGAAAACATATTTATATGTAGACTCTAAAGTCTATATATTTAGAATGCACATAAGATTTTTTTTTAAAAAAAAAAGACCATAGAAAACAGCACCAACTAAACAAAACTCACAATTCAAACTATGAATTGCAAAGAGCAGGTATCAAAATGTTTCTATTGCTGAACAGCATATACATATTTTCTTCATTGTTCCCTAGGACTTGTCTTCCTACCTTAACAGCAAAGCAATTACAATTTCAATTTAGTAACTTTCATCAGTCTAACATTGCGCCACGCAGTTCCTCCTAGGAAAATATTTAAGTGTCATAGTAACTCCTGATGGTGTTTTTAGATGAATATACTGCCAGAAAGACCAACTTTATCTCAGTCATGTCAGATGAAGAGTGATTTACTATGCAAAGCAAGATATACTTGGGCTACTTTCCAATCTACAAACAGTAATGACCAGAATACAGACATATTAAGTAGGCTGTACTAACTCAGTTTATATTAGCAACTCAATTTTATTTTTTAATAAAGAAAGAATTTTAAAACTATTTTTTTTTATCTTACCTAATTATGACATTTTCTGCCTTTTATTTAAAGATGCGTATTGGCCTTCATTCTGGATCTGTTTTTGCTGGAGTTGTTGGAGTTAAAATGCCTCGTTATTGTCTCTTTGGAAATAATGTAACCCTTGCCAACAAGTTTGAATCTTGCAGCGTACCTCGAAAAATAAATGTCAGCCCAACAACTTACAGGTACAGTGCTTTACAGTGTACATCAGTAACATTTCCACTTGAAGTAGTTAACGTAAAAGTTGTTCATTATCTTGTTATTTTTTCCATGTTTTCTTTTTACTCTTTTTATCTGACTGCTCATGAATGCACAACAGTTATTTTTATTCAGAATGCAATCAGAAGCAGCAACAGAGTGAAATGGAACAGCTTATATTTATTTTTCAGATGTTATGATTAAAATAAATGGAGGACTTGAGGCAATTTTGCTTCTTGCCACGAAGCTACATAACTCTTGCCTTTTTTTGCCTCTCATTAAATTGGCTTATCTTTGAGGGAGATGGCTTTCGCTGTAAACTGGATAATGTGCAGAAATCAAACTGTATAACCACAGAGTAGTTATAAAGCAGGTGTGTTTAATCAGCGCTGTGCACAGGCCTGATGCAGGTGGGTAATCCCTCCAAGCCTGCATACCAGAGAACAAGAAAAGCAATACTTAAAAAACAAGCTGCTTATGTATGCATTAGATTTTCAAGAAAAGGTTGGGTTATTACAATGAGTCCCCAAAATGAGTGACGTTTCTCCCCGCCTTTAGTCTCAGTTCTTTTACGCACGCGTGGTATTTCTCGGTGTTCCTCTGGTGGTCTTTTGATGAAGGCTGTATGTCCTTCTCGCTGTGTGCTCTTTGACCTGGATCAAGTTGGAGGACGTTTGACTCGCTCTGGTTGGTCATCTTATCAGCTACAACTCTGTCCACCAATCCGCTGCTTCTCCGTTAATTTGTGGTTTCGCTGCCGGAGCCTGCTACCTTGCATTCCAGAGATAGGATAGCTAACAATGCTATTTGCAGAAACAGGAGACCCGCTGTCTGTACCAACTGTCTAAGTCTGTAGAAAAACATCTGGTATCGGGGGCCAAAACCTGTATAATCAAGGTCAGATCTGTAGCTGCCGATTCAGCACCCCATGAAGGCACGTATCTATTAACCTAACTTATTTTCCTTAATTCCTGGATGCCAAACTTAAACAGATGCACTCGAAAATAACATCCTAATCAAACAATTGTTAAGCATCACTCTACACATCCCCATTCTCTTTTGATTAGGGAAGATGAATGAATAGGTTGCAGTGAATCAACTGTGAGAGTGTTTATTTTATGCATGTCTTGATCCCAGCTCAGTTTGAACCTCTTAGTGTGGAAGCCAGGCTGTACTATTTATTATTCACTCAGATCATTTTTAGTAAAGGATATTTGATTTCATGCAGATAGTTAGCAGGCTCTCCCATGGGAAATATATCATCTTTCCTTTGTCCTCTTACCTTAATACACCCTTTGTATTATATCTTTAGTTATACTTAAAATTACCTTGCAGATGTCCATGGCCAAGCTGTAGCGTTTTTTATGTTCCAGATAAAATATTAAAAACCTTTTTTTAAGTTTGGTGGTAACAACTGTCTGAGCTGCAGGTAAAGATCTGAATTTTATGCCACGAAACTCATACAGTTTATTGTTTCTTCCAGAGTAGCCAAAAAATTTAAATATGAACTACAGAGAGTGAATTCACTAGTAGGAAGGGACAGTGCTGGATGAGTAAAATAACCAGAAATATGGTTATAAATTATTTTTTTCATTTTAAGAAAGATTTGAGAGACTGCAGAATCATTTTTTTTGGGTGCAGAAGCAGCAGTAATTGAAATAATCTACTACATTCAGAACTGTAGCCTGGACAGCTGGCTGTTCGTACTCTGCTTCTACTTGGTGCTGTGTATCTGATGTTGTGTCAGGACTGTGTGGCCAGTGTCAGAGAAATTGCCATAGGATATTCTGAAATCTCCTGCAGCAATACTGTGTGACTTAGAGGGAGCAAAGCTAAAGATTATCTTCTGCAGGTGAAAGCAGAAGCACACATAAGTAACTTGGGTTTGGATCATGCAGTCTAAACAGAGACATAGCATCACCATCTCCAGTGCTTAGCTGAGTCAGAAGAACTGTGGTGGCCAATAATGATTTTTTCCATGTCCACATGTCAAACCATTCTGAATCAGATTGGCTATGGTCTTTTCTTAAAATCATTATACAGTTCTTTCACACAAATCTTGTTTATATTCTAAGGAGTAAGTGGCTCTCTGTTTGTCTGCTTATTCATCTCAAGACAATATCTCAAATAAGTAAACTGTTGGGAAAACAAAAAAACAAAAAAACAACCTCACACCAGAATTATTTGGATGCCTAGAAAACAGGCAATGGAGTTGAAGGGTAAACTATTATTAGTTATTAGTTATTATTAGTTATTATTGCCACTGAATGTTTTCTCACCTGAGTGAATGATGCAAAAACAATCTTTGTGTTTAATGTCTTTACATTAAAATCCATTCATATGGATTTATATACACAGTATGGCATCTTGCACAACTGTAGTAATATTTATTTGGAACTGTAGGTACCAGTCATCAATATTTATCCCTGAAGAACAGCCATCTGCGTTTCAGATATTGAAGGCCATTAGGTTTTGTGGAAAAAAAAATTCTTAGAATTGGCAGGAGGATCTGAATAGCTTAGTTAATAATCTTGTCAGTATTTCATTAGTTGTAACATTAATTGTGGTGCCGTTTTCATGTGCTAATTTGAATTAGCTCTCATTTTTGAAGTAGCTAAATCATTTTGGCAAGAACTTACAACAAATACAGCACCTATATTCAAAGCACTGACAAGACAAAGAAGAGAGGTAACATCCTGTTTGTATTGGTGCCTGACTTAATGAGTTCTCAAGATTACCACATAAATAGTTTTTTTGAACTTTTCATAAAAAAACATAAATATTAAAGTAAATGCTGACCTGTTTTATAAAGAATTCGTGAAGAATTATTGAGTGTATTTGTACATAGTAACAATTAGTGATTGATTCCCTTTTAACCAAGGCACTTCATTTTTTGTTACAGATTATTAAAGGAATATCCAGGTTTTGTATTTACACCGCGCTCAAGAGAAGAACTTCCTCCAAATTTTCCCAGTGATATCCCTGGAATTTGCTATTTTCTGGATGCTTATATTCAAGGAACAAGCTCACAGACTTGGTTTCCAAAGGAAGATCTGGGAGATGGCAATGCCAATTTTTTGGGTGAGGAAACAGGAATAGACTAAATCATCTACTACATTCACAAGCACATAGAATAAATGTATAAATATTCTGTTTTTGTTTTGTTTGGTTTTTTTTTTTGTATAAATTGAAAATTTTAAAAAATATATGAAACATGAAAGCACTTTAGATTGAGAACACCTGAAAGCCAGTATTAAAATTTCAGGTAGTATGTAACTGACTCCTTTATGTTTTTCCTTTGTATAAGGAATGTAGTCATAAAATAATATTGCAACTTCACTGTTTAAAATGCCACTAAAAAGTACATGTTCCCTGTGATAATTTGTGAGTGCTACGTAACAACCTTCTCAGTTCTTTCTGCACTGAGAATTCTATTGTATTGTATATGCAGCGTGTCAGGAAGTGTAACGTGCAAGTGATGCAGCCACATGCAGTGTTGTGAGCTGGTGCTTATCAATGACCGTTAAAAATTTATTTTATTAGTGATTCCATAAGAAAAGTTGTCTTAAAAATATCATCACTGGTACCACATACTCCTTCAAGAACATCCTTTCGGCTCCATCCATACAGCTGCTGACCATCTTCTAACACTTGCTGAAGTCAATGTGTTGAGTGTGCTCAGCATCTTCTGGATAGGGCTGCAAATTGTAGCTAATACACATATATATATAGAAGAGTTTCCTGCTTACTGTTTCCTGAACTTTCTTCTGTGTATAAAATGAATACAGATTCTGTATAATCACTGTATAATCACGTCCTAAAGTTTCTGTAATCATCAAACAGTATTTTAGTTCTTGGGGTTTTTAAAACACTTTATAAAAAATAATATCAACTTGCTATTATGTATTAGAGCAATAAATGTTTTTCTTTGTTGTTGTTGTCATTTAAATTTGAAATATTTTAAAAAGAGTGTAATAAAATGTGCTTTGGAGTGTTTACTTGGATAAGAAATTCCAGTCAGACTGTATAACATGGAACAAAAGTACACTGGTGTAAAGCCATGATCTTTATTCAAGGACAGCAAGGTGGATACGACATGTTGTGTGAAACACATAAATGAACTTACTCTCACTCTAAAGATGTGAGGAGGACTACAGAACTCTCTCAAGAACTCCTGAAGAACTCTCAAGGGTCTGCCTCTGGAAAAGGGCAACATACAGTTACAGAATCCTGAGCTTAGGATTCTGCCTCTGTCACTAGCAGATTCATCTGCACAGAAATTTCTCTGTGCTGTACAGTTTGGTCCCAGCTGCAGGCTGGAAAGCTGCATTGCTTACACACACAAATATTTCCAGTAGTATCAAATAATACTTGTTATTATTCTGACCTCTTATGCTCTTGGATTTTGGTATATCAATGTCATACCATAAGTGACTTTTTTTCAAGGTACCTCTCACTGAATCAGATTTTGCTCTCTGAGTATTTACAGGGAACAATTCAATTAGACTATTCATTTTCTGAGTCTGAGTGCTTCATTCTGAAGATATTGTTCTAATCCCACTGTTCTGCAGAAACGTATACAGAGCACATCCTATCAGAAACCTGAGAAGCTATAAGTGCCTAGTGTTACAAGCACTTTAAAAGCATGTTTTAATTCATATTTCCTGCAAGCTTCATCTGAACAAAACTTGAAACATTCCATCCTGCTGTTTCTTGAGATGTCCTACATCTATCTAAGATGCTTAGAAATAATTCTCATGCTCAAAAAAAAACCAACCCTGAAAGACTACTACTAAAAAATGTATTTTATATATATATATATATATATACGCACACATGTGTTTGTTAAATTTTAACAGCAGCATTTCAAGAAAACAAGATGTCTGCAAATCTGCACTATTATCACTGCAATATTATTTTCTTAGGAAAATTCTATTCTATTTACATAAATACCCAGAGACTGGTAGCAGTCCCATATGGGTGTTCCTGGAATGAAAAATGTGGAGGAATTGTACTATTGATTAATAGTGTTCTAAACAAAAGTAATTTCTTTCTCTTTATTTACAAATGGGAAGAACTCGTAGGAGCAAATTTCCTTTTGTCCCATGGGGAGAACTATTGCTGGACTGGAGGATGGCTGTTCTGAAAGTCAGTTTCCATATAAATATGTTAATCTGTAGGATGTTCATTTTGGCTCTTTCTGACCTCTTCCTATGCATAGCTCTGTAAAATACAATGTCCCCTAGACCAAAGGGGGGATGAACTACAGATCACATTCACCTTCCTATGTCACTTTTTGTAACTCTCTTTTTAAATAGACCCCTGGCTACATTATCAGCTAGGATAAAATTGCTGTGAAATTCCTTTTTGTTTCTCGAACGTTTATGAAAAAGTCAAAACATTCTCATGTCTATTTCAGCTTTAGTTCCCACAAGAGTCCTGATAAGACACTTAAGGATACATATTAACCTATATGAATCATAGAGGCTAAGCTTGGAAAAGACACCCATCACTACCACTAACCACTGAAACATGGCCCTAAGTGCTACAAGTTTCTTGTGCTCCAATCACAGTGAGATAAATATAATTTAGGGACATTTTTTACAAAATGGTTTGGGAAGGTATTTTACAACATGCTTATGTCCATTTCTGCTCTAAAGAAAAGCCGACAAATCTACGTAACGCTATTGATATAAAAATGTGAATCTTTTAGTATTATGTCTAGAAACGGTTCTGTTATTATGGGAACTCTTTTACTAGCTCATCAGCTGAGGAGCTGAATCCTGTTCACATTTACATTGTGTGATTGTGTTGTAATTTCTTAGGCAAGAAGCTGTAAATGGCTCATGGAATAAATGAGAGTTGGGTCCTCTGAATTTAACTGTGATATAGCTAAAGTAAAAGATACATGGGGAAAAAAATATCACTAATTTTATTTCATTCTGGCAAGCCCTGATATGGTTTCAAAGAAATGTTGGAATTTTTTTCCTAATTGCTGGTGTCAGAGGAAGTGCAATTAGTGCAGAGTGGTGTTTTCTTTCTCCCTGAACTACTGTGCAAAAACAAACCATGCGAACTCACAGAAAGTGACAAAACATGGAAGTGCACAGATCACTGAGCCTGAGGCCAGATCTACTTTCCTCTGAAATCCTGTAACAGAAAAATTCAGACCTCCTCATATACAGTTTACTTCTCCCATTACTTTGTTTTGCATTCTCTGCAGAAATAGGAACAAGTACAGAGGCAAAATCAGTATTTCCAGCTGAAAGCCATCAGAATTAAGGGAAATTTCTCTTGAATCTTGGCAAGGGGACCCACTTTCAAACCCCACCCATCCTATAACCTAGCAGCTACTGTAACTGCTGCCATTTTTTATGTCTGTTCATTGTTCTGCAAAAGCAGTGAAAGGGGAGTTTTGGCTTCCTGGAACAGCAGTAATTTTTGTGGCTATTTGCCATATAACATACAAGGATTATGTTGCTTTCAAAGCTGTGCTTCAGTTTATCAGAAGTCAGCTTGGCATGAACTAAAATGAACTTTGAAGCTTTTTCTGAAATAAAAGCTTGGATTTTCCACTTATGGAACCTGCAAGGTGTGGGCCACAAAACGCTTTAGAGGCCTTTGATATCATTAAATAAAAATCTGGTGAATCAGGTATAAGACCTGTTTTTTTTTTTTTAATTTCCCAATCTCATTTGCATGAGTTCTCTGGCAGATCTTTTCTATAAAGGGAGAGAATAGAACTCACAGTCTTCTGTCACTCAGCAGCAATTGATACTGAAGCACAAATAGAAGATGGGGGATACTCAGTGGTTCTGGAACCTATCCTACACCTAGACTCAACAGTTTAAAGATACGCACTTCTGAGTAAAAATAATTAACATTGCTGAAGGAATCTTCAAAAAAACAAAAAAACAAACAAACAAAAAAAGGATTCATATTTCTGCACTGTGCAAGCACGTTATGAAAATCCCAAATGTAAATTCTCAGATCATTATGATTTGAAACAGATAAAGGGACTATACCATGATTCAGTTTGTTGTCAGTGAAGTAAGTCCATTTCACTAACTGCAATCCAGCAATAGTATATAAAGGGGTTTCTAATTCAAATTTACAGAAACAATAGAAACGTTAAGATCAAAATCTGAATTAAAAAAAAAAATGCAACTTATTAAAATGCTGTGGCTTATAGTGGTTGTATATAAACACAAACCACGTTGAACTGAGCATAAAAGTTCTGGTCCAGCTGGTGGCTCTCCCAAAGCTCTTGTCTCAGCAACCGTCCTCGCACACAGAATAAAAGGATCTGTGTTACTTTTTACTTTCCTGGATCTCAGCAATTCCCAGATAAGTCAGCATGTCACACCAGTTAAAAATGCGTATTCCACTTGAAAGGTGCAGCAGCTTTTCCCCTGCAGTCACACACTGTAGGAGACACAAAGGGGTGAAGCTGCCTCCTGGGATTTGTCACGGAGAGCTCTCTTTCTCCAAGGCTTCTCATGCCAGCATTCCATTGCATGCACGGCACAGGTGTGGCTGGTACCGCAGCCTCCTGCTCTTGAATCCCAAAAAGCAGCTGGGCAGCAAGTACAGAGCTGTACACAAGGGTCCCCAAATAGGAATGAGGCCGCATGCTACGGTGCATGGACGGCAACCGTGAGAGAAGCGCATCTCGCGCAGCCCAAATTCGGGTTGTTTGATAAGCGTAACACGTGTGTCCTAATGCCTAGCAACCGGACTTCGAAAATGCAGCCCACAATTAACGACTCGTCCAGCATGCAGGGAGTGCATCTGCTGGCTTAAAGCCCGTCATCCCCTCGGTGAAACCAAACGCTGCCTGAAGACTCAGCGCGTAGCCTCGCCTCGGCAGGCACCTGGAAAATGACCCTACTCAGCAAATCACTCGATTGAATTTTTTTTAATTCGACACCTTCCAAACTTTTAAAAGGGGACTGCTGTTTTAGACAACGACGTTAATCACAGTCGGGAAAAAAAAAAAAAAAAAGAGAGAGAAGGATGCATATTTCGCAGGCACCGCGTTAGCAACAGTTCGGCAGCGCTCCGCTCACACAAACCTTCCCCTCTCAGGGATGGCGGCGGGGCGACCGTCAGCTGGAGGCGATCGTCAGCGCGGGGCGGCCGCCGCCCGACTCACAGCGACGGGGAACGCCGACCCTCGCGCCCCCGGCCCCCGCCCCGCCGCCACGTCCCGCCTCTGCCTCGGATTGGAGGACAGCACGGCGGCCGCGCTCGCCATTGGCTACTAGCGTGACGGCCGCGCTCCCCATTGGCTGTCGGCGGGTGCCAGTCGGGCCGGCCGCAGGGGAGGCGGCGAGGCGGTCAGGACCCCTCTTCTGCTCGGCGGCGGCGGCGGCGGCATCATGGTGAGCTCTGCGGGGCGTCCTCCTGCCCGGGAGCCGGGCGCCGGCAGAGGGTGGCTGGGTCGGGGAGCAGATGTGGGGGTTGAAGCGGGAGGGCGGCCGGGCCCTAGGCGCTTTGGGTTTGGGTTCGGGTTTGAGTTCGGGTTCGGGTTCGGGGCGGGGGTGGCGCGGCGGAGGGCCGCTTCGCTCCGCGGTGAGGGGCGCTGGGATGTGGGGCCGGGCTCTGGGCTCCGTCCGCTGTCTGACCGCCCCGCTGCCTCGCCCTGCCCGCAGTACGGCTTCGTCAATCACGCCCTGGAGCTGCTCGTCATCCGGAACTACGGGCCCGCAGTCTGGGAGGACATCAAGTAAGTCTGTCTGTTTGCTTTCCTGGGTCCAAGCCGTGAGGAATGGCAATGAATGGCCTCGTTGTTAACTAATGATAAATTATGGGACTGGATTTCCTGCATCTTCGTGCTGAGACTGTTGCTTGTGCTGCTCGTTTATTGGCTGTGAATACAGTAGCACTGATACATAGGCACGAGTATAAGATATATTTTAAAAAGACAGATGCTTACACGAATGCAGTAAGGCTTCAATTTGCTACACAGTTAGATGAAGCAGCTTAACGTGGTCTTTTGATATTGCGTGTTTTAAGGGAGAAGCCGATTATCTAACTTGGAGAAGATAGCCTTCTTTCAGTTGGATGTCTTCTATACTGTTCTGTCCAGTTTATTTTGGGCCAATTAATAGTAAGTCAGTGCAGCTGTCTTGTTGATCTGACACAATTTTTGGATGCCCTCGAGTGGGAGGTTTTTGTGACCACGATGGTTGGCTTTTTTTCATGAGTCCATTCATTGAAATGGATTAATCTTATCAGGGCATGACAAAATGTTGGATGGAAGGAGCCTTTGGAGGTCGTCCAACCCTCACTCTGTTCCAGCCAACACTGTTACCTGTATCAGGGTTTAGCTGTCATTTTTTTTTTTTTTTCAAGCTATGCCTTTGAAATCATCAGAGATGGAGCATCCATAGTTCTTGTTCAGCAGGTAGCCACTGTTCCATCCCAGGGATTCAAGACTGTTAATCTATGAACTATACTTTGCAAATGTAGTTCTGTGGATTGCATGGATGTCTTCACACATCCTGCTTCTCATTTTTGCACGTACCCACTGCAGTACTGAAGATCACCTAAAGCCTACGGGTCAGCACTACTCATGTAATGTTTTGGAAGAATGTAGTGACAAGGTATAAAATGTTTGACTAACTGTCAGTTGTGTAAGTTCAGGAAGCTGATGGGTCATGCTGCTGTCTTTCAGCTGGGAAGCCTTGTATTCTAGTGTTCAAGAGGCAGGCTCTGCTATTAACTCACAGAGAAGATGGCTTTCTCGAATGAACAGTATTGTAACAAGGCACAAACAGAGGAGTAGAAAATGATCTACAAAAAAGAGGCAGTGTTTACACAACAGCTGCCCTAGCTGCTTATGCAAAATATATTTGCAACTGGGTTTGTATTCACTATGACTTGCTTTGAGTGTTAGTTTTTTGTAGAGTTTAGAAACCAGCAAGCAAACTCTTATATATCCTACTGGAACAAATTATAGTGGTTGTGCTGCTTTAGAAGATGGTATGGAGGTCCTCTTCTAGGCATTAAGTACCTTCTAGTTTAGGTGCCTTAAGTTGCTGTTAGTAGGGCATATACACGTAGTCTGTCTTTCCCAAAAGTACCCCTCTGTGTTTGTTTAAATAAATACAGGATTTTCCCACAGGCTCCTAAATCTAAATTTACTCTGTATTAGATGTTCAAACTGTAACACTTTCAGATATGTTGCCAAGAATAGGAATGAAAACTTGAATATCGTATGAAGAAACACATTAAAAGGCTTCATCACAAGAGCGTAAAATAAATCAGCATTTTTCCTGTGTAGATGATTTGGAAGATTGTTTTAGGGAAATGAAATGGGGTGATCTCTCAACTGGAGTGTCCATCATTTTTCTATTTCTGTGGTAGAAGTCCATACCAAACAAGTAGGCTGTGAGCACAGAAAAACTCAGCAGAAGCTGAAAGCTCAGTTTTTGCAAACACGAAATGCTTAGAGGTAAAATCATTGTTTAAGGAACATCTGAATGGAAATTTGTACATTGGCAAAACATGCGTGTGCTCTTTCCTTAGTATGGGATGTAGAAAACAAGAAATAGTATTATTTTCCTTAGTGTGGAATCAAGGCATCCTCCTGCCTTTGTCCTTTTGTAGGTCAGTCTGGTGTAGTGCTGTCCACATATGCTCTTAAATGCTAACACTCAAGTTCTGGGGAGCCAGCTGGGTAATGAAATGTTTACATGAATTCAGTATTTCTGGTAGTGAGCACTGTGGAGAGCAAAAGGCAATCACTTGTCTTTTCAGGAAGGAAATATTTGTTGTCACCTTTGAAACCCTGTGCATTGTCAGCTACCAAGCACCTGGGCTTGTTCACTCATCAGAATTTGCTATAATTGTCCTGTTGTGGTTAAAACAGTGGAACATGGGGAGCTGAGTAATTATGGCATAGTTCTTTTGGTATAATGTAAGCAGAAATCTCAAATTCAGCTGAAGTGGTAGAAAAACTGTTCAATTTAGGGTAGCCAAGTAAACAACATAGCTGTCATTTTCTTTTAAACTGTACTGGCATGGTGGCATATAAAGGCTGTGGAAAATTGTGTTTTGGCCACAGAAGTGCTGAGTACCTTGAAAGAACAGTACCTGTCTCAACCTGGGCATCCAAAATCCATGAAACCTTTTGAATTAGTTTTAGTGTTACAGTTATTTTCTGCTCTGTGGCAGTGCAGAAATTATAGAAATTATGTAAATGGCCTCACTAGCCATTTGGAGAGCTAATTAATGCTTGTCCATTATTATAGGGATCCATTCCGCAGAAAGGCTTATTAGAAAGGAATAAATCCAAAGCTGGATTTTAAAACTATGTTTTATACCCAGACTGAAGTTATATATTGACCAACCAATATTGACCAAAATAAAAAATTGAGTAGTTGTATATTACCTGAGTAACATAGAATCTGTCCTCAAACTGAAAGAATCAGTTGCCTTGAGGGAAGGAAGCATGTTATGTGCTCTCAAAGGCATGTTTGGTAGGTTGCATCTTGTAGCCTCGGTGAGAAGCAGGGAAATGTGGTAAGGATCAAACTTCATAGAATCATACATCGAGTGGCCTAGGTTGAAAAGGATCTCAAAGATCAAATAATTTCAACCTGCCTCTCACTGGCAGGGTCACCAACCAGCAGACCAGGCTGCCCAGAGCCACATCCAGCCTGGCCTTGAATGCCTGCAGGGATGGGGCATCCACAGCCTCCTTGGGCAACCTGTTCCAGTGCCTCACCACCCTCTGGGTGAACTTCACTCATGTTGCTATGACTCGTACTTAGATATCACGTATAGTTAAGTGTTAGATAGTCCTTCTATTTATTTTTGGTGGTGTTTCTCAGCAAGGGTTGATTGGCAACGGAAGCTTGCTGCTAAACTCCTTCTAGGCATCTTAAGTGTCGATTTGGATGTGCCTAGGACTTAATGTGTGTTGTCGTTGTTTTATCTTTTTAATGCTTTGGGGATTTTCCCATCTAGTTGCTTGATTTCCTTTTCCTTTCTTATTGCACTTCTCATCCAAGAACTGTAGAAGTCCAGGTCCCTTTCAAGCAGCTTATGGGTTTTACCATATAAACATTTGTAACTGTATTTCGCAGTGCTGGTAATGACTTCCATGTGAGTCTTCTCTCCTGCATTGTTGAGCTGCTGTGAGCTTGCTCCGCGTTCGCCTTTCTCAGCCCACAATGAATTTGTTACAAAGAACTTTTGCTTTGCATTTTAGCCAAAGTTACTGATTCTGTCGTGCTCAAAGATGCTACAGACACACTATCTTCACTGTGGTTTTATACATGGAAGTCTATGTTTTTTCTGGGCTGTGTAGGACCCACTTATAATTAATTGCAGTGGTCTGTGAAAAGCTTTGAATGTCCATTATTTCCTGCATCCATAACACTGTGCACCTCTATCCAGTGCTAAAAGTGGAGTGTTCTGTTCAGTCAGTCTCATAATAATTAAAAAAACCAAACAGATTGAGCATAGATAGAGGTCAGAAATATGCTTTGGAAAGCCATTAGTATTGAAAGGACAATAGACTAATTCTTTTCATCCATTACACCTCTTAACAGTGTTTATCCAGAAATCAGCTTTAAGTAGTAACATTTACTGGTTATGTTCCTAAGTCTTTATTTCATAGCATTCCAAAGTTCCAAACAATTATTATTCAGTCTTCTTATAGCAGATGTTGAATAGGTGATTCTCCATGGGCCCGAAGGCTACGATTCGCAGCGTCTGTAGAGTCAGGGCAGTGCATTTGCTGCTCCTTCAGTTCCCCACAGCAGACGGATCTGGATGGATGTCAGGATTTTTAGCTGGCGGATGCCAACTTCTATAATTAATCTGGGAAAGGCCTGGCTAAAAAGAAATAGTGCCATACTATGGAATGTGGTGTAAGTATGCAGGCAGCATCTCTTTAGGTACTTTGCAGTTTTCCCAGAGCAGTGAATTACTTTTAGATCTGTCGGGACACCAGGTGCTATAAACATATCGCTCACTCTTATAAATGAAACTTTTAAAAGAAATGATATTGTAAATACCATTCCTTTTGGTCCACTTATGTGAAAGGAAGCAAAATGGTTCTAGCTTTGTGTTTTTCATAATATTTTTAGTGTTTGTATTAGTAACAAAAAACTTGCACATTTGTTATCTGTATCTTCTAGGATTATCTTGTTTTGAAAACCTACATTAAACATTCTCATTTCCAGCCTGTAAAACTGGGAAATAGCTCAGAGCTCTGAAGTCTATAAATACACCTATTTACTTTACCCAGGACGTCATTTTCCTGGACAGATTCCCATTTTTTTTTTCCCCTAATCTTGTAACTTAATATAATTTATGTTTTTCCCAGTTGGCTGTTTAAAATATCTCTAGACCGTGCATAACATGTACGAGTCTATTTTTTTTTTTAATTGAGAAGAGAGGGAATATTCAATCAATATTTTAAATTCCTGAAGCAAAGCATCTTTGTGAAATACATGGAAAAGGACAGGCATGTTGAAAACACAAACCACGTGTTAGGTAATGTAAGGAGTGGCAAATGTGTAATCTTAATGTAAAAGAGATGCAAAGGTGATGGTTCTGGTTTCACCAATACCATCTTTAACTCTGACACATGTAATTCTGTTTAATAATGTTTCTCTTGGAATGGAGATAAGCCCAACAAACTCCTATCAGTGAGATCGGAGTCGCGCTAGGATTCTAAGTGCAGAAGTGTTATTTTGTCATTAAGATTGTTTTGACTGGTCTCTTCAAATTAATGAGCACTTTTTCCATCCATGGTATGCCAAGAATAGTTAAGCACAATGGTGGCAGAAGTCCCAGAAGAAACAATGCGTATCATGGAAGAAGTCCTAGAGGTGGTCTTTGAAGTGGCTGCTGTGATGTGTTGAAGGTGACACACCCAGAGCAGAGTTTTGGTAGGAAGAGTTCCAGCTACAATTCTGATTTCTGAAAGTGATGCCAACGCTTTCTGAATGGTACTATAGCTGTCAGAGGAGCTTGTGTATCTTCAGGATACCAAGTATTCTGTCTTGTCTCAAATCATCACTCTTTCTTGTTTGTATCTTTATATTTTATCAATATTTACTGTGTGCAAAACCGTATGATGAAAGAATTCTTCTGTAAAAAATGTTTGCTACTGTCGTTATTTTAAGTTCCAGCTTTACAACTAACTTCAGAGACAGAATAGCATATTGCATGAATTGCAATGTTCTGGAAACAGCAACCTTCTACTTGGTAATGATAGATTGAAATTACTTTTAATTGCTACATCCTGACAGCAGAACTACATTAAAATCCACTTTGTGGAAGCGTACGTAAGTAAAAGATGCACCTGGGACCAAGCTGAGATGGCATCTTGTCCTACTCTGTCGCCTGTTAGATCTCTCAAGACAGCAGGAGAGCCCTAAAACAACCGAAAACAAAGCATTTCCTGTGTTTCCAGGAACTTAAAGAAAGCCATTAATAGCAAGTCTTTTCCTATGCATTCGAATTAGGAATATCTATATTAAAAGGGTTTTTTTTCCAGACCACGTCTTTTGGAGGGTTTTTTAGTGTGAAGACCAAGGGTGAAAGAAAAATGTGTGCAACCTGTGGTTTAACGATTTGTAGTGCAAGATCTGTTCTCATTTTAAGAGCAGTTTTTGCCTGAATATTTGTTAGCACTTAGCATCTCATTCATCTCTGTGAATTATTAACGTTACCTTTGAAGATTAGTAGTGTTTTTTCAAGTACTAAGCTAGGTTCACAATGGAAAAGACTTTCAAAGGGCCGATTGTGCACATGTAGTATTGCCTGTGCCAGTGTTCTGTGCTGATAGAGCAGCAATTTGGGGCTGTTAGCATGATCAATAGAGGAAAGGCTGCTTCAGGACTTGGTCCTGCTTTGATCAGCTCTGTAAGAATTTTCTGTGCATTTGAATGATGTCAAAGTCAAACCTGTACGTAAGAAATGCCCTCAAATAACTGCGTTATTGTCTGTGGTGCGTTGGTTAAGATTGTTTTTCCCCAAGTTTTCCACAGATTAACCTGGATAATGTAAACATTCTGGAGGAAAACACATTTTAGGAAAGTATAGGCTATGTTTCCCACAATTGAGATAGCTCTGTGTAATCATTCAAAATTAGTCCAGAGTGAATAAAAAGGGCTGCCAGAGCACAGCTGGTAGGACAGGCATAAAGTGGGATGTAAGTTTTGAGCCATGAAATAGCATATCTGGTGTGCTAACAACAGAAGTCAGTTCAGGCAAGAGCATCAGACTGCTGGGATTTCTTCTGTTTTTGAGCAAATACCTACGTGGTAGCAAAGCACACTCTTCTTTTGCCTCTGGAAATGGAAATGAGACGTTAATTGTAAATCATGTTCTACTTTACATAGGAATTATTTTGAAAGAAAGGACGTATGAAAGTTAAAAGCTTGCTGCTGTAGTCCTGCTGCCTCTATAAAGAATTAGTAAGAGCAGGAATTGGGAATTTGCCAGGACTTGTTGCTTTTGGCTCATTTCCAGTCAAGCCCTTAAGAAATTTACCACGTTATTGCTGCTAATATTTCTGTGATCAAACACAGCAGTCTGCAGAGATTGTCTGGTAAAAACACAGAAACAACTGAGCGTAAATATTGCAGCAAAATGTTTCAAGGGAGGTGCCACGATTTTTCATAAGGATGTGGATTATGAAGTTTTCTATGAAATATAGCCAGGCAAATGTGAATTCTGTACATTGAAGGAGGCCATTTCATTCATACTCCTATTGTAATCCCTGCTCGTGAACCACTTGTCAGCCAGGAGAAGAGCTTTCAGATGAGAACAGTTGCAGCCTTCTGGTATTTTAAGGTTCACACACACACCTTATTCCATACAAGCAGGTTTGTTATCATACATGATACTCATAGGTTGTTAAGTAAAAAGAGTATCTCGCTGGAGGAGTGATAGCTGATGGACAACCAACCACAGTGACTTAACCATGATAACAGACTGTCAGCTTTGTGATCGTATTTCTTAATATCACTCTTGCCTTAGAAGCAGCTCCTTGGTGTGAATGCAGACAGGCCTGATAGACCAGGTAGGGCTCAGGCAGTTGGGTGAGAAAACTGCAGTTGTGGAGAAACAGTCTGGTAGTTGCCCAGTTACCTAAATGAATGTTTGAATAGCTTTGTCCTGTTTCCTAGACTGCTAGCATTCACATCATGTTTACCCTCTCTGGTGCTGATAGCTGTGATGTTCTGCTGCCTAACAGGGTTATTAAAGGACCTGCAGTTTTGCTGAAGAACACATGCCTCTATCAGAATGAGTGCTGTCATGTTGCATTGGCCATTGGTGATAAATGTACAGCAGCATTTCTTTATCATGTGAAGCCTTAAGGATAATCAAATATTTCTAGAGAAAGACTTCATGAAGTTCTTGTGACTGTCAGATTGCCAAGGAAAGCAGAAACGCTTCAGAAATCCAGATGACTGCACTGAGGACAGGGGACAAGGCTTCAGCTGATGTCACTGAAATGCCTGTTGTTCTAGATGCACAGCAGTTTTTGTGAACTGGTGAGAGAGCAGACTGGGTAATCAATCTAGCAAAAGAAAAAACCAACCCTCATCGACGCAGTAAAACAAATACTTAATGAGATAATTAAACATTATCTCATCACCTAGCTAAATGATTGGCATGTACTGGCAGAGCAAGGCTGAGAAGTGTGGAGGAGTCATCCAGGGAGGGAAAAAAGTTGTTGATAATACTATTTTTTTATTTTTATTTTTTTTAGAAAAAGCTTTTTGTCCGTTGACAGGTTTGCATCATGCATTCTCACTGGATTTGCTATAATTGCAGGACAAACTGAGATGCTGTCTTTTTTTTGTCCCTGCAGTTTTGAGGGGAGTAGTCCCCTGCTGGAACGAGTATTTAATTTGTCACAATCTTTAGAAATAAGAAGATTCCTGAAAGAAGAATGGGAAACGCATCAACAAGGCTGTAGAGAAGATGGCTGCTGACTGAAGTGAGGCATATAGAGAAAACCAGAAAAAAACAAAGTAGTTGAAATAGTCTAAATGGGGTAGGGGTTGAAATAAGCAGTGGCGCCTCTGAAATATGGTCGCTTAGGGAAACTACAGGCATTGAAGACAAACTTCGACAAAATACACTGAAAATAGAATCATAGAAAGGCCTGGGTTGAAAAGAGCCACAATGCTCATCCAGTTCCAACCCCCTGCTGTGTGCAGGGTCACCAACCAGCAGACCAGGCTGCCCAGAGCCACATCCAGCCTGGTCTTGAATGTCTGCAGGGATGGGGCATCCACAGCCTCCTTGGGCAACCTGTGAACAGTGCCTCACCACCCTCTGAGTGAAAAACTTCCTCCTAATATCTAACCTATACCTACCCCGTCTTGTTATTTTTCACATTCCTCGACAAGTTCAACTCCATCTGCACCTTGGCTTGCTCAGCCGTGCCGGTTTTCCACCTTGTCAACAGGTTTCCCTGATCAGGTGGCCTGTAGCAGACCCCAACCACTAGATGCCCCTTAATGGACTGATCCCTGATTTTCACCCATAAGCTCTCAACTCGGCCACGACTGTTACTGAGACACAGCTCTTTGCAATTTATCCTCTTCCTAACATAGAGGGCAACTCCCCCTCCCCTCCTACCGTGTCTGTCTTTTCTGAAGAGCCTGTAGCCCTCAATCACAGTATGCCAGTCTTGAGATTCATCCCACCACGTTTCCACGATAGCAACCAGATCATAGTTTTCTAAGCCCATCACGGTTTCCAGCTCCCCCTGCTTATTTCCCATGCTGCGTGCATTAGTGTTAAAGCACTTCAGCTAAGCTTTCTGATACATAGCCTTTCCAGAGGGCCCCCCTCAAACCTCTGTATTTCCCCACATCTTCCTAGAGGGACACGAGAAGGTTTTGATGGGGGATTGGCAATGTTACCTCTTCTAGGGAGTTTCAAGAAGATCCTGCAGGGCAGTTCAGAGTTTTTCCCCACAGTAACTACAATAAAATAGGAATTGTGGCTTGGCTCAGAGAAAGAGACAGGAAATGTTCCAACCAGTATAACCGAAAGGAGATGGAAGCATTTTGAAGGAGGTACCACAATGATCAAACTGGTTCAATTTTCAAGAAAGAAATTTTTCACACAGAATAACTGCATCCTGTGGCTTTTACAAGTATGCAGTACTTTAGAGGATGTTCATTGCTTTTTCAGATGTGTATGTTATCCTTTGTGGTTTGGCTGGGAACAGAGAGACTAAGAGAAGGCACAGTGTGCATCCGGGACGTGGGAAAGTTTGCTCACCCTTCTGCAAACTTCTCCCTAAACTGCATTTGACTTCCAGTTGCATTCCATGTTATGAGAATCAAAGAACCAAGATGATTTTCTTTTCTTCTACTATTTCAGTTCAGTTGTTAGCAAATGTAAACTTTACTTTCTCGTTCCTGACTGATCTCGTATGCTTCAGGACAACGTTACCTGCTAATAGCCCTAGCTCTCTTTCTACTTAGTGAAAGATGGAATCATGTTGTATCAGCTATTTTCAGGAATCAGTGGGACTTGATAGCCTGCGGGCTGATTTAAAGTTGTCAGAGGATGGCTGGAGGAGAGGATCAGAAGAACGAAATATGAAAATAAGAGTCACAGGGGAGTGTGTGTATACAAACCATTTTTCTTGCTTTTTTATTAACACACTATTTATTGATATAATGAATAAATCATTGCAATAATTATTCATTAAAAATAATACCATGCTTTGTCTTTTTCGTGCCTGCTCTTTTGTTCCTTTTGTGAACCTCCCCATGAGATTCAGAAAAAAAAAAACATCTTGAGATTATTAATAATTTTTCATGCCATTAATAACAAAAGTTGTTCCTTTTGCATCCATTCTGTAGGAATTTTAGTCTCAGCTAAAGGCTGCAGCCTCGTCTTACTGCTTTGAATGTTGCTTCACTTGTTTTCAGCTCATTATGCCTATTCATACACTAGTAATAACAAAGTAGGCAGATATTTTAAATACAAAAACAATCTAATACTAATTTTTGGTTAGTGGTAAAAATGCAGTTGGCATGATTAAAGCAAGAGAAAGAAGAGGAAAATAATGGATTTGAAAATAATGCGTTCTTGACTTCCATTGAGAGTGGACAGATCATCAAAGACATGATTATTAACCTGAGGGTTAGATGACCATTCATTTCACTTAGGTCAGTAGAATAACATCATATTAAATTGGAATCGGGCCTTATCAACAGTACCATTTGTCATCTATCAGTTTTAACACAAACCAGAATACTTAATCCTCAGTCTCTTCTCTGTTGAGTATTGCTCAGAATGTTTCTGCGTTTGTATGGATGGATTATTCAAGTAAAACAGAATGCTTGAATTGTTGTGTGGACGTTATTTGTTTGTATGATTTCATTTTTGAAATAGGTGATGCTGGCTCTATACAACTAGAAGCTAAATATCAATTAAGGAATTTCGTTCTGATTGATGACTGGTTATGTGGTGGTAGAGACAAAGATTTTGTTGTAGAAGATGTTGTAGGATATTAGAAGTAGGTTTAGAACCTGCTTTTTAAAGGTTTAAAACTCTTCTGAGGATTGTTACGAGTTTAAAGCAGTTAGAATATTGGCTCTTAAACAGTACGTTTCAATTCTATCTTGAGAAGCATTTCTGTCTTACTGTGATGAGAGCCCTTCATTATCATGGTAGTAGTAAATAACTTCTCCTCGTGATTTATTTGTTTATTAGAGAAGTAATTATTTCAGTGGTGAGTTGATGGGTATCTCGATTCATGCAGCATGCCTGGCTTTGTTAAAAAATCATATCTTTTTTTGATTCTTTTTCTATTTCTAAATACTGCCCTTTTTAAAATACAAATTCTATCTGTATTAGCTTTGTTGTGAGGCTCTGTACCAAGAAGTTATGTTTATTTTCTCCCAGCTAATTAGTATTTTTGTAGCACAAATGGTCATAAGATAGTGGTGTTGTATCTTAATTATCCTGAGCGTGAATCAGTTATATTTTTAGCTTTCTTTATTACGTAACTTCCTAAATGTGTAACTTGCAGACTTGCATTATTTAAAAGAGTAATACCAAACAATGTATAATCACTTTACACATTTGGTGTTTCTCCCTCAACCAAAAGTATTTTGTTTCCTTTATAGGAAGGAGGCACAGCTGGATGAAGAAGGACAGTTTCTTGTCAGAATAATATATGATGATTCCAAGACCTATGATCTGGTGGCAGCTGCAAGCAAGGTTCTTAGTAAGTAATATGGATATCTTCTTTGACCAGTCTTTACATGTAAGATTGAAAACTACCACAAACAGGAAAGTCCACGTAGCAGAGAGAAACAGGACTTAGCACAGACAATGAGAAAACATAATAATGGTTGAAGACTAAAAAAAATAGCAGAAGAATGGATTTTATTGTTATTTATTTACCTCAAATATTTTTATTCCTTTTATTCCTTTAAGTGGTTTGTATTACTTCTAAGTAATATTCTAAGTCGTAGATGCACCTTAAATTGTAGTAATGTATCTAATCCACAAGTCATCAGTGTTACAAAATGGTCATGAAGTAACAATGTATCACTGTAACGACCTTGCTAATGCACCCAGATTTCAATCACTGCTGTAATAGCAGTCCGTGTCCTTCTGTGTCCTTCTGCTCTCCTTCTGATCTCTGCTGAACAAAGATGCCAAGTTACGGAATGATTTGTGACACGTCTTATTTCATATCTGCTGTTTATTTGGGTAGCATTCATTTTCAGTCGTTGCAACACTGTCCTGCGGTTTAAAAGGTATAATTATACCCATCAGCTTTCTTTTATCTGCAGACCCAAGCTAGTTGTCATGTTGAATTGATGCAGCTGATGTAGTTTCATGCTGTTGTAAACCAGAAATAACCCTCCAGAGTCAGGTGTTGCTGAGTTCCTTTATTTGCAAGTAGTGCTTCCTTATCTGTATCAAAATCTAAACTGCTACACATAGACAAAATGCATAAAGGTTATCTGTAAATCCTCCTGAAATTCCTGAATATGTACTGAATGTACTGAATATGCATTGCTTTTTTATGCACTCTGACTCTTGTCCTCATATTCTTGGCCTTCTGGATCTGGGTGCAGTCTGGGTATTGTTAATGTGTGAACTAAATCACGTTTTCCTGTTTTTACTAGATCTGAATGCTGGGGAAATTCTTCAGATGTTTGGGAAGATGTTTTTTGTGTTTTGTCAAGAATCTGGCTATGATACAATTCTGCGTGTTCTGGGCTCAAATGTTAGAGAATTTTTGCAGGTAAGATTTTTATGCCAAACTATTCCAGGCACAGGGGACTAGACAGGAGTATGGTCTAGCCAACAGGTTAGAATGGAATGTAGAAATAAAAGTTGTACTCTGTAGCTTTATTTGTATAGAGGTATGAAGGATACATGCCTTGGTATTTGTATTCTGTAGAGCTTTTCTCTGCCTAGCAGTTGTGGCATTGCTGTTCTGTATCCCTCTTGGTTAATATACTTTTCAGTTACCTGTTAAAGTACTATTTTTTCCTTTGAACAGTCCTCTTTGTTTGATTTCATGAACAGTGAGTTGAGAAGGCAGGTAAGCTGGCATTCATAGAAGCATTCATACATCTGAAATTTAATTTGAAGCTATGAAGAAGCTACGAAGTCATAGGTAGCAAAAGTATGGAGTATAAGAGACACGAAAAAAACACCAGACTGCCTGTAGATGTTAATTAAAAGGGCTTTATGTTGTTTATATTAACAGAAAATATGGTCTTCAGACCTGTAGGATATTTCTCATCCAGAGTTCTCTTTGACTAATTATAGATGTTATTTATAATTCTAGGTTATGTACAGAGCTAGGGCTCATACACAGCTTGTTTCTAAGGCAGGAAATTGTTTTTGTACATGAACTGAGGGTGGGATAGAGCAGCTATCCTTTTTTTGTGTTTTCCTAACTTCAGAACATTGTGACATTGTGCTATAAACCAAAACAAACTGGAAGTAATTTTTCAGTAGCATGGAAAAAATGTAATGACCTCTCTGAAGTGTGATTTCCAAGTGTAGTGAAGATGGGCTTCTGTTTTTTGTCACTTGAAAATCGTTCACTTCAAATACAGTTTTGTATTTGTTATATAGATTACTTCAAGGGTGAACTGTGTGCTGTAATGAGTTTAAAACATTGAACTGATGAAGGTTTCACAGGGGATTGCCCAATAGCTGTGTCAAACCTCTATTGATTTTCACTGGAAATTTAGCAGCATTTTGTCATCTTTTCCCTTAAAATTCTCTCCAGTAATAGAATGTGAAAGGAGCAAAGTGCCTACTTTGCTGAATTTCTGGGGTATTTACTTGGGCATCTCACTACTTGCTCTGAAACCTGTAGCACTGCAGAGCATCCTGAGTGTATTCAACCCAGACTTCTTTTACAGATCCCCAGTCTGTGCTGGGCCAAAAGACAAGTTGTGTGTATGCTCCATCTGATGCATACCAAATGTGTGGTCTATGTACCACTGTTTGTCTGTGGGATTGGACATCCATAGTACCTTATAGCTCCATTCACAGGCTGCTCTCAAAGAATGCATATGGATCAATGTAATTTTTAAAGATGTACTGAAGTTATGGTTGGGTTTAAGCAAGAATAGAAGGCAGGAAAAAAAGATACAGCCATCCAATTCCTCCATCGCTTTGAGTACACTTTGTTAGTCCTTTCTTCTTCCTTTCTCTCATCACCTTTTCCATCCAGTATACTCATCTTTCTGTTCCTTAGTATGAATAATGATTGACACATCTGTAGTACATACCAAACCCCTGGAAAAGTATGAACTACATACATTTATATTCTTCTAATTAAAGTATTTTAGGCTGTTTTGTTTGCATTTCAGTGCTAGAAGATGACATTAGTCTTTATGTACTCCTGTAAATTCTAACAAAACAGGTGTATTAGTAATTGTGCCAGCAGTGTACTTTCCAGCTTTTAATTATGATGGAAAATCAACATTATCCATGATTTATTGTTTTTGCAGCTTCTAACAGACAGATTAGGTCAGGAAGCTTATTTATATACTTACTAAAATAGGTGCAGATTGAGTTTGATGTGCTGACTTTTTGTCAGATTCTTAAAATATATGGTATGATTCCAAAAGCACTTCTTGAAACCTGTATTAAGCCCAGGAATGTGTGAAAATTATAGAGGGCTGCAGGTTTTTTAAGTGTGTGAAAATAAATCTCATGTTTATATTCTATTTTCCTTGACATTTCAGAGATAATTTAGTTTATTCATAAATGAAACACAGATACTTCAGGCTTTAAGAAAGAGGAAGAAGACAGCACAACCAAATCTAATATTTATACTTTCTAGAAAAACATAGGGCTGGAAAAATTGCAACTCATATTGAAAGAAGACACTGTGCTGAGGAGGAGCAATGTGAAAAGATAAAGCCTCCTAAGCAACTCAAAGTGTGTTTTTGTTATATTCAGTAGCTTTCTACTGAAAGAAAATCAAATGCTGGAGTAGGGATTAGTCCTGTCTCATGTAAGAGATCATTTAGGTGGCTATTTATTTGTTTGTCATTTCAGTGCAGTGAATTTAAGTGGATTAATTCCTCTCATACAATACTTTCTCTGTATGCTCTGTGCAGCATGGAGCTGAACAGTGTGTCTTTATATTTCAGGTGCCAGTCATAACTCTTTAAGACTGTCTAGGATCTGCCTGGTTTATTATTACTGTCCATACTCATTCCTGCTTGGAGATCCTTTCGTGTTTTAGCAAGCTCTAGAGTTAGTGTCTCTGGTACCAGCACAAGCTCTGGCGTTCATCTGAGAAATCTGAGAGCAAAGAATTCAGGGAGAGAACTTAAACAATTATTATGTCTATCTGACCACTCCTCTGGCCTATAGCATGTGGACAATCTAGGAAAAAAAGACATGGTCTTTTAGACCATTCAATTTAGGATAGGTCGAACACAAGACAAAATAGGGTTGCTGTTGGAAGTAACAGTGATACAATGTCTAAATGGCAGGATGTTGGAGCAGTTTTGGTACCTTCACCTGGATGCACATCTCTACTGCTTATTAACTGCATATAATAAGCACTTTGCTCACTCCATAGTCTGGAGAAAAGATGCAGTGGATACTTCAAAGCTGCTGCAGTACATTCTGGACTGGTCCCCAGCTCAGGATGATTGGTGGTTCAAGACTAAAGAGCATATTGCATGGATTCACCTTTGATGTTTCTCGGACAAAGTCAGTAATGAGGTAGTAGGGTGGCAAAGTGATCATTCACAGTGGGGCTACCATCATTTGTTAGCAATGCTTGTGCCAGACTTAAATATTTATAATGAGACAGCCATACAAAAAAATTCTGTGCTTAACTTCTTCTGGAATTATGTTGATGACTGTAGAACTTGATAGTTTACCCTCTATTTCCATGTATCTCCTTAAGAGTCTTATTTCCAAAATAGTTCTCAGCTGGTCCTTTAGCTTGTGTACCAGAAACACAGTTCTTAATGCAATTAAGGAGATTCAGGAGCACTTCCTTGGAGCTCTTGCTCTTTTCTCATCCACATCTCACAAACTCTCTTCCAACTTAATTGTCTTGAACCCTGTAATGATCTTACAGAATTTGCCTTCAAACATTTTTCTGCTTTTTGCAGCTGAATGCTCATTAACAGCTGGAATAAATTGCCTCCCTCTCTGTTGCCTCTCCAAGTTTTAGTTTGGAGGTGTTGATATAGCAACAAAAACATGAGTTTGAAACAAACTAAAAAACTGAAGGAGGAAGCTCCAGTCTGGTTACATCCTACAGAATTCATTTCTAAGAGCCTCATTTCCTCTGGAGGCCTTCCAGGAGAAGAAGCAGCTGTTTAAGTGCTTCACAGCTCCCATGAAACGAAGTTCATTATGGTTCCATGGATTTGATGATTGAAAGATGCTCAGGAAAGGTGGAAAATGGGCCAACCAGCACATTGAAAATATTTTCACCTCACTTTCCGTTGTGCTAGAAGAAAATATTCAGGATCTGGTGATAGCAGTTGTGTGGGGGATTGGGAGAACTACATTTGAAAAATACAGCAATGATCTGGGCTTAGGATGTAAAGGAAGTATATATGGTTTACAGCAGATTAATAGTTATTTGAGTTGCAACACTGTTTAGCAAACCAGATTGCTTTTTATCCAGTAAACAGCAAACTGGAGCCATGGTAATTGCTTCCTAAACAAAGTCAGAGCTGTCACTGTATTCTTAGCGTGGTTTTGATCTCTTTGTTCTCTTTATTATCCTCATTAGATATGCCTCTCAATTTCACATTTAGTTTTCCTCTCCAGATGTCAATTTGTCTTGTTAAAATTTAAAGTGAAATACATAAGATGTCCAAGACATCAGTTGAAAATATAAAAGACCTTTTTTCCCTTTCTAAACAAATGTTTTCTGAAACATTTTCACAGTAGCCATGTTCTGTGAGTCCTGTTGGTTTTTTTTCTCCTTATTCTCAAACATAGTCTGGATTTGAGATCAGCCCCTGTCAACTTGATCTGGCTGTTACAATGATAGAGGTAGCCTGTTGTTTCACTGACAGCAGGGGAAAGATTGATGTCTATAAAATCATGCTTATTTGTGTTCGATGCCTAAATTCAAAGAAACTACAGGGGCTTGAATTTGGAAAGGGTGCAAATGAGTGGGCTTTGGATTTGAGAAGCCCATACAGTCTTTAATCACCGTAGTTTTGAAATACAGCATAGTTGAGCATGGATTCTTACTTAGAGTAATTCTTTATAGTGCTAGTTTTGCTGCTGTTCGTGTCCAAGTATTTTCACAGTAGGTGGAAAGAACACCTCGAGCTACCTGAAAAGCCTGCTGGGGGCTGTTTTAGAAGTAGTAAAACAAGTTCGAAGGGAGTGTGACCAACAGGAGAAGGGGTGGAGTCAGATTAGGCAAGAAATGTACTTATTCTGTTCGAAGCTAATAAGTGAATGTCTCATAATCATGTTTTAAATTTCTTCTTCTAGAACCTGGATGCTCTGCATGACCATCTTGCTACTATTTACCCAGGTATGCGAGCTCCTTCCTTCAGATGCACTGATGCGGAGAAGGGGAAAGGACTCATTCTGCATTACTATTCAGAAAGGGAAGGTCTACAGGATATTGTCATTGGAATCATCAAAACAGTAGCTCAGCAGATCCATGGTACAGAAATAGATATGAAGGTAATGCCTGAAGAGTTGTTCACATTTAAATGTTTACGTCATTAGAACAAAGACAAGAAAAGTGATGGCAAACAATCATTGTAATTGTTGCTGTCCTCTATGAAATGGTGGCTTTAAGAACTGACTCAAGAAAAGCCATTGTTGTTTGAGTTGCTTTAAAAACAGGTCAGTCATGTGGTGAGAAGGCCAGCATTAATTTGCAGGCAGACCCATTCAGGAACAGTTCAAAACAGTGTACACTGATTATGCCATACTGGAGGGCAGATCCTCATTCAGGCCTGCATTGGAAGTCCTTCCCAGACAAATACATGTTTGTGGTTCAGATAGTACTGCAGGGTGGGATTGTGACTGAATAGGCAGCTACAGCCCCAGAAGTGGAAAAATGTTCCTCAGTCATGCAGTTTACCTGATATGTGTGTGCTGTCACTTGTGAAATGGGAGACTCCTGTTTTCAGTTGATACAGAGTAGCAAACAGGTTTAATTCATCAGGCCTTGCATGAGTAACTGAATAAAAGCAGAGTGTAACACATGGTTAGCTTCAGGTATGGGCTGAAACCAACAATATAAACACTTCTTGGCATTAGAAATGTAACAACTCGTATTAAATACTTTACATGAAGTAGAAAAGAATCTAAATGTGTACAGCAAGCTTTCTTTTTTGTTTCAGCTATTGTTAACTATTCTACTTTTCAAGCTGAGTTACATTGTATACTTCAGCTGAAATAATAATGTTTTGTTTTAGCATGAATCTGGCTAAAGCCTAAAATCAAAAGAATGCTTCAGTGTAATGTTCATTCAGTCATTTCTGTAAAGTATTTTTGTTTCATCATTTTCTTGCTTATGCAAGAGATTGATAAAGGCTCCCATGACAATGGTAATTACTACTGCTATCTTGGAGCATTTGCCTTTCAAGTTTCTTGTTATAAGCTCAGGTTTATGGTGAATAGCTTTTGCTATATGGTGATGATGATGTACTTATGTCCTTTGTTTAAATTCTGCTTGGTAGAAATCCATATTTACAGCAGGTGTTAGTAGTCAGGGAAGGATGCAACAGAATTAAAACAATCCTCTTTGTACGTCCCTGTTTATTCAGCTTCTTCTGCTGTGTCCCTTCAGCTGTTATGGAGCTATAAAATAAACTAGATGGAGGAAGTGAACTAGGTTCAAAATAACATTTGTTTTTCTGGGTTATTTTTATCAGTATCTGTTCCCTTATGGTATTTGGTTTTCTTGTGTATCACAGGGAGTTCTGCCAGCATAATCACAGGATTGTACAGAGGCAAAAGTGATCAGTGGGGCAGGGGATAAATCCAGGTTGTTCAAAACAGCTACGAGGACAAACTTCTGACAAATTGTGTTTTCAGTCTGAATGTTACTTTCTTGGGAAGATCGTATTGGAAATACCAGTGCTCGTGCACAGCTTGTGTTCACGAGGACCTTTTCTGCAAATTTCAGCTGGGCAATCCTCAACATATGCAGGTGCTTAAGGTTACTTCTTCCCAGAGTCCATACTTTCATTTGTTGCACATCATTAAGTTTCTGTCAGTCAGCCAGTCTCTCTGATGGCAGTGTGACCATCTGGCATGTCAGATACTCTTCCCCGCTTTATATCATCAGCAGTCTAGTCCCATCATCCAGAATATTAGTGAATAAGTTGAATAGGATTGTATTGACCTCTGGGGTACATGGCAGCCCAATCCTATTGTTTGCTTGTTCTTCAGATATTCCACAGCCCTGGAATTAATTTGTAGGCATTTCCAGTGTCTTCTGAATAGGGTGCAAAGAGAAACTAAATAATCACATGATCACATGAAGCAAAATAAATATTGAGGAAAAATACATCGTGTCTTTTGTTTCCTAGATTTTTTCTTTGGTTGGAGAAATGGCCACATAGGAAAAAAAAAAAAAAAAGGATGTTTAATTTTACCCTCTTTCTGCAATTTTACCCAGAACTATTCTCTGTAGAGGTGCATACATAGAAACGCGTGTTCTTGTGGTATACAGTAGCTCTTTTTCCAGAATGACATCCTTCAGGAAAGGTGCCTTTTAATGTCCAAGGTATGTGTGTGCTGAAGGCAAGGAAGAAAAAAGATCTGATTTTGTCTCTTTTAAACTGTGTTAGTACCAAAAGGAGGTTATTATTTTTTTTTTTTTAACTTGGATTCACAGTTGCAACACAGTAGACCAAGGAAGCCTACCTTGTCAGTAGTCAACTGATTAGTTCAAATCTAATTTGCTTTATCTTCCCTGATACCATAATCCATTTTAGCTAAATGGAGTTAAGAATAAAATTTTTTGCAGTAAGTACTGTCCTAAGAATTGTTCCCAACTTTGAGAATGCACTAAAAATATTTATGTTCTGCCTGTCTCAGTATAAGGACTAAAAATCTTCGCATTGCTGGTTACTGACACTGGCATAAGATCTCTGTTAGCAGCCTTCTGGCTGTACCTTCTCTTGCTTCGCTTGTCAGAGGTTGTCTGTGTATAAAGGTGAAGGTGAAGTCGGGACAGAGATCCTCTTAGGGCTACAAATGATACAGGACAATGAGGAATGTTGGAAAATCCTACAAAGCCAAAAGAATATGTTGGGAAAACTGACTTCTGCAGTTCTGTTATTATGTAAGAGCACATTATCAAAATCTATCTTTTAGACTGTAAGGAAAAATGGTTTACAGTAGCAAATGAAAGGGAGCTAGGGAAAATTCTTGTCAAGATGGTAATTTCTAACTGTCATTACTAGTGACAATCCAAAAAACAAAGCCAGAATGTGACCTACTGAGAAGCTGTCCTAAAAACTGGTTGGGTACTTGTCATTGAGAACAAGCAATACTAAGCCATATATTAAAAGGTTGCCTTTGTATGAAGATAAGGAAATTGTGGAGCATAATCAGCCTCTAATTCTGATGCAAGGGCACCTGGAAAAGTCACCAGCTCAAGACTCAGAGGTTCAGTAAAGTGAGACAATCTGCACCTCGAAACCAACTGACAGATACAGACAGCCCTTCAGTTTTCACCTCGGATGTACAAAGCTAACAATGGTGCCACTTCCACACTAAACTGATTTGCCTCAGGACCTCCCTGGAACAGCTGTAGTGAAATGCATCAAGTGGCATTGCATGGTCAGTTTTGATCAGAAGGGATCAAGAATTTTATCCCATATTCAGCGTTAAATGGCAAAAACCTGTCTTTGTATTCAGCTTTACAATCCAAAGGAAAAATATTCTGTCCAATAACATTCTGTCTCTTCCTAATGCTGCAATACAAGTCTGTATTGTGGAACTGCTTGTAACTGAGTCATTTCTCGCAGGAGTATCAGTGGAAGTTTTAACAGATAGCGTGTTTTCAGTATACATGCTGTAACACACTGATACTACTTTATTAGGTATCTTGTGTGAAACTCACCAAATGAACCACAGAGTCATTTTTATTGAAATTACATCTTCTGAAAAGCACAGGTGGATAACCAGTAAGATGTTATATATTCTCTTTGAAAACAGCAGAGAGATTTCCCCTCAGTTTTTAACTGCTGTTACTATGGTGATTGTGCTCTTACATGTGGTGAGCTGATGTCACTTCAGCTAAGACCAGAGGTGAAAAGAAATAGCTTGGTTCCTGGCTTTGTCAGTTCTGTCACTGAACTTTCATTTGTCAGGCATTTTATAGATGCTTCCTCAGTAATATTGAAAGTGATGCTGAAATTCTGTGGCTTGCAAACTAGGCTGGTGTAACGAGACAATAGGAGAGTTCTATCCTAGTGAAGCTTATCAATAGGAGAGTTCCGGCCTAATTAAGCTTATTTCATAGTTTGTAGGGCAGGTCATTATGCCAAGTAAGTATCTAATCAAATAGGTTGGACTTACAGAAGTGAAAGGAAAAAAATATATTGTGTTAAGTTATGGCCAGAAGTGCTGATTTTAAACTTCCTGACAAATAAAAGTCCTGGCTATTCAAGGAAACATGACTAGAATTTAATTACTGTGGATGTCACTATAAGTCAAGAACACTCCCAGAGGATGCGGTATGTCTGAGCAGATAGTCTGAGGTATTCTGTGTACTATCTCATTACCTTATTTAGGATGGCTTTCATCTTCTAGGATGGCAAAATACATCCATGTATATTGTCCTGGTTTCAGCTGGATCAGAATTGATTTTTTTCTTCAGAGCGTCTGATACGATGCTATGTTTTGGCTTTAGGAGAAGAACGATGTTGATAATGCGTTGGTGTTTAGTTGTTACTGAGCACTGCTGTATGAACAAAGGGCATTCCAGGTTTTTGGCTTCTTTTACTGTCCTGCCAGCAGGGGTGTCTGAGAGGGCACAAGGAGCTGAGAGGGACCAGGACAGCTGACCTAAACTGTTGAAAGGTAAATTCTGTATCATAAGACATCATACCAAAATACCCATGAAAAATGGGGGGAATTGGCCAGGGGAGCTGCTGCTGCTTGGAGACTGGATAAGCATTGGTTAGTGGGTCGTGATCAATTGCTTTTCTGTCACTTGTTTTGTGTATATATCTATATATGTGTATATTATTATAATTACTATTATTTTTATCTTCCTTTTCTGCCTTAGTAAATAGTTTTTACCTCAGTCTACAAGTTCTACTTTTTTTTTATCTGATGCTCTTCCACCTAACGCAGTGAGGGGAAGGGGGGAGGTGAGTGAAAGTCTCTGTGGTGTTCAACTGCCTGCTGGGTTAAATCACAGCATGTATATATTTGTACATTAAATTTTGGAGATTGAATTTTATCTGTATCTCAAATGCCTCAGAGAAGAGGAAGTCTAAGTTGTTTGAGGTTGATGAAATGACAAGATAGAAAGATTAGCTAGTGCATAAATGAGGTGAACAGCAAAGGCATGAAATTGCATATCCATAGGGTGTTATTTAAGGATGAATGAGTAGCTTACTTAGCCTGTAAAGGGATAAAAGTGTAGCTTCCCTTAATAAGGGCCTGTGCAAGGAGGGCCAGAACAAAACCTCAATAAGCCTTCTACGTCCATAGCATATCAGTATTACTAATAGTGTTCAGCCAGCATGGCTTCACCAAGGGCAGATCGTGCCTGACCAATCTGGTGGTCTTCTGTAATGGAGTGACAGCATCAGTGGACAGGGGAAGGGCAATGGATGTCATCTACCTGGCCTTCTGCAAAACCTTTGGTATGGTCCCTCAGCACATCCTTCTCTCTAAATTGGAGAGGACTTGAAGGATGAACTGTTCAGTAGATTAAGAACTGGTTGGCTGGATGCAGCCAAAGGGTTGTGATCAATGGTTCTGTGTCAGGGTGGAGGCCGGTCACAAGCGGTGTCCCTCAGGGGTCGGTCTTGGGACCGGTGCTCTTCAGCATCTTCATCAATGACACAGATGATGGCATCGAGTGCACCCTCAGCAAGTTTGCAGATGACACCAAGCTGAGCGGTGCAGTCGATACATTGGAGGGAAGGGAAGCCATCCAGAGGGACCTGGACAGGATGGAGAAGTGGGCCCATGTGAACCTGATGAGATTCAACAAGGCCATGTGCAAGGTGCTGCAGTTGGGCAGGGGCAATCCCAGGTATTTTTATAGACTGGGGGAAGATCTCCTTGAGAGCAGCCCTGCGGAGAAGGACTTGGGGGTCCTGGTGGACGAGAAGCTGGACATGAGCCAGCAGTGTGCGCTTGCAGCCCGGAAGGCCAACTGTGTTCTGGGCTGCATGAAAAAAGGGGTGGCCAGCAGGGAGAGGGGGGTGATTGTCCTCCTCTGCTCGGCTCTTGTGAGGCCCCATCTGCAGCACTGCGTCCAGGCCTGGGGCCCCCAGCACAGGAAGGACGTGGAGCTCTTGGAGCGGGTCCAGAGGAGGGCACTGAGATGGTCAGAGGGCTGGAGCAGCTCTCCTGTGAGGAAAGGTTGAGGGAACTGGGCTTGTTTAACTTGGAGAAGAGAAAGCTCTGGGGAGACCTCAGTGTGGCCAATGGTCCAGTCCAGTACTTGAAGGGAGCATATAAACAGGAGGGGCAATGGCTGTTTATGAGGGTGGATAGTGATAGAGCAACGGGGAATGGTCTTAAACTGAGACAGGAGAGGTTTAGGTTAGATATTAGGAGGAAGTTTTTCACTCAGAGGGTGGTGAAGCACTGGAACAGGTTGCCCAAGGAGGTTGTGGATGCCCCATCCTGTGGCTGGATGTGGTTGGTGAGTCTGCTGATGGCAGGGGTTTGAAACTAGATGATCATTATGGTCCTTTTCAACTCAGGCCATTCTATGATTAATTCTATCAGCTTTTCTTGATGCCTAGGAGTCTACAGATGAACTTGAAGATACCTGGGAGACTTGCAGCTTTGTACTGTTATGACACAGTGACAGCAACCTTTATCCATACAGGTTAGGCAAATAGTACATCCTGGGCAGTGGCTGACTTCAACCCCATGAAAGCTGTAGTAACTGCATGTCTTAAAGCATGCAGCAGTCCTAATTTAATGTTGTTTCTTGTTTGCTTGTTTGTTTTTAAACTAACACTGGAGTTTTGTTTATTGATGTATTATTTATTCTAATAAAAAAAATAGAAGTAGTAATGGAAAATTCCTTTCTGTGCCGAATGGTAGCAGGAAAAGAACTGTGAGTAAAGATGTATCATGATAACAAAGTACTGGTGTGCACTGACTGATATGGTCATTAGGTGATGATATTAATTTCTTTGAAAGGTCATGTACTGTCAATATAAATATTTCCTGAAATATATTGTATTTTTAAAACTTATATGACTGCATTGCTGGATGGTGAAGCTTTTTTATCCTAATTATGTATTTTTGCTGGCAAGAGCAACTCTGCAGTAAGATCCAAGACTAGAAATCATCTGAAAACATGAATCAGTTTTAGCAATAGTTCTGCAGAATTTGAAAAAGGTTACTGTGTATAATCTCAGCTATGCCTTGGCCATAATAACAGTAATAATGAAATAAAACCTGCAAGTGTGCTAACGCGTGAGGGAAAATAAGAACTAAGATGCTACCTGCATTTCATCAATCCTCAGTATGGCCACAGACTCTCTCAATTACAGGGATAATGATTTAAATGAATGAAGAGGAGGATGTGGAAGACCCTTAAGAATTCAGAAGAAACCTAGGATACCATCTACTATGTTCTGCTTTACTAGATATACCCATGTGATTTATTTTCTTCAGATGACCACTGTATACTCTTCCTGTAGCTTACCCCTTGTTAACTAATAATTTCCCATTTCTCTTTGCTACACACTGCCACGTGGATTACCAACAGAGTTTTTAAGAGAAAGTAAGCATTGTCATCATTAACATTTGAACTTGTTCTTACACCCAGCTTCAGGTACCTGCATTGGTTGGTAAATGGTAGGCTGATCTTTCTCTAAGTTACACGCTCAATAGAAAAATTAGTGCATCACATTATATAGAGCACTTAAATTAGGTTCCTACTCTGAATTGCCCTCCAGAAGAGCCTGTCTTTCCTTTCAATCTATATTCAAGTAGGGGATTAAGGAACACCACCCTCTTAAATTAAGCAACATTTAGCAATAAAATATTGTTTTGTTGCTTTATGCTGCTGCATGTGATAGGAACAAATGAAGTATCATCACTCCCCAGCACACCAGCTAACATGGTTAGGAGGGGAAGTGTTTAAAAGTCTAAACATCAGTGTTTGTGCATATCTACTTTTTTTTTTTTGTATTTTAACCATTATTGTCTGTCACTAGATAATGTGTAAAAGGCAGGCTTAGAATGCATTAGGGATTTTAAGAAGTTCTTTTTTTTTTTAATTGCTTCAGTAGGTTTAGGATCAGACTTTGGTAGAAGTAGAATAAGGTGCAACATGTTCCAAAAAGTTGCTGTTTAACAGTACTGTATAAATAGAATTGTTCTGTTCCAGTCATTAAACCTAATTAGACTTGAGAAGAGGTGAGTTTGGCCTCTCAAGGTAAATTGTGCTATTCTATTAATTATTAGCTTTAATTATACTACAACATACGACTCCCTGGAAACAAAATAATCCTTTTTAGTTTTGTCTTTTTGACTGACTTTAAGTAAATTTACTGAAGCAAAATGCTGTATTCAAGATATTTATTTATGATTTTCCTGATGTAAATTTTGCTGGAATTTAATACAGAATGTAACTCGGAGAAGACTGTAATTGCTTCTAGTTTTTTGGGGGGTTTTTTGAGCATGATCTTGTAGCCAGCACTGCTTGCTTGGGCAAGGGCTGTGTATCCAGACCTCTGCTCCCTTTGCCGCTCTTCTGGCTGGCTATGACATGCCCACCTCTGGTCAAGCACTGTTTGCTGTTATGTTGCAGGCCTTGCAAACAGCTTTCATTAAAATAAGGATTCAAGTGCCTTGTGAAATTCAAGACTCGCAACAGGTCCATTCAAGGAGAGGAAGAATCCTATTGTGTGACACATAGCAATGAAGGCAAGCATAACCTGAGCCTGAATCCCTGATTTCAGGATGTGCATTTCACTCAGGCAGCATAGATTTCAGTGATATATTGTTCATGCAAAGAGCAACTGCAGCTCAACTAAGGAATAATTCTTCCCCTGCCGTTATAAAGAATTTCTAAAACAGACATACTTATTAGAATACAGAATTTTTCAAGGTACAAATGCTGTTCTAAGATTTCTTTCTGGTCTAAATGTATCTTTTTCTTCATAGTAGCATTCTGGTTAATATTGAATTAATATTGAATAGCAAAGTTTTTAGTCTTTCATCTTTTTCTTCTTTTTTTTTTTTTTTTCCTAGGTTATTCAACAGCGGAATGAGGAATGTGACCACATTCAATTTTTAATTGAAGAGAAAGAATCTAAAGAAGAGGACTACTATGAGGACCTTGACAGATTTGAAGAAAATGGTACCCAAGAGTCTCGCATCAGTCCGTATACTTTCTGCAAGGCTTTTCCTTTCCATATAATATTTGACAGAGATCTGGTGGTCACACAGTGTGGCAATGCAATATACAGAGTCCTTCCACAGGTTAGATGATTCTTATACATTAATAGTCATGGAGAGTTTTTATACTAGATCATGTAGGTAGTTTTTTGTTGTTGTTGTTTCCCCAAAGATTAATAAAACAGGTTTAGGATTTTCTGTCCAAAGAACATCCCCATGTATAATACCTACTGTATTGTGCTCCTGTTGTTTGAAAAAGGACTTTGAAAAGTAGCCCTTAACCTACAGTAGCTCTTTTCCTTAAAGATCATGTTTGTAATGTGCAGTAACAGACCAAGGAATACGCTTGAACGGAGAATAATTTTCCTGCCTTTTTTTTGTATGTGTGATTTCCTTCTGGATTTTGCGGAAAAATCTGAAAGAAGAGCTTTGTAAATTCTTCTCAAGGTCATTCACTGAACAGCTGTAACTGTTTAACCTACTGAGGATGGCTATCAGGGTCGTTACAACCAGACAACACTCTAGAGAAAATGGCTTATCATTGAAAAGAATGTTTGAGGAACGGTAGTTATGAGGAAAGCTTTTTTTGTCTGAGAAGCTTTCTTACTTTTTTTTTATAGTGGGAATAGTTTGACAGATAATTAATATGAAACAACCTAACACAATTTTACAAAGTCATCTTGCTGGCTAGAATTGCATTTTGAAGCCAATGATACTTTTGTTGAAAAACCCTTAATTTGAAAACCTTAATTTGTTTGTGTTCTAATGGAGAAATGCATCAAGTGTATATTCTCTTCCATTCAGTACTGTAATTTAAGCAAATTGAATATAATTATTCCATGTATTCTTTTATTGTAACGTAATTCAATTGTTTCTTTTTGTGTTTTTTCTTTACCTTTCAGCTGCAACCAGGAAATTGCAGTCTTTTGTCAGTGTTCTCCTTGGTCCGGCCTCATATTGATATTAGTTTCCATGGGATCCTCTCACATATCAATACAGTCTTTGTACTGAGGACCAAGGTAACTAGAAAATATTCACTTGGCATTTCTATAAGTAAGCAGGCTTTGGAGAGAAAAGAAGTATGGAAAAAGCAGAAGTCTTCAGAGAACATAGTCGTAAGCTTGGATCCTTATGAGTCTTGAGCCAAGAAAAAAATGACAGATCTGAATTCAATGTGTTAAATTGACTTAACTGCTGAATAGGAGTGGTGAAGTACTTACACTTCTCATCTGAGGCTTTCCTGGCAAGAAGCCAAACTCATACATAACAATTTACTGAAGGAAAGGAAGGGCTGTTGCATTTAGTTTTACTTAATTATGACAAAGGAGGCAAATATGAAATGTGTTATTACCATTTGGGCCGATACATTCATACGCAATTCTATGTCCTTTTCTCTAGAGAGAACAGGAGTGGGGAGGCAGGCAATATGAAACAATGAATGCAGAATGTAGAGTTGCACCTACTGTGCTAAAGAACTTCCTGAGAGAAGCCAGCAATACTTGTTAGTCATTCTATGAAGTTCATAGAATAGACAATCTTTTTGTCAAACTATTGTGAAGAGAAGCTATGAACTTGAAATTAAGGAAAGACACCATGATTTGTATCTCTGAGGCAGAATATCACTGTTGAAGTGAGGGCAGTGTTTTGTTTTCAAGTGATAATTGGGTTTTAAGGTAAGGTGTAACTATTTCAGACATCATGATGACCTTCATAGTGAAGGCATTTACACAGATGTTGTGAAGTAACACATATACCAATGCAATGATAAAATAATTGTGACTTTTTTTTTTTTTCACCAGGAGGGGCTGTTGGATGTAGAGAAGCTGGAGTGTGAAGATGAGTTGACTGGCACAGAAATCAGTTGCTTACGCCTGAAAGGGCAAATGATCTACTTGCCTGAAGCAGACAGCATTCTCTTTCTTTGTTCACCAAGGTACTTTAAACAATAAGAGTTGTATAATACTGCTTTTCATTTTACAGTTACTGATTTTATGAATATCTATGAGAGTAATGTTACCGAGATTAATTGGCTTGGGTATGGATTTAATAGATTTTGTTGTGTTTATATGAAAAGAGGGAGGAGCACTTGAACATTGGAACTTGGATGTTTATGAAATAATTCATTATAAGCATGGGATGCTCTGGCTTAGTTTGGACGAGTGAGAATTTCTCTATTCAGCGACGTTTGGCAAGTCTTAATGTTTGTTTCTTATTCTGAGAATGCTGAGAGATGTCACTGATTTGGTGTCCTATGTGGATTCATATATTTTTTTCAGTAACTTTAGTGTAATAGAGCAGTGGTGTTTATGAAGAGTGTGTTTGGAATTAGGGTTTGAATGCAGGGCTTTAGCTAAACGCTCATTGAGCTAATATACCAGACTTGCACGTTAACCTTGTGTATAAAAGTGATATAGAGAGTGGATGAGGACAGAAAGATGCTACCTTAACATAATCTCACTTTTATTTGTGCACTGAAGAACGTGCGTTTCGTATGTTCATGGAACTCATGAGAATTCTATATTTAAATGCAAAATCAAGAGCTGTTTTAACACAAGTGAACTCCAAGGATTTTGTGGAAGAAGTATTTTATACAGCTCATCAGATTTTTAGAAGTACATTTTTTTTTCTCGTATTTCACATTCTCTGCTGTTCATCTGAGATTTAAGTGTTTCTTTGGCAAGCTTAATTATACCCCTATCTATTTATTCATTTCTGTCTATTTCTTCGCATTGTAGTGTTATGAACTTGGATGATTTAACCAGAAGAGGGTTATATCTGAGTGATATTCCATTGCATGATGCTACCCGTGATCTGGTTCTTTTGGGAGAGCAGTTCAGAGAGGAATATAAACTGACTCAAGAGCTTGAGATCCTCACTGACAGACTGCAGCACACACTACGTGCACTCGAAGATGAAAAGAAAAAGACAGACACGTAAGATACAAATCCTGATTTTTGAGCTCACAGTCACAGCAATATATTATTTATAGGTACCTTTTCATAAAATAAAAGAATCTTGGAAGAACATAAAAAATATTCAAGGCCAGTAATTTTGAAGTCAAGAAAGAACGTTTCACTTCAGTTCCTTAAAGGGTTTTGTTCTTAATTTAGATAGTCATATGTCATCTGCAGTGTAGGCTGCTGCCTACATGAAAATAGCTGTTTTGATGGCTCCTTCCTTTATAAGTAGGAAGAGGAGAAGTGAACCGACAATCCTTTTTACTTTGCTAATTAACCTAAAACAGTTTTGCAAACTTTCTTACCTGCCATCTAGTTAATAGATATGGCAGAAACGCTCAAGCAGTAAGCAAAAATGATCCAAGACTCTATTAACAGATCTTGTCAGAAGAATTAATAATGTGTGTGTTACGTAAAGACCTTGCTCAAAATTCTTTCTATTTTGCCTGTGCCTTTCTTGCTGACCAATTTAGATTACTGTACTCCGTTCTACCACCGTCGGTGGCAAATGAGCTGAGACACAAGCGTCCTGTTCCAGCTAAGCGATACGACAATGTCACCATTCTCTTTAGTGGCATTGTTGGATTCAATGCCTTCTGTAGTAAGCATGCCTCTGGAGAGGGAGCTATGAAGATTGTTAATCTTCTGAATGATCTTTACACGAGATTTGATATTCTAACTGATTCACGAAGGAATCCATTTGTTTACAAGGTAAGCAGTAGATTTTCGAGTAACTTAATCTGTGATTTTTCAATAATTTACTCTCATGTTGCTCTTTTCCATCCTTTGGAATGTAGGCGTTTACCAGGCTTTGAACTGCATTGCCTGATACTACATAGCTAAAGAGCAGTATTTTGTTTAGCTCTCTGTGAAAGAACACAGTCCGTAGTGTTTTGCAGTGTTTGTGCATAGTCACCTGTTAGTTGGATACATTGATTTGCTTTCACGTTCAGAAGATGTAAAAAATTATGTAAGCAATTTGCTGTAAGTCATATACCTGGGCCTCCTAGCTGTAAGCAATAATTTGTCATTCAGTTATTCAGTTTTATTCCTTCAATAGTACTGAGGTTTAGTTGCAGATATGGCTGATAGGAGATAGATAAGTAGATAGATGTGTAGCCTGTGTATACAAGGGCTGCTCCAAAAGGAATGCCTTCTGTTTATTATGTTGGCCCATGACATCAGAGATGGATGTTGATGGTATGGCAGTAGATGTTGAACCTTTCTGCCAATTACTTGTTAGTGCCATGTGACAGAGGGCAGCAGAGGGGCAGTTTGCAAAATGATGTCTGACATGGAAATGCGTTTGAAGCAAAGATGTGGCATTGAATTCCTCCATGTGGAAAAAATGGCACCCGTTGACATTCATTAATACTTGCTGAACGTTGATGGAGACCAAACAGTAGATGTGAGCACAGTGGGTTGGTGGGTGGTGCAGTGGTGACAATAACAAAGGGTCACCTCTGCTGGGGAAGATTTTTATGCAGGCTCTTGTTCATTGCTGGAGAAAAGGCATAGCTCATGGTGGTGCCTGTGTTGAAAAATACAGTTTTGTAGCTGAGAATTTGCCCTTATCAAGTAGTGTTATTGTGCTCTTTGCATCTGTTATAGTTTCCATGGAAATAAATACGAGGCATTACTTTTTAAGTATGTACATGTATATGCTTGTGTCTTTATATGTATAAAATTCATTGCTATTTTTTACTCTAAATTAAACTTATGTCCTGTACCAGACAAATCAAGGGTGAGTGAGAATAAACATGGCTATACAAATTCCAGAATACTCCAAAAAAGAGACTGAAGTTCACATAATCACTGTCTTTGTTATGTCGTTGAAATATAACGAATTCTTATCAATTACAAGCAGATATTTTTGGAATTAAGATTTTTTGAATGTAAGTGTAGGGAAAACATTTGAAAGGACAGTCTTTGAAGAGAGTGCTATGTCCTTTTATTGTCCGTGATAATAAATGGAACAATATGTACCTTGCTAGGTGGAAACAGTTGGGGACAAATATATGACTGTGAGTGGTCTACCAGAGCCTTGCATTCATCATGCACGATCTATCTGCCACCTAGCATTGGATATGATGGAAATAGCAGGCCAAGTTCAAGTTGATGGGGAGCCTGTACAGGTTAGTAAATGTGTGGGCATGAATGAAGAGCCCATTCTTTTATATGATTATGCTTTGAAATATGATAATACTAAAATCTCTTTCCATGTAAATTTATTATTTTGAGATAGATCTCTATAAATAATATGTAGATGTGATATTGGCAGTTCCCCAGACCCTCAAATGCAGTTGCTGTGCTTAACTATTTAAATAATTAGATCCTCATAATGTATGTTTGTTTTCTGATCTTTTCAATCTATTCAACAAATTTGCATTTTGCATCAAGTACAATTAGTTGAGTCTTTTTCATCTCAATGAATAGAACAGTAGTATTCCCTCATTGACATTTTCAGTCATGCTTATGATCCTACCAGCATGGGAAAATATTGCATTAAATAGAAAAATCCATTTCCATAGGTAGTTATGGCAGTGATTCCAACAACAGTGTATGTTAATGGAAGTTCTGTGTTATGGACTTTTTAAATATGCTGTTGCATTAATACAGAGTTGGTGAGACTGCATTGACTTGTCTTTATCAAAAAGCTCTGAGGACAAAATAACTAGTTGTGATACGTATTGTTATTTAGCTGAAATCTATTGCTCTAAGACCTAACTTAGGTCTGTCTATTTCACCTTGTCAGCGAGCAAGGAAGTGAGGAGGTTTCATATAGGGTCTTTCTTCTGAGAAGTAGTCTTTTCTTGGTCTAAACCATCAATTTCTGCAGCTTCTGAGCATTCATCAAACTCAGACCTACAGGGTATTTCTCTCTCTCCACTTTTACTTTACAGCATATAATAACAGCATGGCGTGGTGCATGTTGGTAAAATATGAGGTTTGTTCTTTCATGTGGGAGGTAGAGTCATGGCAATACAAAAAACAACAACAACAAAAAACCATGAAGAAGCCTGAGGAATGCACTGGAAATAAAACTAGTAGACAGAAACTGTATAATACCTGTGTTTAGTTGGAAGCATGAGATAAGCTACATTTATTTTGAATATTGAAGCCTTATTTTTTCTCTCTACAGATAACAATAGGAATCCATACTGGTGAGGTAGTCACAGGTGTCATAGGCCAAAGGATGCCACGTTACTGCCTGTTTGGAAATACTGTCAATTTAACAAGCAGGACAGAAACTACTGGAGAAAAGGGAAAGATCAATGTCTCTGAGTATACGTACAGGTAAGCGACTCACTATTGTTAGTGGTGTTGACACTTAAAAAGAAATCACTTTTTCAGTGTAAAATCGATATGCCTCTGGAATTGATAGTGATGGGGCATTGTTAACACACTTTTTAAGTGCATGAGTTCTGATGGAACTGTATGGCAGACTGTATTATGATGCATGATTGTTGGTATGCAAATATAATAATGATCTAGAGATAGACTCGATGCTTCTATTAATTTGCTCAAATTTGTGTGTGCTTAGTATTTTAAACTGTGTATTGTTTGCATGCATACAATTACATGTTTTCTCTTTCCATTCTCAGGTGTCTTATGACACCAGAAAATTCAGATCCTCAGTTCCACCTGGAATACAGGGGTCCAGTTTCTATGAAGGGTAAAAAAGAACCAATGCAGGTTTGGTTTTTGTCCCGAAAGAGTACAGAGACAGAGGTATGACTAACCAAAGTGTATTTTTCTTTTAAACAAGTTATAAATATGACAAATTTAATCTAAGCCACTGAGATCCATTTGCATTTGCAAACTAAATGTTCCCTGGAAGAAATGAACAGTTTTGTACAACACTTTTATTAACGCATTTACTATTCTTGACTGCACATTGAAGTCCTTGATTATTTGTCTGTGGAGTTTGTGCAGACCCTGAGGGAATACTTTCATATTTCAAGAGGTCCTTGAGGGAATGGCGGTGTTTAAACATAAATATCTCTTTATGTACAGATTTCTCCACTGTGCTAGACTTTGCAATATAATGCCCATCATATAATGTTTAACCAATGTCTGGTTATCAGCACTTTGAAATTTACCATTTCTGTGAGTGAATAAATGTGCCTTCAGATATTTAGGCAGCAGTCCAACAACTACACACAGGCAGGTTCGAACCTGGTGTGTGGGGTGTTCCGTTAACCTCAGATGGATCTTCTTGCTCACAAATTGTTGTGTGATAAAGGTCTTACTTCAGAAATATACAGAATAAAAATATATCTTCTGATTGACATATGAAACTAAATCTTCTTGTGAGAATGAGAATAGGGCGAGGCTCTTCAAGCACTAAGTTGTCTTTGAGCTTCTGTGATCATTTCAGAAGTTTGCACATGTAGTAACCAAAATCTTATTAAAAAACAATGAGATTTAGACTCAAAAATAGACTACGAAGTTTTACATTTAATCACATTGCTTTGTCCCAGCCTAGCAAGTGTATATTCCACCTATTGCAAACAGGGAGAAAAAAATGTCTGAAAGTAATATGCACAGTCTGAATTCTATCCAAAAGTAATACAAAACGTTTTAAGCTAATGTATTTAATCTAAGAAATACTGACTAGAATAATGTAAGTCATCAGTTCCTTCACTGAACGTACAGGTCACAGGGACTTAATTGCACTTCTGAATCCTTGTGTGCCTCTGAAAATGAAGTTCAGACTGTTAAACCGTTATGGCCCTTTAGAAAAGATTTAATACAACTGGTAGCCAAGTGTATGAATATTGACTGTTTAATGGTTACCCTCAATATTAACTCTCACTGTTAAACTTCGGGGAACAGCCTATATTTTAACTCCACGGAAGTCTGTATTTTAGTATGTATTAGTTGTGCTAATATTCTGGGTGCCACTTTTGATCCTACTGTTATGATTTTGTTTTATATCAAGGTTAAATGTAACTTCACATGGCTACTGTTCTTTCAAATCCATACTTTTATATGAACTATGCATAACTAAGCACCTTAGACTTATTCTTTCTGCATTATAAATTAAGTCTTATCATTTGTATCGGGGAGTATTATAATGTCAAATGTCAAGCTTCAGAAGAGTATTGAGTCAGGTGCATATTTTCCTTAGTTCAACTTCACATGTGTTTAGAGTTCTAGAAGTTTACAATTTTAAATATTGCAACTTCTTTTTAGAGAGCTTGTAAAACAGCTGGTTTTGTTAATCATGACAACAGCCCTGACAGGTACTTGCTGTTACTATTGTCTAATAATTCAGCTTTGTAGAGAGGAACATAGGATAGAAAAATATTGTCAGTCTGGTTTTTGGGAGCACATAATATCACAGTTTAAGCACACTTGAAAAGTCTCTCTTAATTTGTGTTAGGCTTTTTTTGTATATTCTTAAATTCAGACATACATATATTTCTCATACACACAAGGACTTCTCCCATCGCAGGTATCTCTTTTTTGTTTTACTAAGTTTTGGAGAATAGGAAAATAGAAGGATAAGTTCATGAAGTGTATGACATCGATAATCATTTTTTTCAGAGGTGATTTTGAAAAGTGGAAGAAGATAATCTTATAATGGTCTTTTCATTCTTTTCCACTCCCTGCACCATTTCATCTGTTCACAAACAAAAAGATGCACTAAGGTTTCCTCCTTTAAGATGTTCTGAACCGTTGTTATTTCTGACACATTATAGGCTGCATATAGTAGTGGTAATCCAAAAGCAGAAATCAAATAAACACCTTTTTATGTTTGATTACCTTATTGTAATTACTTTGCTAAGGTACAGTTTTGGTTTTCTTTTCAGATACTTATTCTATCTGACCTTTCAAACACACGTGCATTCTTATGATTAGTATCATTTGCAGGGTGATTAATTTCAGTGGGCACCATTCATAATAATTAATATGGCATGTTAACATCTAAGAACCCATGTGGTGAATAAATGTCTTGAGTGGTCACTCCCTGAAAATATTTCTTAAATCTGTTCGAAGATATTTTCTGTGATTGTTCTTTTATTGTGAAGTTTTCTATCTCCAGTATGTTTAAATCTAGAACTGATTCATATTAGTGGTACACTCCCTTTTTCTGTTACACATAAGAAAATGGCAATCTCATCATTTGCATATCTGTTAGCATAACAGATAATGAAGCCCAGTGATCAGTATATGATAGGGGAAGTGGAAAAAGTGCTTACAGCTGGCACAGCAATATAAAACCAGTGCTTAAAATATGCTGTCTTCACTGGGCATGTAGAATGTCATCGGGTTGGAGCAACTCAGCATACTTCAGACTTTGTTCCTAAGTTGGCATCTCTATTTTTCCCTCTTAAGAACTCTATTCCATAATACCATTCCAGCAATATTCAGAGCTGCATCAGAAATATACATAGAACCAAAGCAACCGTGACTTGTCTGCTTGCTTGCATGAACAGAGGTTCACCTGCAACTTCTCTCAGGAGGAACACGTTTGCTGTAAATCCTAAAGCATGCAGAGAACCTCAGATGCCTGACTGTGGTTTCCATCTGTCCCCACTTCCAAATATGTTTCTCTTCTCCCATGTCCCCAAATTACTTATGGGAGCAAGTCAAAATATCTCCAGTAGTTCCATCAGGGAATGTAGGAATTGTTACATTCCTACATACAACACATACAAAAGAGATGTGTGTGTTATCTATGCTCTGTTCTGTTATTTACTAATACTGGTTGCAAGTTGTCAAACATATTTTGTCACTGCACTGATCCACTATGTTGCTGCTTCAAAGAAAATCCCTTACTTTTCAAATTCTACTTGCATGCATTCAAGGAAACAAAGCAAGATACTTTCTGAGCTGAGGGAAGAGGAGAAGGATCCTGAACAGGGTGCAATACTGTCTCCAAATAGGGAGCCAGGCAGTAAGAATGAATTATGAATGTTACTTTACTTCGTATCTCCTATTGTTATGTGCAGTACCATTGTCTTTTGCTCTTGTCCTGAAATCATACTCACCATTTTCTTCCAGGCATGCTTGCTACTTTTTCCTTAGTGTTTGATGCTCTCTCTCTGCTATGAGCATGTATTTCAGGCTCTTTTTTTTTTTTTTTTTTAATATGCATTTTTGCATGACAGTCCTGTGGCCCTTCCTATCAACAGTTATTACTGAATGAAATTGTATAATATGCATGCCACATCTAACCACTCAATCTGATGCTTCACATCTTCATCTTCATCTCTGCGGTACAGTGGTTGCATAAATCAGTGACTTTTCTGGAAAGACAGGAGGCATTTCAATTTTTTGGCAGAACAAAGAACCTAAAGAACTATTTGTAAAAAGTGGTACATAAAGCATCATTATGGAAACTACTGCATAAAACTTGTCTATCAGATTTACTTCTGCTACGACCATGCTTCCTGTTCATATTGCGAATAACACTTGATGCGCTGTTGATTCCTGTTTAGAAAAATGGTACCTTTTGATGTCATCCAGCATTTTGGCTTTGTAGACACTATGTAAACATTTTCTGTATTGAAATGGGGCAGTTGTTTGTCCAACGCTGCCATCCGAAGCTTGTGCCAATGTACTTTTACTGAAATGCTTTTCGTTTTCAATATATTTTTCATTGATTTATATTAACTAAATGAAGTTTTCATGTTAATGATAGATTGCTGGACTGTTGTAGGCCATCACTAGTGCTCTAATTCTTTTCTGATAGAGCCTTCAAAATTGACAGGCGTACTGCCAGGACATGGTTGTTGTGGTTGCCTTTTGTTTTGGTCTTCGAATTTCAGAAATGATTTTATTTTATACCTTGGGAGAACCTGATTGTATTCTTGGCATCGTGGCATAATTAAGAGATATATACCTTGTAAGCAGACATAGTAAAATTAGATGAGATTGCAGATGCTTCACATTTTTAACATACAGTGCATTTTTGTGTGTATAATATCCATTCTTATGTCTGGCATTTTCTGAATATTTGCATTATGAGTTAGAATAGTGCAATTACTTTGTGTATAAAAGTTGTCTGTACCTAGTATACTTTATCAGCACAGAATATATATGTATAAATGTTTCATGTTAATGTGAGAAATTGCAATAAATTATTTTTTCCACTGATTTTTAGAAATTCTGGGGTTTTATTTTCAATGAAAGCTGCATTTTAGTGTTGCATTTGATATGAAAAAAGTACATTCCCCATTCTGCAATTCTAGGTTCACATTTAAATAATTTCTTGAGTCCTTGTTTCAGTATGTGCATATGTTCAAGAGTCTCCGGTATTCAGGTTCCTGGATCACATCCTCAGTTTAAATAGTGTTCAAAATGTGTGTAGTAATACTCCAAAAACAGAAATACTTAATAATCAAAAATAATTGGCCGTCCACTCTGAGCAGGATGTGCATTACCAAACAGAGCTTTAAGAATGGGAAACAAAGATGGAGAGCTGCATACAATCTTTTGCATCACTCACTGCATCAGAAGTTCTTCCTAGCACTCTATGAGAGATTGCCCTGCTATCTGTGCAGCAACTCTTTGTCCTTCATGCTGATCAACCCTGCCAAAACTTTAATGGTGATCCCTGGACATGAGATTTGTGACATCAATGGTTGTATAGAAATAATACAGAATAATATAGAAGTATGGTTGTATGGCATAGAAACAATTGATGCAGAAGACCGTGAAGTATCTGAGATGTTTGTACTACACTTCAGGATGACTTAAGATGACATGCCAGAAACTCAAATAGTGCTCTGAGTTTATCATTTCTTAATAATTTCAAAGTGTTAAAGCTCCTGTTAAGCTACTTTGTAGCATAACCAATTTCTTAAAGCACTAGCAACTCATATGTTAAGTTCATCTAAGTGCTTTTTATCTGAAGGAAATCAGGTTGATTTAAGCATGTGACCATTTTTGTTATTAAAATTAATCTTCAGATAAATGCTGAGCTCAACAGTTAAAAATAAAATCTGATCAAATATTTCTCTGTACTTTGTTCTTCTGCACATATGCTCTCTTGTCTCTGATTTAAATGCAGTGATCTACTTTCAGTACAAGTTCTGTAGTTGAAACATGAGGCAAAATATTTACCTAAGTCTGTTTCAAAGAAATTTGTAAATATATCTAGTTTATCTTAGCATTTTTTTTGTTGTTGTTAAAAAAAAAAATAGTTTGAAATGAGAAGAAAAGTGAAAGCAGCAGTGAAACTGCAAATTATGGAATGCTTGGTTGCAAGTAATCTTCTGGATCAAATACTTTCCTCTGAATTCAGATTCACAAAAGAATTTACATTTCCATGGTATTACTAACAAAGTTTGGCCTTGCAGAGGACTCCTGTACTCCTTAGAGTTAGTGCTGTAATTGACTTGAGTAGTCTGACTGCTGTTAGTGTTTCTTGGATAATATATATACATACTTTTTATCTATTACAGGGCTTGAAAAACAGCAGGACTCTTACTAGGTTCAATAAACACTTAGCAAGCTTAATAAGCACATAGTGTCATTCTTTAGAAGTTACGTTATAAAGGCTCACAACCCAGTGAGGTGATTTAATAATATGGCCTTTGTTTATAGACCTTTCCCATGCAGAATTCCATAAAATCTTGGCTTTTTAAAATTAAAAGTGGCTAGGCTGATATGTCTAATAAAAACTTGCCCAGAGGACTTTTAATTCATCCTTCCCTATCTGCTGCTGTAGGGCTGCTATTTTTTCAGTTTTGTGGAGGAAATTTCCATTTTCATTGTTCACAAAGGCATCATTAGTACCCAAATATCCATCTGGCTCTTTACATATCTAAATTTCTATGGCCTTTATCTATATATTGCTGCACACACAAATAAAGGACATCCCTCAGGCATGAAGACAAAGGTGTAAAAAAAATAGGTTGAGATTTTCGTGACCTGGTTGTGGTGTTTAATGTAGGCTGGAGTGCAAAGTTTATCTGGCTAATTACAAGCTCAGGTTTGAAAGACGATCATATACAGAAGAAGGAAATAGGAAACAATATGGTAACACTTGATATGAATAAGGGATGGGTGGACCTGAAGACCTCAGAGCATTTTCTATGAATAAAACTCCTGTAAAATCTAAAGCAAACAAATGTGAGTATGCTGCAGCCTAGCTATGCACTGCAATGTACACCTGGAACATTGATAGCCATTTCAATAACACTTATCTCCATGGAGCAAGAGCAGGATTTGGGGCACCCACATGCTGATGGTTTCAGTTCACTATGGTAATAGTGTATTCTATAGTATATGTATGATTGCCACGAAGTGTAACATGGTTATGGAAGGGAAAGAAAGGGAATGGGAAGGAAAAGGGGAAAAATGCTTATGGGGTATAGTAGGTGAATTCTGTCACTGTGTTGGCTTATCATCTCCAAGCAAAGGAAACTGAAAAAAGAAAGAAGAAAAGGTTCGATTCACCAATTTAAAACTGCACATAAAAGGCACTTTTTTCTCTATTATTATTCAGACCTCTGACTAGCTTTGGATGTCAATTGTGGAAAACCTGCAACAACATGTGCTGTCTCCACCAAATCACTCTTTTTATTATTAGAAGGAAAAGGCTAATGTTTGTTTTCATCATAATGGTCATTGGGTCATTGGGTCCTTTTGCCAATGTGACATATTTTGGAGGTAAAGATGACCAGAAATGTAGTAACATTTTTTAAATTATTATTTTGGAATAAAGAAACTTACCCTCTGTTAGAGAGGTTTTGTACTGCAGACTCTTCCATGGATACCAAATCCTGCAGTCAGATTGACATTCCCTTTATTAATAGCTTCTTTTCAGGAATGGTTTTGAAGATTTCAATACATGTAAAACACCAAATGCAAGTTTTAGGTTACAGTACAATTGTACTCTCCAGGGAAGTGATTTTGTGTGCCAGCACACATTTATTTTACCTGTTCATATTCTGGACATCTGGCTTTAAATCTGTGCATTTTTTTATATATTGCAGATTGTCAGGGTGATTCTAGCCTTCCAAAACTGATTTTACACTCTGATAAATGTGGCATCCTGTCTAGAGCTCAAGCAACAGACTTGTGATAAAGTGACAGAATTCAGCTGAGTGGAGAGAAAAGACTGAAGGTATTAAATAGTTTCTCACAGTTGCTAATCATGATCCCAAACTGGAGAACAATTAACTGAACAGTTCCTAAGCTTAGTTAAAAAAACAATAACAAAACAAAAAGGCCACCACTAGCAAAAAGCCTCAAAATCTACATGGTCATAGTTTCCAGAAGAGAAATAAAGCTGCCTGAGTTCAGTGTTACTAACTTCAGCCCTTTCATCAACACAAAAGCACAATGTTGTAACATACTGCATGAAAAATCAAACCAGCTTCATAAGTCTCAGTGAAATACCCAATGTACTAAGTGTGAAGAAACACACATCCATTTCTAACAAGTCCTAAACGCTGGGTATAATCTTGGAAAGAAAAGAAAGGTTATGTCCTGTCTGGTTTTTTTTCAGGTATTTTGTGCAAGTCCATTTAATGGCAATTTTCATATGAAAAGTTCAGGGAAAAAAAAAAAATCATTCTCAACAAAAAGCCTGTATGAAGAGGTTGAAATGTAAGTATCCCTTTTTTTTTTTTTTTTTTCTGAGAGGGTGTGGTGAATCTCTCAGAGATGTGACAGCCTGTACATGAAACCAAAGCCTTGCTTTCCGTCACATATAGGAGTAATTGTGGGCATTTACGTAATGATTTAGAGGGTGAGATGACTTCACCACAGAGGACATGTTGCTTTTCACAAAGACTTCCTTTCCTGCATCACCCTCAGTGTATATACATCCCTATACATACAGCTTGTCTGAACTTCTGTGGAGGCTACATTGCTCCTTTCCTTGCTGCCTCAGCCTGTATCAGGGAGAAGGACGACATTCATTAGGTCTATAATACAAGTACTACTGTAATACAAGTAATACTGTAGTAATCCCAATAAAGTGGGCTCTTGAACTGCCCCTGCATTCCCTCTTTTCTGGTGAATGTAAAATATGGAAGCATCCTTAGAAGCACAATTAGGTTATGGGAAAGGGTAAAGGTATGGCTAAGAACAGGAGGGAACACTTGAACTCCAACTGGAATTCAAAAAGAAGGCTCTCAGCTCACAAACATTGTTTTGTCATCTACAGCTCGTACCATAGATGTGCTCATGCAGCTCAACCAAATGTAAGGTTTGTTGTTCATCTAGAGATGTCAGTATTTTCTTAAGCTGCAATTAACTCCAAGACACCAAGAAAAAGTCAGCATTTATTTATGAAAGGCTGTTCAATAGGCTTTTCACTTAGTGCTATTATTGAACATTATTGACCTTCCCACTGTAGTTACCTGTGGGTGAATGTTGCCCTGTATTCTCAGTTGGAAAACAGCACTACAAGTGTAGGCAATCTCCACTGTCTCTTGCATTCCCAGATGTGTCACATTCAAACTGCAGTACTTCCTTATCTAAAAACATTTTTCCTGGCACTAAAGTGCCGCAGCGCTACGAAACATTGCTTTCTGATGGAATGCCATACCCTGTGAAAAGGAGCCAAACCGAACCCAACATTTTTAAAAGTCCCTGATTTGTTTTCTCACGATGCTTTCTTCCTTTCTGACCTCACCAGGCTAAAATCTCTTCAATAAATTGTTCAGAAAGAAGCAGCAAAACAAAGAGCTACTGCCAAGCTGAGACCAGGCCCATTCACCTCATCCCCGTCCTTTTGTTCCTGCCTAATGGCAGAGCCTGGTCTCTGTCGGATGACCTCATGGTTTCTAATTAACTGCACAAAAAAAACTGCCAGAAAATCTATATAGAACATTTTCACCCTCCTGAAGAAAACAGAAAGCGTGCCATTCTAGGCTTGTATCTGCTCCTGAGGGCCCTGCTCAGCTAAGAGGACAAAGCTACAGCTCCCGCTCTGTGCACGATGCCCTTCTAGCCCTTTTTTTTTTGCAAAGACTGTTCCACCTCCCCTGACACGGCTCCATGCCGTTCCCTCAGCCCCTGTCACTGTTCCCAGAGAGCAGAGCTCAGAACTGTCCTCCACTCCCTGTGAGGAGCTGAGCCACCATCAGGCCTCCCCTCAGCCTGCTCTGCTCCAATCTGAACAACCAGGGGACCTCAGCCACTCCCTCATTCTCTCCCTGCAATAGCATCTCTGTTGTTCATCCCGTGATTAAGAAAACCAAAATTCTGCCAGTGACATCAGCCTCAGTGCCACATTTGCATCAACTAGGTCTGCCTGTTCCTTTCAGTGAATATTCTTCACTCCTGCTGAAAGGACAGAGAAAACATTACTGTGCCCTTGATCCTTTGACCAATTTTCCCAGGGCGCCAAATTCACTCTTGCTTGCCTTTGGACTTCCCTTTGCTACCTCATTGCTGGCAACATGAAAAACCAATAATGGGTAATGATCAGAGGATGATACAAACCTAATGCATTTTCTAGTAATGACTTCCCTTGGCCCCAGGGAGGCAGCAGACTTCCCTATAGGTCAGGTCTGATTGTCATTATCAGGCTCTGTTCCTCTCAGATGGAATCACTGATGACAACCTGATGACTTCCTTTTTTTTGTGACAGAGGTGATCATGATAAGAGATCAGGTTGACTAGCCCTAAGTGATCCCTCCAACCCAGATGGACCTTCATCCACATCTCTTTTTGCCTGTCTGTCAGGTTCCAGAATCTTGTATCTGCTTTGTAATGATGTCTGGAAGGGTGAGGTAGTCAGAGAAGGGAGTTGCATGTCACCCCAAGCAGAAACCTGCTTCCATTCCCTTCTATCTCTTAAGTCCCCTCTTTCTGTCTGGTGGCTTCTTGTGCAGTGGCTGAGTGACACATCTGTCCCAGGGATGGCAGAGCACAATACCACCAGTTGATCTTCTTCACCAACTCCCTTGTGCTCCTCAGCCTGCCCGCGTGCTCCCAAAGCACTGTCCCTGTGCTGAGCAGCTCTGCCTGGGCATTCCTCTCACAGATTTCTGAGGCTGAAAAGGCCATGGGGGACACAGACAACATGGCTTTTTGTTAGTTAGATCCCATGACTGGTGCTTCTTGTGAGTGTTTAAAAGCCACCATTGGCAGTGGCAGTGACAGCATCCTTCCTGTGTGCCTTCCTGCCAACTGCTGCATCCTGCAGGCTGTCCACCCAGCCTGCAGTGCTCCCTGGGGTGCTGTGTGTCTGCACAAGAAATGACCACCCTTCCTCCTAGCCCTGCCCATGCCTCCTCAGCCCCTCCCTCTGCTGGCACCCTTGGGGTCTCCCAGCTCAGGAGATCACCGTGTGTTCCTGCACCAGAGTGGTCGCATCTTTTTGAATGTATTAATGCATTTATAATGGCTTTAGTGACTTGACAAGAACAGGAGGAGTGATGTGCAACTCAAAAATGGTTAAAGTATTGCAGGCTGTAAATATTGGGGAAAAAATAACAGTAAATCCTAACTTCGTCCCAATCCCAGTAATGCTTTACTGGGTTACAAAGCACTAATTCTAATTGAGTTAGTGGTCTCAAATGGGTCGTGCTGAAACAGCAGCAATCCTGGGGTGCAAATAGAGCTGGCTGAAGAAGAAATGAATTTGTCTAGCATTTTTTTTTTTTAATTCAACTCTGCAGGAAATGGTAAGATGAACCAGATAGTTTGATCCTATCATATTTTAGTATTTATTTTTGTTTATATGCAAGTGGGAGATAAAACATTCCCAGGAGCTCCTTGGCTGGAGCTGTGGTTAATTCTGAGTCATTTGGTGCTTGTTAGGCCATTTGCTTTTATCCTTGACCGGGAAAAAGGCTGAGGAAAGCGGATCTGAGCTGGATAGAGTTGCCCCATGCTTAGGGAAAAGAGAGGCTGAAAGAACGGGAGCAAGGGTTTGGTCAGCTTCCTCCTCTGGTTGCAGAGGTGTGTCTCTTGTAGGATAGCTCAGGGGAACGCCCTGATAGAAAACCTTTTGGTCAAATAGCCTTTCTCTAATGGAAATTTTGCTCTGAAAATAGCTTATGAATTATGATATGAGGGACAGTGAAGTCCTGTGTGAAGACTAAGAAGGTGCTACGTATTAACACCTAGTTTAATGCCAGTAAAGTTAGTAAATCTAGATGTACAACTAGCAGGCAGGCAGTTCTCTGCTCTGCATATGGTAATCCTGCATAAAATATGAGGAATTAGTATCTTAGTAAACATCCATTTCTGTACCATACAATCTTGCATGTGGCCAACGCATCTAACACGAGAAACATGGAAGAACTCCATATGTCAGAGGTAATGAAAGTACTGCTTAGAAGTGAACTCCTGATTGTTTTCAGTAGCACATTAACAAAAGAAAGCCTCAGAAGTGTTTGAAAAGTATGTCAGGCACTCCGGGACATTGTTGTGTTCATTCTCAAGAAGAATAGCTTCTCCCCGTGGTATGTTCTTAAAACAGAATCTGGTAAGGTTTGTCTGGGCTCTATGTAACCAAGGCTGTGATTACCAACAGCAAGGGCTGACTTCTGATTTCAGGACGTTGCTTTGGACCATTGCCTAGCAATACTCTGATGCTTAAAGGCCTGTTTTTCCTCACTTGCAAAGATGAATCGAATGGCTAATATTATCTTTGTTAGAAGAAAAAAGATAACTCCAATGGGGTAGATAATTAGGATAACAGGAATAACTCCTAACCTACAAAGAAAATGTTTTATCTTGCACTCCAAAGGAGCAACAGGATCCAGCTTTTTCCTCATCTTCTAGTAATCTTTACTCCCAGTTTAGGATTTCTATCTGAATGACTGAGTGGAGACTTGTAAAGAGAAGAGGTAGTGTGGCATAGTGGCATAGTTTGATTTCTTTAGAATCATAGAATCCTTAGGATTGGAAGGGACCTTTAAAGATCACCTAGTCCAACTCCCCCGCAATGAACAGGGACATGCATAGTTAGATCAGGTTGCCCAGGGCCTGACCCAGCCTCGCCTTGAAAGTCTCCAAGGATGGGGCATCCACCACGTCTGTGGACAACCTGTCCCAGTGCCTCACCACCCTTACTGTAAAAGACTTTTTCCTTTTATCTAACCTAACCTAAATCTACCCTCTTTAAGATTGAAACCATTTCCCCTTGTTCTGTCACCATATACCCTGCTAAAGGGTCTGTCCCTTTCTTTCCTGTAGCTTGCCTTTAGATACTGAAAGGCTGCTATCAGGTTACCTCGCAGTCTTCTCTTCTCTAGGCTGAAGAGCACCAACTCTCTCAGCCTGTCCTCATAGGAGAGGCGTTCCCTTCCACAGATATTTTTTTGGCCATCCGCTGGATGCACTCAAACAGGTCTGTATCTCTTTTGTACTGAGGACTCCATTTCTGCTCGCAGAACTCTGCAACCCAGGATATGGTTGACTTTCTGGGCTGTGAGGACATACTGCTGGCTCACGTCCAGCTTCTCATCCACCAGTACGCCCAGGTCTTTATAGGCAGGGCTGCATTCCATCCTTTCATCCTCCAGTTTGTATTGGTAGTGGATGCTGCCTAGGCCCAGGTGCAAGACCTTGCACTTGGATTTGTTGAACCTCGTGATGTTCACTTGATCCCACTGCTCAAGCTTGTCTGGGTCCCTCTGGATAGCATCCTGTCCCTCTAGTGTGTTGATCACACCCCACAGCTTGGTGTCATCAGCAAACTTGCTGAGGGTCCACTCGACCCCGCTGTCAATGCCACTGATGAAGATGTTGAAGAGTATCAGTCCCAGCACTGACCCCTGGCAGACATGTCTCATCACTGATCTCCACCCAGACATTGAGCCATTGACCACCTGCAGCTGCTGACTGCAGGATCAAGTCCAGAGAACTGCCGTGCCCTTGGTGCTATTGGCTCCCTAAACTACTCAGTGAATTGCTCTGGTTACTGCTGGCAGGCTGATTAAACACTTCTCATGCTTGCCTGTTGATCCTCTCTATTCATCTTTTTGCCATCAGAACTTGCATTAATGTCCATACTTCCTTTTATTATTCACTTCTCCTTAAAAATTTGGGGCAGGGAACACAGATTTATAGTACAAATTGAACTTACTTATTAAATGTTTTCCAGAAATGCTTCTGGGACTTTTTTCCTGACAGGTAGCTAAAATCTGTTGCACTGGCACTTATGGTGAGAGAAAACTACTCAAACGTTAATAGTCAGAATTACTTACGTTCATGAAAATACTGACTAATTACAAAATGATTGTCCTGTAGCATACAGACTGTAAAATCTAATCTCAATAGCAGTTGGAAGAAGATGCACTCCTAAGATGCTGAACTATCCTCTTAAGCATGATTGTGAAAACAATTGCTGCTTTGCTTGGTCACTGTGAGGAGAGAAAGATAAGTTTTGTCATATAGGAAAAAGTTCAGAAACATTTGCTTCCTTCAGCACACTATCTGTCAAAGTACAGAATTACATACATTAATTTCTGTTTATCATTTTATAAGGCTGAAAAGAGAGGATGTCTGGACCAAAGGTTTAATTATTAGATTTATATCTTTGTAAGAGGCTTAATCGTAACTTTCACCCAAACCACATTTCCTAGGAGAACGGCCCCTGTACCATGCTGGATACTGGTAGAAGGACACTCTCCATCCTTACAGTTGAAACTGTTCTGTATCCTATGAGGATGGAAACGGAGGACAGAAGACTAGACTGGCTAGCTAGTCCTCTGCTTTGGGCACCTGCCACATCAGAGGTGCCTTGGTTCCCATGAATGCACACTCCTGAACTTCTTATCCCAGTCCTGTGCTCAAGAGACACTCTCTCAGCAACGACCCTCTGAAACTGGGCATTAAATGTACTTTTCAGCTGCAATTAACAAATGCCTTGGGGACAATTAGATTACTTCCTTTGCTTTGTTTTTACTTATTGTGAATTCCCTTCTTACCCTGCCTCCCCTCACCACACCCAAGAAAACCACAATCCTTTCTCTTCCTTGTGGCTGGTGTTCAGGTCGTTGAATACCACCAGTGTTCATGTTATTTGAAACCTGCATCCTGTGGTCCAATAGATTTTAGTTTAGGAAAACACAAAACAGTTGTTTTATCTATGATGGATTAGTTGATGCTTTGCACTGTAGCAGTTATCTTGAGTAAAAGGATGCAACACAACTAAGTATTTTAAATGAATATCAAATATTACAGTACCTACATAAGAAATTATTAAAATGCCTTGTTAACTTTTTTGGTAAGGATTCTGTAACGTAACATTTCCCACTCCTAAAGAACAAATACATGCTGGAAAACTCCTGTGAAAAAAACAAAAAGCAGTCTTCTTTTGGCTGCTATGCAATTGGGTTAATTCTATCACCAAATGAAGTGGTGCAAAAAGATTTATTAGCAGTTAAGATCTGAGATGGAAATTGCTTAGGGCAGAGGGAAGAGATTTGCTGCTTTGTGAGCATTAAGTCTCATTTAGATAGTGTGGCAGAAATGCTAAGTCATGGCTTGAATCAGTGGTTGAGCACCTGGTGGAAAGGCGGGGCCAACCCAGGGGAACACAGGTGCATGCAGTGCAGTGCAATGCAATCCCAGACTTCATTTAAGAGTTGGCAATGGAGGCAAGGGTATCTTGCTGGAGGTCCCTGCGTATCCAGGGCCTTCTGAAGGTAAGCATCTTCCTTCCTTTATTTCTGTGCTTATGGCTATTGCATTTGAGCAAGTCCTTACTTGCTACAGCCTAAGACTTTGCTATTCTGCTGTGCTTTCCGTCATGTTACAGAGTCCTTTTATTGTCTGGGCAGCTTATAGGATGTATCTGCCTTGTCCTGAGGCAGAGTGCAGCTTTGTGAGTGATGAGGACCTCACCAAAGGAGATGTAAGGTGGCATGTGAGGTGCTGAGTTTCTGGTTCTTGCAGATGATTTTCTCCCATGGGCACCTGAGCTTTCTTTGCATGCAGGAGCAAATGGATAACATGAAAACAGATGAAGGTAGGGAGTGACTATCTGACTGTCTAGGGAGATAATCCAAAACACTTTAGCACTTTGAATCTGGTGCTTTGAGTTGAGATACAAGACGGATGCCTTACAGTTTTCAAAGAGTGAAGACCTTTTGTGTGTCCACAACTTTTGAAGTACTTCGGAAAATTAGTCACAGAATCACAAAATATCCGGAGTTGAAAGTGGTAACTTCATGCAGTTGGTGATTGCCCAGCTCTCTGATTTGTCAGGCTTTTGCTATCGGGCCTTTCTACCCTCGAGGGAACTAACAACTCCTCCTACTTTAGTATCATCTGTAAACTTACTTAATGTGTATTTACGTCCTGCATCCAAATCATCTATAAAATGTTGGAGAGAACTGGCCCCATAATGAAGCACTGGGGAGCCCTGCTTGTGACTGGCCAGTAGCTCGATGCAATTCCACCTACTATGAATATGTTCCTATACTGCATGATGTCACTTTGTTTCCCTCAATTTTTTTTTGGAATTGTACAAGTCTCTCCGCTGTTTGCTAAACTTTCTTGTTTTAACAGTGAACAGCTGCTTACCATTAGTCTTAAAGCAGACATTCTGAGATGTTTCTTTAGTTAAATAGTTTTGTTTTCTTGCATCTGGTTTGTTTCAGGGGGGGCATTGTTTACTACTTTCTTCATACATTTCTCAGAAGTTTGAACTAAAATGACCTAAGAAAACTCAATTTACTCAGACTGCAAGAAAGAATCGAGGTGCAGTGTAAGTCTTCAAGACTAAATCATGCACAATCTATAAGTGAACTGTGCATTCATGTGGACATGACTTGAAGTTGTTTAGTGTTTTTAGGGTGGAAAATTTCCATTGAACTTTGGATCAAGTCTTTAATAATTTTTAAGGCTTGAGAAATAAGAGTTGATTAAAGGTTACAAGCACAGCAGACCAAGTGGCCAACAGGCAAATCTTCCAGAGTGCATTCTCATAGCCAGAAGTAGTAGTAGTAAGCTTTGTAGATGTGTTTTCTTTGGCAGCTGGTGCACACAAAAACCTCTTGGCTACACCCAGAAAAGAGCTTATATTCAATTCTTAATTGAGGATATTGGGAGTGTCACTAATCAAAATTGCATCAAGGATGGAGTCATTCTTGTGGGAAACATATATGGGTTTAGTTGAATGACCACAGAAGAAAACTTAAGTTTTTTAATGAATGCTTTTTTGCGTGCTTTATGGCACATAAGCAACCCCGAGAAGCCTGTGTAATTAACAGCTTGTTTATAGAAGTCTTTATTTGTGTAACTGATCTAATTTTTTACCTCCGGTTTGCTCACCGTTTAAAATGAAGCCTTTATAGATGTGGGGATACTTGAGTAATGTGTAATAGTAATCATCAGTCCTGCCTTGAACACCTACTTTCTAAGCCCTCAATAAAAGAACTATGCAATGCTTACTTTGAGACCTATTGGGAATGCAGTGTATATAAATCTAGGTGTTCATGACTTCAAACAACTGGCTAGATTGAAAGTGCCTGTGAAGGTGTAATGGTGATTGTTAACTTCTGCTTATTTTGACAAGGTGAGCTAAAAATCTCTTCCATGAAAGACCCTGAAGTGTACTAAAACTATGTGGAATTTCCTAAGGCTCAGGGTCACTTCTTTGAAAGGAAACCCTACGTTTAGCAATGCAAAAGTAAACACACATTTGATCGGGCTTAATGTAGCAAACTGATAACATTTTTCTAGAGGCAAAAGGGCTTCGGTATTTAAGACTGCAAAGATCCACCTGTGGATTTCTTTATCCTCTAAGGTTTGTATAAAAAACTTCTAATCCTAAGAAAGGCTGTAAATATTGCCATTACTCTCCCTGTTCCAAGACAGGAGGTGGGTAAGGAACCCCTGCTATTGTGCTGGTGGTTTGTAGAGTGAGAATGGCCATGCAGGACTTCAGAGGAAGCTGCCCTTTGTCACCTGGTGATTTTGCTCCTAGTAAGGAGTTAGCTGAGGTCAGCCTCTGGTGGATGGAGGCACATACAGATCAGGGTGGTTAACACGACCAGGATGATCAGAAGCAGCATTAGCAAACTGTAGTGCTACTCCTATAGCTACCCTATAGCAGTATCCTATTTGGAGTTCTATGCTTTACATCCTTTTCATGTCTCAGCGCTGCAAAGTAATTCCTACAGTCTGAGCTTGAAGATATTTCCTGTATCATGAGGATTAATAGACACATCAGCTGTTAGCTTGAGAATGCATTTAACTTGGGATACAGTTACAGTAACAAGCTGTACCAGGGCTGCTCCAAAAGTAATGCCTTCTATTTTTATCATGTCAGCCCATAACAGCAGAGGAGGATGGTGGTGCTATGGTAGAAGTTGAACCTTCCCACTGATATCCTACTACATGTTGTTGACATGTGACAGATGGCAGCAGAGGGACAGTCTGACAAAATGGCATCTGACATGGAAGGATGTAGGAGGCGAAACTGAATTCCACCATGAGGAAACAATTGCACCCATTTGGTCCGGAGTTCTTAGAATTGCTTGACAATCTCTGGATTTCTAGAATACAGAGCAACCCCATAACAGTGAGGTAAAGGAGCCATAAGAAACCAAGAGTTAGTATCATGCTGCCATGGCACATTACTTAGATGGGGAGCACTGTTACCCTGAAGTTCTACCAGCACTCGATCCAGACACAGTGCAAGAAGTTGCATTAGAACTAGTGTTTAGACTCAGCTGACTACTTTCAAACTTCAGCAATTTTTATCTGGCAATTCAGCTTAGTATTGGTGAAGATTGAGGATATTCTTCTTTGCTCTTAATTAGCAGTAGATCTGTATGCTTATTTTAATGCAGAGTGGAAATAGATGTATTTTATTTGTTCGTTTACTTCAGAAATTAATCTAAACACTGCATAGACAGTGCTGTTCGGTTCAGGCTGGGTAATATCAGATTCATCAGCAACTCATTAGAAATATTTCTCAAGCTCGTACATCATCGTGAGAGAGAAATAAACTGATTCAAGTTACAATGAGAAATTCCTTATCAGATGCTGAGAAACTAACTCCGTAGTTGTGAGCAGGAGAAACCTTCGGTAAGTGGGGCATCTGCTGGTGAGGCACTGCAATGAACTAATCTATTGTGTGAGAGTCTGCTCCAAAGCCTGATCCAATACAGGCCATTCTGTGCCCTGTTTGTCTGCCAAATAAGCAAGAACCATGCCTGGCTACTGGGTTCTTTTGCCCAAATCATTCCTTTTCTCTTTGCATAAATCCTTACTTCTGTCACTCCTTTAGAGATGTCTGACACACATATTGCAACAGTAATCTTGTGAATGTAGTATTTTTTTAATAAAAAAAAAAGGGAAATAGGCCAGTGAAACTTCTCAGAAGATGTGACACAAGTCTCAAAGCGTTTCCAGCCTCCCCCCAAACAAACTTTCATTACAGATTCTCTGTCTGATAGATTATACAGCTTTCTTCCTTGTACTTTGATACTCTGGTCTGCTGCCTGAGAGTGTGAAAATGAATATTGTGCACAGGGAAACACAACAAAATAGAGAGAGAAAATTCAGAGCAACGAAACATGGAAAGCGTGATTCAGCACTGAAGCCACATAACTCTTACTCTTCCTTTTTCTTCGGTAGGATTTAAATTAAGCATTTCATCTTTTTTATCCATTTAACATTGAAATTATGCAGCTCAGTCCTCTGAGCCATCCTGAAGTTTTATTGCCTCCAGCAGTGATAAACTCTGTCAATAGAGCCTATAAAATGTGAGGTCAGTATCTCCATTGCCTTAACAAATGAATCTTTTCTGTGATTAAATCATAATTCTGCTGTATATTTTACAGTTGTGAATGCTCATTAAGAAGAATAGAAGGAAAGCAAGTTTGTTTGCTATCTCCGGAGTCCAACAGTGTGAACTTGGCCTATGTTTATCTTCTTGCTATCTAGCTGCGTGCTCTAAGTTTCTCAGCTTTGCATTTCTAGTAGTTGGCAGACTCATGAGACTTTTATTTTTTTATTTACTGGCAAACAGACAATTTTCTGTAGAAGTTATTGATATTAGGCACCTTCCTGATTCTGATAGGCAAAGCTACGCTGTCCTTTGCTGGAAGAAGTAAGCCTTACAACAAAGCCTCTGTCAGTAATAAGGAATCTACTTTTTTTCAGCACAACAGTACTACATCTTTATGATGGTTAGGGAACTTCTGGTGATACTTTGGCATGAGTGCTATTTCTCTTTACCCAGAATATGTAAGTCAGAAGTGCAAAGTTGCATTGAATGTTTATAGGGTTTTTCTATGATTTTTTTTAATGGCAATTTAAAATAAAATCTTAGGTAAGTATTAGATTTTTTTTTATATGAGGAAAGTGAGGCTTTCCAAAGTTCTTTCATTAAAATTATCTAGCACAGTTAAATAGCTGTAGACCCTAAATAAAACAGGAAGAATAAGGAGTACAAGGGAAGGGTGCCATGGAAGATATTACTGTCTCCTTTATGTTTTAGAGATGAAGGGAAGTTGGAGAAACAACTAGTTTTGTGCCTCTCCAAGCCACTAACATTCTTGTATTCTCTTCTTTTTTTCCACGTGTGTTGGTTGGTCGTGGGATGAATGATTCCACTGGGGTATTTCAGGAGCTTTCAGTAGAAGAAAGAGGCACATCCAGAAGAAATTGGTAAAAATATACTCAAGCAGTTCTATGATTGTAATCATACTGGCACCACAAAACAATCCAAGCTGACCACCTACATCAGCTGTGAAAGAAGAAGATAAACATGTCATCCAAAGCGTTTGGTTTAGTCTAGGAGGCAAACAAAACCTTGCCACAATTCAAGTGCTTAATAAATTCAAAATAGATAATCCATCACATTATGAAAACAGAATTACTGTTCTTAAGAATGTTTATGGAAAAAAAGACAAATGTTTCTTAATTTTAAACAAAGCACATACAGCAACATATTTTACTGTGGAATGTGTACTTAAAGTATTTCCTACTTCTGTGCTTTCTTAGCCATTCTCTTGCTTTTCCTCCCCAAATTTTCCCTCTCTCCTCTGAATTCCAGAAACTTCCTACTCTTGCAGTTAGTTCAGCATGTTGTATAAATGAAAACTACTGCAAGATTTAATTATTATTCTCAACTCTTTTCCCTACTATAGGTCACTAATGGTATGGCAGGAGGCCTATGGAAAAGAAACAGGAAGCAAATATTATTATTTAATGATTATTATCATTATAGTGTAAGAGGCATTGTTTTTTATTTATAAACCTGAATAGTCTAGGACTTGGGAGGGAAGAGAATAAAAAAAACCAGATGTTTTAACATTTTTTTTAATTGATCAGCAATAAATGTTAAAAATTCCCTTACCAAGCAACTCGGGTATGGTCAAGGCCTTCTGCTGCTGAGTTATTCTGTAGCTCAGATCGTCATATTTAATGTCAATAGTCACGAGGTTCTGCCTAATGATAAATACATGCAGTATTACTTGAGAGTGCTGTCCATGCTTACCAACATCCATCAGTATGGACTGCGTTCATGCAGAGTGATGGTGTCTTTTAAAGGAGAATCAGGTGGGAATTATTAAAAAAAAAAAAAAAGTTTAAAAAAAAAAAATGAAAAAGTGTACTAACAGCAATAGTTGTAAGAGGAGGTCGTTGGAGGAATTAAAACATAGCCTGAAGATTAAGAGTTGCTCAGCCTAAATCTATACTGTGGATAAACTCCTATTTCTTAAAGGCTGCAGAGATAAGCTTGAGTGGAAGTGTTAATCATCTGAAGCCACAGCAGAGACAGTGCTTGGAAATACGATCTCCTGGTATTGTTTATGTGCAAATGCCTATATAATCCTGATAATTTCAATGACTGTATTTGTGCAAAAAATCTCTTGCCCTATATTTAGATGCCTAGTTCTATCCTCTGCTAATAGCCTCTCTTACCTAATTATATTCTTGCTGCAAAAGTGGAAGAGTGGGTAAATCTTTGTTGGAGCAGGACATGTGGAATGATTCAATGTGAATAAAGAGCTCATCTTTATGATGCCATGGCTACAGAGTCAGCGTAACTGCTAAATAGAAGATAAACATAACAGTAGTGGAATAAAACAGACACCAAAACCAGTTGCACTTGTAATGTCATGACATTTTAGAACAAATGTAGTGGATGTTATTCAGAAGTGTGAACAGTTACAGACGTGGAGGTTGAAAATGGTGATGAACTTATTCATCTGATGTTCACTGAAAACACTATTGGTTATACGAAGTGACTTCCAGCCCTTTAGTTGATAATCCTAAAATCTAGGTAACATCGAGCAATGAAAATAATCCTTTTTCAATGGCTTTTAAAACCAAGTCCTCCTATGAGTGTCATAGGGTTGCTAGTGGCATTGTACAAGAAGGTAGTAAGCAGTGAACTTTTCCCTTCTGTTTTCAGAAATTAATCAGGGTCTGTTTTATAGCTCCGAATACGTACTTGTTAATACTTGGGCTGAATTCCTATTGGCTAGGGCTTGGTAACAGAAGAATGTTCTGTATTTTTTCTTGCCTAATTAAATGATTGTGGGGCCGTACATCATGTTTACAGGCAATAATATAGTTAACAAAGATAAAATGTTCTCAAAGGATTATTATCTTTTATGTATTATAATGGGTGTCATTTTCCTAATCTTCATATAGTTTCTGTCCAAGTAAAAACGTATGGAAGCATCTGCTGACTGTTGGCTCTACAAGTGACAAGCCTGAAGTCACTGAAGCAATGAAATACTCATAAATATTTCATTAGCCAGATTTTTTGCTGTTGTATATAACTTGAATCTGGATATTATGAGTTTGTGTAACATCAGTATTAATACCTACATAGGTGATGTACCTCTGTGATGTAATTTGGATTATGAAACTATACTAAATGTTCTTTGGCAACTGGATTGTATCTTTCTAGCAAAAAAAAAAAAACCAAAACCCACAACATAGAAATCCTTCTATTGGATATATGATGCTTGTTTTTCAAGGGAATTCAGTATCACTTCATTATATTACAACTGTAAGGCACATATGTCTTATTAAATCATAAGTATACATGATATTTCTTCTGTGAATTTAAATGTATTCAGATTATGCTAGCTCTGCACTACTACTGAGCAACACAGCTACATGCATAATGTAAGATCTAACATAATTTCGTGGATAAAATATGTTGTCAATACCATAGAGAATTATTTTCACACTAAATCTCTTCTTTGGGTATAGTCCCATTTTTTTTTTCCCCCTCTGTGTAGAATTTGCTTCTACACGGATAGAATCACACTGCTTCTCTACTTCAAGAGAATATGGTGCCAAGTATTTTCTAAATATTTTTTTAGTATTTAAATTGTATTAATGCAATTTTACTAACAGTAGAAAAGAATGTTATGCTTCTGACTGTTGTTTTATTCATTTTTTTTTTTTTGCTGTGATAAAACCTTGCTCTTCAGAACTTTACAGCTTTTTTTGTTAATGTGTGGAGAGGAAGGGCAGGAAGTTTATCAGCACTGTTTTGAGTTGTCCACTGACTTCTGTGGGATGGATTGCTTGTGTGGACTGTACGTGGGTTTCATAACCCTACCCTTTCTTTATTCTTAACTATGAAGTTATCTAAAGTTTTAATTTTGTGAGAGATCACTGGAAAAAGTAATGGAGAACATTACTGTTTAAACTGGGGTAACCTGTTTATGGGATCCACGAGTCTTAGTTGTATCTACATATTCATATTTATCTAAAATATATCAATTCTAATGTAATCTATTAGGCAAAACTGATTATTTCACCATATCTTTAATAACACTTAAGAATGTATTTTTAAAAGGTCGCATCACATTGTGCACTCTGTTTGCACACTTAGAAGTAATTGATCATTTCTTCATTAGGCAAGCTGTTAAAAATGATTACCTGATGTACTCTGGACTCTTCTTCAGCTTTGCGGAAATGTATTTAATGGCATTTTCTCCTCCAAAACTTGAATAGGTGACAGTGGTAGGGTAATGTGTTTCTTCACATGGGGCAGGGCAAGTGGAGTTGTGGGTTCCTACTGTACATAATCCTTTTACCTCTATATCATCTGAAAATTCAGGAGAAATATCTTGCACGTTTCTAAAAGAGCACTCAGCATTAAGACTTTTTTAACCTTACAAAATGACTTTTAACTGATTTTTTATTTTTATAAAGACTCGTATTGGTTATCCTTAAGAAACCAGATACTTTTTGGAAGCAACAAATATCTGTAACTAGCACTTAGGAAACTGCAAAAAAAAAAAAAAAGAAAAAAGAAAAAAAAAGATAGGGCAAAATTTCTTTCTGAAGTATAAACTGCAATACACAGTTATTCTTTTTGAGGTGAGTGCTATAGTTCTCTGTTTGCAGTGCCTGTTGTCTTTCCTCTGCCTCTGAACTTGTTTTTGCTTACTGGAAGGAGGCATCTAGGTCTGCTAGGGATGATTTGATGCATTCTTTCCCCCGGAGTAACTAGTTAATTAACACACTCTTTTGATTGTCAGCTTCTTTGAGAAGGGGGAGAGGGGAGAGCTCGCATTGCATAGCTGCATCCAAATCAAAAGAGGATTTCTAAAATGTATGAGAAGTTACTTCTCAGATTATCTGAACAAAACCATTAATGATAATCTGTTGTAATGATTAACAAATTCCATATCTGCTGCGTGCAGCTCATTTGGTCATGGGAATGAGCTACACGTGAAAACATAGTCATTTTATTTATAAAATGATAGTATCTTAAAATTCAAGGATTTTCAGTTTTTTTACCAGTCATCAAACATCTTATTGCATCTGATCTCTATTTTCAGAATATTAAATGAACTGGGATGTGCTCTATTTCAGTATTACTTTCAATAATTTGGGGTATTTTCTGCTATTTGGGATTTGCTTACAAAATATTGATATGAAATTATTACTTACGGATTGCAGGATAAACACAATTGTAAGACTTCATTAAATCACATTCTATTCCATTTCCTTAAAAAGAAACATTCTTTTAGGAGCTTAATTGAACAACCTAGCCCTTAGCTCTGAAAAGATAATGTCATCAAAGACTATGTGCTACTTCACACTTCTCATTATACATCTGAGATAACAATTCACTCTAGCACAATGCAGGTGCTAAACCAAAAATGGTGCATAGTGATAGAGAACATAATACCAGTCCAGGATGCTCCCTGGTGGAGTGAACATCACTGTTGTGTTCCAGCCAGGATTGCTTTTAAGGCTGTGGCTTGGTCTTTAAGTTGGCTAGCTAAGGCAAGGAATTTCTGGTTGTAGTGTTGGAATTAAAAAAAAAAAACAAATTAAAACAATTTCAAAAAGGAAGTGGATGGAATCCAGCTACTCCTAAATACTTCAGACTTCATGGAAGACTACTCAGATAACAATTGGCTGATGATCATGCTAAGTCCACAGTAGACCAAATACTTTGCTTGTAATCTCAGAATTAAAAAAAAAAAAGACAAATATAAGTAATAATCCCAGCTGAAATTATCCTGCAGAGATCACCTCTACCATTCAGTAGTGAGGTGTCTCCTAGCAAGGTAATCTTTGTGTGTGTGTGTGTGTGTGTGTGTGTGTATATATGTGTATATATATATATATACATATAAAATATTTAAATATTATGATAGTCCAAAGAAATACCTGGAAGGATAAAAGGCGAACAGCCGCACCAATCCTGTATATACCAGGCCTTGCATTCCTGCAAACAGCCATTAGTACTGTAAGTATCCTGGTACTGAAGTTTGATATCAGGATTGCACTCTCCCCATGGATATTCTTGAATGATCGACTGTAGGGTATTGATAACAGAGGATAAACATTTGTCCCTTTTAAGATAGATACAGTTTTCCCATATTTTTAAGTGTTAAATGCAGCATGTTTGAGATTTAAAGCAGTAACATGATTTAATTAGAGGCAATTACAGTTTATGCTTTTGGAATTGTAAAGTCATCTCCACTCTCACACAGCAAAACCGGGACCTGTTCAGACAGCCCAGGGCAGTGGGGTGGTCTTCCCAAGTTGCACCAGGAGAGGGTACCAGGATTCCAATAAATAATTAGTATTACTGGAACAGTGCTGATGGGCAGCTACTGCTGTAGCTGCAAAGGCATCATTGCATCAGTAAGACTGCAGGATGCTAACTTGAGTAAAAACAGATGAAGCAGACCATCGATCTCACCAAAAGCATTTTTTTCCTTAATGACTGGAGAAAATTTTATTCTTTAAGCTAACTGTGGCATGAGATGTATTTTAACTTCCAAAGCATCTAATTAATTGCTGTGTCTCAGAAGAGAATTAATGACAGTGAGCACTGATATTGTCACTCAGTGCTCAAGGTGCTTACCTTCAGTTGCTGAATCGTGACCTGTGCATGCATGCCGACTGGTGTTAATAAACCTAACCCATCAAAGCGTGGCATCTCTTTGGGTGGATGGATAACAAACGTGATACCAGCATCAGTGTAACCAAGGGCAGGATCATCGGTGAATTGCTCCTGATGCAAAAAAAAGAGAATTATTTAAAACGGTTTCGGTTTTGCTTATGTTCTGAAGATTTAGCAATATTTAAATAGTGCTATGGTTTTTTGGTCTTATTTCTCTAGTTTTCTTCTAGCAATTTACAGAATAGTTTGGAAACAAACTGACTGTAATTTCCTTTGTTGATTACCATTGTGGGGTTTTCTTCCTGTTACTTTAAATTTCCAGCTTTTTTCTTTCATGCTTTTATTCCATGATCAAAAGCAAGAGGCAAAGATGAACCTTCATTCATAACTTAAAGATTCATTCCTTTTACTTGCTGCTACCCCACATGTCAGCAAGCTTTCCACTGTTCTCTTGAGATCCTGTCACTCCTCTCCCTTATAATTTCCAGAGAGCACACGTGGATGTTTAACTCTTCTATAACTGTAGGTTTTAGTTTTCTTTCCTCATCTCACAGGGTAGTATTCCCTGAGCTTTGATTTTTTTGGTCAATTACAATACTGATAAGGCCAGAAACTATTGATAGTGCAAAGACAAACCCTCAAATGTTTGTATAAAATTAAATTACTTCTGGTGCTTTTCAGCTGTAGGTACATTGTATACATACGTGCTTGCTTGCAGCTTTCAAAGCCATTTAGCTGGTACAGAGTCAACAGTCATTCAGAATTTGTAACCCAGTTTTGGATCTTTAAAATACACTTTCACTCAGGAACAGTCTTGAAAAAGAATTTTATACAAGAAATCCAAATGCCTGATTAAAACAAAACCATCTATTTATCTGTGAGTTTTTATATGATTAAATGTTAAAATCACTAGTATAGCTGTACCTGTTGGACATCAAAAAGTAAATGTAAGCCTCTTCCAGACAAGCTCACACTTCTTGCTGGAAGGTCATTGTAATTAAAAGTAAAGCAGTTTCCATATTCAGTGAAAATGTGTTCAAAGTCCTTCAAAAGAGAAAAATAAGGAAGAATAACAAGGGGAAAAAAACAAAAGAACTTGCATTAGTGAAACAAAATGGGCTAATTGGTTGGATTTTTATTTTTCTTTTTTTTTCTTTTCTTTTTTTTTGTAGATTTTCCCCAAAGGCAATGCTAAATTTTACAACTAGGAAAGATGGAAATACTGAAAAAGCATTTCATCCCTTTCTACAAGAAATGACCTATAGAAATTGAAAGGGTAAATACGCATAATTTGTTAATGCCCATGAGCTAGTCAAAATCATTAAATGAGGTTTTGATTTTGTACCTATTATATGCTGTTGAAATGATACATTCAGTTCAGTTTTTCCAGTGGTTGTTTAGTGGAGACTGTTTCAACTGTATGCGTGATATTGCATATGGGGTGTAAAATGTTTGCATTTTTTCCCCAAACCACTTCATCAAACTGAAAACCCTTGCGAATATGACTGTATTTCATAGCTTCAATTTTAGCTGTTGAGTACTTGAGTGTTTTGAGTCAAGAGAACTCACTAGTGACTAATTTTTAGAAGCTACAGCATATCTAAAGACTGGATTAACCTGAAGGATTGTAGGACTGACTCTTCTGTTCGCGTATTATATTGAAAACGGGAATTTTTTTTGGAAGAATTGATATAAAATAGGAGAATCACATTCTTTTGTTACCTTCTGAAAGTCCCGAAGATAGGCTATATTAACTTAGAATTCTTTTGGGCTCTGCTTGTAGTTACCCTGGCTGTCCATGTTCTTGATCTCAAGAATAAAACTAATTACATCAGTTGAATGCATCTGCAAAACCATGTCATACAAAGAAACTCCCTTCAAACTGATGTCACAGGCTTTTTATAAGGAAGATGGCTGGGTGGAGCTTGGAGGAATGACAGTTTTCAAAGGCCACTGTCTAAGCAGAAGTGGGACTAGGCAGGGACTAATTCAGACTGAAATTCCACGCTACAGCTCAGGAAGTCCAGTAGGCTGTCCTACTGGACTGGGCTCCTCTTCATGATGATTTGCAGCTTGATTTTTTTTTTTTTTCTTTCCACTGAACGACTGTAAAGGAAAGCAGGGGGAGTAGCTGGCAAAGCCAGATACTTGAAGTCAACTGGTAACAACACATCCCCTCTCCCTCCATTCTTCTGTTCTAGTAGAAGCAAGAGTATTTACCTCTGGATGACATGTCTTTCCAAAAAATTCACATTCTAGCAGTGTGCTGCCATTCAGATAAAATCCGTTTTCCCTTGTAAACTCTTTAATGCTGAAGTTTTGGTTTCCAAGAAGAAAGCTACTTAGCTCTTGGAAATATTTGTCTTCCGTAGAAAATTTTTGGACAATTCCAGACACAATGTTCCAAAGGAAAAAAATGATTTGAAGGTTACTCACTGCATGAGCTTGAAACCTGTCAATGGGAAGGAGAAAGAATTACTTGGAACTCTGCAAAACTATTGGACCAATTTCAGTGCTCTTTTTGCCAACTGTGTGACGTTGCTTGTTTTCAAACTATACCTCATTCTTGTCCACCACGCTTGCACTTTGATCTCTAGAACACGGATAAACAATGTAGTCTTAATTTCTAGGAAACACTTATTTTCAAACAGGAGAACAGAAAAGGGACACCTTCCCAGGACTACTGTACAAACACCTCTGTTCTGTGGAGCTACTAAAAAACAAGCAAACAAACAAAACAGATTGGCCATCTACATAATCCAACAGCCAGAACTATAGAGCCGATTAAAAGCTGGACAATTGTATTTCCATGAGGAACCATGGGAGGACCAATTCCTTTCAAAAAAAGAGCTGTGTTCCTTCATTCATAAAATTGATTTCTATGTGCATCTCGTGTACCTGTGTTACTGTGACACTAAGACTACCTACCCGTGAGCTCTGTCCTTGGTGCTATAGTAGCAGGAACCAAAGGTGATCCTTTCTCCTAGAATCCTTTTGAAATCTCAAAACTATCAGATGTTGGATGTACTAAAAAGACAAAGGAAGATTTGTGCCTCTTTGTTCTGCCAGCAAGAAAAACAATAACTGAAAACAGGAGCGAAAAATAAGCACAACAGGAACAGCAGATGGATGTGGCAGCAAATTGTCACTTAGGCAGACAACTGGTAGCCAACTGTTTTATTGCTGCCACTATAGTTAGAATGAATGACAGATTTTAATAATGCATGCTCAACTCAAGGAACTTCTACTTGCAGTGTATATTCTACAGCATAACCCAGAAGGACTTTATATAGGGCAATGGGAATGAAAAATAGTGAGGCAGAAAGGCACCAGATAATTTGGACTTGGACCTTCTGGTTGATTCTGGCAACAAAGGGTAGAATATCTCAGAACTTATCATTCTTGAGAAAACAATTATTTTTCTAAATTGCTTGCATATTAGGTATAAAAATCAGATTGTAGATTTATTGCTTTCTTTTTTTAAAAGCAGTTACATCTGAATTGTGGCCACTACTTTCAACTGTAGTGAAGTTCCTGCTTAGGTATACAGCTTTCAAACATGCCAAATGCTTTCCTCTTACAGATTCCACTGACATCAGTTGGAACTACAAAGGGTGAGCACTAATGAGAAAAAATAACTGCTTTGTCTAAAGTTTCTGCATTTGTATGATGTTTGTATTTAAACTTATCTGAAAATGTTGTCTTTTATTTTTACCTTCTATGACTGATTACTGTCCCTTAGTTACGCTATAGAAGGAGCACTCATGCAATCATTGGCTATGATTTTACATGGAAGAATGTTTATACTTCCAGGTTTTGAATATTAAAAATCTGTGATGTAATTCATGATTTGAAGATGGAGGAAGATTAAAAATCTGCCTTCCCTAATTCTCACATTTTCTTCTTTAGCGGAATAGTGGTGTGGAACATAGATCCCTCAGATTTGTGTTTTGCAGCCTTCATGAAAAGAATTGTGGAGCCCAGCTGCTTTATATTAGCCAGATAGAGAGATGTAGCCTCTCAAGAGCAAGCAACAAGCGTAACTTTTACCTGTTCATGTTGCAAAAAGTCACAGCAGGGAATTTGACATTTTCCACATGCTGAATTATCACTGTAGTGGTGGTTGGCCAGCTGAAGTAGTAGTTAAAGCGACTGCAGATTTGCCAAATGACGATGCCAAGACAGCCTGTGACTACCAGCAGCCACAGCACTCTGCGTGTGCCGCTCTGCGTTTGAACAATTTTATGCACTCCATGGAATGATGTGGATGAGACAAACTCCTGACGATACTTCCTTCTGTCTTCCAAGCGTGGCAGAAGTTTCTTTGTTAAGTACAGTCGTATCTGATCCAATTTTCCTAAGCGTTGACCAAGTGAAAACACACATTTTAAAATTAGCATTTAAATGGCTCTTAGGAAAGGGAACTATGTAATTAAGATGCTGGAAAGCATCTAGAAAGAGTCATAAACTCTTTGATTAGTGGGCTTCCTTCTAAGAGTAGACTAGAGTTCTAGAAGATGTGTGCTAATTAGCTCAGTTCTATAATCTCTGCCTGAGAACAGACTATATTGTGCAGTATTTTATGCCACATGATTGTTAAGCATATCAATATAAATGAGTAGTTCCATTTCCATGGAAAAGATTGGTTTTTTGACATAGCACAGGATGCTGTAAAAAGCTAAACAACTGATTATTAAAGTCCTGGTCCTTCCTGCTTGCTCTAAAAGATAAAAAGGGAATTATGCATTTTTCAGACTTTCACCCTTAAATTACTGGAAGTTTCTATGTAAAACTTGGAGGGTTACAGATTCAAAAGGAAGTCTACTCTCCTACCCTTACAACTGTATTAGTAGATTTAAGAGTGTGGCACATTTTTCTTGCATGAAACATAAGCTTTATTAAACTGATTTACTAGAAGTTGTTACAGTTGGGAAGAGAAACAAAAGGATGTGTGAGTTTTCTGCCAAAGCTGTCTTGACAACATCAACTCTCTGGGATGTTGCTTTGGCCTGTGGGCAGACTGCGCCAATTAAATTCCAGTTGGTTCTGGATTTCAGAATGTTTCTGAAAGGAAACAGCTTTTTATGGTTTTTAATCATTCATATAAGAATTTTAATTCAATGATATTATTATTTACTCCAACTCTTATGACTATTTCTGTTGGAAAACTGCTCAAAAGTTTCTCTCCTAGTTCTAGTGACTACTGGATCCTCTTGCAAAGCTGTTTAGGCATGGCTGCTTTTGTACTTCACCTTGTAACAAAGGGGAAATGATTACAAACTGTTTTCTCTGCAGACCATAATACTGACCCAAGTTGTATAGGTAGAACAAATTTAATATTCTCTTGTTGCAAGATATAGATGTTGGCCACCGATTTCAGGATCTGAAAACACTTTTTTTTTTTTCCTTTAAGCATTCATCTTTGGTCTCAGTCTGTTTCTCTTAAAAAAGAAGCAGTGACTTAAATATATTTAAAATGATTGTACAATGTCATTAAATGATGATGATACTAGATAGACAAAAAGACCTTGGGCAAATGTTAGGTCTTAGCTCTCTCAATAACTTATTGTTTGATATGCATATCTTTTGGTAATGATATAAAGTACTTTTAATGTTGACTTTGCAATTAAAAAAATATAATTATGTGGATTTTAAAAAAATATATTAACAGAGAATCCAAAGGTTAAAGGATGGATAAGCAAGGAGGTAAGTAAACCAGAGGGATCCAGGTACAAGAGCAAACAGCATGTTTCAGTGTAGGCAAATGTGGAACATGCATGTCATAAGGCTGACAAACCTACGTTCAGGATGAGTTGCAGATAGTTTGCCTCAGGAAATGCTGTTTGCTGAAGAAGCTGTGAGAGCCATAATGGTTGGTCAGAGAAACCTGGTTTCTCAGTCCAATGTTTTTAAAGAAGAAATAAGTTATCTACATATGTAACCAGGGATATTAGGCCAGGGATGTACTGCTTTGAGTTGGTCTAAATACTTCAGAAATTCACATTATCTCTAATGCTAGCTGAATTTAAATAAGTTTTTTTTAACCTTGATAAGTTGACAATTCATCACAATCCATAATTACTTGAATAGGGAACTAATAGGTAATAGTACGGGGCTCTTTTGATCTAGTGTGGGTGGGAAGATGTAAAAGAACCCAGTGAAAAGAACAGGAAGATAAGCTTTTTCACAGAAGAAAAAATACAGCATCTTGAAAAAGCAGCTTGTTTTCATCTAGAGCTGTTGTTATGGAAGGAGTTATTTCAAGAAGTTTACCTGTGGCTTTTGTCTGTGCAAAGGTTACTTAGTCTGGATAGATTCAGGGTTTTCTTTCATCCTTAATCTAAAAGTCATTAAATTATGACATCATTCAGAAAAGTCATTGCCTAGTTGAAGCTGTGTTACTTTTATTCTACATGCATACAGGACCAATAGCTAGAGAGTATTCCTCATGTCCTAAGAGAAACATTTTTTTTTTCTGCAACCTTTGTTTCATCTCTCCCTTCTTTATGTCTTGAAGATGTATATGACTTCTATTTTGGATAAAGTTGCAAGAGAGGAGAGACAATGTTTCTCGTTTCATCAATCCTGACAAAAACACCCAAACGTAACTAAAACTTTTGGTGAGCCACTCTAATACATCTAATGACTTACCTTTAGCATCCAATTGAGTGAATCTCCCCAACTGGTCCATGAGGCTGTGCTTATTTCAGTAAGGAGGGAAAGGATACTGTAAGCTGCCTTATCACTGTGATCATTGCTAGCTAATGGCTTTTATAGAAAACTAAATGGGAGGTGATACTTGATGACACAATGCTGGGCAATTTACCTGCCAGGGTTGCTATGTTTTTCCTTTAGATAACGTGGTCTGCAAAGTAAAGAGAAGATTAGTTTTGAGAAGATTATTTTTATGGCAGGATCAGATGTTCAAGTACCTATTACACCAATAATAGTAGAAGTGCAGGCTTCTGTCTTGTTGCATCGCCTTGTAAGTTAATTTTTCATAATTTCTTTTTATTTTGGAAAGACATCTTCAGAAAAAGCTGTGCTGTTCCAAGTTGAATACATTCTCTTTAAGTAGATAAGGAGCCCTTTCCCTGGAGGGCAGTGGATGTCTGCCTCTAAGTTCCTACCAGCAGCAGAATGTAGCTCACCCTCACTTTGAATAGTTGTCCTTATAACCAGGTGCAGATTTCATGTTTCTGTGGGCTTCAGCAAGAAATGGGCTGCACTTCTTGAGAACTAACCCTGAGGGTGAGGAAGAAGATGCATGCAGTTGGTCATTCCATTAACTCCTTATCAAAGAGAACAGAAACCACTTTCATGGCGAATGAATGGTGTATTCTTGTTTGAAAACAATTTCTAGTGAACAACTGGGCATCTAATGAAAGGCACCGGAAAATAATAGGAAGTTCAAATATGAGATGTGCTTTGTTAGTCTTTTAGGAAGATTTAAAAACTATCACATTCACTTTCTGATCTGCAGGGGATGGAGACCTTGGGGTTATTTCTTTCCTCTCATAAAGGTCCAATTCAGTGCCTGCAGCACACTTGGGTTCCTAGATGTGCTATTTGACTCCTCAGTGCCTCACTGGCGTTCACAGTTTGCTGGCTGTTTTCTGGCTGTGTTGCTTAAGTGATGAGCTGCAAGTTAGATCACTGAGCTCCATTTACTCATTCCAGTGTGAAGAGCATATTTCTGTACTCAGCTTCTTGGAAAGATGGCCTCTTCCTTTTGTTACTTTTGCCTCATGAGTGAGGCTTTCTACCACGGTAAGCTTTGAGCCGTACTTGCACTCACTCAGGCAGTAAAGTACTTAACAGTAAACTGTTTTTCAACATCTATATGTAACTCAGCCGTACCTAATGCACTGCTGAGCAGTTATTTGCTGATCTGCTGATTCCTATTAACACAAAGCACTCTAATTCGCAGTACTCAAACAACGCATTTACGTCACTTAAAACTTGCTTGAGTTCTTAAAGTTATATTGGTCTGTTAATACTGTTGTGCATAGAGTTAAAGAAGTACAAACCGCAAGTCGCTCTGTACACAGCAAATATTGATTCATCTTTCTTAAAAAGTGAGTATCTTACCAAGAGTCTGTGTTTATGAACATGTCATATATTCTCTGTTTTACAAAAGATATCAGTTTCAAATTTTCTTTCTTTCTTTTATGGTTGTTCTATGTTAATTCTTAAGCAAATGCTAGGGAGTGAAAACCAATCATCTTGTATTTGTTCATCGTTCCCAAATGGCTTACAGTTATAAATTGGTCACAGGGAGCTTATTTTTTTCCATTCACTCCTTGTCATACGTCTCTAGTTATCTAAATCACACAGTCTTTAGTTCTTAGTGCAGTAAAGGTTAGAAAAACCAACTGATGACAGAGGTGGTCACAAATTTTGTATTCATACATATTGTAATTTCTTTCTCCGATGTGTTTTGAAGTCAGTCCTCAGTACTTTTGAATTCTTTTATTGTACTGCCAACTTTAAAAGGATGCTGCAACCAATGTGACTACATAGCAATTTGCTGAAAGAAAGAGATGAGATGTTCAGATAAGTTATATTTCTATAGCCTACTTGCAGAATGTGTTGTAAGAAAACTTAGGGGCCGATGAAGGGAAATGCATACCTATATATATATATACACAAGCATACATATTTAGCTTTCACTGGACGTTTTTCCATAAAATGTCAAAATATTTCCTACTGCCATCTGTTTCATTGTGTGAAACTCTTTGCTTAAAATATTCTTTTTTTCCTCTTTTTAATAGAAGCTGATCAACTATTTACCAATATAGAGGGCTGGAAATACTCATACTGAGTCTATGCATAAAATAGTTGTAAAAACGAAACACTGAGAAGAAAAAAGAAACGACCACCATCTGGACTGTTATAATGTGTGGTCACTGCTGCTTTATGGCAAATGATGGGATACGTGCAAAACGGTAACTAACTGTAAATGCAGGCATCTGTCTCATTCCTTCTTTCAAAGCAGGTGTGCCATTGGACTCAGCAATGAGGGGATAGGCTTCCAAAAAAGGAACTCAGAATTCAAGGACTTCTTGGGCCTGTCTCCTTCCACTGACACAGAATCAGCGGTGTCTGAAGAAATTTTCTTGTCTCATCAGTATTTTCTAATGCTCTTCACACAATAGAGATTTCTCTACTTATTTATCCGTTTTTATATTTATCTTGACTTGCTGTTATTTAAACTGATTACTCCTTTTCCTGACCCTCTGAATATGGAAAACTGATTATTAGTCTTCTCTTTGAAAGAAAAGTATTTATCACTTTCCTCACAATCTTACTAGGCCTATACAGGTCAAGCAAAGTTCATTCCATTTTTCTTAAAGGACTGTATCTTCTATGTCAAACACTTGTTTGTTTTTTTTCTTGCCATTTTCTTCTGAGCTTTTTCCAAGTAGTCTTTATCTATCTTGAAGAGTGGTGTCTGGGACACAGTACCTCAGACATCCTTTCTGAGGCTGGATGGAAAAGAAGATTCACATGCCATATAGAAAGCTGCTATGTGAAGTTGCCCATATGAATTTCCACAGTTCTGCTTTTTGCTGTTTAATGTATTTTTGTACAAGTGAAACATCCAGCTCATTCTAAAATAAAATATAAAAATCTGATTTGGTTATCATTGCTAAAGTTCAAAGGTAGTACTCTTTGCTTCACTGAAACTGCACACTATTTCAGTGCATTAAGATCATTTTGAATTCTAGCCCCCATCTGCCAGCATGCTATTATACCTTCCAGGTAATTCTCATTTGTCAGTTGGAGAAGTGTATAGTCTATTCCATCATCCAGGCCATTAATGATAATACTGAATAGCATCAGATTAGCAAATTGCTATTGGAGTTTGTCCTGAAGCAGCCCTTTGCTCTTGCTAGGCAGCTCAGCTGCAAACAGCAGCACGGGCTGAGCCACGTGGAGGCATGGTGATAGTTTCAGGTTCTGACTTCACTGCACCTGATTAGTAGCCAAGTTTCATGTGTTAGGAGGGAAAAGTAACAGCTTCCCTGTACTGAAGGATAGAACCTTGCAGTGTGTGGCTGTGAGGTGTTAAAAGAGGGTCAATCAGTCTTGGGGAAGCTCCACAGCAACCAACGTGTTCTTACACATATGCACAACTTGTTTTTCGTAAGTGTATAGTTTTGGTTAATACTGACGTGTTTCAGGGATGAAAGGAGGAAGATTTGGAAGTAGCAGTGAGAGCACACACCTCCATAATTTGGAAATCAATGATCAGTCAGAAGGTGAGGAAAACAAATAGTTCCTCTGGAACAATTCCAAGAACTGGCACTTGAGGCAACATCTGAGTACAACCAGCAGACAACAACCAAATCATCATAAGTGCTGTATGTAAAGAAAATCCAGGTGTAGGAAGTGCAGTGGTAATCTGAGTGCAGTCTGCTTTTGATCACAGCTTGGAGCAGGAGCGTTTATGTCAATGCTTCTGACTGTAGTAAGGGTCAGAAACTATGTGATGTGGAAGAAATCCTGCTGCATTCTGCAGAGCCACACATGATAGACAGCAGGGGACTGGGGGGTTGTGTTGGGATGCACGAGATGTAATTGGGAGTTAAGAGTATGTTGAGAAGTGACAACGTGGTTCTCTGTGTTTAAGAAGTAGAACAAATACAGTATTAAAAAAATAAATCTTTGCAGCACTATCTCTTTGCTTTGTTTGTAGTTTGCAAGACCTTGAGCTCTGTTCCTCCCCCAAATACAAATGCCTGATTGGATTAATAATATTGCATCAACTTCAGGCCAGTTTGTTCAAGCCTCAAGTCACTAGATTTTCTTTTTTCTTGATACAAGCTCTTAATTTCAAATGTTTTTTATATATGAATGCCAGTTTTGGAAATTGCAAAATACTTATTTGAGAGGAGGATATTTTTTGGTGCTGTATCACTTATCTCCTCCTAACCTTCCCCTTTTTTGTCTTTATTCAAGTTTCAGTTGTAATGTTTTTATTATTGTTTTGACTAGGGAAGTTATTTTTGTTCAGTTCTTATATAGCAAGTAGCACACTAAGGTTCTTTCTGGCTTAGTCTACTAGGTGCTTCAGCTGTGCAATAGGCATTGAGAAGAAAATCAAAAAGAAAAATCAAAAAGAAAAATCAGGGATACACAAAAGCAGTGCTTTGGATTGAGCTTATGGTAAATAAATAAAATGAACTGTCAGATGCAGCTCAACCAGTGTAACTACCAACTTATTTATAAAGCAACAACAAAACAATAAAAACTTCACATTTTGTTAAGCCTTTTTGGAAGTCATTTCAGTTCCATACATTATTTAATGTATAGGTGTAAAGTTAAACTGGTGTTAAAACTCTTAGAACTCTTTCCAGTGAACAGGATAACAGAAAGAAAACAGATAACAAAACAGATAGAAAACAGATAGAAAAAAATCAGGAAATTCAGTTGCACCTTCTCAGCCAAAACCTACCAGTAGTTGCCATACTGCTTGTTCTGCATTTCATTATTATATTAATAAGTTTGTTGTCTGAGAGATCAGTTCTTTCACCAATGAAACTAGCAATGTGTACATCTGTACACTGACGTTTTACCTTTTAAATGCTCAATTTCAAAACACACACAGCTTAATTTGAGCAATTGCAGAAAAGAGGGACTGGGACCTTCTTGCAAGCTCATAAGCTATGGCTTGGTACTGAATGGTATTTAGAAATACTCAGTTACTTGGCAGGAAGTTTGAAATCAGCACAGGGAATTTCTCTTTCACATGGTGTGCACTTGAGTTATGGAATTCATTGCAGCAGGCTGTGGATTCACAGTGTAAAGATTATTATATGCAAGGACACGGGTATCACAGGAAGTCCTACACTATCACTATTGGAAAATTAGATGGGGAAACTATCTCACTGTAAGCTTGCTTTCTGTTTGTTTGTTTGATTGATTCTTCTAATAGGCTCCTCCCAAGACACCTGCTTTCTAGTAGAAACTTTTATGCTTACCCAACCCACTGCAGATACTATTACATAGATAAAAACGATCTGTGCTGAATAACTCCTAGTGTTTCTGGGAAGTGTAGTGTGTATCTTGAGATTTGTTTTAGGTGAACAAGTCACTTCTAAATACAGAGAAGACTTTTGTTGGATTTATGACATTACACAGACATTGTTACTTCTCTCTCCTCATCAGTTCACATCAGAACAAGTGGACTCTTTACTACAGCTGTATCTACAAAATACAGGACACTTCTGAACACCAAACCTCCCATTGGCCTAGCTAAAAGGAGGCTCCTTTTTTGCTCTTACAATTCACTTCTTTCAGTTTAAGTAGGTTCAGTTTGTCTCCCCTCTGTGACTCCATTGCAGCTGTGATGAACAAAGCTATTCCACGTCCACAGCTGGGAAATCAGAAAAAAAAGGGGATGGGAGTGGATTAAGGAAGGGGTTTAACAGTTGTCATGCTTGGTCATGAAGATCATGACAGCTTAAAGGCCACAAAGTGCAGTTCCTGGAACATGTGCCTTTTTGTTTTTTTTTTTCCTACTGTGTTTAACTGTTTGTCTTGTATTCAGCCCAATCAAAAAACAGAACTTTCTCTGCACTGAAGGTTAGAGTCCTTTGATACATTTCAGAATGAACAGAAGTCTTTGTCTGACTTTCGTGCTGTAAAAATAAATAAGCAAGGAAACAGAGAAAAAAGAGAGAAACTCTCAAGGGCATGCACACATGGTTGACTTTCATAGCCTTGCTCAGTCATCCACAGCATGAACAGCAAGCTGTGTGTGTAATTACATCTGCTTCTACCTCGTTCTGCATGTTCAGCATGAAAAAGGGTAATTATGGTGCATTTTGAGAAGAAGGTAATACCATTTAGTTAAAATCAAGGTTACATTTTGCTTTCAGATATATATGGAGGAGCTTTTTCATTAAGATTCCTTTATGATTGATTATGCTAGTATAAAGAGATGGCGAAGGAGCAGTAAAATCTCAGTGGGGAAAGGTGACTAGAACCACTCAAAGAAGAATTAGATCCCAGATTTGAGCAGCATGGCAGAAGCATGAATAGGCATTTATTTCTCCATCAATTACAGTAGTGTCTACAGCTAAGACAGACATAAAGGCTCTGAGTTGAGCCAGACCTTATGGCTCTTTCAGTCTGTGCTATTGTCCATACTGCCAACAGACAATTTCATAATCACGTTGTACAAGTTAGCTTTTCTTTTATTTGCTCTATTTATCAGTACCAAGTTCATGATGTACTTGTGATGGCTTACTAAATCACGTTCAGGTAGCCAGTGAGGTGAATGAGTGATGGAATCAATCAGTTTTGATGTCTGTAAGCAGAGAATTTGAACGTGTTGGAATTTGAACGTACTGTAACTAACTTCCTAAATTCTTGCAATTTGGCTGATTTATTTGGTTGACTGCAGATTGTTTGTTGCTGAATCAAAACAGAAATTTCTGTATCTCTTGATTCAGACAGTATTCTCAGCTAGATTTTGGGAGTTTAGTAACCCTGAACCAACCGAGGGCAGTATTACTCCCCAAACTTGCAGTTAATGTTTTGTTAAGCACAGAGCTTAAAAGGGCTCTTAGACTTCAAAGTCTTTCCTATAGGGCAGGCAGTATAACTGTTGGAAGTCAGAGAACTGAACTGAAAATGCATTATTCTTTGGGCCCCACGAAAGATATTAACTGACAAGGAAACACATTAGCTTCTCTGATGTGGATGAGAGCTCATATTTTTCAGCTGTTCTTGTTCCTTTTTCTGTATTCACAGTCCTTCTTTGTGACATTAGGAAAGGTAACAGGAAGTTTGATTTCACAGTGGAGGTTCAGGATGCCTGTTTCAACTGGAAATGACAAACCAAGCCTTTGCTGCCCATGCTTTTGAGATCTGTAGCTGGGGCAGGTTACGTTATTGTCACAGGGTGATAGAATGTCTTGGGTTGGAAGAGACTCACAAGGGTCATGGAGTCCAACTTCTGCCTCCACACAAGGCCCAAAATTCAAACCCTGCGTCTGAGTGTTGTCCAAATGCTTCTTGAACTCCAGCAGCTTGGGGCCATGCCCACTGCCCTCTGGTGCAGAACTATTCCTCACCCTGACCCCCTCTCCCCTGACACAACTCAGGCCCTGTTGCTGTCACACAGAGCAGAGCTCAGAGCTGCGCCTGTGAGGAGCTGCAGCCGCCATCGGGCCTCCCCTCGGCTCCTCTGCTCTGGGCTGAACCAACTGAGGGACTGCAGCCGCTCCTCACATACCTTGCCCTCTAGACCCTTCCCCATCTTCATAGCCCAACTTTAGATGTTCTCTAATAGCCTCACGTCGTTCTTACATTGTGGTGCTCAAACCGGCACGTAGGTCTTGAGATGAGGCTGCACCAGGGCAGAGCACAGTGGGGCAATTTCTTCATAATAGAGCAGTTTCAGTAGAAGCAGCATGTTTTTCAAGCACTGATGTATATGCTAGTGTGCAGTCTTCGCCTTTATTTCCACTTGCTGGCATCCAGAGTATAGAAATGAATGATAAGGATTATTTTGCCCCATCAGCTTTTATACTGTGATGGAAGAACACCTTTATCTTGCTTATGAGTTGCCTCAGTGGAGTCGTACCTGTGGCTCAGCTGTGTGAGAACTCAGTTTTAAGCTAACATTTGTTTAGCATGACATACAGCATCTGACTTAGCAGGGTATATATCTCACGACCCACATATTTTTTTGTCATCCATCTACTCTTACATGACTGGAACAGTTGAATCCAGCACACAGATACCACTGCACGATGTATGAGAGCAAATGTCCTGGGTTCACAGGGGCCCTGTAACTTTGTTTACAGAAAAACTGAGCTTTAACTTCTTTCAGAACAGGCTGGCAGGTACAAAAGAAGCGCACACTAGTAACACGTTACTTCATAGTCTGTTAGGCTGATGATTAGACAGAATTGAGTAACATTTGTCAACAAATGAGAGTGAAACTTCTGCAGGAGGAAATAAAATCAAGAAATTGTAATGAATTAAACCTCTGGAATAGTAACATACATATATTTTTCTTTTCCTTGTTTTACTTAATCCGTGTGCCCACTTTGAATATAAATGCATTGCTTGAAAGCTTTTACAAACAGTTCAGTTTTCCATGGAAGTATCAGTTTTCTTTCTTTTCCTTCCTCTCCCTTTCCTTTTTCATGTTTCATTTTTTTTAAAGTTTGAAGTATACTGATGCTTTGATATGAGGGGTTGCAGGTTAAAAATCTACCTAACCAACCTCTGAATTAAATATTAAATATTGTCTTTATTCACACGCAGACTTCTCATTGACTTGTCCCTTACACCAGCCTGGGTCTCCATCAGGGAAAGCCACACAGCAAAGCGCACAAAAATTGTCATATGGGAAAAAGCAAGTATCCCAGCCACTCTTTTTTTGCTGATTGAAACAAAACATTAGAGAGCCAAAACCGCATGAACTTATTGACCTTTGTGCCATGACAGTTTCTGTAACTATTGAATAGCAGGGATGGGCTGAGAGCTAAGAGGATTTGGGGGGGTTGGTCTACAGAGGGAGATAAGGTTACATATAAGGCAGCTGCAGCAGATTTGGGTTAACTGAATTGGCTTTTTTTTTTTCCCTAGAGCGCAGCTCAGTGAGTTTGGACCCTGGAACCATGAGTGGGTGCCCTTTCACGGGGAACAAATACTCGTGAGTTACTCCTATCTTTATTTTGTTTTAAAAGATATAAAGTTAATGTAAATTTTGGAGAAGAATTAATGATTATTTGTAAATAGACTGTTATAGCTATTGCTAAGGGAGGGGAGTATGAGGACCCTTCAGGGAAGGGCTGTGTGATGAACTAGATTTAATGCTACCAGCTATTACTGCTGTGACAAGGTGTACGTCAGGTGCATTCTTTCTCCTAAGATTGCTTTAGTAGTTCATTTTTTTCACTGTTTGAATTTTAGGTGCATCTGTTAATAAAATGACAAATATAGCAATAGTTGTTTAATTAAATAGCTTCCGTATTTTCTTGCTTTTCTTCTCAGATATAAATTTGGCAACCTATCTTTGAAAGATGAGAAAGCTGATGAATCGCAAGAGGGAATAAATAAAGCCAGCAAAGGTGGACTTATCTATGGAGATTACCTGCAAGTAAGTGTAATGACTTGAATTTTACTGTCTTGGATGATTAGAAGACCTGAGCCAGGACACAAGATTGGCACTTCTCCCGGTCATGCACTGGTGGTAGTTAATTGTACTGGCAAATGTAAACTGTGAAGTGATGCAGCACAATATTTTATTTGATCTGATGGTTAGCAGTTTTTCTGTACATCAGAAGGCCATGTGCAACTTCCCCAAGTTACTGCATGAAACTCCTTAATATTTGGTTGGAAAATTACATTCTAGTAATGTAGGGTATGAAAGGAAAACAAACAAACAAAGAACAACAACCACCCAAAACACAGCTAGAAGTAATCAAGAAATATGTAAAAATAAAATGTCAGAAGTAATAAGACAACTTAGACGTTTCCTTTTATTTTCATGACAGCAAGAACTGAAGTGAGTGGAATTACTCCGTGCTTGAGAACAAGAGATTAATTTGTTGACATATAATACAGAATCTTGCAATGATTTCTTTTAAAGCAGCTGTGAGATAATGAATTTGACTCAATCAAAAATTACTAATGCCAGAACTGAAATAACTAGTTCAGCCTCAAATCATAGCTCTTGCATAGTTATGTATTATACAGTTACAGAATTTTCTATCAGAACTCTCTTGCACCGAATATGTCAGTATTGATATCAGATCTGGAGAATACACTGTGTATTTTGTTTTCTCTTTTTTTCTATATGTATTCAAAAATCTTAAAATGATTTTCCAAACTTTTTCACTTGACATTCCTGAATGTTAATTTCAGATGTTTTTTTTTTCTAATTACAAAGAAACTATTTATTTTAACTTCTCCTATGAACTGGAATATTTTAATATATTTTTTTTTCTCCTTAAATATAAGCTCTACATAGAGTGTCTAATAGCAGAACTGGGAACTTTACAAATAGTCTTTTATTATTATTTTTAAGTTGAACAAAATACTGAATGCCCAAGAGCTACAGAGCGAAAAGAAAGGAAACAAAATCCACGATGAGCATCTTTTTATTGTGACGCATCAAGGTAAGTAGCTGAGAGGACTAGAGCAATGGTGGTTTGGCATTCTTGCTGCAGGAAGTTACTTAACATTGTCAAGTGCTATGTGTAATTTGTTTTCATTTTTCACCTGGTTGCTGCAATTACTCTCTCTTTTTATGTGTTTATATTTGCATATATCCCTGAATGTTTTTTAAGGCTGTAATAAACGCTATGCCTATGAAGTCATAACTATAAAATTCAGATTTGGAAAATCAGCTTCTCTTTCTAGAGAAGTTAAGGTGGAAAAATTATTCCGGCTTGAGTAATAGGGTGCTAAGCAGTTTATTGTAGGCAAGCTTTATATATTTTGGTTTGTGGCTTCTCTGAAACTTCAATCCTGCTTTAACCATTGAGAGGCATTAGAAGTCAGTACAATAGTTAGATGTTCCCTAACTGCCTGTATCCACATGGTCTGCAGGCACTAATTGGATGACACTTTCCTGTTGTTGATAGGAAACCTGTAGATGTCATTAAAGTTGTAAGCAGCTCTGGGGTTATAATGAAATGCCATAGTCCTGTTGCTGAAGTGTTGGACCTGAATTTTTCTCTTTCCCCTTTTGTAATCTACATTCTGCACATCTATTATCTGATGTGGAAAGTATGCTCTATAAAGTTCTATTTATGCTCTTGATACTAGATTATTTCATATAATACTTTCGGTAATGGATAACACAATAGAACAGGCAATACTTATTTATATCAGCACTTTTTTATACGCCAACATTGTAAACATAGTCTATTCACTTCAAATCAAAAAATAAGAATTCTTCCTCATCATTATGAAGAAAAAAGAAAAAAAAAACCTACAAAATAATGCTGAAGTTATTGCTAACAATGGCTTTATTGTTTTAGCTTATGAACTTTGGTTTAAGCAGATTCTGTGGGAGTTGGACTCTGTTCGGGTGATCTTTCAGAATGGACATGTAAGTCAAGTAAATATTCATTCTGGTAAAATTCGGACTCTTCTTTCTCTTGCTTCCCAGCCTGATGTATGCGAAATACATATGGTTGGTGCTTTTTTTTTTTTTTTTTTGGAACAGCAACCAAAAGAAAAAATATTGGCTGTATGGCTCTTATATCCTCATAGTATGCACAGATACAGAATCCTTTTTCCTCACCTTTTGCATATATGCCTCTCCAAGACCAGTCTCACTGGCCAAAATACTCTCATACTTTCCTACTAGTACTGGGAAATTGCAGAAGATAATTTGGGTGTGCAGATAAGTCATGCTCAGAAGCAAAACTGAAAATGGGCTAACAGGTCTATTTACACTGAAATGTCAGTGTCTGCCTTTGTTTGAATTTCTGAACTCTACATACAATTTCCTTTCATCTAATATCTGCTGCACGAAAGCAAAACGATTTGTAGTAGCAGTGTATCGTGAAATCCAATGGGAGAGCAATAATCAAAATCATAATGTATAATTGCATGAGAATTTTGTAAAATGAAAAATATAACAGAAACATTTTAAACATCTTTAAACATTTATCCAACACTAAACATATGTCATAACTATTGATAACAAAGGAACCCTCCTAACCTAATATGCTCACAGAAAATGCTGACTGCATGTAATACCTCGAATAACAACCTGAGTTTGTATATGTGAAGAAAAACTTGAAGTAGATCTGACTTCCTTTCAGAAAGGAGGAGTCTCTTTTTCTTATAATGATCAATGAAAATGTTCTTTGTTGCCCTCTACAGTCATAATATTCTTGGCTTTCTTAAAATGGTATCAAAATGTATTTGACCATAATCAGTTCTTAATAGAATTTGTTTCATTTTGTGACAAATGAAAGCTATCTTACAATCAGAATTTGAAATGTCAATGTTAAGGTTAATAGCAAAGCAAGACAATTAAGGAAACAGTTTTCATATTTCATTTTTATAGTTTGATATTTTCTGGTTGTTTGCCCTGGTCTGGGAAATAAACTTAATGGGATTGAGTTAATAGGAATCAGTGAGAGAAAAATGGATTTAAATAATTGAATATTATACTTTCAGTTAAAATCAGAGCTCTAATCAAATTGAGATTGTTCTGCTATTAAGAATCTCAGGTGGAAAGTGACTTGAGAACAATCATGTTGCACAAGAATGAAAAGACATGAAGTAAATAGACAGTGAAAAGAGAACACCGCTTTCTTCCAGTCATTGTATTTATTTCTTACTAAGGTAAGAGATGAGAGGAACATGCTGAAGGTTATTACTCGAATGAACAGAATATCAATGATTCTGAAATTACTTGTGGAACAGTTCTCAGTTTTGGAAACCATGACTGCATTGGACTTCTTTGATTTCAGGTAAATACTTACCATTCCTCCATAGTAATGCATAGGGTAGTAATCCTTTGAGCTGGTTGTGAATTCAAGCAAGGACTTGCATGTACCCTGGCAGCTTGTAGTACCCGATTTGCTCAAAAGGGTGAGAACAAAATCATAGAATACTTCGTGTTGAAAGGGATCATTAAGATCACCTAGTTTCAGCCCTCCTGCTATACGCAGGGACACCTAGAGCAGGTTGCTCACAGCCTCATCCAACCTGGCCTTGAATACTTCCAGGGAAAGGGCAACCTGTTCCAGTGCCTCACCACCTTCACATTAAATTATTTCTAATATCTAGTCTAAATCTACCCTCTTCCAGTTTAAAGCCATTCCCCCATGTCCTGTCACTACAAGTCCTTACAGATTCTTTCCCAACTTCCCTTTAGGCTCCCTTCGGGTACCGGAAGGCTGCTCTAAGGTCTTCTCAGAGTCTTTTCTGATCCAGGCTGAAAAGCCAAACTCTCTCAGCCTATCCCTGTAAGAGAGGTGCTCCAGCCTTCTGATCATCTTCATGACTCTCTTCTGGACCTATTCCAACATCTTGATGTCCGTCTTGTGTTGGAACTGGAAGCAGTATTCCAGGTGGGGTGTCACAAGAGCAGAGTAGAGGGGCAGAATCACTTCCTTCGACCTGCTGGTCACTCTTCTCTTGATGCAAGCCAGGATACGGTTGTCCTTTTGGGCATCAAGTGTGCATTGCTGGCTCACGCTGAGTCTTTCAGCAACTGGCACCCCCAAATTCTTCTCATGCCATTCTTGTTCCTGTATTTGTGCTTGGGATTGCCCTGACCCAGGTGCATAACCTTGCACTTGACCTTGTTGAACTTCATGAGGCTGGCATGGGCCCACCTCTCGAGCCTGTCCAGGTCCACTTGGATGGTATGCCTTCCCTCTAATGTGTCAACTGCAACTCTCAGCTTGGTGTCGTCTGCAAACTTACTGAAGGTGCACTTGATCGCACTGTCCATGTCACCTACAAGGATATTAAATAATACTGGTCCCAACACCCATCCCTGAGAAATGCCATTCATCACTGATCTCCACTTGGACACTGAGCCATTGACTGCAACTCTCTGAGTGTGACCATCCAGCTAATTCCTTATCCAGTGAGTGGTTCATCCATCAAATTGATTTTTCTCCAGTTTGGTGACCAGGATGATGTGTGAGACAGTGTCAAATGCTTTGCACAAGTCCTGGTAGATGATGTCAGTTGTTTTTCCTTTATCTGCTGATGCTGTAACTCCATCATAAAAGGCCACTAAGTTTGTCAGGCATGACTTGCCCTTGGTGAATCCGTTACCATCAATCACCTCATCTTTATTTTTCTTGTGCCTTAGTAGGACCTTCAGGAGGATCTGCTCTGTGATCTTGCCAGGTGCAGTCGTAGACTGACTGGGGTGTAGTTCCCTGAATCTTCTTTTTTTCTGATCAGTGGGAACTTCACCAGACTGCCATGACCTTTCAAATATGATGGATAGCAGCTTGGCAACTTCATCCACCAGCTCCCTGAGAACCCATGGATGGATCTCATCAGGTCCCATGGACTTGTACCTTCAGGTTCTTTAGATGATCTTGAACTTGATCTTCGCTTAGAGAGGGCAGATCTTCCTTCTCCCAGTTATTATCTTTGCTTTCTCCAACTTGTGCAGTGTGACTAGAGCCCCTGCTGGTGAAGACTGAGTCAAAGAAGTCACTGAGGACCTCAATTTTCTCTGTATCTCTTGTGATCAGCTCTCCAGTTAATGTGCGTTGGAGGAAAAAGTAGCATTACAGTACAAAGTCAACTAAGAACATGAGCTTGATTGACCAGCATACCTTGCAATGAAATACAAGTTAACTTCTGATGTTTGCATGTGCTGTGTTAAATGTTTTCAGACTTTAAAAATAATAATAAATTCAAATTCTAGCAGAAAGAGTAGAAATGCTTCCTGGGTCTGTTAACAATTCACTTGAAACTTACCGCTGCAGTTGCAGCCATATTCTGTGACAAATCATAAAAGTGTTCGGGTAAGAGAAGTGCATTCTCTATGTGTTATCAAATACCTCATTATACTGTCTTGGGGAACAGTATTTCCTAGTTTTCCAGAGTTGCTTCAAGAGGCTGAAGTAACATTGCTTTCTTCTTATTTCTCCCCAAGAACTTCTGCTCTCCCATAGCTGCCCAAAATATTGCTGGGTCAACTTGTTTGTAGCTCATCTGCCTTCTGCATGGACCATCTTTGGGATCAGTTGGTTTTCCTTACTTCTACCTTGGCATTTCCTACTTCTTATCTCACCACAACCAGCTCCTTCCACTACCATTTGTGACAGCTTCATATGCAATTCACCATTTGTCTTCCTATTCCCATCCTGATTGTGTCCCTGACCTGCCTGACTCGCACACCCAGTGCTTTCCAGCATCCTTCCCCCTTCTGCATTGCTTTAGTACCATTTCCCACGTCTTTTAGCACTGTCTAACCGAAAAGCATGTGAAAATACAACTTGGCTTCCACTGGAAGTTTGGAACATCTGTGTTTTCTACAGCAGGAGAAATACATAAGCTAATAATCTTCTGAGGAGTCGTTGCTTCTGATTTTCAACGACGTACAGTAATATGTAATATGAAGCAAGCAAATACAAAAACAGATACGTTACTTGTTTTTTTCCAACTTTTCTATTTGCAGTTCAGAGTGTGTTACAATTACCTAGCAATGTGGGATTTCAGATCAATTTTATTAATCAGTTCATCTAATGTGTTCACACAATTCAGCCCAGAAAGAATCCTGTTAATGAATCCTTCAGAATAATGTTCTGAAAAAGATTTAGTAGGTTTTATTTATTTCATACGTATCAATTGTTCATATGTATAACAAGCCTATTTAAAAGGCATTTAATGGCACTTGAGTCATATTGAAATTTTCCTGATGTGTATTTGGGGTAAAGCTACTTCCACTGTCCAGAAAGAAAATGATATTTACTACTTTTTCTTTTGTGAAACACGTACACAGAGCTGCCATTTTAAAACACAATATAAACATGTGTACATATATCTCTGTATATGCACAGATATATCAACCTTCCTTTTTTTTTCCCCCCTAATTGCAAGCATGCGAAAAATGTTTAATTATCTATTTGATATTCTTCAAATACGAGATACATAGTTATTTCTTTAGCTGAGAACTCCATCATGGTAAAATAATATTCTGTATTTTTGTACGTTTTTCTGTTCTATTCCCAAAGAGACTATTTAAGCCCAGCCTCAGGTTTTCAGAGCCTGCAATTTCGTTTGCTAGAGAACAAGATTGGTGTTCCCCAAAGCCTGAGGGTCCCCTATAACAGAAGGCATTATCGTGATAACTTCAAGGGAGAGGATTATGAACTACTGCTGAAATCAGAGCAAGAACCAACGCTTCTGCAACTTGTGGAGGTAATAATATTTGTCTGAGACCTTGCTTAAATATTTTACTCTTTCCTTTCAGAATGTCCTTCACTGTTGTAAGTGATGATCTTTTTCCCTTGAGAGAAGCAAGGATGCTGACAGGTTTCCAGTAAATCACATTTTGAATTCTTATCAGAATTAGTAGGAAAGAGTTGGCCATTATCAAACCAACTGATTTTTTTTTCCAGCTGTTATTCTTGTCTGAAAAATACAACTGTGTAGCTAGTAAATCACATTGCAGAAATACGAGTCATCTAAGAATATTAATGTAATGGGTCATTTGCATTGTTTTTCATAACCACAAACCTTTATAGAAGAAAAATTTTAAAATATTCCAATGTTAGTGAGGAGTATTAAGCTAAAACAAAAACAAAAAAAAAGCAGAAAACAAAAATGCCAACCCAAAATGAAAATGAGAAAAGGTCAACAAGTGTTTCTTTCTCACTTACCTTGATTTAATGTCCTTGACTGAAAACTGTGCATTGCTCAAACATGGCAGTTTCTTTAACTCCCTTGTTCTTTTCACATGCAAACTTAACTTCTAAAGAACAATGTAATATAACCCTCAATAAGCACATTCACATCTCTATGACAAAACTATTCTCTATGCTTTCATTCGCTGTCACCCGCTACAGAATGTGTAAGAAATGTTTGTAACTTTCCTTCTCTTCCTGGTCTTCTTTGGATAAGAAGGAGCTAAATAAAATTATCTTTAAAAGGAGTTTGACCACACAGATTTTGGTTTTTTTCTCCTTATTTCATTACCATTGTTAAAAGGAAATCAAAGAGGTTGCTAACTGCTACATGCATTTTGATCTTGTATTATAACATATTCTGATGTAAGCTAATGTCAGATGGTGTGAACAGTATTCATGCTGATCAGATAAAAACTGGCTATACTAGCAGATGGTTCTATATCTTCATTCTGAGATTTATCTTAGTTTATCCTGTATATGTGGAATAAGATTGTTTCATCAGTCTACAAGGGAATGAGTTTTAACAAGAGAACAATTGTCTTCTAACTGATAATTTGACTTGTAACCTATGGGTGTGTTCGCATGGCATCATTATACAGACACAAATCTTCCATGTGGACATACTTATTCCAGTAATTTGCACCTGTATGAGTATTAAACCAGAACTATAGCAGTGTAATTTATATTGCTATAAATTGTAATTCTAGAGTATTGTGTTTTCATTATGAGTAGTTGAATACGTTGTTATTGTTAAAGGCATGGCTGGAAAGAACTCCAGGACTTGAGGCAGAAGGATTTGATTTCTGGGGCCAATTTGAAGTGAATATTTTAAAAGGACTAGAAGAGGAATTTGCCATAGTACAGGTATGTTCTTTTGATCCAACTATATGCAGAGACAGCTGGAAATCATGTTCTTCTAATTGGCATTTTGGCCCACTCCTGGTTTCTCACTTCATTTCATCTTTGGCAGCCAGTGTTTACAAGAAGCATAAAAATCACAAACATTACCAGGAAATCTCAGTAAGTCTATAATTTGATATCTAGGAACATCTTAAGCATGTGCTATGTGGATTATTTTGATTGCAGAAGAAAAGGGAAAGTATCACAGGAAGAAAATTAATCTTACTGAAACTATGTCACCTTGGGTGCTTGCATCTGAAGTTCAGAGTAAAACTCCACAAAGTTTGGGCCTACAAGTAAGGAGTGTCACTATATACTGACCATTACTACTTAACAGTACATGGCACTTAACTGTTGTGTGATCATTTGAATCACACTGGCAAAGAAACAAGAAAAAAATCCCCAAGTGCTGTAAAGCCCGTAGGTATAAGTTCATTTTTAAATAAAAGAAACACTATAACATAAGAATATATTAAGTTCCTGAGGATATTCTTACAACTTTCTGATTTATCCAGCTTTTCTATTTAAGTTTTCTAACCCATAGCTGTGCAAAATATCCTCTTTTTGCCTTGAAAACTAAGAAATAAAATAATCAGACTTAAAATGAATTAAGATTAGCTGTTCTGAAGCCTCTAGACCTAAAGAAAAGTGATGTTAGTTTGTTTGAACATTTATTCATATGAACTGTATTCATATGAATTGCATTTAATTGCATGAATTGTACTTAATTGCACAACTACTGGTAATTCTTTTTTTTTTTTTAAAGAACAGTGACTCAGTGACTTGCCTACCTTGTTTGAAAATACAATTCTTACACTTCAAGTGTAAACTTACAGAGTGTTTAAATGAAAATAGAGGTTAAATCATGGGTCATTCAAAAACCTGCTTTTTCCCTACTGAATTCTAAAAAAATCCCCTTCTTTTTGATTTAAATATCAAAGGCCAAGCCAGAATCAGAAGAAAAAGAGGACTTGTTATCTGAATTTCAAAAGCAGAAAGATATATTACTGTCATTATTTGATGAAAAACGGCATGAACACCTGCTTAGTAAAGGTAGAGTATATTAATATACATATTTGAATTTTTAAATATGATAAATACAGAATAATAGCACTACATTTTCAGGGTAATTAGCAACAAACTAAAGATATTTGTATTTTGCAGGAGAAAGAAGACTGTCTTATAAAGCTCTGAAGGGTGCCCTAATGATCTACTTCTACAGGTAATGTTATAAGATGTATCAAAATATTTTCAGTGCTTATGGCACTGAAAGGTGAAAGTAAACTGTTCTATGAAGTGTCCTAGAAAGTTTTAAAGTATTTTTCAACAAAGAGGGGAAAAAGACAGATTAAAACTTAAGTGGCCAAAGTGCTTGTTAGAATATCTACTGGTATTTCAATACCAGATTGGGAAAAACACACACTGAGTATCTTTTGTTGCTGAAGTGATACTTAGAAATATGTAGCTCATCATGAGAGGTCTTACTGTTCTCTCTTTCATTTTCCAAGAGAGGAGCCCCGTTTTCAGGTTCCATTTCAGCTTCTCACCTCTCTTATGGATATTGACGTACTCATGACAAAATGGAGATGTAAGTTGCACTCTTTCATTGAGATACTCTTTTAGATTCAAGTAAACTGTTCTATGTCACATTCTGAGACTTATACCTAGAGTTTTAGCATTGAGCTTCTGAGTTTGTCCTTTAAAAATAACTTTTTTTTTTTGTACTTTGGCCAAGATGAGCAGCATCCTCTGTGATCAGTAGATATATAGGTAAAGCTATCACTTTCATGACATGTTTTATGCTAAGCGAAAGACTTTATTTAAGGAATAGCAATATATTTTCCCAAACCCCCATCATGATGACTGTTCACATGGAAATGAATTCTGCTCTTTCCCTATTTAGATAACTACAAATTGATGTGTTAATTCTGTATTAACAATCATTTTATGTTAGCTGACTTGAGTGGCATACTTAACTCCTACGTCGCTGAAGGTAATAGCTCATCTCTCTATGGCCTCTGAGAATGCAGTATTCACCTTGATGTGACCCTTTGTTTATTTTTTAATGCCCTGCCCTTTGTATGCATTGTCTAGATAACCATGTCTGCATGGTGCACAGAATGATTGGCAGTAAGGCTGGCACAGGAGGATCATCAGGCTACCAGTACTTGCGCTCAACAGTGAGGTAAGAATAAAGCCTTTTCCTACCTTGGTACTGTTCATGGATGTTGTACTGCTGGGAGATAGATTTCAGACAGCTCACTAAAAGTTAGAGCCATCATTCCTCTTTTGGGACTATACTGAGAAGTTCCCATCCAAGTTGTACCTATATCAGGTTGATACATGTGAATTCTAAGTCTTTTGTGGCAAAGGGCTTTAATCATCATGCAAAGTGCACTTACAATTCTCAGTCAAGGGATTAGGCATTACTGTAATAGGAAATAATGTGAAGCAGGATGAAAGTTAATCCCATACGCTGTGCAACTGAGTTTCTTTATTTCTTAGTGTGACCTCTAACTGTATAAACTAAGATACATAAACTTAGTTAATACCCTATGGCTGTGCAGGTGAAAATCAGAAACATCTTCTGTTGGATGAAGCAGAGAAGGAATTTAAAAGAACAGAGGAATTGCCTTTCCTTTTTTAGTGGATGGTCTTGAATTGAGCACAGAACTCCCTGAATGCCCAGAACATCTTTACACAAAATTTTGAAGATTCAGCAGAATGATGCAGCAGTAGCTTCTTTTAAATCTTATCTGCTGTGCCCTAGAGACAGTTAGGACTGAACTTTGGACTGAACTTAAACTCTAGAATACTAAGGAGAAGAACGGTTAGTGCAGAAACATTATTAAATATGTGAGGGTATGATTCCACATGATTCCAATGATTCCACAATTTCAAAACTGTGGCCCTTCCATTGGCATGCACAGCAACATTAACTGTTCCAATTGTCTTTTTCAGTGACAGGTACAAGGTGTTTGTGGATTTGTTCAATCTTTCAACGTTTCTAGTGCCAAGACACTGGATACCAAAGATGAATCCAACAATTCATAAATTCCTTTATACAGCAGAATACTGTGACAGCTCCTATTTTAGCAGTGATGACTCTGACTGAACTATCCAGACTGGTTGCTGTGAAGAACTTCAGAACATTCACCCTGAAATATTCCTGATACTATTCCTGAACTAAAGCAACTATTCTCATCAGCATGGGTGTGTAAATATTTATTTATGTATGACAAAACTAGGTGAATACTCCTCTTAACATATTGAATAAATTTAATTGTTTGTAGAAAAAGTAATCTTGCACTGATTCAGGCTCTATTAAAGGAAAAATCCAATTCATATTAATGGCTAGTTAAGTTGAATGTTTGTATCTGAAAATCTATACTTGCAGACAGGAAAAAATAATACAGATTATCATAATCACATCTTATATGTACATATATTTCTATCTGTCAGTTTACCTAATGGCTGTTAGTAATTTACTTTGAGTTGAAGATGTAATTATTCTCATCAGCTTAAGGTGATAGAAAGCTGTAGAGTTCCAAAAGAAATTTCAGGTTAAGATCTTCAAAAGCTGGATTTTGAACAAATATCCTGAATCTGTGGAAACCCAAGCCTCTGGAATTTTCTTACACAAGAATATAAAGGCCTTCATTAGAAATACTTACTGTTAAGAATAGTAGAGATAAATGCCTACTTCACACTTCAAATAAAGCAGTATTCAAGTTATTCTTTTGTTGTCTTCTTCTAAAACAAGCATAACATTCACACAACAATATGACAGCTGTTTAGAGTATTTTTTTAATCAAAATATCATTGAAACAAGGATAAAACTGTTGCATCATAAAAGTGAGGTAACTTTGATCACAGAGTAGATAAAGCTTTGTTATCTTCTCATTAGATGGACTGTTGCTAAATGCTTCTCTGGAAAATACATTTTCTGCAGGCCTAAATTTCTGGTGAGGAGTTCTGTATCTTTATGCTCTAGTCAGGCTTGTTTGTACCGCTTCAGAAGCACAGCTGGACCTTCAATGTTTGATACTGCTCTTATTGCAATTGAGAATTTAGCTGTTCTTATCCCATCAGGAAAGTGTGCTATTTGTTGCCTGTAATCTGCTAAGGGTATGGCCTTACTACACCAAATGCTTCCCTTTTTGTTATTCTGAAGTTTAAGCCTGTTAGAGACAGGAACAGAACCTGACATTTAGCACTTAGGTCTTTTTTTTCCCCCCACTTAAAATACTGACTCTTAGAAAGAGAAGGACTAAGGTGACAATACAAGAGAGAATGATGAACATTCATGGCATCTGTTATAAAAACATTACACTAATCATTAGCAGGGTACAGCAAGTGCAAAAGTTATAGAATTGCTTCAGTGCTTTTCATAGTAGTGCTCAATAAAGGACACACTAGTAAAGCATTCCAGATGACGGAGTCAGAGCATCTTATAAATGCTTATTTAGTTGTCAGTTCTAGTTACATTTGCCTCCAACTGTAGATACACAGATCAGCAAAGCTGGAACCACCTTATGATTCCCAGCAAATCTCTCCTACAAGTTCAACTGAGTTTAATGTTTTTGTAGAGAGACCTACTCAACTTGGAATATGCTATAGTTCCTAACTTTCTAAAGGTGGCAAAGACCTCACATCTATCTACAGCCAGACTTTTTTTCTATGATAGATAATTTTTTCATTTGTTTCACAGCTGTTCCATTGTTAGCTGTGAAGCAGAGAAGAGAGGAGGTGTGGATCTGACAGCTACCAAAGCACAGAATAGTTGGGTTGCAAACATTTCTGTCCTGGCAGGGCAGAGATGGTGATAAGCCACTAGAACGGCCTTGGTTCGTTTAAATATAGCTTTCTTCTTGCTCTCCTACCCCTTTAACAAATTAATTCAGAAGACTATGATATTTGAGGCCCTTTCCAAAATACACCTTCCTACTTTGAAGAGATCTGAAGTTCTAGCTACCCATGAAAGGAAAAAAACTGAGACAGAAGGACTACAGCATTACAGAAACCGTGGCTGCTCAGGAGATTGCTTTATGGCTATTTCACTACTCTGTTCATCTAGTTTGAGAGGAAAATGTAGGATTTCACAAAAAGGAGGAAGACAAAAACGTGTGTCAACCAGAGATGCTAGAAAAGCAAAAACAGGTAGCATAAACATAACTTTTCTCCTAGCACCCTCCCCTCCTAATAAAAAGCAGACAATCATCGTGCTTCTGATGTTCAAAGCATTTTGATTATACTCCATCATACCACCGATTGTTGGGGTCAAATTCCTTATTTGCTACCACTTCTTTTTTCAAAACAATTTTTTAGGGATGTACTTTTTAGTATTTAGTACTAAGTTCACCTTAACAGTTTCAATTCCTCTTTGCAACTTCCTTCTGCATGCTCTGTGGTTGATTCGATGTCTTCTCATTCCGTGGGAGATTTGATACATAACACACGTGCCAAATAAAAACATACTTAAAAATTCCAACCGACCACTTCCTGTTGTGCCTAAAAAGCAGGAACTCTTCATACAGTTCGTTCTTATTTTAGGAAATGTTGCTTTGAAGTAAAATCTTCATATATAGTGTATGCCAAATGATAATCCTGGTCTTTAGCCAGAATCAAACAAACACTGATGAAACAGTATCTGCTATTCCTATAAATGAAACAAACAAAAAAAAATCGTAATGAATACTAGAAACAGAGACTTGCCACCAAATAAGTGACCAGAACTCATATTCGTATTACATCCTCTCTCTTCCATGCACTAAGTATTGGCGTAGGGTGGTGGCAGAAAAAACTCCAAAATAAACAGCTGCAATTCTTATTTCTTCACTGCCTGACATTGTTTGTAGCTGAAATCTATTCTTCTTTCTCTGCTTTCATGTTCAAAACTCAAGACCTTTGGGGATTCAGCGCAGAATCCTTGCATGGGAGCTTTACCTGTTTTACCTCTAGATTCAGAAACTCAGCAGAAAACAAATATTTAAGAGTATGAAAGCCACTCCAATGTCAAGAAAATGCAGACAGCAGTACAGCGAGGAGACGGAGCTGGTAATAAAAGGATAGACCTCCATATCTTGCACAAAAAGTCACAGACATAGTACACAATTCTGAAGCACGTGCAGATCCACTTTCCATATCTGTTTGCTGAACTTACATACCTGCATCCACCAGACCAGAACCACAGTTGTTTTATTTACGCTGCGTATAGCAACATCACTAGCTTAGGCTGATGATATACAACTGTACACTTGGCAATGCCATTACCTCTCCATGGTAAGGTACTGTCATACTTCAATTATTATGGCTTACATACCTTAACATCTGCGTGATGTCAATCAACCACAGGGCTAGGTTGAACTAATAGCCAGGTTTTTCTGGTTTTTCTATCTGAACTCATCTAACCTCATTCAAAACGTAGCAATGATTTGTATTTCCTCTGTGAGGATCCCACTGTATCGCTTTACTTACATGGAGCAACACGTGGCCTTTATCACTTGCATCACTTTTCAGACTTACCACAGACATTGCTGCCTATCTTAACACGAACGTAGCCATCTATTCCCCACGTACGGCCCCAAGAGTTCTGTACAATCCAGTAAGGGATGCTACCTGGAAAGTATATTTTCAGAAACTGGAGACAATGTGATACTTAGGAAGTATAAGAATGCTAACATTCTATACAGTTAATTAACATTTTAATATCTCATAGGATGTTGACTGGATGACATTATACAGAGAAGCCTCCTATTGTTCACAGAGAGGACTAATACTTCAGTGTAAAACAGAATGGATATACCCTATGTTAGGGTAAAGATACAGATACCTGTGTTCTTGTCTTTACAGGGACATCAAGTCCCACTAAACCAAAGGAATATGGAAAAGAAGAATTTCCTGGGATCAGATTGCCCTTCCAGAATTGAGTTGACACCAACCCAAGCAGTCCTCACATTGTGGATTTTAATATCCTGCCTCACAGGAGGCAAGCTGCAAGGATGAGAAAACAAAACTTACAAGTTCAATTGATGTAAACATACCTGTTCTGTCAAAACCAGTGATAAGTACAGCATGATTTGCTTTTCCACTGGAGCAGTGATACTGTATGATCCCACCAAGATAATCCTGCCAGCTAACTGCATCTACTGTTACTGCCAATGGACCCCAGTCCACAAGTACTCTCATCATCTCCTCTTCCTGGCCACTGTGAAAGAAGTGAGTGATAACACAGAGTTTAAAGTTGGCATAGTAAAGCAATTTGATAGGCAGTAATCTACCGAAGTATGATTTAATAATCAAATAATTAAGTTTTTTCCTATGAGTTCCACACACCACATAACATACATCAATACGTACACATTTTATTTACTACAACACGGGGCACACAGACTATGGAGTAGGTGCCAGTCCAATGATACAATGCTGTTAAAAAGTCTTGGTCAAGTGGGCAATACTAAGCACCACGTACCTCTTATGCCCCACTCCTCTCAATTAGGAAACACCTATATATTGTTATTGCCCTTCAGTTTTTCAAACATTCAGACGAAATCAACCTCATAACTTTTGGCTGACTCCAGTTAGTGAACAATGAAGTGAAAGTACAGCAAATAAAAAGAATCAACAGCAGTTACCTGAAGTCATACGCAGCAAATCCTGTAATTGAAACTCCAAAATCCGAGTGAGCAAAATAATGGCACAGTCCTGTCTGAGCTTTAAAAGCGTACTCTGAATCTCTCACAAGTTTGACTTTTGTCTGCAAAGAGATAAATGAATGAATGCGTTTGATTCAGTCCAGTCAAAACTGGACACTCAAATCCAAATAATGACCTTTGCATAAATGGGCTCTTCTACATTGGTACTGCATAGTTATTGCTTCAGTTGATTTCAATGGAAATGCTGCACCTGTCAAAGAATATTCTTCTCATCCCTTGTGGGTTAACTTAGTGCATTCACAAGCAACATATATAGACTATAAAATTCAAATCAAGTTTCAGTTCTGCTCGAATCAACAATTCTAGATTAAATAAATAACCATATACACACAAACAAGAATCAGATGATCTGTAAAGCACATATTCCCTCTTCCCCATCACTTCTTCCCTGTATAAACAAAACAAAACAAAACAAACAAAAACAGCGCTAAAGAAGGGTTCAAAATTTATAGAAAGTTTCAAACCTGATTCAGCCAGCTCAAAGCAGTTATCGTGGAACCACCACTGCAACCGTAATTACTGTACGAACAATCGATGACCTGCTGTACGCTGAGCTCTTCCAGATTATTTCCTTTAATTGCATAGGCAGACTCTATACCACCCACAACACTGAAAGCCCAGCAGCCTCCACACTGGAAGAGAGATGATAGGAGGAAAAAAAAAGTCAGCTTTGCTTCTCTAACACAATATGGAAAAGTAAGTATAAAGAGTTTTCCAACGTCCTTCATTTACCACATCGCTTTTTATCTTCATTTTTATGGCATTACAAATATGGAATTGTTTTTTATCCCTCCTGTGCTACTTTGTGAAAACTAAAAATGAATTAAAGATGTCTTATTTTTATGATCCCTTCCTGATTCATTGTTGCTAACATTAAAACTGCCCTTTAAAACAGACCTCGGGACACTTTTTAGTGCTAGATGTGTATTTTCTTAATTACAGACTGAGACCCGGGAAGAAATTATTTTTAACCACGTTATTAAGTTTTTGAAAAGGATGCACTTAAGGAGACAGCCTGTAGTTTTCTGTTGTCTGAAGAATTTTATACAAGTATATTAGATTACAAGCAGCAGTAAACCAGAATTAAATGTGAGAGAAAAAAATCTTAATTGATATCACAGTTAGTTTTCTCAGCTTTTTAAATTGTGGTGATTGAAACAGGGAGCACAGAGTTTATTCCTAAGCAAGGTCTAAGTTACGTTACACAAAGGAAAAATATTGGGAGTTTTAAAAGCTTCTTATCCTGTTAAGTGTACTGGATGACTGCAGCCAATCTGGGATGTAACCAGTCGGGCTCTATTTTCCTGCCATGAAAGCACCTCCATGGAGGAGGAGTTTGGTGGTAGAGGTATGGATTTTGACTAGCCATGGGCACTCCAAGCAACAGATCTGTAACCAGGAGTACAGAGGACAAGAGGTCAAGTACTGAAGATGCTTCAGTCCCCAGAAAAAAATAAAAATTAAAAAAAAAATAATCACAAAACACTCATGGTGCAAAATATCTGCAGACTTTACCCCCAAAAACGTGTACAGTTAACAACTTTTACCTTTTATGCTTTATACCTAAGCCCACTCTTCATAGAAGGCCGTGTTACTCAGCACACATCAGTGCTCAGAGGCTTGAGGCAGCGCTGATCCTTCCCTGTCCTTCATTGTGCTCTATGATGTATTTCCTGGATCTGTCTCTAACCAGTGCTTGAGAATCAGCAAAAGGAAATCACCGCCACTTACTGTCTGCTGATTTCTCACTTCTGCAATGACTTTCTTGTCCCTCCAGTCAAACTTCTTTGGCAAAGGTTTTTCCTTTCCCTTTGGCACTTTTATGTATCTGGGGAGTTTGTGAGGTATGCTTCTTAAGTAAATAGCTGAACATAGAATACAAACATGTATAAATCTGCTTAATCAGATGACAAAACAAATAAACAACACAAACCCAACCTGTTTTACTAGAAACCATAATGGTAAATTTGATCTGTAGTTACAATGAAATGGCACAGCCTTATAAATCCACAGTCCAGAACCAATTTAAATATTCTTACAGTTTCAGAAAGAACAGAAATATTCCGTGTGGGAAACACAATTTTGTACCTTTGAACTCTTCAGGAAAGAGGTGAGAAAACTGATTTTTTCCATAGAAAGCAGATCCATTATCATTCGATGGCAAATTCAGTAATCTAATTCTTTTAGCGCTTTCCTGAATAAAAACAAAAGCACTGTGGCTGTTATTAAATTAGCAGCAGTGAAAAAACACAACAAAACAAAACAGTAAGAGCAGGTTACCAACAAGAAACATGACCTTAGAACCAGAGCATCACTCAAGTTGGAAGAAACTTCTAAGATCACCCAGTCCACCCACCAAGCCAGCCCCACCATGCCCACTAACCATGCCTGTCAGTGCCACATCCACGCCGTTCTTGGACACCTCCTGGGATGCTGACTCCCCCACCTCCCTTGGCAGCCTGTGCCACTCTTTATGAATAGTTTTTCCTAATATCTACCCTCAGCCTCCCTCCCTGGCACAGTTCATGGCCAAAACTCCTTGGTAACTCGCTCAGCTCACATTCAGCTCAGGCTCACCCTGGGCTCTTATCAAGCCAGTCTGAAAGCGATTAGACTAACTTTAGCTTCAGAAAAGACACAGAGAAACACAAGTGCACAGATGGTATAAAATCAATATAAGACCAACAAAATAAGCTGACAACAAGTGATGCCAAAGTCATCTGACGCCCTTGTCGGGCAGCACAACACGGAGACGCATGAAAACATTTCATCCTTGGATAAGATTTAACCTCGCCTTGTTTTATGCTGCAGAACTAACAGAACGTGCACGCAGCACGATACCAAAGGGGGACCCGGCCACTGCCGTCATGCTGCCCCCTGGCGGCGGAAGCGGGGAAGGGAGGAACCCGCAGGCATAGCGGCGAGCAGGGCAGCAGCGCAGCAGGGACCGGGCAGCAGTGACCTACCCGCAGCGCCGCCGCTTCTTCTTCCCGTCCTCCTCCGTCCCACGGACGACGCCCCGCAGCGCCCGCGGGCACCGGGAACGCGGCGTCGGCCGCTCGCAGCAGGCAGCACGCCAAGCCCAACGCCAGCACCCCCATCATCACCGTGGGCTGCACGGCCGCGCCCCGCTCCCCGCCGGCTCCCTGCCCGCTCCGCCCCCGGCTGCCGAGTCATAGCGGGTGGGGTCTCGAGAGACGTCCCCAGCTCGGCACGGCTCGCGGCCGGCTCCTTGCAGGGAGAGGCGGGGTCGGGCTTCTCGTTTGCGAGGCTGTGAAGGAGCAGGGCAGCACGGCGCGTGGGCGCTGCAGCCGCTGGCTGCGAGGCAGGAAAGGGCGAGGCGTGGTGGCGGCTGCTGCTGCTGCTGCCCCTTAGAGCCGGTTTGGCTGGCTGCAGAGTTTTAGGAGAGAGAGCGTAGCTATTTCTTGGGGTAGCAGAAACGCAGTTTGTAGCTCTTAGCATGCGAAGGGGTCAGTGATGTGCAAGCAGGAGTGTGGCTGTACGGACGTGCTCCGTCGCTTCCCTCGCGTGCTGGTCCTTCATCGACTGTGTTTCTGCTCTTTGCAGCTTTTCCTCGCTCAGGTGTGAGCGAGCGCGTTCTGTCGTGTTTATTTCCTAGCTCTGAGGCAGCGAGGTGCCCCGCTCCTGCTTCAGGTACCCGAGATTGCTCTCTGCTGGGAAACGGCTTTCAAACAAACAAACAACTTTCTTATTTTAAGCTGGAAGCTGTTGGAGGAGGTGCCTGATGGCTCAGTCAGTGCTTGCCTGGTGTATCCCCCGGTGTGGCTTTGCTGTTAAACAGCAGTGGGAAACTTTTTCAGATTACGTTATCGGAATTATGATCTGCCAGAGGAAGTGAGAAACAAAAAAACAATACTTCATGATATACCAACAGCTCCTTCCAGTCTATCCTGCTGGTAAAGGAGCTCGTATTTGTAGTGTAAATCTGCTTTTTCTGTGAAACACGTGAGGGCAGCAGAGGACTTTCGGAATGGTAATAGCGAACCGTGCGGTTCCTTGAAAAGAAACAAAAATAAGCAATCCAAAAGGTATCCAGAACAGGCTCACATTAAAATATGGATTTATAGCATATCAACAGGCAGGCGGTCCCTGCTCTGTTCTGAATTACTCCGGTATAAATCTACTCCAGCTTCATAAAGATAAAAGAAAATACAGAGGTCACCCCAGGCAAGTGATCTGTGTGAGTGCTTTTTTTTTTTTTTTTTCTTTTTTGACTTTGAAAGATTTTTTTTTTCCAGAAATTCTATTGAATACTCTATTGATAGGTGCTTATTTTTTAATATCATTTTATGTATGTCTTTGCTGCTCTTGCTGTTTGCTAGAAATAGTTAATGAATATTTCTACCAACGCACGCTAAAAGAAGCAGCAATAATGTATATGTTTTGGAATCCCTAAATTCATTTAAAAACACTTGCTTTGAATGGAGGAATTCCAGTATTATCAGAACCTGTTTCTCAGGAGGTGCAAAATTCCCACTTTAAATTGATCCATAGCTCACAGCGGTATAATTAGTGGAAGGATTTTTGCAGTATGACAGAGTTAGATAGCGTACTAACACTTATTAGACTACCTTTATTTTTCTCCCCCCTCGCAGTGAATTTTCATGGGTAGATTACTCTTGCTGCACTTTAACCTGTGTTTGTAATTATCATGGCAAACTGGGAAAAAGTACAGTAAGTGACTTCTGAGTTGAAGATTGGTCTTCCAGGGATGGGTGGTGCCTCTGGTGGGTGCAGTTGTGAAATGTGGCAACCAAGTGGTAATGCACCCGTTGGGAAGATGTGTCCCCTGCACTTTGGTAGTTGTCTACATGGCCTTTGGCCTTCTGTGTCAGTAGAAGATGTTTAAAGAATGGAAAATGAATCCCTTTGTATTGTGCAGTCCTCAGCCTGCTAAAGGAGCAATGATCTAAACCCAGCAGCAGGTGGAGCTGAGCACCTTGTCTTGAAAAGGCTTGTAGGGAAATACGGTTTCAGAAGAAGCCTGAGGCTTCTACGCATTTAAAGACTTGCAGTGGTGTTGCTCTCTAAATACAGTTGCAGAGGTTAACAATTATTATATTTAATTAAACAAATGAAAATTGTAATTTTGGGGTGAAATCTGGTCCTGTTTAAGCCAATGTGAATAAGCAGCATTGCTGCAGCTGGCATTCTGAAGCCCTCTTTTATCAGCCTTAAGTTAGACTTTGAAGTATATAAGCGGCAGAGAAAAGTACACGTGGCAGTGTTGGTATCTGTAGGAATAACTTCTGTAAGGAGTTGCCCTAGCTGGATTCTGAGAAATATGTTGGTTGGCCAAGAATATTTTCCTGTTAGTTATCTGGAAGTGTTCAAGGCCAGGCTGGATGGGGCTGTGAGCAACCTGGTCTGGAGGGAGGTGTCCCTGCCTACAGCAGGGGGTTGGAATTAGGTGACCTTAAAGGGCCTTCCAGCACAAACCATTCTGTGACTCTGTCTTCCTTTGCAAACAGTGAAATAACTGTAGGACCTCCTTCTGCTTCTCAGGCATGGCTTTCTATTTCAGTTGTGTGTCCTAAATTCTAGTAAGTCTCCAACTTTTTTCCTCTTATTCCTCTTGTCTCTTCAGTCTTTTCAGTGGAGTGAAATATGAATGTAGAAGGCTGGCTGCTTAATTATAGGATAGAGCGCTCTTGGTTAGTGCTATTTTGCAGAATATAGTTTGGTAAATTTCTGTAAATCCTCCAGTTAATTTGCTGGTGTATCCTTCCTGAATACATCAGCATCTTTGTCTATTGAGAAGACAGGAGGACTTGCCAAATTCAAGTAGAAGGAGAAAGAGGTGCAACTTAGAAATGTGGTTATCCTGCATAGATTTTTTGCTCATTACGTTGGATTATTTCCTATTCACTTGCAGGAACTGAATTTGCTACTTAGAACGAAGTGCAGTGGGAATGTGCCATATAAGGAGGACTTAGGAGTTGTTATGCTGATGAAAAATCTGGAGCCAAAGTAAGGGACAAAATGGTTCAGGCTTCAGATAATTTTCTCTCCACTGAAATTGATGTAATCATCCTGTGAATCAGAATTTGAGCATATTTGGGAACTAAGATGTTGTAAGGAAAATAATTATGTGTACATAAGTTGTCAGGTAGCCAAGTCCATTCTGGACTCATATTTTTTTTTTTTTTCACTTAAATTACTATTTTTTTTTTCAAATAAGTATTGATTGTTCTATTAAGCTGCTCCTTTGTATACAAAAATAGAGTTCCACAGTTACTGCTTGGTCCTGGTGGTGTCTGAAGGTAGGGTAAATCAGAAGGAGTTCCTTCTAAGTGAATGTGGAATTGTCCTGATGTAAAATGAATGCTGTGCAGGTAGACATGTAATCTAAAATTAAGCAGAAACTACTTCTAATTCAGCATTTCCCAGATGATTAAATTACACTGTTTTGAAAAATTTAGAGCATGTCAGACATTGTTGTACACAGGAAAAAGAAAATTCCATCGATTCCTCAAGTATTTATTGTATTTTTGGATAATCTGAAGCATAATGATGACTGACTTCGCACTTTGTCTGTTAGCAAAACTTAATCCTGGTTCTAAAAGGATACTTCCCAGTGTCTGAGGCTTGATGTTTGCCTTGTTTTGGTCCATAAGGATATGGCACTTCTGCTCTAATTTGCTCAGGAAGTAGAAACATTGAGGTTGCCTTATAAAGCAGTTATGATTAATTTAGCATTTATTGTTCTGTACATTCTAGGTTATCATGTGTAACTGACCAGAGAAAACTAGAAAATCTCTTGAAAATCCTGACTGTGGCAGGTGTTACCCTCTTAAGAGCAAAACTTTCTTGTAGCTCAGCTTTTCCTTGGGACATGAAGGATTTATTAAACGTGAAGCCCTTCTTTCTAGTAGGCAGGGCAATCATTGAAAAGGTCATCGTTTAAAACAGTTTGAAGTACATTCTGCATTACAAAAGGCGTCTGACATTTCATTTTTTGCCTGTTTTTTCAGTGTAGCCATTCACATAGCAGCTGTAGTGCATTTGCTGCCATAACTCAGTAATCAGAGTACGAGATCACAACATGCTAGAATTTGAAGGAAAGTAGTTTCTGCTTAATTTTAGATTACGTGTCAAATCCTTTACATCTACATTTAAGTTTCAGTTAAAATGAAGAATATCTCTGTAATTTTTTAAACATCTTTTAATAAATACCTTGAGGTAATTCGTAAAGGAACATATAGTCTGAAAAAATAAATATTCACAAGCTTCTCTTTGAAGTGGCTGAAGAAGTTGCATAGCCTTGCTACCAGGCTGAACTTAGATGACCAGGGGACATTATTAAGAAGAGTATGTTACGTTGGAGTCTGCACTCGAGTGCCTTAGCTGTAAGCAATGAACTCCTTCCCATGTTGTAGGTGGAACACAAAGCACTATGCTTACCAATAAAGCCAAGTGTATGGGTGCACTTTTCCTTAAGGATGCACTATCTATCTCGTAGTTGTGGAATGAGGTGAGATTGTCCCCTTATATGCATTAAAAATCCTTTCTTTATGGAGCCAAATGCATAGAGAAGAGATATTTCTTTTTTTTTTTTTTTTTTGCCTGCCCAGCCAAAATATAGCAACTAGGTGAGTCCCTGTTACATCTTCTAGCAGCCTGGGGTGACTGCACTCTTGGCAGCCTCCTGCATCCCTACTGAGTGGCTGGGACAGCCTTCCTGTGCTCAAGAGATACCAGGTGACACAGGCAAAAATGGAGACCTTCACTGTTTTATTGGGATGCTGAGACAAATGGCCCTTTTTATTGATATTAAGCTTTTTTTAGGACCTCAAAGTTGAGGTTAAAGCTTAGTGCCATTCTTGCTTGAAAGCTAAGTATGTAGTTTGCTACAATTTCCTCACTATTTAAAACAGCATCCCAGCAGTCTGTCGTTCTGTTCACTTGTTTTTCTAATCACCTTGGAAAAGGAAGGTTGTTTTTTTTTTTTCCAACCTCTGATGCAAATCAAAATATGAAGACAAAAAGGCCAGCATGTGGTCTGCTGTAAATAGGTTTTACTTAAGTGTGAATAGAACTGCTCCAACACAAAAGCTTGGTAAGTGATGAGCTGCACACCCCTTTGGCTTGTCTGGTTAGCCTTCCTTAAATTCATTAAAAAACACTCTAACGTAGACCTATTCACATTTGACTCAGTGTCTATGTTCCAAATAGAACGCATCTTAAAGTCAGGAGTAATAAATGATGGAAACACCTACTTGTTGAAGGATTTGTTATAGTCCAGCTGTTTAAGCAAGACTGATAATCAAATTGTTAACTCTTCCTGGCTGATGTGACTTATACCTTGATTATAGGAGTTCTACGGTAAAGAATAAATAATGATTGCACAAAAAATCAGCAGGTGAGAAGCTCTGGTTTGATCACTTTTAAGTTCACTACCTCCATGAAGCAAGTATTTATTTTTTCAGAAATGTCGCTGTTTTCTTGGTTGACCAAGCAGGGTTTTTAAAAAAGCCAGCAAAGCCAAATCTCCAGTTTTTTTGTTTCTGTGATCAGCTATGTGGTGGGGTTTCTAATATTGTATGAAGCTTAATATATCTGAATTTCTAAAATTGCCTTGTTTTTTCATATCCTAGGCCTGTGTTGTATCTATTTCCAGGAGAGAATATGATGTTCAGAGCAGCAGGTAGAAGAATTCAGCTTCTTCGAAGACTCCCCTTTCAGAAGTAGGACTAATTCTGAAAGAGCCTGATGTACCTGCAAGTATGTGCAGACTAAGAACTGACAGAAGCTGCTGGGTCCAGTTGCATTTCCTTGGTCTTAAGATAAATCTTAGCATACTTACTCATAATTGTAGCTTCTTAACAAGTCATGTTCAAAGTGCTACGAATTGTGACTTCTTTCTGCTGCCTTTTGCCACAGAGTTCTGTGTGGGTTAGAACTCAGAATGCTCTCCTGTTTTAACAGCCTGGACTGCCATGTCTCAGATGATGCTCTATTATTTGCCTGCTGTAGAGAGCCTGCTTTGCAGGGAGGTTGGACTCGGTGGTCTCTGGAGGTCCCTTCCAGCCCCTACAATTCTGTGATTCTATTCCTTATTTCCCTCCTTTCCTGTCTTGTTCTTCAGTTAGAAAACCTGTACGCACAGCTTTACTACTATAAGTCTGTACCTCACTCCATAAGGGCTACCAGCTGAGCTGGCAGTACTGCGGTATCTGCAGAAATAAATGTTCTGCATTATCTCTTCAGTGCTGCAGTTCTCAAAATGGATTCTTTTTATTAAATCAACACCTGTAAATGACTGCCTTAAAAACACTACTGTAATTTCATTAAATTTTCTTGCCTGTTGGAAGTAGAAATTTATACTGATACAGATAAGCAAGCAAATGGAAGTTGAAAGTGGCAAGAAAGCCATACTGATTATTAGTATTTAACTTCCTTGAAGTATGATTATCTGTAGGAAAATGTTAGATAAAGCAGATACTGAAACAACTGACATTATATAGGTACTTTGATGTGTGAACTGGATGCAGTATCTTCATTTATAAAAATATTGCGTATTGTTGAATTTTCTCTTGGAATGTCCGTTGTCAAAATGGGAATTTGATGAAGGGATACTTTTCCTTTTAAGATGCATTACTGGAAGAGGAATTAAGAACAGGGAGTCAGCACCATGTGGCTGTTCTGCTGTCTTTGAATGGTTGATGTGTTCCATAGATCATTCTGATAAATGTCTTGGGATCGTTCTACAGGGTCTTCATAGTGAAGTTCAGCTCTGGTCACAAAGTTGTATTTGAATGCTACAAATCAGTTTCAGGAAGACTGAAACATCTCAGTGCAATCTCCTTGGGACGTGTGACAGATTTGTCATATGTCCTACCACAATGGTATCGTTTCACTCTCATTGTTTGTATGGACACAGGAAAAAGAAATGGAGAATTAGGCATTTGGTTTTGGTACCAGACTCGTCTGATTGTTGTACTCCTGTCTAGTTATTCTATCTAGCTAGTATATCAGGACATTATGATATTAAACTCTGTGGTTTCTATTTAATTTCTAAAATATAATTTCCAGTACAATATATATCATTGCAAAGTGAATGAAATAAATTTGGTGTCTGCTTATAGCCAAGTGCTTCTTCCAACTCTGCCCCCTCCACAGAGTAGCCTGATTTGACTTGGTGGCCAGAAGCTTATTAGTATTAAGGAGCATAGTATTTTCAAGCCAAAGGAGGAGTGAGAAATATTGCTTTCTGCACATCTGTCAAAGGCAGAAAGAATGAAAAAGGGAAGTAAATGATAGAACGTGAAAAATAAAATAAATAACAAAATAAACAATAAGACAAACATAAACCCAACAAGTGCTACTTACTTTATATCCTGGCTGTGAGGTGACAGTGCCAAGTCTGTGCCAATCAAGTTGCTGTAATCTTACAATATTTGAGAGTTGGTCTGTAGCAGTCTTCCCACAGATGCCTACCAGCAAATTCCAGGATTTATGAGATGGTATGCAATTACCTAGCCTTCTATTATGACTATCTCATCCATGGGTGAAAATCCTAGTTCTTCTCTGTGTGATTGAAAGGTTCAGTTGGCCTTTTATGTTTCTATTTTGTGTGACAGTAGGGCAATGAACAACTTCCTTGTTTTGCCATGAAGATGAGCAGCAATATGCTCAGGTGTGAGTAATTGTTTGTGTGAACACCTGGGCTACACCTGCAAGGAAGCCAAGTTTGATAACAAAGTATAAGAGTGCAGTTTGGAGACCTGAAACTTTGCAGAAGATAATTCTCGTGTTCCAGTTGATGAGCTGAATGCATGAAATCAGTGTGTCTCAGTAAAGGATGCCACCTTATGTATTAGACTGTAAGAGCAAGGGCATTAAAATCTGGTTGAAGGAAGTAATTATTCTCCTCTATTTGGCATCTGTGAGTTGCCCCTGAACTACTGTTCAGTTCTGGCTCCCCAGTACAAGAAACACATTGATATACAAGAATGGCTCCAGAGAAAATAATGTCAGGATACTAGAATGTGTTGTATGCAAGGAATGGCTGAAAGTTGGGTTTGTTTAGCCTGAGGATAAAACCATGGGAGGATCTTACTGCTGTCTGAAATTATCTGATGCTTAGCTATAGTAAGACAAAACTCTTCCAGTAGGTGCACGGTGATAGGACAAGAAGCATCATATCCATGATAAAGCAGGTTAAATCCAAATTAATACAAGGAAAAAGTTTCATATTGAGGATGGTTAGACACTAGAGCTGATTATCCAGAGTTTGTGCAATCTTCATCTTTGAAGATACTCAGAACTCAAGTGGAGAACCTCACCTGATTGTACCTGTTTTAAACCTTATGTTCTCCAGAGTAGTTCCAGTGTGTATTGCTCTTTGAATCAAATTTCATGATTTGCTACGAATGGTATAAAAAGTAATAAAAAGGGGAAGAATAAGCACCTCCAGAAAGCCCAGTTGCTGTTATGTTTTGCAAGAGGTTAGCCTTAAGGGGTGTATGACATAGTTACCTGAATTGTGGAAGCTCATTCCTTCTTCAGTTGAATGTAGCCTTTATTTATCAGATCAAGCTAAAATGAAAAAGTATTGTCCCAGCCAACAGCTTCATTTCTCTCCAGATAGCTCTGAGACGTAAAAGTACTTTTCAGTGTTATATTCATTCAGGGAGACTACTATTTATGTTAGAGAATTCCCTCAGACTTTCTCAGCTTCCACTAGAAAATAAATGTGTTCATTTGTTGTTGTGATACTACCTTTGAGATGGCAAATACATATTTTTTTATTTATATACACATATTATATATATATATATATATATATAAACAATGTCTATGAATTAATTGGGAACAGTACCTTTTTATTGTCTACTTCTATAACACTCTGGTTGTGTGAGCATTTAATTTACATATAAAGTATGATCACTGTATTTTATGCATGTAGTCTTTAGTGTGAAGTGTTCTGACACAAACAAAACATGATTTTCATGCTGGTGTGGCATCCAAGCAGGAAGTTGTGTCCTTCCCTGCAATAACAGAGAAAACAAACAGATTGTTTATATACCTAGGACTGAAATACTCTTAAAGCTCTTTGCCCTTGCTTCTGAACTGTCAGAATCTATATTATTTTGATTCACTTGCACATTATAAAGTAATCTTGCGTGGATAGGTAACTGAGAATTTGTTGTTTCCTAGAATTTCAGTTCTCTTACTGCAAAGAAAATTGGCAAAAGGAGTTCTTTTTGCAGAATCATGCCCATGGCCATATTGGTTAATTTGGAAATTTAATTCATGGTACGCTTGCATGTAATTGCTAATGTAGAAAAATATAATAGAATCATTCAGATTGGAAAAGAAGGTTAAGATTATCTTGTCCAACTGTCATTCCATCACTGCTATGCCTACCAAACCATGTCCTTAAGTTCTGCATCTACCATTTTCTTGAAAATATCCAGGGATGGTGACCCACCACTTCCCTGGGCAGCACATTTAAAACTATTACCACTCTTTCTGAGAAGAAATTTTTCCTACTACCTAATGTGAACCTCTCCTGGCTCAATTTAAGTCCATTAAGTCCATTACCTTTCATCCTATCGGAAGTTACATGGGAAAATAGCCAACCCCCACCTTGCCACAGTCTCCTTTCAGGTAGTTGTAGGGAACAATGAGGTCTCGCATGAGCCTCCTCTTCTCCCAACTAAACAATCCCGTTTCCCTCAGCTCCTCCTCATAAGACTTGTGCTGGACCAGGCACTTGGTCTTGTTAAAGCTCATAAAATTGGCCTCAGCCCAGCTATCCAGCCTGTGCAGATCCCTCTGTAGGGCCTTCCTACTGCCAGACGGATCGACACTTCATCCTAACTTGATGTCATCTGCAAACTTACTGAGGGTGCACTCAATGCCCTCATCCAGGTCATCAATACATTCATTAGACAGGACAGGCTTCAATACAGACCCCTGAGGAAGACCTCACAGGGCCAGATGCCAGCTGGATAGAACTCCATTCACCATCATTCTCTGGGCCTGGCCATCCAGCTAGCTCAGCAGAGAGTGTATTTGTCCAAACCATGGACAACATCCATGCTGTTGAACTAGACGTTGTCCAAATAGATGTACAGGAGAAAAGAATTTGTCTTTGAGGAATAGTTTATATGACAAGAGTATAAGGCAGTCAGTAGTTCCCCTAACATTTTTACACATATTAGTAATTACTTTATTAATTTGTATCGTATTCTTCATGCACAAAATACAAGCTTTGGATTGTAGCTCGGCAATCTTGAATCTAATTTTGTAATTTTTAGTCTACCTACATTTATTTGCCTGCAGTTCTTCATAAATAGAAGTTCTTGAATTATGAATATGACTTCATTTTTTGATTCTAAATTGGATCATCTGTTTTTGTAAATTGGATCATAGCCCTTAAAAATGCTATATTAGACAAGGTGAAATAAAATGTCAAAATCTGTCGTCTTTATTCCAAATTCCCCAAAGTAAAAAGAACTATATGGAGTGTAATTGCAAAAACAGTTGTGTTTGAGCATGGTCACGTTTGGTGGGTTCCCTCTTGCTAGCAGCTCAGAACCCACGCAGTTGCTTGCTAGCTCCCTCCAAAGTGAGATGGGGGAGAGAATAAGAAAGCTGAAAACTCATAGGTCAAGATCTTCATCTTTTAAACAAGTTCAATAAATTAAGCAAAGTTATGCGTACAAGCAAAATAAAGTGAATAAAGGAATTTATTCACTTTGTCATTTCTGGGCAGATGTTTAGCCGCTTCCTGGAAAGAAGGATTTCAGCATGTGTAATGGTTACTTGAAAAGCTGAAAACCACAAATGTTCCTCCTCCTTTCCATGATCTTGTGTAGTTATTGGTATTGAATTAGCATGCTTTCTAAACATGCATTTCACATCGAGCCATCCCTTGGTTAATTTCATTTGTGGTTCTGCGTAATATTATGTAGCTTTGTACAGAATTTCCCAAAACAACAGATGCTGAGCGTTAAAACAAAGTTGGAGGTTTTTTTAATAAACAAGTATTTTCCTAAAAATGTACTCCCGAAGTGTTACTGCTAACACCAGGGGAGGAAGAAAAATAATGGATTAAGTGTTGTACTTCTGTACAGTGAAATATCTCCCCCGTGAATCTGCTTTGTGGTAGAATGAATTTTTGCTTGCTTTGGAGGAGCAGGAAAGTTTAAGAAAAAAAAATATATATATTTTTTATCTTCCAGTTGTTCTTAAAATATGGCAGGACATTGTTTTTCATGAATATAAATATTTCCTGTTATTTAAAAGGGGTGAAGTCAGATGCTTTTAGAAATGTTTGGAAAAGTTGGTTATCTCCATGACAAAAAGAACCCAGATTCTCAACCTGCAAATTCAGCTCCTGCAAATGCATTTTTATACAGTTCTAAACTATTAGAACTGTGTGATTTCATCAGGGACCTTGGCCAGCTGTTAATAACACAGGGAACCAATGCTTTCTTCATTTGTTTCTTTGAATTTGCCTTACTTCTAGATCTTGTGGACAGAGTGCACGTAGTCGAATATTGTTGACTTCAGAATTCATATTTCAGTGTTGATCTTTTTTTTTTCCTGGCTTTGCTTAGCTACTGAATTTCTCTATGCAGTGTTTTTTCTCTCTTTGAATAGGATGTAATTCAAGAATAATTCATGCTATCCCTTTCCACATTGTTGCCTTAAATAAAAAAAAAAAAAAAAAAAAAAAAAGCCAAGCGCATGGGAAGTGTTGAGTCATGGCCTGAACCACTGATTGAGCACCTGAGGAAAGGACCCAGTCAGCCCTGGGAGCACAGGTGAAGGCAATTTACCTGTGTGATCAGAAAGGGTGGAAGCTGGCTGCACCTCTCTTAGACCTCATTTTAAGGGCTGACTGCCACTGGGAAAGGATCTCTTTCTGGAGATCCCTCCCTGGAGCTTTCCCCTGCAAACCTTGAATCTTTGATATGGGTAAGCAGTCTTCTTCCCATACTTTATAGCGCCTTTCTATTGTGCTGATCCTCCGATCATATTGATCTACCCAATTGCTACATGTTTAATGACTTAATCCAAGCTGAGGTTTAACGTGTGGAAATTGGTCGCCAGCCCAATTGTGTCCTCTTCCAGCTGTGGAGGTAGTTGAAGAACCATCAAAAATTTCAAAATTACCCCCAAAAACCTGGGGTGAGAACTGTTGACAAACTACCAATGAACAACATGGAACATTTCAGGTAGTCATGCTTAATTGAGACTTCAGTATTTTGGAAAGGAGCTGGTTTGCATATTTGATTATTTTTGACCTTCTTTATTAAGTGATAAAGGTACACAGGTGGCAATCTGAATGCAAATACATCACCTTGTGAATGCGAGCTAGGGCTGTGGTGCTGCGGGTTGGGAGTTCTCAAAATTCAGAATTATTAATGTGATGTATATCCTGTAATTATGAAAATGGAGGAAGTAAGGGATTCTTCATCAGCACTTTCTGAGGGCCGTTGCTAATTTATTCATAACGTGTTATTTTCTTATCTCTTTTTTTTTTTTAATCTACAAGAGCAGTACAAGTCAATTACTTGCTCAGGAGCAAGTGAATGGAATGAGTACTTTGTTTCAGGCTTAGAAAATAAGTTTTCTCCTTTCTCAGTTCTTCATTTTCCACCTGAAAGGAGGACACTGTGAAGGTGCCTGCATGGTCCTGCATATTCTACAGATGATTATTGATGTTACAATTCTCTGTAATTGATTCCTGCTTTCTCACTGCCCTAAGTTTTCTTAGCAATTATATAACCTCCTGTATAGTTGGGTTGGAATTCCATCTTCAGAAAGAACTCCCGTTGTCATATTCGTCTCTTTCTTTTTAAAGGTACACTGGTAAATTGCGACTGAACAGCATCCCACTTTTTCCAAAGAGTATTCTGTTCTGATGTGCACTAATTTATCCATTTAAGATTGTTCAGCATCTTTGAAATGTCATAAAGTATTATGGGCTTTGAAGTCAGGAATGGGGTTTAAGTACCAACTGTGGGCCATTTTATAATCCGCATGCCTTGTCCAGTCCCTTAATATACTGATTTGAAGGGGCAGATAATTTCTAGTCATTCAGCTATTGGAAATAAGTTGAACTTTTAGGTTGCTATTACCATCAATATTATTTCAAGCGCTTCTTCATTGTCTTGTAATCTCTTGTGAATCTCTTTTGTTGTGCAATCTCTTTTATTTTTGTTGTGCATTTCAGCGACTTTTGAGAGTGAGGTGCATTAGTGATACAAGTAGTATTTTTTTTTTAATTTACAAATTTCTAAATGGTGAGACAAAAACGTCTTGCTTTCCTGAGTTACTTATTTTTTTCATCTTGTTGCTCAGCAGTGCATAGCCACCTCAGCCTTGGGAATGATTTTTTTCCGTGAGTGTTGTCAGCTATAAAATTCACCGCTGACCTACCTGCAGAGCTCTGCCTGAAAACAATTAAACATCAGAACTGTGTTCATTCAAGGAACTTGATCTCTCAAAGGCTTGACCTTTGATTGACTTCCCAGTCTGCTTTGCACTCGATGGAAATTTCTCTGATGGAACATCATTAAGAATGCAATTTCCTTTCCCTCTGAAATATTGGCTGTATTGGCAAGAGCCCTCTTACAAAGCTTATTCATACATGCAAAAACCAACCAAACAAAAAAACCAACAACAAAAAGCCAGGGGCAAACCCAACAAAACAGTTTGTTTAAGGAGAAACACTGATATTGCTTGTTGCACTACAGTATTAGTTCTGTATACTGCAGTGATAAAATGAAATGACCTCTGCATGAAGTGAATTTGCTGATGTATCTCCTATGATTAGTGGGGCTTTTAGCAGAAACTTTTTTTAAAGTCATTCCAAAGTGTTGACATTTACACCTATTACCTCCCAGTTTCACCACATCCAACTGCTTTAAATAGAACAGGTTAATAATCTTCTTGCATTTTCAACAAACTTTTTTTCTGGCCGGCCAGCATTTTACTACTTGTGTTAACAGCATACTGTAAAAGTTACTTTGATATTTCATAATCATTTATGTTGTAAAAATTGACTTTTAACTGAAACTACTGCATAACTGTTTCGTTCCTTGAAGTGTGGTCAGCAGGATCCTACTGCACTGTAACACGAGATTGTTTTTCATGTAAAAATATTAAGATAAATGGATTTTATTATTAAATGGAGTCATCAAGTAGGGTAAGGCAGGTTTACAAAATCATGGTATTTTCTCCCATCAGAATAGGTGTTTGTTTTAAATAAGCCATTAATAATGTAGTTAAAGCACTGATTTAAATATTCTGTGTTTGTTTTGCTTTTCATCGTCTACATTTATCTAGGAGAGAGACCGATGAAAAAGCTGATAAAGCTGTTTATTGTGAAGGAATTAATGCTGCTATTACCTTGGATCTTCTGCTATTCAGTGTCTGTCTTCCATTTTACTGGACCTGACCTTTCAAGCTCTGGAATACAATGGTTTAATTAGTTAATTGATAACTCACATAATGTGGGAGGACTCGAATGAATTTCAAATACTTCCAAAGTCCCTTGGTACATCGCCACGAGCCTTTCTGTGGTGACACTGTTAAATCCTTCCTCTAAGAGTGCAGATACTCACAGTGCCTGTATGTACACTGAATTTGCCCATAGTTACGACTCTATGCAAACATCCTGCTGCTTGGCAGTGTGTTTCAGCAGTGCGAAGACGTGCTTTTCCACTTCAATCCAGAGTGGGAGGCTTGAGAATCAGGGACAGGAAACTTGAAAATATGGTGGCATGGTAGAAAATGCAGTCTAGAAATATGAATAGTTAGAGAAATTAAAAAACAAAAAAAATTTACATGGGGTAGGAGAATGGCATCAACACATTTTTGTAACCCATTCTTTGAACTCCCTTTTTGTTATGTGGATGAGCTGGGGAAAAAGTGCAGTGAGAATCACTGCTACAGCATAAAGAAGCTCGACGTGTGCATTCTGCAGCGTGCTGTGACTGGCCACTAATTCTACACTGACCATTCCCCAGCCTTCTGTCATTGATGTAAGGGTAGAGCAAAGTGCCCTGTTTGCTGAAATGTTTTTTTAGGATTAAAATTTCTCCTTAGGTGCAAAATGGGATGACTTTGCAGGTTTGCCCATTTGTTTCTCACTTGCACTTTTTGCATCGTTCTCTTTGCTTGAGTAAAGTAAAAAGTACAGCAATGCACTTCACCTTCTTACTTCTGAGAACTGACACAAAGCAGAAATTTGCAGATTATTTCCCTTCCCTTTCCTGTACTTCCATACACATTTCAGAGCCGAAGCTTTGGCTTTCATAAATTTTGGGATGTTTGACTTTTTTCCCTGGAAATTAAAGGTTCATTATATTTCCCATGAGAAATTCCCTGCAAGATGGGAAGGTTTTTATACTACTACAATCATATCTCTTCCACAGCTGAGCAGCCCAGAAGTCTAGAATGCTTGTTTTTATCTCTTAAGTAGTTATCAGCTGAAGAGGAAAATAAACTTTTGTTCCACGATAGCTTTTCAGACTTTAATTATATTTCAGAAACACGTTAATTGGAATTCTTTTGCAAGAGCCTTAAACTTAGTATATTTAAAATCTAAATGTAAACTAACACTTCATAGATGGAAATTGTGAAAGGGTTTTTTTGTTACTTTCTCCTTTTCCCTGCTTTGAAATTTTACCTCAAGGTCAGGTTAGAAGGCTATATGTGGATCGCAGTAAGTTGCTGGAATTCCTTGTAAATTTAAAACAGAGAGCCTCCAGTTAAGTGCAGTTAAGTGTTGTTTGCAGACAGCAGTACTAATATCATTTTCCAAAAGCTTCTCATAAACAGAATGTGCCATTCTAATGCTGCAGACCAAAGAAGGAGAAAGAAAAGAAATTTGCGAGAAAGAGAAAATAGCTCCTTGCATTGTAAGTCAGCATCTTTCAGATATTGACAGTCCCTCTTCTATCCTTGATGTACAGAGAGACCAACTGATACTAACTGCAGATAATTTGTGTAGGGTTTTTAGAGTTATAGGTCGATCTCTTTCTTTCTTGCGTATCCTTGCTGTTTGTTATCTCAATTTGAAGCTACGTTGGTAGCTCTGATAATGACATGTTTCATGTGAGAGTGCTGGTTCAGCAGGTGTACAGGGCAGAATCATGTTTTGTTCTGCTCCCAACTAATGAGATTCGAAAGGCTGTGAAAATGTGGTTCCAAGTCAAATGATCAATAAATATTTGCTAATGCAATTAATCCTTCTTTTTAAGATCAGCCTGTTTTGTCATAAAGTCAATACTTATAAAAATGATGGTAATGTTTACTCAAACAACTTTCTAAGTTACAGGAAGCTGTAATGTGGTATTGAGCATAGCCAGTGGATTTTCACCTGTGCTTTTATGGTACCTTTGCTGTAGGAAGAGATGGTTGTTCACTTCTTCCAGAAGACCAGCCGCCATCCCCAGGGAAGCCCAGCCTCCTTGCCCAGAACTCACACTGTGCAGTGGCAATAGACTGTTAACCAGCTCTTTATGCTGTCACTATTAACCTCAACCTGAAATGTTTGCTCTCTAATGAGAAACCTCTCATGTAAGCATGTTCTCTGAGTTTGGTTTACAGCAAAGATGGCAGTAAATTCTATTGATAAGGCACATTGTTTGGGTTCCAGAGACCTAGGCTGTATCTAGCCTCTCGCATCTTAAGCCAACGAAACTTGCCTTTGTTGGCTCAGAATTTCATGTGAATGCAACACCAAGTCTGATTTATTTGAAAATGATTGATTTGTTATTTCTCTGCTGAAAAAATTCAGCTAAACAATGGGGGGGGGAGAGGCAAGGGAGGGAAAGGGGAAGCAAAAAAAAAAAAAAAGAGATCTACGGCCAGTATTTCAACATTACAGGGAAAAAAGTGTTCTAAAAATATAAAGACATATTTCTTTTATATGAGCTATTTTTCTATGGTCGCTTCTGTGCACAGCTGGGAATTACTTCTGCCTACAGCTGTTCTGTAATATAGAATATTTTTTCTTCCTGGAACTTCATACTTTTCTGTACGATAGTTATGAGCAATATTTTTATACTTCCTATACTACTTGATGTGATTGTGAGGTAATGGGGATTTCTTGTAAGTGTTACCTTTAGAAAAAATGATAGTTGTATCTCAGATTACAGGCAAGAAAGCAAAATTGACAGCAGTGGTGAAAGCTTTTAAAAGATTCTCTAATCTGTAAATGTGTCTGGAGGACAAGAGGGTGTGTAATAAAAGTTACAAAGAATGAGCAGCAGATGCTGAAAGGAATACTGGGGAACTTGGTTGAAACAAGATGTGGCTTGGATTGGAGGAAGAAGGGGTGTCACTGATATGGGAATACTTTGTAAGCAGAGAATGAAAAGAAATACAGAGTAGGACAAGAAGATGTTATGAAGAGTAGTAGGGTAATTACGGCGTAGTTTTCAGTCTGAGGCTGGGGAGAGGGGAGAGATTTTGGGAGGAGGAGGTGGGATGGTCCAGAATAATGGCTAATAAACGGATCGGTGGTGGGACTGAAAAGCTGGGGAAATGATGTTCTCATCACCTGAGAGATGTTTCTATCCCAAACTGGAAGAACAGATGGCAACAGCTGCCTTCCTGAAGATACAGCAGCAAGAAAAATCCTATAAACTGCCTGTAAAGTATATATAAATTGGAATTGTGCTGGAAAGGGATAGTTTCCCTAAGGGCCGTGTTTCTTGGGAAACAAGGTTAAAAAGAAAGAAGGAATAACCTTTGTTGCTGTTTCTGCCTCATTAAATTGTTTCTAGTGTATGCATGGCTTTTCTTACAATCAATATTCTAGCATAGGAGTGGTTCATTAAGACTCTGGGCAGTGCCTTTCACAGATGAATGTTATCTTACTGATTATTATTATTCTGAAAACATCCACAGTGCCTGATTTCCTTCAGTGTAATTGACAGTGGGGGTGATTGCAGGATATATTTGCATTTGTAATAGTCTTTTGAGTATAGATCAAGCATTGCATCTTCTTGCTGAAGATTTTTTTCACCTGAAATTTAGGTGGGTTTAACATATTGCTTAAATGCTGTGGCTGTATCTGAAAACATCTACACTGCTCTAGCTGTGAGACTAGAAGGCTATTCAGAATCTCAGTATTCATGTTCCTTTTGCTCTCTTAGCTGTCCGAGCAGATGTGTTTGAGTGGTTTTTTTTTCTTTTGATTGCTTTTGTTTTGTGAAATCCAGTCTCTGGGATTTTAGGAAAAAGAAGATACAGCAAGATTCCATTCAGTTCTGACTGTGGGTTAGTATATTTTAGTCCTTCTACCATTATGGTGGGAAGGAAAAATAAGGTTTTGAGGTTTAAAAAAACAAAAAACAAAAAACAAAACAAAAAGAAAAAACCAAAGCAATTCATACGTAAGCACTTATTTTTCATTATTTATATCTTCAAGAGAAAATTTCCTCCCTCTATATAGTTAATTATTAGGGTACAGATCACAGAAATGCAGACATCCTTGCATAATATTTGATCAGAATGGGTGTTTATTCATCACTGGAATGGTGTATGTTGCAACAGTGATAGTTTCTAGAAATCAGAGGTTTTTATCCTTGGATCACTATTTTCTCCCTTCTAATGGCTGTCTAAAATACTTGTACATCAGTAGGCTGTTAATCATCATTCCTTACTGAGTAGGAAACTATTTTGTGTGCATGGAAGGCACAAAGTTCCTCAGTAGTTGTACAGTGAGATGTGCCATTACTCTTCGAATCCATAAATCTTGACTTGCTGTCTTGTATCCACTGATGCAAACTGTAAATGAGATATCTAATATGAAACCTGCACAGAACAAAGCTTGGTCTGCTATTTGCTGTTACAAACAAGCATGCTGAGAAGCCAGCGGGCTGCAGGTTAGTGCCTTTTTCCTGTTCAGTGGCCAATCTTTTCCAGTGTATAATCATTCCTGTGCAAGATGCCAGTCATCTTGCCTGAGATGGTGATGCAGTCATACATCTGCATGTCAACTGAGAATGCATATTGCTAATATACCAGTGGTGATACCAAACTGGGAGCAAGATCTGGACTGAAGCAGGAACTGATGGAACCAGCTTATTACTGGGATCTGTTCTTACAGCTTAAGAAACATCAGGGTTATTTAAAAAAAAAAAAAAAGAAAAGAAAAAATTGTTTGCAAAAGGGAACAGGTAATATGAAAAAGTTCTGTGATTGTGCAGATATTACAATTATGAAACTTAACCTGCAAATTTTTCTTGCTCTAACTGGCCTATAGCTTCTATTCCCTACTTAACCCTGTGATATTTTTCATTTGTTAGTGGTGAGAGGAAAAGAAATGTACTGTAAAACAAACTATTACAAATGTTCCTGTTGAGTTTGTATTTTAAATGCCAATTACTCAAGCAGGTGGCAAGCTTAGCTTAGCTTAACTAAAGCTAAATTGAATGTTTGCTCACTACTGAGAAGTGTGATACCTAAATACTTTGATGCAAGGAAGTCAGATTTTGAAATCACGTCTTTTTCCAAAGGGACTGATGAAGGAAATCTTAGGAAATCTCTACTCATTTTCTAGTGTATTATCCTGTATGTGTTTCAAGAGCACTGTCCCCTATGGTGCCCTTTTTCTGAAACCAGAACTTGGTGTTTTTTTTTCTTCTTTTTTTTTTTAAAATTTATTTTTAACTCTAACAGTTGGAACAATAGCTTGCATTTGTAGCGCTCAATTTTTAAAGCTTTCTCTTAGTGTTTAGGTATCACTCACTACATTGAAAGTAAAATGAAATGTGCCATTAAGCAATTATCAGGTAAAAATGCTAAAGGAGAAATGTTTATCTGTGTTGCTTAAGCTTATTTTCATTTTACTGGCTTCCCTACTGTATATTGTGGTCACGCACTAAGAATCCCACAAGCTTTGAGCTGTAATTTGCTGTGCACATTTATCTAAATCCTTCATTCTGTGGCAAACGTAAAGACAGTTCTTTGCATTCCACTATCCATATTTTCTGGAGTTACTTGATTTGCCCTTGTATTATTTTCTCTGATGGAAATGACGAATTCTGCTTTATCATCTGGTAAAATATATATATGTTGCTAACTTAAAATAGAATGTAAGCTGAATCAGATAGGGAAGAATTGTTCCTTTCTGTTCGTGTTACAGCAGGTAGAGTCGGGTTGCTAGTGCACTGATCTCCTTGTTTCCATGGTTTCATATTTACAAGGTGTATTGTATTTTTACAGCCTGGAGCAGTGGTTGAGCACCTGGTGGGAAGGTAGGGCCAACCCAGGGCAGCTCAGGTGCATGCAGAGCACCTGAATGACTGGAAGGGGTGGATCCTGTCTCCACCCCTTCCCAGACCTCATTTAAGGGTTGGCAGTGGAGGCAGGGATATCTTGTAGGAGATCCCTGCCTATCTGAGGCCTTCCAAAGGATTAGCAGCTTCTTTCCTTTATTTCTGTGCCTGCGGCTGTTGCACGTGAGCAAATCCTCACTTGTTGCAGCCTAGGACTTTGCAATTCTGCTGTCATTGCTCCATCACATTACACAAGGGCTCAAGAGCATTGATTATCTCTTATGTTATTTTCTACAGGGCACCTTTCATTTTATATACTGGTATTTCTCTGTTGACCCCCTATACCAAGCATAAGTTTGTGGCTCTACTGAAGCTGTGTGTGAGCCAAAACAGGTTTATGGAATTGCTGCAGAAGTTAGCAGAGGAGTTTCTTTTGTTTTTAAGCCTGCTGCAAAGAAAAGCCTGTTTAACTTCTGAAATAAATGAAAAGAGTGTTCAAAAAACACTTATGGTCTCCTTCTGGTCACTTCCATATTTTTAACAAATATGGTAAATATGTTGAATTATGTTACTTTGACTTCAATGGCCATAGTTAAATCCAGATATTATTTTAAGGGTGAAAATCAAAGGTGGAACAGTATTTGCTTGTTTTTAACGGTCAGGAGCCACGCAGCAGTTGAATTCTGCAGTTACTAAGAACAGTTTCACACAAGCTTATTTGTTTTATGAACATAAGGGTTTGATTTCTCAGGCAGTCCCTCGAGAGATTAGACTTGGCCACAACAGTAGCCTCAGAGTGTTTCATTGATCCCCTTGCATCTGGTGGGTATTAATGTGGATTGAAATAAAGACTTGTTTACACTGTACGTGTATATTTCTGTCTTGCCTTAAGAATGAAAGTGAGGGCTAGGGCAGCTTTAGCTACCTTCAAATTCCTAAAGCATATGCTGACCTAATGCCTCGCCATAAGGTGTTTAACTCCTTCCTGTTTTTCACCCTAGAAAGCCTAGTGGAGATATGTGCGCCTACATCAAGTGCAAAGATTAAACAAAATGGTGGTGCACAGCATAGAATAAGCCTGTAAAATGTTTGTAAAACCCACCCTTTGCATTTTAGAGCGCTGCTGTGTGTACTGCAACCCCTCTGACAGATGCGTTCCTCTTTGCAGCACACGTGCTCGGATGTGTTACGTTCCCTTTTCACGTTGCCTCCCTCTCCAATCAGTTCCTAGGAGCACTTCTGTGCACTCAGTACTCTGTGAATCCCTACTGCTGAGTTCCACATATGAAGGCATGGCAGATATGATGTTTGTGTGCGCTGTGTCTATAGCCTTTTAAATAGTAGGGTGCCATAGATTGAGTGGATGTCTGATTATTGGTACTGGGTGGATAGAGAATTAAGAATTATTTGGGAAAGAGTTCAGCTGTGTGAGAAACACACTATCCTGCTTGCAGTCCAAAAGTCAAATTCAGTGAGGTGCTCAGCATAATTAAATATTTTTTTTGAAGATCTTGAAGTTCCATGCACTGAACGTGTGGTTAATATTCTACATATGTATAATGGCTTTCAAATAGATTCTAAACATATACTTAAGGTAAATGCCTGAATACTTCACTGAATTGAGTACTGTGTAATGAATATATCAAAAATGAATGTGTTTCCTTTAATCTGAGGCACTAAGGCTAACTATTTCATAATTGTGCTTAAGCACTGGTAGGCTTTGTCGGATGTATTTTTGAGATGTGTTTTGTGACCTATTCTCTTCACCTTAATGAAGTCCCCTTTTGTACATGAAAGAATGGTAGGTAATGTGGTTTATTTGTTGTGAGTAAACAAGGAATTTTATTATTTTCCAGAATATAAGGGAGGAAAATATTGCAAATGTAGCCCCTGCCCCCCCTACCTCCTACTACTTTGTTGTAATGTTGAGTGGTTGTTTTCTGTAACCAGAAAAACAAAGGATTGATATTTATAAAGCCACATTCCTCCAAAATGTTCCAGAGCTCATATTCACAGTTGTTGCTATAATTACAGATTAAAGGCAATTTGAACCTCCCCTCTCACAGATTTCTAACACGCTTCCTTATAATACTTGTAATTTTGAATGGAAATAGGTCTGATGATTTTTATACCTAAGGGAATGATTTAAGGAGGCAGTGAATGGTAACAAGCTGATAGTTCTACCAGATGCAAAATGAGAACATCTGTCTCTACATCCTGTAATAAGAGCCTTTATTAAAGCAAAATGCTGCAGTGTTAACACCATGAGCAACGTGCACTGAGATGCTGTTAAAATACAGTGCATCTGCAGAGTACCCTCTGGATTCATGTAGTGACAAAGGGTAGCTTTATTTTTATCTGTCACTTTTTAAAAAACAATGCAAAATGAAGGTAAATAATTTAAAAGCTTTGAAGACAACAAATAATGATAATTCTCCATTCAATAATTTCAGACTCATTCCAATGGATTTTGAATCCTTTTATCACGAGTTGCCTTTTTATTCTTAAACTTTCTTCATGATGATATAAAATTGGTTACTTTGAATACTAATATTTAGGGCATGCCGCATTTATTACCTTAACTTGCAGTATTATCCTGAGAGTACCATCTCTCTCTTAGATGAATGCTATCTGGTTTCAACAGCTTTTAGTTGCCGAGTGATGTCAAATATAAGTAAGCTTTTTTTTTTTTTCCTGGAATTATTTTTACTATAAGATTCTTTTGTATGACACAATTCAGTAGGAGAAACAGTGTCTGTAGAATGATGTTTTAAAACTAAAAATGAAAAATTCTCTGGAGAATACGTACACACTGTCCAGATAGTTTTAGAGAAATAGTTGTATGTAAGAGCAAATGAATGTCATCCTAGGGAGAACTACATGGGCCTGTGTGTATGGATTTTACCAACTTCATATGAATAATTCTTAGTTTTAACTAATATTTCAGTGGAGTGGGAGCAGACTTGTGGTCAAGATTATGACTGCAGTATTAACTAAATGCTGCTAAATATGTACGTATGAAGTCTTTGATTCCTTTCATTTTCTGGTGAGTTTATTATTTGCTAACTGAGTAATAGAAATATTCAGAGAAATAAATTTTAGTTGTCTTGTTGGACAACAGAACTCATTTTTATGTGTCCAATGAAGTACCTCTTTACATCCTTCTGTTAGTGAAATGAACTCTTGAAGAAAATGCAAACCTCACTGAATAATATCCTTCACAACCCTAAAATGATATGTTCTCATTTTAGTTGATAGCTGTCTTAAAAATGTTTCTTGGTGTTTTTTTTTCTTGTTCCACATTAATATCTTGTTACAGATTTTTTTGTTGTTACTTCTGCATTTGTTGTGATTGTCATTATATGATAATGTATTTCTTATCTTACTATAGGAATCTTTCTCATGGTGAATCTGTACCAACCTTAATACTTTCTGTGTTTTATCATACATTTTTTTCTTCCTATTTTTAAAATTATTAGATGTATTATGCAGTGGTAGTTTATAAACATATTGTACAAACTGATTTTTAAGTATATTTTCTTTGTTTTGGTAAATATCTTTTGACTGTCAAAGAGATGTTGGCAAACTTCATTTATTACTCCATGACTCTATTGAGACTGACTTGAGACTTCATCCTTTTCACTTTTGTTTTACTCAAGGTAGTGTTTGGCAGCACTAGTATCTTTATTTTATCTTACTTGGTATTCTTTTGCTGTGCCTTGCAAAGGATGTTTTTATCAAAACGGAGATTTCCAGCTGATTCTGCCAACTAATGAGTTTTTGGTGTTTTGGTTTTTGGAAGTGTCAGAAGTCTTGATGGAGTAATGTGCAGGACAAAACACCATGCAGGGATTTCTGTTGTTCTCACTGTACATTCGTTCTTTATGGAATGTTAACCATGTGATTCATTCAAATTTATGATGGGCGAAAAGCAATAGTGAGAAATGGTGAATAAAATGTTTAAGATCTGAGTGGGTACCACTGAAACCAGTGGGAAAATTTCGGTCAACTATTAATGCTAGTCTTTATGAAGATGCAGCATTGAGTAGTGTCTATTCTGACGACTCAGATGACAGTGTATCATTCATGGCCACACTTTAGCACAGGCTTCCAGGAGCAAATCTTTAGTTATTAGGAAATGTGAGTTGTTGAGGTTATTGTTGTTTTTCTTCTGTACCTTCTGTCCAGATGAGAGGTTGCATGTGGACTACAGGGCAAATTCCATGTGATTGTCTGAGAAATTATTTTTATTTTGGACATTAAAATGCTACTTATTTTCTTCAGTACCTAACTGGACAGTGTAAGAGCTATAAAATAAAAACAATCTCTTTTAGTAATATGAGAAGAGAACTCTGATATACAGTGTGATCTGTGTTTGAAAATGTATGTAGTAAAATGAAGTCATTACATCATGGTTAAACATGAACTAGTGAAAAATAGTAGAAGTCTCTTCTTTGAGTCTGAGCTGTGGAAGCATTTATGGTACCTTTGAGCTTTTTTTCTGAAGGATGCTTTATTCATTCTGGAGTGTTTCTGTAATTAGCCCGTAGATTTTTGCCTTGACAATGGCAGCTATTTTGGAGAACACATGGTTTACTGGGAAGGTTGTCTTATTATTGTTTCTTTTGTGTTTTCTGTTTTGTAATTTTTATGTTTGAGGGAAATAGCCTATCACAAAGCTAGTGAGTTTATGGGAGAATGAGAAGACAGAACTTTATAGGCTCTGTGTGTCACCAGTGCTATTTTGATAGTAATAAAATGGCAAAGTAAAACAGTTGATACCAGTCGTACTGGTGGCATCGACACTTGCAGTACTTATCTATGAGACTTCTGGGAGATTTCTCCCATTTTTCTATTATGGGATGTATTCTGGGAGATTTCTCCCATTTTTCTATTACGGGATATACTGGGGTGTATTGCTATTTCAGAGAAAAGAAAATGCATCTGATTGTCAGACAGCTTGGATTTATGGGCTTTCCCTAAAGAAAGCTCTTGTGCAAACCCTGTTTTCCCTTCTGACAACCTCTGAGCTCCCACATCAGGCATTTTTTCAAGTAAAGCCATGATGTGAGACTTTCCAGTACTGTCACCCTTGAAAGGTTTTATTTAGGACAGTGGTGCAATTAATCTCTTAGAGAGCTCTTCAGCAATGTATGGAGAATGATTAGGCAGGGAAGGGTTGGGGGGTGGCCGTGTTGACCTGTAATTGTTTCAGGGTGTTGGAACAGTACTTCCCAGCAGGCTTTTTGCACGTATAGTTACATTATAAAACTGAGTTTTTATAGGAGCTATCAACCTTTACTTTCCACATAAAAAAAGGGAGGAAAAAATTTTGTACTACTTTTCATTAAGTAGCAGAAAGTTGAATTTGGGATATAAACTTCTAAGCATTTTTTTAATTTTTCATGGTGACCCATTCAAAATGAGAGGGTACAGAAAGACTGGAGTTCAAAAGTTCCCCCATTGGCAGTCTTTTCAGGCCTCTCTTATTCTTCTTTGGAGCGGATTCTATGATGTCTAAAATGCTCGGGGTCTGTTTTGTCATCTTATTCCTCATGTGATATTAATACCTGGAGTGTTACTCTTGGGTTGCATTCATCTGTAGTGATGATCTGTATTGGACAATATGTACGAGCCATATTCTGAATATTGATTTCAGAAAATCATAGCATAATTAATTTTGGAAGGTATCTTGGGAGGTTTCTAGTCCAGTCCAAGGGCAGCACAGGGCTTCATCCAGTTGGACTTTGAAAGCCTCCAAGGATGGAGACTGGACAGCCTCCGTGGACAGCCTGTTCAAACTGTCCTAGAAGAATACTAACCTGAAAGACTTTTGCTTTTGTTTATGCCTGTTGTCTGTCATTCTCCAGCTCTGTGCTCTCGTGGCTCTGTCTTTCTGATAACCTCACCAGGAGAAGCTGCTGTTGGGTCTCTCTGGTGGCCTTCTGCTGAGCTTGCATTTGGGAGGACTTGAAATGATATATAGATAGGGGCTGAGTGGTGAGTTGAAGGGGAGAGTAAATCACTAATCGTGATCATGCTAATGCAGCCCATGATGTCTTGACATCCCTTGCTGCCAGGACACAACTGCCTTGAGTTTGCCTTGCTTTTGTCTTTAAACAGATTTCCAACATCTTTTTTTTCTTTTCTAAAGAGCCACTTCTCAGCTAGTCAGCCCCAGCTCATTACTGCAAGGAGCTCTTTCTACGCCGAAACAGGGTTTTGTATTTGTCTTTGCAGAGCTCCATGACATTACAGGTGCCCTGTTCTCCCAGCCTGCCTGGTTCACTCTGGATTGCAGCTCTGCCCTCCTGCATATTAGCTGGGGCTGTCCCCTTAATTTGGTGCAATCTGAAAACTCAGCGAGAGAACGTTCTGCTGTATCAAGAAAGATACTAAAGCACAACAGATCCCAGAGGAGAACACAGTGGGAGGCAACACTGAGAGCTTTGCTGAATTCTCCGCTGCTCTCCCCTCATCCCCAAATCCAGCCACGTTATGAGAAAAGGTATGCAGGTCGTTTAGGCTGGGTTTGCCCTTGATAAATCCGTGCTGACTGTTCCCATTTACCAACCTTGGCACGTACTAAGCAATATGAAGGCTGAATAACTTCTCAAATGCATGAAATTGACAGTTTTGTAAAGCCATTATACTAGGGAGTAATTTCAGAGGAACTGTGGTGTACATAAGAAACACAAATGAAAGAATTTTGAATGTCTAGAGGGTACTGTTGACCTTGTACTTTTTCTTTAGATTCATAGTTTCTTCACGTCTTTGCATTTAATTTCTATTCCTGGTGTGAGGTCTCAGGCACAAGGGAGAACAGGAGAATTTGCTGTAGATGTGTTCACTTCAAAATGTGAATACTGATTTTTGTAGTAAAATATAAAATTTCTGTCAGTCTTGTCAGTCCTGTTAAAAAGCTAAAACTGCCTTTGTTACGAAATGTCTCTGAGCCACAAAGGATCTTTTACTTAGCAGTGCAGTAAAATTAATGGATGTTGTAGGAAAGTTGCGGTCATGCAGCTGATAAGCCTAGCTAAGAAAGTGAAACTTTCTTGCTGTTAAGCAAGAAGCAGTTGCCTATAAAAGCAGCAATTCTTTTAAGATTTAAATTTCTGACTTTTTACATTTACCTTTTTGGGCTGCATTTAGATAAATAACTGGCCTACAAACATCATAACAGAATATATAACCTGATTTTATGTGCAACATTCCTTTCCACCTCCCTTTCGGCAGCGCTGTGATGGGAAGAGCTGGAGCTTCATTTTGCAGTATGGTGTAACAGAAATTGAGGTTCTAATGTAAATGATTAACCACACACTAGCAGAAGGGATTGTGAGTAAAGGAAATTTAAGTACTAATAATTCAAGTGGAAAAAAATTGCACTCCAGTGGATTATTACATGTTAATTATCCAGAGGTGGTTTCATCTATTAGTATTATGCTAGTGCTTCATGTAGCCTGCATATATGAAATCCCTAGAGCAAGCACTGCAAGAACTGTGTGATTATTTTTTTTTTAAAAGCCTATGTATAACTAGAGTCTCCAATGAGAATATTTAGTTTTGACTAACTGTCAATGAAGTTTCATTGGAATATTAGAATGTCTTAGTAGCATGTCTGCATTTTCCTATATTTAATGTCACATTTCTTTTTATTCTTTTTAGTTTCATGATGTCACCCAGTAAGACATGACTAGGCCCAGGCTCCAAGGGAATGACATATTCTGTTTTCTGGTTAAAATGTTTAAGCCTAACGCTTCAATTGGGATGGTAAAACAGAAAGTTAAATATAGGTGTACTTTAATGCCTGGCTGTCAGATATATATGGCCCATAAGCAGATCTTATTTTTTTTTAATATGTCTGAGGAAAGAATTAATGAAACTATATTTTTAAACCATTTTGGCAGTGGATTCTTTTTGATGTGAGCAACAGTGAATGGGTAAAGAAATGGACTGTTGGAAACGTTGGAGGCAGTCTCTTAGAGGCGTATAGAGAGAAGAGATTAGGAACAAGGTTGTGGATATGCTGGTTTTTCCTCAATTTGAATTAGGCATTCTATAAAGGATAAATTAAGCTCAGTAATATCTGAGCAATGGTATGGCATGGGAGTTTTAAAATATAATAGAACAATTGTAGCCAGTAAAGAACTTCTACGCGTAGGTGTCTTTTCTTCTAGTCTTTATTTGTCTAGATCCTGAATATGTTTAAGTTTGTTGGATTAAGGAGTGATTAATCAGAATGTACAGATGTAATTTTGTGCACGACATACAGTGGTGTCTGAACTAGTGACAAGCAAATGGTTCCTGAAGTCAATCTTGATTTATAAGCATGGATCTAATGAACAGAGTTTTATTACTCCAATTTAAATATTAATAGCTCAACAAACTATTTCTATTTCATGTGAAATATAGCATGTGAAAAGTGTATTGTAGAAGCTTAATGAAGAAAATTTCTTATAAGAAATTATTTAAAAGAAATTGGCCTTTGTAGGTAAAGGTTTTGGTAGAGTCTTGCAGCATATTCTGGGTGAGTTTTCTCTTTCTTTGTGTGGTAAAATAAAATGAAAGCACAGTAGTTACAGGCTGGTGATAGTGCAATTACTGTGCCTAGTATAACTTAGAAGGTACTGATCTACTGACTGGGTCATTATTCCTTAGAATGTATGTTCACAACTGTAACATTTTTTACCTGAAAAACGACCCAGGAAGAGTACTGCTATTTAATTGTGAGTGTTCTACTTTCTTCAAATTTGTGCAGCAGCATTTTTAGTTTTATTTTAGCATGCTGTTTCTTACTAGCTTGTGACCCACTTTCCAGGCTATAAACACATCTTAACAGAAGAAGAAAACATCAGTCAGCTGTTATCAAAAGATTCTGAGAATGTAAAGTTTCCTACATATTTGTTAACTGTGTTAGGGAACAAAAATTATCTGTAACAGGACTTTGTATTCAAGACTGCTGTATGCGAACACACATGCCAACTTTTATCCTTTCTTATGAAGGAAGAAATCATCATCTCTTAAAAGTAAATAATAAATACTTCTTAAGTGATGTTACCGTTGATTGTTCCTAGGTCTACTGCTACTGTCTCTTCTCAAGGCGCTAGTTGTCTCAGGGTGACTGAAAAGGGAGCAAGGTTATCGTTTGGTTTGGCTTTACTCATCTGCAAGAGAAATACAGGAATGTTGCCTGTTACCTAACTGCATAATCAGTGAATATACGGATGTTATAATTAAGAAATATACAAAAAACGTTAGACCAAACGGGTTATCACACTAAAGAAGAATGGATGTAAAGCTTACCCTTGTCCTGGGCTCACTGAAAAGACTCCAAGATGAGCAATCTCCAGAGAAGATCCTTCCCCACCGTTAGTCAGCTCTTAAATGGGGTCTAGGAGAGGTGCAGCCAGGTCCACCCCTTCCGGTAGCACAGGTGAATTGCTTTCACTTGTGCTCCCATGGCTGACTCATTGCTCACCTCAGGTGGTCAATCAGAGGTTCAGGCTGTGATTCAACACTTCCCATACACTGACAATCAAAAATTGAGTTTATATAAGGTTTTTTTTTTCTGTTGATGTAGCTGAATAGCAGAAACATACAGCCCCAAGCTACACAGAACCACTGCTTCTTTAATGTCCCTATAACTTTCCCTCACTATAACAGAATCTATTACACTGAGCATATTGGAAAGGTGTTTCAAAACGTATAAAGCTGGCAAGCTTCAGGAGGGAGTCATAGGCATAGAGATAAATGTAAGAAGACTCACTGTTTGCAGATGAATGGATGAGACAGTCAACCTACAAATAGGTTATTATGAAATATGTGAGACGTGCTGCTTACTTGCATACCTTATGTTGAAGCAATTTAATCCAGATATCATTTAAGTGTCCCAAATCCAAGCCCCCTGTGTGAAATTACAGATCATGGCGTATTTTTTTTGTTAAAACACAGAATTAAACTCCTTTGAACAAAAGTTTAGCTAACCCAAAAGTTCTGATAGATTGCTGAAACAAAAGCAATCACAATAATTAAATTATTACTTTGATTATTAAGAAATTACAGCTAGCTCAAGGAGGAAGTTCTTTTGTTTTTTGGTTTATTTTCTTCTCTTGTTGAGAAACTGAAATTCATTTTCAAGAATCAGACTTTAATACCAGCAGTCTGTCATCACTGATAGTCAATGGGTGCTGTTGTTCATATGGGGAATTGTATTTAGCTATCAAAAGCTTCTCCCTCCATTTAGAGTCAGGCATTTTTATTTGTTGTGAGAATGTGACTTTACTGTGGGTCATGTTTCAATTTAATCTGTGAATTTTTTTTTTAAGTCGTAGGATAAAGGACAGTATGCGGTAGATCAGAACATAACAAGACTATTTTCATGAAGATTATAAGATTATTTGCTGTGATTTTTCAGTAGTACTGCTTGACACAAATTTTGACAGCTGTCATTGACACTGAACTGTTGTCATTATCTTTCCTGGCCTGCTGAAAGACATTTTAATGAAAATACAACAGCCTTCTCCCAGATGAAGATAGAAATGCCTATTGATAGGAGATGTTTAAAGAGCTGGTAAATTCTTGAACTAAGCTTAAAAATGGTATGTGTTGTTATAATGCTCATCAAATTTACTGAGAATCTATAGAGCGGTCAGTGGACAAGCCATTTCTCATCTGCTTTGCATGGTTCCTGAATCTGTCCTTGCAGAATGCTTCCTTAAGATTTTACCTGAGAGCTTGTGTTTTCAGTTTAAGCAAGAATAAGAGACCTAATGCTCTTGTCTGATAACCACACATTTCAGTAACCTTATTTTAAACATCCAGACTCTACGTCTACTTATTTACACATATTTAAGTATGACATAAGTGTAGGAACATTGGCTTAAAGTGTATATTCTTTGCCTGCTTTTCATTTATGTTAATAATTTTCTTGGCTTGTAAAAACTAGCGCAAGAATTTGAAGCTGTTTAGTATGCTGAATACATGCTAGAAAACTGAGTGTAAAACAATGTCTTTATGAAGGTCATATAATTGAAAATTTAGGAGCTGGTGTTAGAATTTGGACAGCTGAGAAATTAATTATTTTTAAGAAAGCAAATGAATTACTGGTGACTACTGAGAATTGAAGTAGTCAGTTAATGATGAAGCATTTAGAAATCTTGGCTTAATCCATAATACGTACGTTGTCAACTTAGATTCATGATTTTTTTATATAATAAAGGATGAGGATGTTCAGATAATAGTATTCCAGGATGAAAGTGAATAGGAATAATTAAATAAAACAGTAAATACTGAGATGATATAGAAATTGGAAGCTTAGCAAGGTTTAAAAAAAGAAATAGCCAAACATATCCTGGGCTGCATCCAAAGCAGTGTGGTCAGCACGTGGAGGGGAATCATACAGCTGCTCTCTGCACTGGTGAGGCCTCACCTGGAGTACTGCATCCAGATGTGGATGCCTCAGGGCAAGAGAGACATGGAACTGATGGAGTACGTCCAGAGGGGGGTCACAAAAATGATCCCAGGGGTGGAACCACCTTCCCAGTGAGGACAAGCTGGAAGAGCTTCAGCCTGAAGAAGAGAGGGCTCTGGGGAGACCCGAGAGTGGCCTTTCTCTATCAAAAGGGGATCCACATGAAAGAAGGGGACAGACTCTTTAGCTGGGTCTGTTGTGACGAGACAAGGGGAAAGGGTTTCAAACTAAAAGAGGGGATTGGATATAAAGAAAGTGTTCTACAGTGAGGGTGGTGAGGCACTGGAACAGTTGCCCAGAGAGGTGATGGATGCTCTATTCCTTTAGATACTCAAGGTCAGGCTGCTGGGACTCTGAGCAACTTGATCTAGGTGTAGATATTCCTGTTTATTGCTGGGGATTTGGACCAGATGGCCTTTAAGGGCTACTTTCAATTCAAACAATTATTTGATTATATAAAATATCAGTTGTATATGATTTTCTTACCTAAATTCTTATATCTTTCTTTCTGTCTTGGATAGTAAAATATACACGGAGAGAGGATAATAACTAGCCAGGAGACAGCAATAATAAGGCAGTGTAACTGCACATAACTTATGAAGAGAGTAGAAGTTTGTTCATACAAATATGTACTGAAGTATTATTCTATGCCACTAGAATCAACATTTCCATAAGCATGAGGTATTTTTGATAATTAACAAGAAGCTAGAAAAATAGGAAATGTCAACTTCCTAAGCTTTTCGACATGTTGACAACCCTGATCTTAAGGGAAATAGAGAAACTTTGAGCTTCATTGGTCTGCTGTGATCTGTCAGAATCAATGTAGGTTAAATTTATGTGGATTGTAAGTCTAGTTATGAGTTTGTTTTTGAAATCTTATTACTCGTAAAAGGTACAAGAATGAATAGGTAGGAGGTTCTTACTCTCTGTACAATGCCAGCTGGTGGGGCATTGCTTTCCCAAACTAATTTATTCTCTGTGCTTCAATCTTGATGGTAATGTATTAAATCTTCAATTTTTTACCTGATCTGAGTTTTCCCATTCTTCATGAGTTATTCCTGATCTACAGAGATGTAAAGGAATGAAAAATAGAACTATAAGTTTCTTAGAATTAGGATTTGGGGTGTTTTATTAAAAAGTTAAAATAATAATAATAATAATAAAAAATTGGCAGCTAGCTCAGGTTTCACGATTTATTTATTTTTTTCCTTCTGATCTTAAGCCATTCATTAGTAAGACTGTATCTCTGCAGAGCTATAAATATCTAGGAAAGTTAAATCCTTAGATTGTGAGAATACTTCAGTATATAGGGGGAAAGAGTTCAGGGTTACATATGTGAAAATGTCTGTGAGCTTGTTTGTGCTGATGTGAAAGGGACATGTAACAAAATTGAGATGCCATTAAAGAATTGGGGGCAATAGAAAACTCTTGTGAATTTGGTTAGATTATTACAGTAACACACAGAACCATTTTATGAGACAAACTGTAGCTCTGGAATCTCTTTTTTTAAAACCAATTTCCAATTCCAACCATAGCCTTAACCCAAGACCACCAGCTATGGTCCACAGGAGGAAGCTGTTGGGCGAGATTTCCTTTGGCAGCCCCCCCTTACATTGGCAGCCCCTTTCTGGCCCTACTCATGCTGAATATCTCTAGAATATCTCTGCCAAGCTTAACCTCAGGTCCTCAGTGAACCTTTATCCTACCAACTGGGACCCAGAGGAATTTGTTTTGGCAGCCTTCCCCTGGTTTGGAGCCCTTTTAGTAGCTGTAGCTGTAGCTGTAAGAACTGCCTTTCTTCTCAACCCAAAGCTTAGGAACTCAGTTGAGCCTTAACCCAAGACCAAGAGCTATGAAATTTTTGGCAACCAACCTCTCCCTTTGGAAGCTCCTTTCCGGCCTTACTTAATTGACAGTTTTAGGCTTTCTTTCCAAACTCGATCAGCCTAAGACTAATTGTGGTCCTTGGGGATATTTTACAAGAGCATATTGGGTAACTTATACTCTTTTAGTAAACTCTAGCAATCTTTCATCCTTATGCTGAATGGGCTGGAAAATTGTATTTCTGTGTATTGAAAGGGAAGGCTGTTAATTTCAGTTGTTGGCAAGTACTTGTTCTTTCATATTCTATTTTACTAAAATTTACGGTGGAGGAGTAGTAACAGAAAAGTTTTTCTTACTGATGAAAATATGATATCTAAAAGCATGCGTAAATACTGTATCAAGAAGCTTGTCATAACTTCTCCAGCTGCTATATGATCTCAAACTGCCAAAGTACTTGAAATACCCAGTGTGTTTGTTTGATCCCAAATAGCTTTTGATAGACTTTTCCTGTAGAACAAAAATGACAGTCCTATTTTCTGAATATTATGTGGCCTAACTTAATACACTATTTTGCATGCCATGGAAAGCTGAATTTTCTGCATCAAGTTTTCATACAAAGGAATAACATACTTTTTTAAAGCCAGAACCTCAGAAGAACTCAGGCTTCACCTATGGGATGGGATGCCTGACTGTGATTACTATCTGGTATTGCAGTGCCTAATTTGACTTTATCTAAAGTTTTCTAGGCATTTGAGCATGTAGAGAAAGAACCTCTTTGGTACTGCAGTTAGAAGACTTGGAACCTCTTTAATTTTCACATTAATAGTGTTGCTTAGCATATAACAACTTGCTTTTTTATATTAAAAAAAAAAAAACAACTGACAGTGGACTTTCTAAGAGATAGTTTTTATTCTTAACAGAAGAAAGACTTATTACACCACCATGATTCATGCACTGTTTTCTTCAGCTATTTAGTGCTCTTGTAAATAGTGTATATTGCTGCTGCTAGCTGGTCAGAGAATACCCATTCTTTTCACTTAGGAAATTGTATTTGATGCTTGTTTTCTACTTCACACGACCTGCATTTAGATTAATGGCTTCTAAATAAGAAGCTCTATCAGTTACAGGTAACTTGGTTTATATTCCACAATCAGTTTCACCAGAGACTTTCCAAAGCTTTTCAGTTTCCCCATACACTTAATGATTTACCTTGAGCATATAATGTATATATATATATAATGTATACATTGCTATACAGTCTAGTTCTTCAAATGTTCTCATTATTAGACTGAGATATTCAATAAAACCAATAAATTTTAGCTTAGAGTAGCTTTAGCCTTTCTGTGAAGACAAAAAAGCTGTCTTCAAAGTGTGTGTGTTGTGGGAGTGCAGCATTTAGAGAATGTACCTCTAGGGATCTGCCTTGCCTAGAATTAATTTATTTTTTCATGCAACTTGATTCCTTTTCACTGAGGCTGAAAAAAAGTCAATTTCTGTGATACGTTACCCCTTCAAAGTCATAAACAACCATGCTGATTCATGACAAGATTTCCATGCCTTCAAAAGTTCAATTAGCTTAATCTGAAATAGAATTTCTAAAGGTGGTGGTGTCCTTTGAGGTAATATAAATGTCAGAAAAAATGTTCTAGCTGAATAAATATCATCCAATTATAGTTAAATACTAAGACTACCGATGGCTTCTACCTCTGAAACTTAAACAAATAGAGCCATATTGTCGAAGTGATTGCAAATAAGCTTTTTAACCCTGAGCAATCTTTTCAAGAAGAATTGATTACAATAAAAATAGGCCCACACAGCTCTAGTGTGTGGTACTTCTGAGTTAGGGTTTTCATTTGTGAAACTTTTTCTGCTCTGTTTGAAATTACGTGCAATGGATTTCTCTGCTTGCTCTCAGTGGCTTTTGTTTGTTGGTGGTGTTCTGACTTTTTAAGTTTCACTGAATTCTGAGCATTCCATTATTCTTATAATGGAATTACAGTGAGAGAAATAGAAGCTTTTCAATTTTGTAAAAGCTTAGCGTTTAGAAGTTTTAGTGTCCAGTGCAGAATCTGTAGGCCTCTCTAAGCTCTTTGCTTTTGTACATCATGTGTACAGCTCTAGCTCCATGCTTTATGCAAGCTTCACTTCAGTTAGCTTCTTAATGCAAAAAAATGAATTTACCTCTGCTTCCAAAGGGTAGCTGTAATCTGTGAACTAGATGGAGCTGGCATGTTCACTTCTTTAGCTGGGTAACTGCAAAAATGGAGTAGAGCGTATGGCATTTCATTTTAAGAAAGCGTAGAAAGGAGACAAAATGTGCAAGAAAAGCTCTGTAAACTAAATTGCTTTTGAGAATATCTTTTTACAAGAGCAGCTTTAATGCTTTTGTGTCGTGAAAACTACTTAGAAAATGATGTATTTTTGCTTCTTCCAGGCTGCATGTAATATGAGGGAATAGTTTGGGATTCTAGTGTTAGAGATGCAGGGCCGAATTGCATGATACAAAGAGGAATAATTTAGTAAGGATGCTTCTTTTTCTTGCTTTAAAGCAATTAAAACAGTGAACTGCGTTCAACATTCTGATGAGCTGTATCTTCTTAGTGAGACAAAATGGAGAACAGGAGCACCTGCCTTTTTTTGATTCTGTGCAGTGAAATTGTTGGTGATGTTATAAACTGATACTGAAAGCTGCAAGAACTGGCAGGCAGGCATCATCTGAGCACTGTGATCTGTTTTGAAACATTATTGTCAAAATGGCAGATTTTAATATCATGCACCATCTTTCTTTCTATTCCTAGTTTTACATTTATAAGATGTAGAGCTGTGATAATGACAGAATCAGGTATAACGCCCCAAGCATTGTTCCAGGGAATAACGGATGGATTTCATGAAGACAATTTCATTTTAGTTTTTGGTGTTAAAAGAAGTTACTATAAGGTAATTGTGCTGCTGCTGTCTTCATTTAGAACATCAGGCGATTTTTTCAGCGCAATTTTTATCAAAATCTGACCAGATTCCATCATTATTATCTATAAGTGTTCACCTGTGAGGATCATGCTCTATCTTTTGGGTCCAGGAGTACATTCTGGATTAGTAAGAGAAAGTGGTTATGGAAACCAGGTAACACTTCTGATGTTTGACTTTGGCAAAATGACCGTAATGCTGCAGATTTAAGTACTGAAGGAAAAGAATTAGGTGCTAATTAATATATATGTTTCTATTATATATTAGCTTTGAAGTTTTTGTAACATTTCTCTTAATATTTATTTGGTGGGGTTTTTTTTGTTTGAAATACTGAAACACCTTAAAAAAAAAAATTACAACTATAGCTGTTTTTTTTCTTATTGGCAATAATTTTTTCATTTTATTTCTTACTTGAGTAAGAACCACAGCAGACCAGTGAACAGTCAGCATAAGTCAGAACTTCTGGCAGAGTTCTCTTGAGTCCTAGAACCGTAGTCAACTCTGGTGCAGGTAAAATCATTCTTGGTTAATCTGCAGTATTACAGTGATAATTTAGTTAGCAGTGCTTGTGTTAGAAATCTGAAAATTGCTTTTGATCCCACGGATAAAATATGATGTAGGAACTGGCTTTCTGAGTATTTATCTTTTGTAATTTTCAGAAATACTAAAATAAGAATAGGACTGCAGGAGCTCAAATTGGCTGCTTTATTATTCACCAAAACCTACATCTTTGAGATGCTGTAATTGACCATTGCAGAATTGATTGCGGTCTCGTAAACAGAACTGTGAGTTCAAGTGTTGCATAAGAGTAGAAATAGATGAACACTTGAGCAGAAAAGGTACTAATTTTTGAACAATTTCAGTAAAAGAAATAAGTAGCTTAAATTCTTCCTAAAGGAATGTTTTCTGGGCTCCTAAAAACTGTCAGATTTGGAGTAAGCCCTCAATTTTTGATAGGAGATAACCTCAAAGCATGTCATGTGACTTTATGCAGACTATAAGCTGTATGCATATTTGGAAAAGCCTGTGGGACGGGGGTATGAAAAGTATCTGAAAAAAAATTGTGCTGCATCAAGTATTGAGTCTGTATAACTTAGATTAATGTGAAGTTGGAACAGTGGTATTTTTAACGGTACAAATAGCCTGAAAGGAATAAATTATTTTAAATTAGTCAAAAGTATTCATAATCTTGCTTGTAGTTTAGAAGTATGCTTTTCTTTCCCTTAGACATATTATATTTGAGTTGTGATGTCAGGATGGCTTGTGTAGAAGGCAGTGAAATGAGAGGATGCTGTAAAACTGGTTGGTTTAAAATTTCTAATTCATGTGGTTTTCCAGAGACAGCTCGTTATTGTTATTAATTTTAAGAAGGAGAGAGCTTTATTTTTTTTCTGTTGATGTTGAAGCAGTGCTACAACCAAGCTTGGACAACTTTCTCGATAGGCCAGTGCTGTATAAGGAGTACGCAAAACGCTTTCAAAGAAAGGACAGATAGTTGACTTCTTTTTTTACTGGAGGTAACAAATAAAACATGTAGTTTATCTGAAGCTTGTAAAGCATGTGAGTAGTTTAAAAGACCAGATATTGAAGAGGAAAACAGTACAACCTGAATTTGCTTTACTTTATGATAAGCAGCAGTGTTTTACGCTGAGAAAGTCATGTTCTGAAGCATTTGTCTTGAGCTAGTTAGATGCAAGCTTAAAAGAATTACAGTTACAGGATGCAGAAATAAGATATATGCTGTAGCAGAGATTGATGATAGATTTCAGGACGTACAAGCTTTGGAGTGGGCTTGATCAGTTTTACAAATGGGCAGAAAAAACAAGCTGATAACGTTAAAGTTTGCCAGTTGATGAAAACTTGCTAAGTGTAGGTGCTTTGTGTTTCGTTCTTTGCTAAAATTATTTCATAACTTCGTGAAATTATTCAGGGCTGTGTAATCCTTCTGGCAAAACTGTGCTGTCCTTGCTTTCTGCTAACAAAAGACTTCACTTTTCCCTTTCAAATGCTGCTCAAGGTTCCATGTAGAATTAATCATGTTCTTTTGGCTTCAACCTGCATTTAAGTTAGGTTCACGACTTACTGCTAACTCTTTAATTCTGCGGTGTTATATTTCTGTGTTTTTAACTCTGTCAGTACCACTGACTTCTTTAAAGGAGCAGCAGCAACCCTAAGGCTGAGTTTCCAATTGTTTCATGCACTATTTGAAGCTGAGACACATCAGAGTGGATGGCTCCATTTCCCAGCTATTTTCTTACTTTAATGAAGTTAAAATTGAGTTCTGCAGTGTCATTTTTGTATAATGACTTCAGATTTGATTTTGAGTCCTCTGGCACCAGTGATCGTGCGAAACAGCACTTCTAATAATATTGCAAACAGCGGAAGTGTGGCTTAGTAATTTATCAGACTGGAATATGGGCTGTGTTCTCTTCACTACTGTCATTCTGTTTTTCCCCCCATCAAAGGAAGCCGTAGCATATAGTGTAAAGAAAAAGTAGGTTTTTTTTGAATGCCCCATGAAACCAGTCAGACCAATAATCTCAATTTTGTGTGGAAATAAGGAGCCCTCTTTAATCTAAAATTTTAGAAAGATCAGAAGTATACAGATGTTGACTCATCTCCCTAATTCTTAATGTTTTTTGAAGGTGCTCTCCTTTGTCAGGGTTTGTCTCTGCACTAGGAGTATGCTTATGGAGTTAGGATGATTGTGCAAATTAGTGAAATGTTGATGATGGGCAGTTCTGAATAAAAGCTTTGAACTGCAATATGCTCAAAGCAAATACTCTACTCATTCATGTGGGTGAAAGAGTTGAGAGAGGTTAGAGGGAGCCCGCTTGTTTGACTTTGTTGTTTCCCTCAAAAAGTGTATATTGTTTCAGGCTATGATTTTCATTGACTATAGGTAAACGTTGGGATGAAATAATTTTTGAACTGTACCAATGTAACCTGTGAAATGAATAGTTCCATGGCCACAATTACTGGTAGGCTTCCTTGTGCAAACTGTATCCTCAAACCTTCAACAGAAAAGACATTCCATGCCATGTCCATCTCAAAACGCCTCACTTGTCTCTGTTGACAGCACTGACAAGTTCCAGGTACAAAAGCTATTTTCTGCACTATCAACAACTGGCAGATCAGTGGCATTAGTGGAAGAATGATTTTGTGTCCCGCATCATAATTCTTGATGTATCACATCTTCAATTTCTTAATTTTCAGACTCCATAAAAAGTATTTTGTTCTCCTTTGGGAAAAGTAATTTATTGAAAAATGTTTTTTAAAACTCCTTAAAATCTCCTGAGCTCTAACCCACGAGTGATATTTGTGTGATGTGGTCAGTAAGTGATGCCATAGTTGGTATCCTGTAGTACATCCCATACAATTCTGTATAAACTGTAAAATATGCAGTAACCATTTATTTATTGAGAAAATATGGATTGTATTTTATGAGTCCTCAGAGAAATCTAGTTTGATAATTATTATGTAAATTAAATTTCAGAGGCATCACTTTGCTATATGGAGAAAAAAGCTTAGATAATTTGTAAAACTGTAGTTGGAGTGATGTTTAAAAGCATCATTTTTTAGCTTGTAAGCAGTGATTTTAAAATGTCTGTAAATAGTTTAAAAAAACCATGATATTGGTAAGCCAAGGTATTTGAGTTCAGACTGGCTTTTTCTTCTCATTTTAAAGACACAAGTACTTCAACTCATTTCTGTATTTCATGTGAATGTGCTAAGATGAGTTCTGTCAAAAACGGTGCCTACAGCTGAGAAAGCTGAACCATTTATGGAGGTGCCTGTAAGTCTCTGGAGGTGTGTTGTACAGAAGAGCTAGAACATGCGATGTGGTCTGAAAACTCGTGTGATCTGGTTTCTGTAATTGGGCTGTGAGTGGGAGAGCTAAGAGCTGCCCAGGATTCCCTGTACACATCACTGGAGTACATCAGGGAAGTGCTGGCTGCAGGAAGGGCAGAGGTTGCTTAGTCCTTGGTTTGCAGCTTGGAAAATGTGAAGCAGTCCTTGTGGCTATAGGGCAGGCTAAGGAAGTGACTCTCTTCTGCTTATGTCCATGTAATGCCAAGAGCTTCCTCAGGCCATGGGAAAGGCACATGTCCTGAAGTCGCTGATCTCCTTTCTATGGATTATTTTTGGTAGGTAATATGTAGCTTAATCATATATTTTGAGTACTAAGGAAACAAAATCCTCCTTTTGAGTCTTATGTTGTGTATATGGACATCACTCTTTTTTTTTTCCACGGAAATTACAACAGGCGAAAAAAGCAAAATGACATCATTTGATAGAGCAAAATTTTCAGTCACAAAACACTATTTTGCAGCACAGTCACTACCATTAGCTATGCTTTTTTTTTTTTTTTTTTTTGCCATACCTGCATGCTAGGCTCACAAAATTCTGCATGGCTGTCTGGAACTTGGTTGGTCTTTCATGCTGCTGTCTCTACTGCTGAAATGCACCACCCGCTGTGCTCACATCCCCTGTTTGATCTCTGTCAGTGTTCAGTGAGCATCAATCAGTGTTGGTAGGTGCAATATTTTCCTCGTGGAGAAATTCAGTGATACACCATTGCTTCATTCGCACTTCCATGTCAGGTGTCGTTTTGTCAAACTGCCCCTCTGTTGCCATCTGTCACACACCAACAGCATGTAAAGAATATTGGTGGGAAGATTTCACCTCTGCTGCTGTACCACTGACAGAATGAAACAGGAGGCATTACTTTTGGAGTAGCACTCACGTTACCAAAGATGGAGAATGTACCCAGATGTCATTTCATTTAATATCATGAAAATGCTTTCGTTTCATATTTATTTGAAAATCAGGATAGCTTCATTAGTAAGTCTGCAGTGATATCTTTAATGACATTGCCAGTGAAAATGTGGAATTCATTTGGCCTCAGCAATCCAGTCTTAAGACCATGAAAATTTTCTTTTTTTTTTTTTTTTTTTTTTTTTGTATTAGAAATAACACAATGTAATATCAGATACAGCAGTTGCCAAGGTAACTGTTCTTATTTTAGTTTAATAGCAGCAGGTGAATGGTTGCCTGGATATCCACAGCAATTTGCAGGGGCTCTACTAATTCACTATAGATATGTGTTTCTCTTTGGAATAGTTGCTCTCTTACCAAGCCTTTAGCCAAAATTCATAAAATACATGATAATCATTAACATTGTTCAATACTGTTAAATAATATTTTTCCTACAATTTAATATTAGTACTGATTTTACTGTTTGAAACTCAGGATATTTGAGCAAGGTCATATCATATTATGATGCTTCTTTTCAGATAATCATGTATGTTCTGATTTTATTTTTTTAAGCTTGATTCCCTGATTCAAGACTGTTCAAAACCTTGGCTAATGAACTTTATATTTAAATCTGAAATTAATGAAGAAAAAACTGCAAGCAGAATTTCTGTTTTAATAATATCATCCTTTGGGGAGATTGGTAAGGTATTTGAAAATAGCTGATCTTCCATTCTAAACTTACTGCAGCATTCTCATGGATTAAAAAGAAAATATGCCTAACAAAGAGTTGTTCACATCTTTCAGGATTCTCAGGAAATGCTGTAGGATAATTATTTTCTTGCTATTTGAATCCTGTTTATACAATGAAATCTTTCCATTTAGAAGATTCACGCTATTCTATATTCTACTTCTTTATGCTGACATCCCTTTTTACATTTCGTACAAAATTTTTATAGTTTAGAACCTAAGTCTTTTGTGTGTAGTAATTGGGTTTAAAATTACATATAGCAATGAATTTTACAGCTTCATTCTTTTCAGTCTTTTGACAGACTTGCAAAGAGATTCTGTTGCATCATAATAAATACAGTAAACAGAAAGTGAATTCCATTAATTTTCTGTGAAGAAAATTTTAAAATTGGGACAATCTGTACAGTTCTAAAGGTTCAGTGTAAGTATATAATAGATCTAATACCAGTCTCTTAATGCCATGTTTGTGGCCTGAATTCTAGATGTTTAAACACTTCAGAATGGAGCAATCCTTCTCTAATAATTTCTGAATTTACCTCTATGTGCAAAATAGCATTTCTTAAAGGAAAATTATCTTCCTGGTTCTGTTACTGTTACAAATAAAATCAGTATCTTAACAATTACTTTGTAAGTAATGTAAGTAACATTGCCACGTAGAACCATCAACCATTTTTAAGAAAATGTAGGTAAGACTGGTTCAAAGATATGCCTTGTAAGAACAAATTCAAAATTTTAAGTGGAATTATTCAGTAAATTGATGATGTTGATAATCTGAAATTGGGAGACGTCTTATTCGTTGTTTTAAATTTATTATTTCTGTACATATTTTCTGAACACTTGAAGGGAGAATTTGTGCTGAAAACAAATATGTCAGAGCTAACGATGAAAGTAACAAAAGTGGAGTTAGCTTTCTCTCAATTACTGAAATAAAATGCAAGGTGTGGTATTTTTTTGTATGGGACATGTGGTTCTTGGCTCACAAATAAGATTGTTACATTACTCCAGAGGAGGGCTGGAGACAAGTAGATTTGTTTTAAGCATCTATCTTAGCCAAGACTACCATCTGACGGGTAGACTCAACATCTTGACACTACTGTAAATGTTAATGTTAGCTCTGCCTGTGTTTTGATAGCCTTGTCAGACATCTACTCACCAATAGTACTTATTTAAGTAGGACAGACTCCTAGAATTAACAAAACTACTGTAATTCCAAGACACTTCTTTGAAGTGTGTATAACTCCAAGCAGATATGATGATTGTTATCTTCCCCGTTTATGAATTGACACTCAGTGATGTAGCTCAAATCAATGGCCTGCACTGACCAGAGAATTACACCAAAATTCTATGTTTACTTAGAATCTACACGTAGTTAATCAGATAGTAACAAATGTCTGCTGGAGGTGCTTTTATTTTTTTAATTATTGACATAAATCTCTCTCTGTTCCTCTAGTGAAGTCAAGACTGCTAATAAACAATACCAAACTAAAAGAATATTATAATACATAGTTCCCTCTGATTTACATAACATGCTTTTCACTAATAAAATCTGCTAGAAGAATGGAAGATAGATTCCTTTTGAACTGACAAACCTCTCGTTATTTCAGTAGTGCAAAACTCATTCTTTGGTATGTACCGATTAACGTTCTACCATTGAAATCCTCTGTTGTAGGGAAGCTTAGTTAGCAAGGAGGTTGGATGTGATGATCTCTTGTGGTCCCTTCCAGCCCCCGCAGTTCTGTAGTGGATGTGAGCACAGTGAGGTGGTGGGTGGTGTGTTTCAGCAGCGGTGACAGCAACTGTGGGTCACTTCTGCTAGTGCAGTTTTGAATGAGCGTGGCATGCAGGCTCTTGTTTACTGCTGATGAAAATACATAGCTATGTTTTGTAACTGAGAATTTGCTGTCAAATTGGTGTTTTTGTGCTCTTTGCATCTGTTGTAGTTTCCACGGGAAAAAAAAAAAATAGGATTCGTTAACTCTGGAGTGATCTACATATCTATAAAAAATCTTAGAGAGAAAAATAATGATTTTTTTCCTTCAAAAAGTACTATTATTGAAGAGGTGAATTATCTGTATATTGTCTTGAAGATATTTTTTTTTAGCTTTTAAATGTAAAGGTAGGTACTTGCTGAGAATTATAACAAGCCTAGTGAAAAGAAATTGTAATTAGTCAGTAATTAGTTGGACCTTAGAGTGCAGGAAACAGCTTTGAAAGGACTAAATACTGCATTTGAATAGAATAACCACTTAATTTGATCTTCATCCTACTTCAGACTAGTTGTAAGATTCAATCTCTGTCTCTTGATCAGTAAGAAATTAATATCTGTTCACTTAAAAAACTGAATATCCATAGAAATGTGTATACCATTAAGGAAAACATATTCTGTGCCTTGCTCAGGTTATTCATAAGTGTTCTTCTTTAAGGAAACTAGATATTAGTTCAGTTTTCACTCTGATCAGCAAGTAAAGTCAGAAAAATAGAAGCGTTCATCTGCTTATGTGAAGAGGGAGCTTCACTGTGTTCTGTGCCACAGAGACCAATCACAGAAAATCTGGTTAACCAACATACTTACTCATGGTCTAGGTCCTTTACCACTATGAATCACTGTTGCCTTCCAGATTCCATGTAATTTGATGTGCATGAGGGCAATTATTTGGCAAAAAAAAAAAAAAATTATATTTTGTGCCAAAGCTGTCTAATGTTTAGAAGGTGTGGATGAATCCCCAAGAAAAAAGAGCTTCATATGAGATATTTATAATATACATTATTATATTATTGTCCGTGTATATTTGTCCCACTATCCAAGAAGAGTTTTAATCACTTAGCAATCTACACGCTGATTATCTTTGCTGTCGTGAAAGAAGAGGTGGAAATGAAGGACAGACTGTAATTGTGAAGCATGACGTTTTGCAGGGTTCTTCAGTAAAGAGAAGACTCTCAGTGTGTTTGTATGGTGTCTTAACCAAACAGATCTCCATTATATCCGTGGTACTGCTCTGATGTTCCATTACCATTACAAAAATGGAATGTAGCTAACTTGCAGTTTTTTATCCACTGGGTTTCATTGCCGTATGGATGATCATCTTTCTCCAGCACTGTGGAATTGAACAAATGCGAGGAATTGAACAAATGCGAGGAAGCTGACACTTCTAAGTTTCTTAATATATGTAGAAATGTTTCAGTGCTACTGCTTCTATACATGCATTTTCTATGATCAGGTGATGCAGTAACCGTATCAAAAAGAAAAAGGTACATATATATTTGTGGGAAAACAGATGTTTAGGCTCAAACAGCCAAGGAGTAGAAATATTAGTAGATAGAAGAGCTGAAGCACGTAACAGAAGTGAGTTCTCTGGGCAGTAAGAGAAGTTGTAAAAGATTTTAATATGTTTTGGCTAACTAGCTCATTTAACAATGAAGTTAATTGAGCCTCATGAGAATTAGAGCTCCTGAAACATTTCTAGAAATAAGTGGTGATGAGCATAATTGTTTGCCAGGCAGTGACAATAGAATGTTATTGAATTAAATCTGAGTTACTGCAGTCTGCCAAACAGGACAGGATTTATCAGTATATTGTTTTCCCTTTTTTGATAAGGGGAGAGGGAGGCAGGGGAGGAAGAGATTTTAAGACAGCTGTTCCCTCTTCTTACAAATAAAATAGTGATGTGCCATTTAAAGAAAGCAAACTAAGATTGATTGGAGGGGAAAAAAATCAATCCTACCTTGACTTTTTGTAGTATTTGGTCCTTCACTTAACTGTTGGATGTGTTCAGATGTCATCCAGTGTACTGTAAGAGTTCATCTCCAGCTTTCAGTAGCTATTCTCAAGTTTTGTATAGTGTGGTTAAACACAGTCCAGGCATTTATGAGAACAGATGGTGTTTTTAACCAGCTGTACCACTGTGATGTAAAAGGAATTCCTTGTAACATAGAAGGGCACCTCATCAGCTGAGAGGAATGTGAGGAGAAGCAGTCTAAATGAGCCAGCAGAAACATCTGTTGCACTCTTAAATTTACATGAGGCTGCTCAGCTGTATAGAATTAAAATTGTTTCACTTATTTTAATAAACTATAACAGAGATTGATTTTAAAATTCAGTCAGCATCTATAATTTGAAATGCAACCTAAATGTTTTTTCTACTGCATTTTTACATCATTATAACATGATAATAAAATTAGATATTAAGTAGTTTGGAACACAAAGTTAATAAGTTTACCCTAGAACATCCGAGAAGAGTCACATTTTGGACTATCAATGCTAAAGAGATTCGAAATGCATTTTGTATATTAATTGTTACTAAAAATTAATGAACAATGGTGAAATGTCTATAACTCCTGTTTATCCAGTTTGAAAGTTTGGTTCATGTTCCCGTCATCTTGGGACTAGTCAAATGGGTTTTTAAATGAAGTCTCTCATTGGCTTCAAAGGTTATTTGATGCAAATAAGTTATAAAATGGTTCAGTTAATCTACAGTACTTGAAATTTACAGTCCTAGCGAACTATCAATGCTGGTAGGGTCATAACAAGAATTTCTGTACACAGAAGAATAAAGATTGACTCAAAGACTTAGCCCAAGGATTTTATTTTTTTTTCCCTGTGAATCACAGAATGGCTTGGATTGTAAGAGACCTCAAGAGCCATCAGGTTCCAGCCCCCTTCTTCAGGCAAGGTTCCAAATGCTAGATGGAGTACTAGATAAGGTCAGGTTTATCTTAATGACAAAACTCTAGACTAATTAAATAATACAGAGTTGAAGCCTCTTTTAATCTCACTTCTTATCTGCAAACTCACTTTCCTGCATGTTCACAAAGTTCTCAGGCTGTCAGTCCATAGTGAGTTTTCTATTTTTATGAAACAGTAAACTCCACTCTTTATTCAAGTTATGTGCTAATGTGCTGTCTTTGCTTTGTAGCTGTTTACTTCACTAATGATCCTTTTCATTTTTTTTTTTTTTTGTCGTTTCTTCTACATATACAGCTCATTCTGCTGTTCTACTACAAATACTGTTTCCATTTATTGGTACTCTTCATAGAATCACAGAATGGCCTGGGTTGAAAAGGAGCACAATGCTCATCCAGTTCCAACCCCCTGCTATGTGCAGGTCACCAACCATCAGACCAGGCTGCCCAGAACCACATCCAGCCTGGCCTTGAATGCCTCCAGGGATGGGGCATCCACAGCCTCCTTGGGCAACCTGTTCCTCTGTGTGAAAAACTTCCTCCTAATATCTTAGGAGGATATCCCCTAAACATCCCCTGTGTTATCTTAAAACCATTCCCCCTTGTCTTATCACTATCCACCCATGTGAACAGCCATTGCCCCTTCTGTTTATACGCTCCCTTCGAGTACTGGAAGGCCACACTGAGATCTCCCCAGAGCCTTCTCTTCCCCAAGCTAAACAAGCCCAGTTCCCTCAACCTTTCCTCACAGGAGAGCTGCTCCAGCCCTCTGACCATCTCAGTGCCCTCCTCTGGACCCGCTCCAAGAGCTCCACATCCTTCCTGTGCTGGGGGCCCCAGGCCTGGACGCAGTGCTGCAGGTGGGGCCTCACAAGAGCCGAGTAGAGGGGGACAATCACCTCCCTCTCCCTGCTGGCCACCCCTTTTTTCATGCAGCCCAGAACACAGTTGGCCTTCCAGGCTGCAAGCGCACACTGCTGGCTCATGTCCAGCTTCTTGTCCACCAGGACCCCCAAGTCCTTCTCCGCAGGGCTGCTCTCAAGGGGTTCTTCTCCCAGTCTGTATAAATACCTGGGATTGCCCCCGCCCAACTGCAGCACCTTGCACTTGGCCTTGTTGAACCTCATTAGGTTCACATGGGCTCACTTCTCCATCCTGTCCAGGTCCTTCTGGATGGCTTCCCTTCCCTCCAATGTATTGACTGCACCACTCAGCTTGGTGTCATCTGCAAACTTGCTGAGGGTGCACTCGATGCCATCATCTGTGTCACTGATGAAGATGTTGAAGAGCACCGGTCCCAGGACCGACCCCTGAGGGACACTGCTTGTGACTGGCCTCCACAGGTACTTCAGACTGCCACGATTTTTCAAACATGATGGAGGGCGGCTCTACAACCATATCAGCCAACTTCAACCAAATCTATCATTAGTACTGCAAAGAGTCTATCTCACTATCCTGATAACCATCCTTTTAAATGTGAGAGAGGCTCTGATATGCTTTAACTTTTTCATCTAACTGGTGTAATTTGGATTAACTAGAAAGGTTCTGAATGCTTATACGTTGTTATTCAAAATATAAGATATGCTGAAGCAGCCTGAAAAACAAGCAGTTTGATATTGAGTACTGAAGTTTTCAAAATAACTAGTTACTTGCAAATTACTTACGATGTTTTTTCATGTACTTAAAATGAACTCAGAATATTTTATTCAAGTGAAAAATGGATATTTAATAATCTTTTTACTGTTCATTTAGGAGGAATAAGATTATTAATAGTCAGAAATTTTCTTCTGTACATTAATGAAAGAGAAACTTGAGTACTTCCCGTTCCTGAAGGAATACTTCTGTCAGGCTGTGTTCTGTTTGAGTTCTATTATCCTTGGAAGCCCTTCTTTAAACTTTGTGTTTGACATGAATTTAATTTGGGGATTGAAATTGTCCAAAAACATGCAGACATGTATACACGTGGGCTTCGTTTATGCAAAGAAAATAAGAAGGCAGGGACATTCAGAAAATGTCAAATTCTTTTTTAGTTTAATGTGACCGTTGTCATAGTTGAGCTTTACTGAACCTTCTACTGATATCCACTAAGTTCTGCCTCAAGGTGGAGCTCTTATATTTTCAGTGGCGATGAAGACGTGAAAGCGTCTTATTTTCTCCTCTCTCAAATGCTGATTCTTATTTGAATAGATGCATGGGTTATGTTGATAGAGAGAAATGGCAAGCAGCCTTCCTCCCCCTCTTTTCAAGATGAAAAGTTCAGCAAAAGCTGAAGTCAGCGATGTGTCATGTGGGTGGATGGGACTAAGATGCTGACTGATGTTTATTCAATCTAACGTTACCTTTCATAGTCTGAGGAAGATGCATACCTTCCATTTACAGTAGGTATCCAGCAGAATTATAACAGTCTGTGTTATAGCTGTCAAAAGCATTTTCTCATAAGCAGTTTTTGGTGGGTTTGTTTGGTTTTTTTTAAGTAATTGCTAATGTTTTCCCAGAAGGTTTTGTGTGTGAGTGTGCACATATGTGTATGTATTGTGTTCTAATTAGGACTATCTGAGACAGTTATGGCAGGCTGTCAAATCAATGGGATACTAGATATATTTTAGTCTCTGCACTACAGTCTAACCTTTTAAGGACTCTGTTCTTTCAATCTGGTAAATAAATGCTGAATATTTTATACTTAATAGGCCTTTGAGTAATGCATTCCACATGACTTTATTGTTGGAATGGGACCTTCTTATCACTAAATACACAACAGTGACATGAGGTCATTTCAGCACGAAGAAATGCATGCATCTCATAAATGAACAGTTTATTGTGAAGTTCACTTAAACTAGAATACTCTAAAGTAAACACCTGTGGCAGTTCTAAGGAAAATGAGTACCTACAAGTACTCACTTATTCTAATCGTTACCTTTCAGTCTGAATTCTCTCAACATCAATCGTATCTGAATTTGCAAATGGAGCACTCATTTCCCTCTTGTTCTTCTATGATTTACAGCCTTTATTCTGGTCATTTTAAAAGTTAGCTATTACATGTTTCAAGAGCTTTTTGCTGTGGACTGAGAGATGAGATACCTTGCCACATCCCTCCTAACAGGCATAACGAATTACCTGCTTTTAGTTCATTCTGGGTGGACATATTGCCTGCTCATCTCAGTTTTGACTAAGGATGACATCTACCACAAGTGAGGTGAAATTAAGTTGGACTTTTTATAGCGTGTAAGCTCTGAGTTGGGAGCAAGACTGAGGTGGCTGTCTGATAGGCTGGGTCCATGTGGAAGGATCCACATTTTGAACGCAGTATTTTATGCAGAGTGCTTTGCCATTGGAGTATGTGGGTTAGAAACATTACTGATAATGGTTTTTTTCTCAGTGATGTAAATGATACACCAGTTTAACTCTTTGACTAGTTCTTATTAAAAATTACTGGAATAGAAGTATTTCCATCTGGATGAAATCCTTTGCGTGTTACTAAGCCTGTATTATGTTATGTATTACTTTATGTACAGAATCTGAAGGATTCTAACAGATATTTTTGAGAAGAATCTTACTCTGGTCACAAAGCCTTTCCTTCCCAGGTTACTCCTGGGCTGCCTGAGCACTATCAAACATCCAAAATTCTTTGCTAATTTAGAAGATCTTATCCCTAGAATGAAAAGAAGCACTGGAAATTCTGTACCCTGTGGTCCTCACTGTTATCAGAAAACAAGCCATAAAAACTAATGGTCTCTAACATGTGCTTTCGTGGCACTTAGAAGAAATAATGTGATTGCATGATAGAGTTTTATAGGTTTGTCTATAAAGAAGAAATAAATATAAATGAAGAAAATCTAAGTTAAGCCATTCAGTACAAAGCTGGTTTATATTTGTTGTCATGCCTTTGAACTAAAAGTCATGCATTTGTGCCCCTCTTCTTGAGTGGGGAGGTGAATTTCACAGACCTACATGACTGCCTAATAAAAATGTGATGTACCAAAATTTGTGTCCAGGCCTGCAGCTGGAACTGAAAGAGATGAAAATTGTAATGACTTTGGCTATTTACTCATTCTTATGCAACTAGCTTTGCAGATAAGTTGTTTGGAGCCGTTTAGGAAGCCTGTATCAACCATTTGTCTTTGTTTTATAGGTATGTTTCTAACTTTCAAAGTTCGGAGAAGTAAAATGTTTACAAAATAAGCACTATATTCCTGCCCGTCTTTCTGCTGTTTGTACTGTAGAGCTGTACTTCTTGTCCTCCTGCTCAGATTTTAATAAGTATTGCAGATGCACTGAAAAATCCAACTGCCAGTTTCACTGTGCACTATTGCTCCCCTACACCCATTCTAGCTGGCAGCTTCAGCTCAGCTCAGATTGGAGTGTCCAGTGTTGTCAGAGGCAGCTTTAGTTATCCTCTCAGCTGAAGCGATCAGAAAAGCATAGCAGAAGGAAGATGAGCTGAATATGTTTCTAACAGGCTAATAAGGGTGAGTTCATAAATCCAGCCGGATTTGAATATCTGAAAAGCATACAAAGGTTCACAGTTCCTGAGAAGGGCTTGCTGTACTGCTTTGTGCCAGAGCTATGTAGGTGGATAACCCATTTTCACAAAGATATTTCTCCCCTTCTGTTAGGCAAAGATACATCATTAGGAAAGAATCCCTAAAATTTATGGGCTGCAGACCTTTGTGTATTTTTCTTCATTTACTGATATTTTATAAGCACAGACAAAGCAATGAGTAGAATATTCAAAACATATCCCTATTTTTATTAATTCTTGTGACAGATTTTAGCTTAATAAAGCATTACAGATTTCCAATCCTGTTATCATGGCCAAAAAAAAAAAATTATGTTAGTCTGAAGAAATCATAGAGAATGATTTAACTGTGGCTGACTTGATTGGAGAGTTGAAATGTAAATGACAGCCATTTTCATGACAGACAGTTTCCTGGACATATCCTATTCTTCCTCTCTTTCAGTCCTGTGTTCTCCCCACCATCCCTAGCCTCCTCTATACTTTTCAGAAAGAATGACCTTGGAATACTTCCATGGGATTTCAGAATATTGTGAAAACCTGCAAATATAAAGTGTGCTTGCTCAGAGGAGTCTATAATGATTGAGTAGCTATGATTATTGCAGGAAGTTCAATGTTTAAAAGGGTTGACTCAGAGTGGAAGCACAGTTAAGTCAGATGCATGATGAAAAAATAACACCTGTATAGAAGAAGTCCTATGTGGGATACTCTTCTCTGAGCTGATTTTCCAGAATAAACAATTTGTTCTATCAGTATGAAGGAAGGAAAATCTGAGAGAAAAAGAAAAGCCAAGAATTTGTAAAATTAATTCTTCAGTAAAAGCATTTTAAAACATGTAATTGTCTATTATGCACATCATGGGTTTGTAAAAAATAATAATTCTGGAAAAACTAATGAAACTCATAAGTTTTTTTTTTTTTTTTTTTTTTTTTATCAGTCAGGCTCTACTCATCATACCTTCACACTATTTAAAAGTTCTGGAAACCTTTCCCTTATGACCAAGATAACATTTATGAAGCATTGAGTTACCAAGTTCTGTTCATATTCCTTTGCTGTGCCCATCACTGAAGTATTTGTTTGTCTGATGTGTTCCTATGGGAACCATGTGGTTTTAATTACATGCTATGGCATGGGATTATCTTTTGCTTGGCAAGATTGCATACTGTCATTCCATCCATTCAACAACAACAAAAAAAGTGTTTTTCAGTTGGCACAAAAATTAAAGGTTGTCATGGCATTAACTAGGGGTGATGCTGCTCCTGGTAGAGTGGTATGTGGGGGCCTTTTGTTTATTCTTTGCAGTTTGTTGCTGTTGTTTTTGGTGGTGGTGGTTTATTTTTTGAGTATTTCTGTTCAAAAATGTTTTGCTGTTCTAGGCTGATGTGGTGGACAGAGGCATAATTACAGTCACTGCATATATAAGCAAGAATAGAACTAGGTCTACTCTCTGTAGAGAAATAGAAGTCAGATGAAGCAGAGTATTGAGGGATTTAAAGGAGGTATGACAGTGACTTCTTTTTTGCACTTTTAGGATTTTCCCTAAAGCTTCTTTTATTGCAGTATACTTTTAGGTTGTAGAAATAATACTGCATGCATCTTATGCAGCAGCAATATCTTTAAAGAAACAAGGCCTGCTGTTAGCCTATTTTTCTAGGTGACTTCTTTTTTTATATAAGGAGGACTCTGTTAAGGGTATAAAACTGAATATATTCTATAAATTACTACAGAAATGAATTAGTCTTTTTCTTTGTTTGTTTTTTCTTGCTTGAAAGCATTACTTCGAAAAACCGCTGAGAATAGTGAAAGAAAAAATTATCTATAATCTTATTTCTACATTCCTTTATGCTAGCCATTATTACAATTTTTCATGGACAGAAGACTGTAACATGTGCCAACACATGCATTCTTTTCTAATTAATAAAGACATACTGGTGAACATTTTATATGAGGAAAAACTTCCTGAACAATATGGAAGTTGGGTAGAAACATATCTGAGTGTTCCTGTAGCTTTCAGTATAGAAAACACTATTATTATATCCAGTTTTCACTCAATAACTTCATGTTTTCATGTCAATCTCTAGATTTCTCATTTAAAATACAGACTGAAAAGTCCATATTTTCTTGTACAGTGTCTGCAAAAGGATGAAATTATTTATTTTTCTTTTGTATTAGTTATTGGATCTAGTTACAAAACATCATGGATAATGACATTAAATGACTCGTGTCTATGTACAGTAGCTTTTCAGAATCAAAATATTTCCATTTAGACTTTGTCATTCAAAATAACCAATTATGTGGAATAGAATATGTGGGACTTCTGCGCTCTCAGTCATTATTGAATTCCTATCATTACTAATATGTAAGTAATGAACATCTTGATAAATATCTGTGCTAATCAGAGATGAAAGCTAGGTATGAATAAAGTAGGATTGCTTTCTGATGTTGAAAAAACTTAGACTCCATTGACTTCAGCCATAATTATGGATGTTCACAATCAATAAAATCAGACGCATATTAATTTGTATTCCATTACTCTTTTTTGACTCAAAGAGTAAGCAATAGCAAAAAGTAATGTAGCAGGTTCAGGACAATAATAGTCATAACATCATTCAGCTGCTAATCTTAAGATAGGAGTTTTTTGCTTTTGCTGATACAAATCCTATGGAGAGAACTGAGGTCACTCTTGACCTCATGTTTCTCATGCAGAGAAATAACAACCCTGTTGCACATTCAAAAAGAAAATGGTTAAAGGAATATCCCAAACCTCTGTCAGTCACCTTTGACAGTAAGGCCAATGGAAGACTGTGTTGTATAACAAGGAGTAGAAAAGGGATTTCATGTGTGATTAATAACATCTGTCTTTCTTAATGTAATTCATTGTGGTATTGCATCACTAGCCAGCAAATACACAGAAAAAAACTTTATTTTAAAATATGTATGTTTATGGGAACAGCTTTTCTCCATTTTTACTTTTGTTTTTGTATGTTGTTTTACATACAGTGAACTTCAAGCTGCTTGGATTTGATGACTTTGAATGCATTCTTTTCAATAAGACAGTATTTAGACTATCGTAAGCTTTAGTTGAAATGGTCTTCTTTGATAGGCCTTTTTGTATACTTTTTGGTGATCTGTCTTGTTTTTGCTACTTGCATTTGGTTTTTGATCAATGTGCCGTAAGCTGTTGTACATGTAAGCACACGATCTGTGCTCATTTTTTTTTTTTAATTTTACTTCTAATTTTTTAAAACCGACTTTTCAAAGTTACCCACACAGTAAAATATTTTTTCTTCTGAATCTCATCATTTCACTGTTAACGTCTCACCTCACCTAAAGCAACTGGACAACTGTCCTTCGTTCAATGACTTCATTGCCCAAGTATTTAGTCTATTTAATTCTGAATTTCTATGAGAAGAAAAACAACATTCCTTTGTTGTAGTGCTTAAAACTTTAAGTGTATTAAGTGTATTTTAACCAGGTCAATATTTCAACTCTATTTTAATTTTTCTCTATGTTGTATCTTAAGGTATAAAAGTAACAATTCTTGCCAACCCATGTCAGGCAGCTTGAACTCATTTATACTATATTAATAGAACAACTTCAGAAAAGTGTAAGGTTCAACTTACCAGACTTCTTCATATTACAAACTTAAAAGATGCATCACGTAAAACATTTTAAACTTTGTCATATGACAATAAGGTATATTAAAATGACATTTTTTTGGTCAGATCAATTTTTAAAAACTGAAGCAAAGCTTTTTCAGAGTAATAATATGAGATATGATGATTTGTCTCTTCTGTTTCTCTTTTTTTTTTTTCCCAGAAGTAGCCTAAATTATTTTGTAATAATTATTAATTTTATAATAATTATATAATTAGTTATTTTTTCTACAGTAATCACATTAAGTATTACTTTTCAGTACTATAAATTTAGTTATGCATGGATACACGTCAGTCTTTCCTGATGTTAATAGCAGTGTGCTTGGTTTATTCAGCTTGATGATAGCATTGCACTAGCATTTCTTGTCCATCAGCTTTATTTTAGACTTAAAAAGACAACAGAGGAAAACAGAGGTGCTAGCAAAAGGAGCAACTTGCTCAAAGTGTTCTGAATTCCTACACAAATGAATCTTGATGATGTCTCCTTGAGCTTCCAGCTTTTATTTTCCTGCAGCAATTCTCAGTCTTTCCTGTTCTGCTTTTAATGGGTAATTGTTTTATTGTACAATTAAAAATGTTGTTTTTTAACCTGCATGCAGAAATAATTCAGTTTCAATGTTGTACACAACTCATCTTTTAATTTTCATTTCTATCGTAATGTAAATAGGATTTATGCATTATTTGCTAACCTTTTCTCTCTCCAGAATATCCAGCAGCTCTACTCCTGACTGTGTGAATTTTTAGCTAATATATTTTTGCATATTCAGTGCTTTCTTTCTGTACTTTGTTTTAATTTATCATAAATGTACATAGCATGATCTGCTGTCACACTGTATTGAAATTCTTACCCTTGTTAGTACTGAGCAGGTACTGAAGATGGTGGTGGTTTCGGTATAAATTGTTGTGAGACAATTTTGATCCTTCCAGTGGTTTTACATTAAAATTTTATTCAGTTACTCTTAAAGAAAAATTTTGTGTTTACTCATTTTACACTTGCAAGGAATTTTTAGCTAGAAATACGACAGTCATATATATGTTGGTTCACTCATATGCATCATAAGTAAATATGTATTATATGTATGTCATATTTCATCTGTTCTACAGTTTTGTCTTGTCTGCCTGTCTTGGTTTTGTGTTCCATTTTCCATCTATGAAAAGGACAAAATGACAGCCATCAAATATGCTTGCATGAAGTTACACACTAATTTGTCTTACAGAGAGAAGTACAAGGTAGTTGATGTGGCTTTTAATGAAGGAATGTTCTAAGAAACATTTTTTTGTTGTTGAAAAAAGAAGCATCTTCATAAAATTATCAGTATATAGGCATGATCACCTACAGTCAGTTTCTAAGACTTCTAAATACAATGCATGCAATTCTTGCAGTAGAATGGATAACTGTTCTAGCAGTTTCCCTGGAAAATTCTGCTCTTGAAGCAAGAAATTTATTTGCTAAGCTATCCTGTGCATAAATTCAGCATCCAAGACTTTACCATTCATGTTAAAATAAACTACCAATTAATATTTAATACTATTACTTTATTTGGTCCAGACTGAGAATCCAGTCTGGTTTGGTTTTAAATTCTTCTCTTGTGTAGCTTAAATCAACTGCTATCATTTAGGCTCTCCAGAATCTTCATCTGCCATCTCTTAACTTCAAATCTGTGAATATGATTTCATTACTGGAAATGAAAGACACAGAGCATGAAAACAAGCAAGTTACAGAAGGGTTACAGATTGTTTCTATTGGTGTTCTTGAGATTTTTTAATATTCATAGGCACAGCATTTAAATAAACACGGAGGTAGAACCATCCATTGATAAATTGATGTCTAAGGGGAGTTGGGAGTGGGGGAGAGTAAGGTAGATAGAAAATGAAATGATCCTCGGTTCAGAGACTCCTCCTGCTCTGACTGCATAGTACCTGTTTTATTTCAAATGTAAATATTTTTTCTTGGAGTCAAGTTAATTAAATAGGTGTTTCCTGCAGGTCTGTATGTTCTCTTAAAGCTGTGTATGAGAGACTGTTTGGACTGCTCTCAGATCCCCAGAACAGCTTTTGTGTTTTTGGTTTTTTTTCTTGATTTGTAAAAGTGTCTGACAATTATACCCTGAAATTTTCTTATTGAACTCAGTTTGTTCCAAGTTTATGGTGCCAATATTCAAAACCAGGCTAGTAGTACTGCCATGAATTAAACCCTTTGCAGATAACACTTGCATTCATACCCAGTCCCCACGTGGGTCTGGGTGAGGCAGAGGGGAAAACTGGGACACACTTCAGAAATCCTGAGAACTCTCTTGACATTTTAGTAGTATAACATCATCCCTTCAGCACATCTAATAAGCTGGTAACTTTCTTGAGGTAGTTGGAGGAGGAAGAAGTATAAGGATTTATGACTGTTTATATTAAACTATGACTTAAGTTTAAGGCCTGGGTGCAAATTTGTAATACATTATGTTAGAACTTAAGAACAGATGATGAAAATATATCTGTCCTGTATGTATATGAAATGGAGCTGTGGATTTCAGCAATTATCATTCAAAGTAGTTGTTACATAGCAAAACAAAAGAAACAAAATATAAACAGGAATAAAGGAAACAAAGATTGCATAACCTATAAAGAACAGAAATGCTGTAGATGAAGTTGTTGAAGTGCAATAAAAGCAGCTTTGGAAGATACATTTGCTGGAAATATTCAACATCCAATCATTTAGAAGTGGAACAACAATGATCTTGATAGGATGGGATTGTTTTGTGGTTGTTTTTTTGTTTTGTCTTTTTTTAATTAATACGGAAAAGACTTTTGGAAGTCTAATCATAGTAATTAAATGATGAGTTCTAGGTGTAGTTTATAATTAGCCTTTCATAGCACCCAAATACTTCTTGCTCTTTTGCTGTGCTTAAAAGTTTCTTTTTGTTGCCAAGATGCTAGAGCCAAAAGGAAACTTAAAGAACTCCTCCTTGTAAGTAGGTAATGTTTTATCAGTATCTAGGTTTAAAAAAAAAAAAAAAAAAAAATCTTTTAATTAATTACTCTAAAACATGAACACTAAGGTTTAAGGGAGGTATAAGGGGAAATACAACTTCATACAGTAACCTCTTCAGATTAAGAAAGAAATTATTCTCATCAGTGATGGACACACCCAGCTCTTCTAAGAAGAAATAAACTAAATCGGTTGAGATCTTTCCCTTGGTATTAGCAGTTTGTGACCCATGTGTATTTACAAGGCCAGCACACTAAGCAGTAGTTAAGTTTCAAAATCCAGCTTTCAGTTGCTGACATTTACAAAGCTGATTGTTATTCCCTCAGTCGATTTTTGTTTGAAGTGAAGTTGCTTGTCTCTGGCTCTGGATCTTAGCAGCAGTTCCTGGAAGCATTTTGCTGACACAAGTGTGTGTCACATCTGCATCCGTCTTCTATGTAAGGGATAATGTAATCATGCACCCTTTCTGGGCTACATCCTGCTCCACTGCAAATCCTAATGCCCCACAAAGGTTTGAGGAAACATGGCACATCCCAGGCTGTTTCCCCATCTGAGAATTGGGAAACCAAGGATGTCCTGCAGCAGACAACTTCTTTGACATCGAGGCACAGTAATGACTTTTCTTAGGTAGGCTGCCTGTCATTTCTTTTTCTTGTCTGGGAGCAAAACCAACGTGGTGTATTCAGAAGAAGCTTACCTACCAAAACATAAGACAGAAGGTGGGTGTTTCTGGGGTTTGCACGCTCATTTTATATCAGTAGCTATGGAAAAGGGGGACTAAGTCTTCTAAAATCTTCCCCAAAGCAGTGAGCTACAAAATTACCTTCTCACTGGACTAGCAAATATTAAAATATCCCCCAAAAAGATAATTTCAAAACATCATATATTGTGAATTTCATGATAAACCAGCTATGTAGGAGACCTAGAATTTTATGTCTTCACCTAAACAACTGAAGCGTTCAGCCTATTCTGCCAAAGGGCAAACGGTATCACTTGTTTGGGATATGGTGTTGCACTTGTGATCTTTTCTGGAATTGTTTCCTTAATTACTTTGTGTTGCTGGACTTCATAATTCAAACTGTTTAAGATCTTCCTCAACCAAACTTAACAGAACTTATTTAAAAGACCTGATAGCTTGCTTATAAATATTTTCACAAAAATGACTAATTCTGATAATCTCGATGTAGTTAACAAGAAGAGTGTTATGGTTTTAAATCTCAAGAATCACTGACTGTTTTGCAGAGCAGCAAAGTTACAGTAAATAAAATTCCTCTCTTTTTTTTTCCCCCCAATTTTTATTTAAAAAAAAAGCAACTTCTTGGCTACATGGGGTAGGAAAAGACATCAAGTCTGAACTAATCTACTTGACAACTATTTAGTGAAAACCTGCCTTCTAACCATCAAATTTCTCACCTCCCTCACACATTTCATTATAGTTAGTTCAGAGGCACAAAAAGAGTAAATCTACATGATAGGTTTTCTATATGGTTTTCAGTTATTTGTAAAGAGCTTTGAAATTCTTGCATGAAAAGGCTTATCAAAAGACTGATTCTGTTTTCTGTGCTTTGTGAAATACTACTTTTAGGCAGTCATATTTGTACAACACATTAATGCAGAACTTCTCTTTGATCCCTTCTTAACTAAAAAGTCTGAGTCCTGTGGTTCCTGTTAATGTTCTGCGGATTAATTCTCTTTTCATCTCTCTATAATTCTACTTATTTTATATTTTATATTTTTAGTTACTATGCATCACAAAAACAAGCCTGGAAACATGGAACTTTCACTGAGCTTTCCTCTCTCTCCTAAACCAAGCAATGGTGTGAGCTCTGCTGTATCAGCCCTCCTTTGGAGCTGAGGGAAAAGTTGGTTTATGGCCATGTGCTGTAGAAGCTATATGGTATGGTGTAAGACCTGTACTTTGGGGGCAAGGTTATTAGAACATGGTTACAACATTTTTTTTCAGTATTTTATTGCCTGAACTTTATATGCCAGGTAAACTCAGAAAATGCCTAGAAAATAGGTGTTTCAGGAGATGTACGTAGGAAAAGGATTGCTGAGTTTCTGATTACCAAATGGTTTGGGGGAGAAAAGAGGAGCTGCCAGAGCTATCAAACAAGTATTTCACCCAGTATTGATGCAAGGGCAGATTTCTAAAGGGGTAGCAAAAGACTTCAGAAAGCTCAGACGTGTGAGATCTTGAGGCATAGAAATTCTAGAGCATTTCACTGCTTTTTTGGACTTGTGACTGCCCAGCTACTTTGTTATGACTGCAAGATTTCATAGATGTGCATGGGAATAATAAAAGTAAAACCAAACAGAGAATTTGGCCCATAAAATGTCAGCTGGGCACTGATCGCTTTTCCCCACAGTGCAATTAAGTAAACCAGTTCCCTGCTGCCACCCATCCATAACATTATGTTGCTTCTATCAATTTGCTGGCTGCAGATGCTGCTGTATTTCCTAGGTGTGATCCAGGCAGTGATGTTCAGACAGCTGCTAGCTTGGCTTAGGCAGGGCTGTGGTTGATCTGCCACTTTGTTACCTCTTCCTGGCAAGTGCAGCGGGTATGTGAAGAAATTACTGAACTTCACAAAAGTGCCATGAAAGGCTGAGTTTCCTTTGTTGCTACCTGTGCTGTGGGAAATGAGTCTGGGGGATTAATACCAGTAGTTTGGAACCGATCTTGATGAGTTTACTGAGTTTCTCAGACTGAGGAAACTGGAACCAATTTGTCCTTCTCTACCAGTTTAGAATCATAGAATCACAGAATCACCAAGGTTGGAAAAGACTCAGTCCAACCATCCACCCATCGCTAATAACTCTCACTAAACCACGTCCCTCATCACGATGTCCAGATGTTCCTTGAACACCTCCAAGGTCGATGACTCCACCACCTCCCTGGGCAGCCCATTCCAGTGCCTGACCACTCTTTCAGAGAAGTAGTATTTCCTAATGTCCAGCCTGAATCTCCGCTGGCGCAGCTAGAAGCCATTCCCTCTAGTCCTGTCGCTGTTATACAAGAGAAGAGGCCGACCCCCAGCTCACTAGAACCTCCCTTCAGGTAGTTATAGAGAGCAATAAGGTCTCCCCTGAGCCTCCTCTTCTCCAGACTGAACAATCCCAGCTCATTCAGCTGCTCCTCATAAGTCCTGTGCTCCAGACCCCTCACCAGTTTTGTTGCCCTTCTTTGAACACGCTCCAGGGCCTCAATGTCTTTCTTGCAGCGAGGGGCCCCCAAAACTGGACACAGTACTCGAGGTGCGACCTCACCAGAGCTGAGTACAGGGGGACAAACACTTCCCTGTTCCTGCTGGCAACACCAGCAGGTTGTTCCTGATGCAAGCCAGGATGCCATTGGTCTTCATGGCCACCTGGGCACACTGCTGGCTCATGTTCAGCTGAGCATCAATCAATACCCCCAAGTCCATTTCGTCTTTACAGTCTTGCAGCCACCCAGCCACAAGTCTATGGCCTTGCCTGGGGTTGTTGTGGCCAAAGTGCAGGACCCGGCATTTGGCCTTGCTGAACCTCATCTCATTGGCTTCAGCCCAGTTATCCAGTCTGTTCAGATGCCTCTGCAGGGCCTCGCTACCCCCAGGCAGATCCACACTTCCAGCCAACTTGGTGTCATCTGCAAACTTATTGAGGGTGCACTCAATGCCCTCATCCAGGTCATCAATAAAGATATTGAAGAGGACAGGACTCAGCACCGACCCCTGGGGAACGCCACTTGTGACAGGTCGCCAGCTGGATTTAGCTCCATTCACCACCACTCTCTGGGCCTGGCCCTACAGCCAGTTCCTTATCCAGCCAAGCCTGTACTTGTCCAAGCCACGGGCTGTCAGCTTCTGCAGGAGAATGCTGTGGGAGACAGTGTCAGAGGCCTTGCTGAAGTCTAGGTAGACCACATCAACAGCCTTTCCCTCGTCTGCCAGACGGGTCACTAGGTCATAGAAGGAGATCAGGTTGGTCAAGTAGGATCAGCCCTTCGTGAACCCATGCTGGCTAGGCCTGATCCCCTGGTTGTCCCGCACATGCTGCGTCATCTCCCTCAAGACAATCTGCTCCATAACCTTCCCTGGCACCGAGGTCAGGCTAACAGACCTGTAGTTCCCCGGATCCTCTTTGCAACCCTTCTTGGAGATGGGAGTCACACTGGGAAGCCTCCAGTCTTCTGGGATCTCACCAGTCAATAAGGAGCGCTGATAGATGATGGCAAGCGGTTCGGCTATCACCTCCATCAGTTCCCTCAGCACTCTCAGGTGAATCCACTCCCATGGACTTGTGGCAGACCAGTTGCGGTAGATAATTGGTCTGACTTTGAAAGACAGACATAAAGAAGGCATTCAGAACCCCTGCCTTTTCCTTATTGTCAGTGGTCACGTTTCCAGCCTCATGCAGTAAAGAGTGAAGATTCTCCTTAGTCGTCCTCTTACTGTTGGTATATTTGTAAAAGAGTTTCTTGTTCCTTTTTACACCAGCGGCCAGGTTGAGTTCAAGCTGGGCTTTTGCCTTTCTGATTTTCTCTCTGCGCATCTTAACAATCTCTTTGTATTCTTCCTGAGTCACCCATCCCTTCTTCCACAGGAGGTAGATTCTCTTTTTCTCCCAGAGAAGGGCAGAGCTGAACCTGGCAACATTGCTTGTATTCTTTCAGAAATAAATATTTGACTTTTGTTTCATTTTTTTCCATCCTGTAGTGTATGTGAAACACTGAATATGCTTTAGCTACTGCATTTGATTACATGGCTGCGGATAAGAGACTTAAAGAAAATGTCCCTTGGTGCTAGAGGCAGACATTGAAAAAGACCCTATGCTCATTTTGGCACACCTGGTTATTAATTTGACTATAGGAGTAACCTTTACATACTTTGTCCTTTTTTTCCTACTGTGGTCTTCTATTTTTTTTTCATTTATGCATCTTCAGCATTAAGTCTATAAAAACAGTTGTGGAACAGATGTAGTTTAAAAGCAATGTAAAATTACATTTTAATGTCAGATATTGTGATAAAGTAAATATAAGGTACTGAATAGGAAGCAGTTTAAAACACATTCAGAAATAGCTGGAAATTCTTTCCCCAGAATCCTTTCCAGGATAAGATTGGTCTTTTAACTCTTCTATTTTCCATATGAAGATTTTTGACTTCTCATGTGGAAAACAAAGCAGATACAAGAATTCTTGTAGAAAACTGGTCATAATGAGATTATTTCTTGGTTTGCAAGCCAATTGATAAATAAACCACTGTATTTTAGGGCCACTGGAATGTAGTGGAAAAATGCCTGGAAATCATGAGACCACGAGAATTCCAAAAGACTAAAATACATATCTGCATTGTGATAGTGGAAATTGAAATAGCAGTCTATAAACTTGGTGTTTATGTTTGTGCCATATAATATTAAAGACTAGTTATTACACTGAAACAAGTCTAATTCATATTTAAGATCCATTTCTTCACATCATTCAACACTGTGTTCATGCTGTTCTTAAAAGTAAAAATCACTATGGAATGGAATATGTTGAAAGCATTACGTTTACAACTGAAAGATCTTGCTACTGGTAAGAGATGCTCTGCTGTTTGTTTTTGTTGTTGTTTTTTAATTTTTGAATTTACATTAAAAATTTATCCACTGAAGAGTGAAGCACTACTTAAATGAGAAAAGTATTTCCTGTGCAATTTATATTTATGCAGATAGGCTCTGTTTCTACTCCATGTTTTATAATAGATCTCAAAGCAGTAACTTTAAAGAGTAGAGCACAATGTGTGCAATCTATTTTTTCCCTCTTTCATATTTGTTTTGATTAGAAGAAAAACTATAGCTCCATGTGAGAGGGAAAATATTGAAGGACTTTATCAATTATCATGTCCTATGAACCCAAACTAGAAAAGGACATTATTTGTATGTTATTTCTAGAAGTATTCAGAAATTCCTACCAATCAAAATGTTTATGTTACAGGTGCATATGCTTATAAGTAGTGTTTCTGGGAGTAAGAATTGTGACTCGAAGAAGAGCACAAGGTGCAAGCAGATACACATTGAAAAGGAGATCTAAACGTGTGACTCTCTACCAGCTTCTTCTGCTCTACCTGCGACCAGCTGCAATGTGGTTCCTCTGTGGTGAGTAACTGTGCCTTGGTGTGCCAGCATCATCTCCTGAAATGCGAAAGCTGAGATGTAATCTTGACGCTTCTGATTAGAACTGAAGGGGGGGGAAACGTTGCAGATTGGAACATACAGCAGATAGTGGGAATATGTGACAGGAGATATGAGTCAAACATAACATCTTGGCAGTTGCAAAAAATATATCAATTCAGGTTACAGTATAGCTAATGAAAGAAAAAATTCTCTTCTACTAAAGCTAATGACATCTTCCTGAAAACTGAAGGTGCATTAAACCAAATTAATCTTCGAAATGAAATTACTTACAAATAATATGCAGCAAGAGGGCTTTTTTGAACACGAAAGAGAGAATGATTTTAGGACCAAAGGAAAGGGGCAGGAAATTAGAAACGTTTTATCTGTAAAAGTGAAGTAGAACAATTGCAGAAATTTGCAGTGTAGAAACAAAACTGATATGGATTACTTTGCTTTATGTTTCGTTTTGTATTTTTGCACCAAAAAATAGTGCTTCTGATTCAGCTGATTGCATTTTGCATTTGAGAAGAGAATTATTCCCCTCCTCTCCACCCCCCCGATCCCCCTCCAAAAAAAAAAAGAAAAATGGGGGAAGAGGTGTGGGTGGTGGTGGTAGGGAGAAGTGTGGAGGCTGCTAGTATGAGAAAACAATGCTTTCTATTCAGACATTGTATTTATTTATTTATTTATTTATTGCCAGACCTACACAGAGATTTATGTAAAACAGAGTTACAAAGTGCAAAATCTAGGTCTCTAAATCACTTGTTCAGTTTCTGTCTAATTTTAGGAGAACCTAAGTGTCATATCCGAAATTATTAAGATTTAATACCTCTGGGAACCCCAGAGAAGCTGATAAAATTTATCAGTGTTTCACTTGATATTATATAAGAAGCTGCACTGAGGCTTTATGTTCAGGTATTTTGATAAATTGGTAATACATCTATTTTAGGGCCTTCTTACCTTGTTAGGTGAAATAAATGAAAGTCAGACTTAAATGCTTTACTCTTGTGAGCTATCAGTAATTTAAACCAAAACAAAAAGTCTCAGTTCCACAAAAAGGATGAAAATATTTTGCATAATACAGAAATTGAAATTCTGAATCATGAATTCCTTATTGCGATGCAGGGATACTACAAAACAGATCTCAGGAAAAAAAAAAGATCTGCTGATACAATTCATCTCAGTTGATCTGATTTCCTTTCAGTGGGTAATAAGCTGCATTATTTCAAGCAGATTGGTATGTTTGAAGTTAGTGCACCTATGGTTCATAACATAAACATGGCAGAATGGAAGCAGATGGTTTAGTGGCTTGTGGTACTAATAGGAATGGGAAGGCAGTTGAACTAGATGATCTTGCAGGTCATTTCCAACCTTGTGATTCTATGATTCTGTGAAACCAAGAGCTCTGGTGACTGATGCAGTCTGCATGTTACTCAGGTACTATAGCAGCATGACATTAACAACCCAATTTATTCAGGCCATGCCTTGAGCTTCAGTCTGTGTTTCTGAACCGTAGCCAACACTGAGATTGTGATGAGTAAGGTAAGGTTGTTCATTTAGCTGCACTGCCAGAAGATGGTCTTTTACCTTTCATTCACCAGCAGCCCTTTCAGAAACGTTCAGCAATACTTAAAAGCAAGTAGACATTAGATCTCAGCTGAAAATGAAAGAAAAGCAAGTCCAGTTGTGTTGACCTTACAATAATCAGTAAGGTTAATTCTGCTTGAAGTTTGGAGAATTTAAACCTTTCACAATGCCTGCAAGGCGTGGGCTGGGGTAGGAATCATTTGAAATCCAGAAACATGCAGAATCATGATTGCACTTTTTGAAAAATAGTCTCAGAAATGGAAAATGAATGAGGGTTTTGTTGTGTATGTTTCTTTCCTCCTCCTTTTCCCATGAACTATGTTTACATTCTGGCATTCTGACAGCAGAATCATTTTTCTTCATTAACGTGTTAAATTTACAAATCCTAGAACCTAAATTATTCTGATTATTCTGATTTGTCACAGTTGTCAGAAGTTTCAGTAGAATGTATTAGAACATGGATATGGAAACATCAATAGAGAATTGGAGAAGCTCTGATACATAGAGTCCATCTTAGGTGTAGTTTATTTATATTTTGAATTATTTTAGTGAGTAGTACATGCTGTAGTTAGTAGTGATCTCTGCTTATTTTTCTTTGATTGAAAAAAAAACCCTTCTATTAACTAAAAGGTGCATACTTAAATCCATGCATAAGTGCAACTGTGTTGATTCGTGTACTTTTTTTTTATTGCAGTTATTGAAACATATATTTCTTATATGCTTAGGGCTGACTGATGATCAACAAGCCTACCTCAAAGTAGCTGTCAAGGTTTAGAAGTTCTTCTTTCTGAGTTTCTCCAGACAGAAAACACATAGAACATCCTGAGATTCAGTTGTATATAGTTTATTCCCATTGGCTGTGGGTTTTAGACCATAATTGTGCTCTCTTACAGCAACTTTCACATAGAAAGGTTAGTGTTCAGCTCCCTTTCATGCTCCCCAATACTGGGAGTAGGAGACAGTTCCAAACCCCACCTTTTTGATGGTTAAAATTTTTCTCTTAATAGGCAATCTCTATCTATTCTATCTTGTTCTGCTGTTGTCCCCTTTAATATGTATTTGTGTTATGAATGTTTTTATGGAAGTGTTTCTAGATTGTTTTCCCAACCTTTTTCTTCTTCTCTCAGTGGCAGTTTGATGAATGAATGTTACCTATTGTTGTTTTCAGGTATATTCTATAGGCCCTGGGAAGCCAGTCTCCTGTAACGTTGTCATTCTTTGTAGAATCCATTTTTAAATAATATATAGGTCTCTTAACATATCCAGCCTACTTAGCGTAACCATGTGGAGTAAAAAGGAGGAGGAAAATGGACTTTGCTGAACTTTCTGCACTGTCTTTGTCAACTTATCGTTCTGATTTCCTTTCAGAAAGTAATTATTGATATTTTGTTGTTCCCCAACACGTTGATTGTTGTGTGTCCTTATTGTGCAGATGTTTTATTATAGACATTTTCCCCTTTATTAGGTGACATTTTTTAATTTCAAGCCATGTTATTATATAATATTTTCCAGGATAGCTACATTTCTTCTATAAAATCACATACTCTTGGTACTCACATCCCTGAAAAATGTTCAGTAAGTAAAACAAACAAAAAAAACATGCTAGATAGAAAATTTGCAATTTAAACAGCATCTTGAATACATGGTATGGAAAGAGAAGACTTTTTGGTCTAGGTTTAAAGCTGTCATATATATCTTCTGATGTTAATGTCAGGTCTGCTCATTCTAGGTGAAACTGGTGAGGATACGTGCAGAGTATTGAAAAACCAGTAAGTTAATTAAGTATTTTTGTCAGTTTAAAAGTAAACATTAATGATTCTGATAGAGAGCAATTAGTGTAGATGAATGCCAGTTGTAATTTTGTTAAGGACAACCATACTAGAATGTGTAATATTTCTGCAATCGTGTAATTTTAATCCTCCTTAAAGAAACTCATTCATAGATCAACAGTATAAGAATGCAAAGGCTGAGGTTTTTATCAGGAAAGGAGCAAGCCTGGAGAATCAGAGTTAGATCATGGACTCTGAAAATGAGGCTGATGTTGAGGAGAGAAAAGGTTGTGGCTATTTGTCTTCCTCACAGACTTTAGAATAGTTAGTGTTAGTGCCATAGGAAGTATAGTTTTCTTTAGCATACTGCCTTCAAGCTCAGATCAGCTCCACAGGAGAATGAGATTTGACGGATGAGAAAGTAATTGATTTGGGGCAACTTCCAGTTACATATTCATATACATTATTTTGAAAATTCAGCCTCTTTCTTGAAGTGCAAGAGAATGTAGTTTGTGAATGGAGACAACTGTTAACCAAGAGATTATGTTAAGTGTGGGAACAGCTGCACTTTCACTTCTTGCTTCCTTGCAAGAAAAGGATCTTTAATTCTGAAGTAGGCCACTTTAAGAGAAACACAAACAATTTCTTGAAAAGCAGCTGAGTATTTTTACTGTTGCTCTGAAACATGAAAAAACAGGCCATTTAAACCTGTACTGCCCAGAAGAAAATAAGATATAAACAGATTTTAGGTAGAGGTATCAAATGACAACTAATTTAATGTACACAAGATACATTAAAACAAGGAGCAACATTTTCTTGAATCATCATAAATCTCTCTTCATCATTGAAAATAAGCATTTCTGCGTGTCACGGAGAACTTTGGTTTTGGTGGCTCTTTTGTCTGTCTTGAACCTCTCCACGCAGGGCTGATAGTCTTCAGAGTGTCAGGAAATCTCTCTCTACTGAAATTTGGAAAAGATGTTTCAGTGTAGAGGCTACTGAAATTAGAGGCTAGTGAATTAGAGTTTTAGTGCTACAGCTTATGCTGGCCTCAGACAAAAGAAAATTTGGGAGGTTGAAGGAATACTTCTATTTTCATGGTAAGAATTACTACATTGCAGAGTCTCTACTGAGTGAATTCAACATATTGGCCAACTCATTACCAATACTTCCACCACTGACATATTCAGTAAGCGCAATTAAATTTAGCATGAAATAAAGTTTTATGTTGTGCCAGATTCAAAGGTTTATATTCCCTTCTTTACGCACTAGATATTTTAAAAAGTGCAAGTAATCATTTAACAACAAAATCCCAGTCATAATGAACCACATGGTCTTTGCTAAAGAAAAGGAAAGTCTGTTAGCATTTATTTTGTAATTGCACATCTCCATGTCATCTTAATTAGACGATGTAGAGCAAACAAAGGTGATGAGAGAGCCTTTATTTGAGATAGAGGCGCTATCGGAAAAGATATCAAAGAGGAATTAACTCACCCCTCCCAGCAACAGTTAGGAGAAAGGGGCAAGCTGAGGAATGCAGCCTTCTCCCATTTGTACTTTTGTGCCACAGAAGAAGGGTGGGAGGAGGGGAACCCACTCAGGTTCAGACACCACCACCACCACCACTATCACTCCAGGCACTCATGTGCTCACATATTGGTTCAGGCTGTGACCTTGGAATTCCACCACAGCTGGTTCAGCCTATTTGTTTCTCAGCATGACTGGTTCAAAACAGCTCACTGCCACCTCCTTCCGATTTGTTATAATTTAGTTCTATAATTACAGCACACTGCTCCAGCAAGTAGTAATCTGAAGAGAAATAATCATCATATTATGTTTGTTTTACATAAAGTACTCAGATGTGCTGTACTTTTATTTATACCTTTTTGTTCTCATAATAAATACCATGGAATGATCATGTCGCCTTTAACTAAACTCTCTATAGAACCTTTTATTTAAGTCAATGTGGATTCTATTTGCTCATAATTTGTACATACATAACTGAAAGACTATTTTTTTGCACCCCAGGTGTGAAAATATGATGGTAACCTAAGCTCAGACTAGGAAGCAGTGAAGAGAAATCTATTATGTCAAGACAAAATTTATTGCTTGTTTTTCTCTCATAACCATTGTCCCCACTGTCCTGAAGTCATAATTTTCTTAACAAGAACTTGTTAATTAAAATTAATGTTATTAAAAATAAATAAGATAGCATAAAAGATGAAATATTTTAAGGTTTCATGTTAATATCCTGACTAATGTTAAATATTAGCTTACTAATGTTACTTGTTGTGTTAGTTAACTAGTTCACGTAATGTGAAAATCCTAGCGCTCGTCTAGAATAAGGTTTCACATGATAAAATAGTAAAACATTACGTTATCCAGGTCACATCATATATTCCATTTTATGTTCTTTTATTGTATGCATGCCAAAGTATTGGTGGTACAGAGATAGAAGACTGCAGGAGCACACATGTAAAACAAAGGACACATCTGAAAAGGAAAAGATGGAAACATCAGCACTTTCATTTAACTCCGCTTTAAATTATCTTAGTAGGACTAACCTACTGTTACTTGTTAAAACCAAGTGCCTTAGGTTATAAACATCAAGAAATTTGTGTTGAAATCATCAATAGCTTTATCTATAAACAAATTTCTAGGTGACTCATTTTCAATAATCTTAAGTTTAATTTAAGTTAAGCTAATAGAACCAAAGACGATATGAATGGATGAGGATTATAGCAATCATATTTTTGGCTTTGAAAAAATTAACGTGGCAGATTACCACTTCTCTCTTACAAGAGACCACCACTCCTACATACTCGTGTTCTCTAACCAGAACTCCAGAATTACTCTTACTGGAGAATTTTGTATTTCATTTTGGTTCAACAACGAATGGAGGGGGAAAAAAAGAACAATACAAACAATGAAAACCAAAAAACTTCCAACAATGCACATCTGAAGAATTAAAGCAGAAAGGAATGCTAGGAGTTTGGGGTATGGTACAATATACGCATAACACCTCTCTGTAACAACAAAGGGTGAGTACTGCATGTGCATGCATGTTTCTGTGCCAGCACGGCAGGGAAAATGTAGATTTGGATAGATTAAATTTATCTGTCTCCACTCTGTCATAGTAATCACCCACTCCATTCTGTAGGCCAGTTCCCACTTTCCTAAACTTCTGAGGAGTTCTACCAAAAGTAGGTGACATGAGTTGAGGTATCAATTTGGTTGCTTTACACCTTCCCTCAACTGTATCACTTGAGTAACAGAAGAGAAAGCAGGCTCCTTTGAGCAGCAAACGCTAGGGGGAGTACTGAAAGATGCACTCAAAGAGGAAGGGTACAGAATCCCACTACCCATAGGCCCCAGAAGGAGCAGAAAAAAAATGTACTGCTTCATATCCATATCTTGCTAACAAATTAATATCTTGCTTTTTTTGTCCTCCTTTGCCTTCCCCTTCCAAAACCCAGGTCAAAGAAGGAGTAGGAAGTTTCTGGAATTTATTCCTAACTCTGTCAAAATGAAACAACACAATTCTGATGCAGTGGAACTGGTATTTATCCTTAGCAATTCAAAAAGTGTTCACTTTTTGCTACATTCCTTCTCTCTGCAGGAGTAAAATAAAGTCCAAGTTGATACTGTTGATTTCTGTTCAACTGTTTCCCATGTTAGTAATGCCTATATGTGATTTAATTGATTGTAAACGTTTTAAGATTGACCCTCACTTACTAAAAAACAGCATTTAAACTTAGCATTACTGAGAAAAAACTGCTGAGGAACAGCAGATATTATGAAGAGTTTAGAAAAAAGCAGTGTAGAACAACCTGTAGAAAATAACCTGGAACACAGTCAGGATTCTGAAATATAAGACAAAAGCAACCATGCAAATTTGAATGATGACCTAAATGTATGTCTAAGTGATGTGACATAGGAATTCAAGTTCAATTAGAGCACAATGTTCTTGTAGACTTACTGTTAACACTTACAAGTTTAGTAATATAGCAAAAAAAAAAAAAAAAACCAAAAAAACCACTCTGGTATCATTCAAAGTAGTTTAAACAACTGAAAACTATAAAGATTATCTTCATGAATGACACCAAAGAGAAATTTTAGCATTCATTGAAAAAGGCAAAGGATATGAAAACTGCCCTGCTAGTAAAGAGCAGGAAAATAATATGCTAGATGTTCTTTGATGTTCCCCAACTAAATGCTACAGTGAACTCCATTGCTATGTTAATAAACAGAGTTCACATTTGAAAACCACAGCAATAATATTTAGCACTGAGCACGCTTTTCATCCAAGCCAATTGTAAGGATGTCTGAGCAACGTCATCCTCTTGTTAAAAATACAGGAATGTGCACACAAATGATACGAACTTACTCCATGTTGCACAGCACGCATTTCTACGTCCTCCTGACCTAACACAAACATCACACACTATTTTGGATGATGTTTAGCTACGACAAAACCATACTGATAAGTGACAAACAGTTTTATCACTCAGTGCATACATCCATGCTTTTAAATCCAGCAAATCTAATCGTTTAATAACAGATTAAATGTTGTTTTCACACATCCAGTGGTACCTTATCTAGAACTTGGTGTGAATGCCAACTGTTTTGTAGTACACACACAGTGTATTTTCCTGAAACAATGAGACAGTCAAAAATAGTATTTCACCTTGAGTAAAAATGACACAGCTGAACTTCTCATTCAAGAAAGAACATGGTTTTTTTTCTGCAAGTAATGGCAAATTAGGTTTTCAAAGTAACCAGTTTAATTCCTTCCACATTCCAGCGTATTGATTTACAGCATTCAGCAGGACAGTAACCAATAACTTGAATATATACACTCTCAAGACACTGGTTGACATAAAGCAAGTAAGTCAATGAAGAAAACCGTTCTGTCAGTAGTTTCATAGGAGTGCTGCTCAAAAATGTCCTCTGATTTCTACAGATATATCTAATCAAGTATTTTGAAGTCTATGAAAAGAAGTACAAACTTGGTTTTTAAAAGTATCACAACGTGCTGATATGAGTTTGAAGTAAAATACAATAAATACAACCCTACACAAAAAAAAACCTGCTCAGCTTAATGCTTACTTACAAACTGGGAACTCAGCCCACGTTCACTGAAAGGTTTGTGCACTTTTTGTGTGAACTTTGGCCAAGCCACTTCATGGTTTCACATCAAAAACACTCAGATTCAGTGGGTTTTGCATGGTTTCAGTGTGAAATTGGGTGAAACCATTATTTTGCTTGGAGTTCTTGTAGCTCAATCAAAACACAGGGTGAAATCTGACGAACAAGTAAGTTAAAGCTGGAAAATATATAAAACTAGCAAGTTGTGCACAGCCTACATCCTACAGGGAATACCGTTAATGCTCCTCCACACACATCCATACTTTTAGAGAAAGTTCTAACATTAGCTAAGTTAATATAGCATCTTAGAGCTAAGACATGAAAAAAAGAAGAATAGGAAGAAAAGAATGTGATTAAAAGGAAGTAACAGGATTTGATTCCCTAGTGCTTACCACCTTACACGGATAATTATAGATAATCAGCATCCTGATTTCAGTAAATCAGAAAAGCAGCATTTTTTTTCTTGAGCTTCTCGCCTTAGTTTCACCTGCAAAGAACAGTAATGCAAGATTCAAGACAGGAAAGACCCCATTTCATAGTCATAAGCCATTTGAAACGTACGTTTCAAATTCTGAAATACAGCAAAGATATATTCTAAAACTCTCACTGACATGGTGAAAGGAATTTGCAAAATGAACAAAATTCAGAGCTGACATATAAAGATGGCTAACCAAGCAACGTCTTTCTGAATGGGGAACAATTTTCTCTACATAATCTGTGTGTGAGTTGCTGGCTTTAGGTTGTCTCTTTTTGTGTTGCTTAGTGTGTCGTGCACTCCATGTGACACAGTAGGCTAAATCTTAATCCTCTCCCCAAATTACTCTGCATTTGGACCGTACCACCCTTCTACATTGCTAGCAGATGTCAAGACCAAGCTTTAAGTCAGGGTTTACACAAGCTTGCTACTGACTAGTTCTCTTTTCCTTGGTTACTAATCACAAGCATTTTTCTGTATATCAATTTTTGCAACATTCTCAATATTTCCATGACACTTTGCCTATGAGCACTTGGGTCCATTGATTTTTGTTTACTGGAACATTTAGAAAGTCATATTCCCATCTGCTTCCTCATCACATCAAAAAGCAAAAATAAAAAGAACGCAGCGAGCAGAAAAAAATAAGCTCATGCTTCACTGACCACCTCTACAATTTAGGAAGATGTACTCCAGAAGTTTTGCAGAAAGAAGGAAAGGCATTTCTGGATAGACATTGTTATCAGTTTGCTAAGAACTGACTGCTCTGAAAACCAAAACTCACTCCTGAACTTTTTAGACTGTGAGATATTCTGACTGGCACACATGATGGGAACATTTGTCTATTGGATAAATGTTTTCAGTAACAAAAACACAGAAAAACAGAAAATTGTGCATTATACTATTGTACAGCTCTTTTTACGCATTTGTACTCAATGTATCTTACACTGAGAGATGATGAGAGATGACGAGAGAATGAAAATGAGAAATTAGGGAGGGTAAAATGACACCCTGCCATTTGATCTCTCCGCTACATTAATTGCAGTGGAGGGCTTTACAAGCTCACATCTACAGATATTTTCACAATTCTGAGCAGTCGGAACATGAAGTGCAAGAGCCTCTCTCTCTCAGAGGACTGAAACACATACAGATGCATGTCTTTATAGTCTCTAATATGGAACGTTGACAAAGCATGCCAGAGATAAGTAACGCTTCTTTTACCTTCATGCAATCTGAAAGAATTGCTGCCAAGTGTTCCTTTTAAACACGGTTGTAAAAGAAATTGGTTCTACCATGCATTTGCCAAGAGTGTTTCAGTGTCATGAATTCTTTCAAATAATAGCTTCCTAAGATTTAAGTGCAAGAGAACAGCTAAGAATTAGGATTTTTACTTATTTATTGAAGATAATACATAGACCGAAGTAAGGTAGCAAGCTTTTGTGCTGTTGCTGTTGTTTTTCCTCCCTTTTATCATATCATTTCAAGTAATTACCCAAAAACTGATACTTCACCATCTGGAAGGCAGTTTGCCTAATTGGTGCTCTTGTGCCTACGGCACTCACATATCATGTGTTTTGTGATAAGACTGTTCACAATTGGATTTGGTGTGCACAGCACCTATGAGGACTGTTTTACAATTGTATTATTTAAGTTTGTAAGATCTACAGGAATTAATTTCGGCATGACAAATTCTAAATTACTGAAAGAAAGAAAAACTTACAATGTCTCAAATTCCTCAAAGGAATGCATATTAAAACAGGAAAAAATTACATGCCACCTTGCTGCTCAGAAATCTTAGTTAAATACTAATGCTGTAAAGTTCCTTATTCTAGCTTGTCCTACCTTGAAATGTCATGGTAGTTCTATGAAACATGTTAGCAGAAATAAAGACATCAGGGTTTTTAATATTCTCATTTAATCAAGGATGTTCTTGCAATGCTACAGATCTATTTATACTTGTAATTGTACCCAACAGATCTAGATGCTTGGATTTGTATCTAGTACATATCTGTATAAAAAGGTAAACCTGTACCGATGTCCTGTAAATTACTGGTATTATTAACTCACTCAAATATTTTATGCCTCAGTACCTAATGTACTTCAGTGAGCTTATCTCACCAACTAAGGACACTGCAGTTCTGGATTTTTGAAGAAAAAGGGCACATTGATTCCAGTGTTTCAGTTTCATGTTTGAGAAAATCTTCGTTTTAAGGAAAAGAAAATTGAAACGATAAAAATATTTATAGAGATTTCAGGTGATCAGCCTTGTCTTTAATTTATAAATTATTGGTCATTTCTGTGAGTTCTTATTTCCAAAGCAATTAAGTAAGAATCACAGAATCACAGAATGGCCAGGGTTGGAAAGGACCTCAAGGATCATACTTGGAGATGTGTTAACCAACGTTATCCAGTTCAGTAGTTTCTAGAGTCAGCAAAAGCTTCTCTTCTTTGTGTTGCTGTTTTGTGTGTTTGTTTGTTTTTAATTATTATTTCCCTTTCTGTTCTCCTCAGCAGCTGCTACAGTCTGCAGCTCTGTCATAGGTTTGGGCACAGGTATCTGGACTTGCTCTGCACTGTAATGAAGTCAGATTACCCCGATCTTGTAATATCCAGGCACAGCTATGACTCTCTGCCAGTTTCATTTTCTCTGTGCAGAATTGATCAGTGTGTTCCCCAGCACTGACAACAAGAAAATTCAGATCATTCAACCTCAGAAAACAGAAGTCCTTATTCTGGTATAAGTGGATCAGTATTAGCAGAGTGCTGTAAAACCTGGGACATCTGTTTTGTCTCTGCCATAGTGTAAATTATTCATTTTGACAACAACTAATTCATAATTGTTTTACAGATCTCTTCTGACACTCGATCTCAAACTCTACAGATAAGGTATTTCCTATTGTAGATATGGTGAAATGTATTCACACGCTCTCTAGCATGACAGAAATAGCACAGCTATTTCTGTGAAGTCTGTCTTACTATTTCTGCAGTGTTAAAGGGCCATTCACTGCATTTTCCTGCTTCTGGAGGAATTTACATAACTCATGCCACTAATTCAGCATACTACAAAAATATGAGGTCAGCTGACAGTCTGTCTATGCATACACAGAGAAGATGTAGAAATGTAGAAGATGTACAAATATGATTTTAACTCATGCCCCTGCATTGGTTTATAAAAACATTTTTCTAGATGTAAAAATGGTATGGATGTAAAATATAGTATTATATGTGTACTGTATGACACACATAAGTGAAGCTGGGTGAAAGACAATGCATAGAAAGTTCCTTACAAAGTCTGTGGGTTGTGCTTTAAATTTTTTGCATGCTTTCCTTCAACTGGTCGTTTTAAATCACATTATCCTTAATTTTATGTGCTCATGGCTTTTAGATTGTTTCTTCTTTTTCTACTTCCACACAGTTCTTTTGTTAAAGGTAAGGTTCACTCATAAATGTTAACACAAATTTTCATATACTAATTAATCAGCTGGTTGTGCTCTTATGTTTTAAAGTTGTTCTTTTTTTTTTTTTTTTAAGTCCTGAATTTTCACCTAACTAGTGAAAATTTGAAGCAATTTACCCAGAAATATTTCTAATCAAAAGCTGGAATTCTATGCATCAGAAAGAAATAAGAAGAGAGTCTGTAGAATATATATATATATATGTTAAATACTTAAATGCAGATTGAAGAAAAAGACTTAAACTCCAGCAGATTAAATTTGTCTGTAGAATATATATATATATATTTTAAATACTTAAATGCAGATTGAAGAAAAAGACTTAAACTCCAGCAGATTAAATTTGAGATTGTAACTGGGAGGGCAAAAAAGAGTTTGAGGAGCAATGAGATACTGGGATCAAAACTGGCTTTAAATACTTCCTCAAACATTTCAGAAAGGAAAAGCCTGCTAATGCCTATAGTATCAATTGCTATTCATGATATAAAGGTAGAATTGAGAAACCATGAGGTTATTGCAAATAAGCTTAGTGAATTCTTTGAATTGGCGCACTGAGGAAGAAACTGCAGAGGTCCTGACTTGGGAACTCGTCTACAGAAGAGAGTACAAATGGACCAGATAAACAGTAGCACACCACCTGAGCCAGATGACACTCACTCATTGACAAATTTTAGCAGAACTCAGTGAAGAAACACCTGAACTATGTATATACATGTTACATATGCACATATATACATCAGCATAGAAATGCAGATGAAACCTGGGATGGAGGTGTAGCTTTCCCTTTAAGCTCATGATTAACATAAATTTTAGCTGGGTGCAGTTCTTCCATTGTCCTTCTCCTTTTAGGGGACAATCTGACAGCCTTCTTAGGCTCCTCACATAGGAGCTGTAGAACACCTCAGCTTTTCTTTCCAGCAGACCCCGCAGACAGATCTTCCCTCCATTTACTGAGCTCTCCATAACTTCAATTTCTTGGGAAAGAAGTGGAATGGCATCAGAACACCCCACTCCTTGCTTCCCAACTTTTACTCCCCACCACATCACAGAAGCATACTTTGAAATCAGTATGCACACACCTGCAACATAAATATTTCAGAAGACTGTAATCCATTGCCCTCCTCACTGCAGTCTTGATATTCCTTCAAAACTCTATAAGGAGACATTTTGTGATGTCAATTCCTTTATTGATATTTGCTTTCAGCTGTCCTCTGCATACATTATTTGTCAGCCTACTGACAAACAAGTAACTGACTAAGCATTAGCTTTTCTATTTCTTCTTAAATGAATTTCAGAATTCAGACCTACTCTTAATTTCTTGAAGTACATTCTTGTAACATCTATGAAGATAACACTCAGCGTGGATTGTCGCAGCTACTAAATTAAGTACAGGCAGGTAGATATACATATACCACAAAATGTAGAAAGCATCACTGCAAAACTGTCCTTTAAATCACACACTTGTTTTTAAGCAAGGACTTCTCAGAAAACTTTCTGGTCTTTGGTAGTTTACGTGTCCAGGCATTTTAATATTTCTTGACTGCGACTAATACAATCCTAAAAGTAAATGTTTTTTTTTCATTAAAAGGACATACAGGCAATATTCTTTCTTCTTCAACAGGTAAAAAATTATATATTTTCCTCAGTAAAGGAATAAAGAAACTTGAAAATATGTGTCCTTTCAAATAATTATAGCATCTGTGTAGTCAGTACTTTGAGATTTGACATCAAGGAGATGTACAGTGATGGAGTCTGTTACATATCATGGGAAAATTAAGGCCCCTAAGCAGAATGAAACATCCTGAAATTGCAGATTCTAAATATGGGAAAAATAAAACAAGAAGGAAAGTCAAATCTATTTGACTTGCTCTCACACAAATTACTAGTCTCTTCTGTTCTACACCTTACATAGTACTACAGAAAACTGTAGTGCATTATTCTTTGGATTCCAGCCTCAATATTCTTACAAAGGTCTCGTGAAAAATATTTTGATACTTAATTTTACTTTTTTTACTTTCTTTGCTGTCAGTAATTCTCTGCTTAAACTTTATTGCCATCCCCTAGTTAAATCAATTCCAATTTTCCTTCATGACCTCTCAGTAAATTACAAGGACTTACAGGTGGGAGGGGGGAAAAACCCTCTACAAGATGTGATGCATTTCACTGCACACTTCAACAGAAATACCATCAAAACCAATAAACCCTGCCAAAACAAATATAATAAATTAAAAAGAAACAAAATAAAGACAAAACAAACAGGTTTTCAGTTAATTCTACTTTTGCCGCACAAAGTTTACTCTGGTGTAGCTTCTGCAGCTTTGGTGGAAGGCTGGTCTTTCACAAATTAGGGCTTCATGTTGGTTTGTTTTGATCCTCAGACAAAAAGAAGAGCAGAGAAATTAAAGAAGACTCGATTTTTATTTTTTTTCCTTTAGAGGGAGATCAAACTTGCTTTTATCTAGAGTATCTAAGTTTTCTCTAATTGTTCAATGATTCATACTTTTAATTATATAAAGTATATGATTGTGTTTGTTTTGTTACTGACCCACAATATTTTTAATGGAATTTGTCACTTAATGGTAACAAAGTTGTTCATATATACACTTGAAAGTCATTAAGTACTTCAGTAATGAGAAAAGTTTCAAAATTATGAAATATCTACGTGATACAAATACAATTATAATTTGCAAATTTTTCAGATCAGCGTTGCCTCAATGGTATAGTTGAAGCCAGATTTAACTAACATGCTGTTTTGCACGTGTACTGCAAATTTAAAATGCTGCCATCAATGACAGTTGCTTTGCAAACATGTGGTAGTTCATGAAGAGCAGAAAAATACACTCCCTAGTTTATTGTCCTCTGCTTCACTGACAGTCTGTAAGATAAATTAGATTTTCCAATTACCCTCAGGGAAAGCAGTGACATTTTCTGTTATTCTTTAAGCACTTAGAGCAGATGAAGAACAAAGAAGTCAATAAGCAGTAGTAGCTATGCCATCCAATATGTAATTACCAGTGTGGTATTTGGAAGTACAATGCTACTCTATTTTCTAAATTTTCCATCTAATGGCAGATTTTATGGGCTTTTAAATTTTAAGTGGCTATTGAGTAGTGGCCATTATGAAGAAAGAAGATCACTTCCTGAAATTAAGCCATTTTTTCCATATTTCAAAGTACTTTCTGAAACACACATCCAGAACACTGAATATTTTCCTGCTGCTAAGCACAGCTAGCTGTAGTCTTCTAAATCATCTACCCTTCTTCCCTCTACAGAATTTTCCAATTCTCTTCTGAACATACCATCTGGACATGGAGAGACCGGATCAAGAAAGCCAAAGCACAGCTGGAATGGAACTTGGCAAGGGATATGGAAATTAACAAGAGACTCTACAGGTACTATGATCAGAAGAGACAGATCAAGGAGAGTGTACACCCTCACATAAATTAAAAGGAAGAACTAGCTACAGCAGACATTGAGAAGGCTGACATTATCCAGTTCCTTGCTTCAGTCTTTACGGGCAGTCAGATTTCTCACATCTCTCATCCCTGAACCTCTAGGCAGGGGTTAGGGTAGCAAAATTCCCTTCACTGTAAGAACAGAGTAAGTTCAAGACTATCTCATGAAGTTAAATATGTAGAAATCTGTGGGGCTGGACAACATACATTACAGGGTCCAGAAGGAAACGAGCGATGCGGTTACCAAGCCACACACCATCATATCTGAAAAGTCATGGTTGTCATGTGAAGCCCCCAGTGACTTGAAAAAGAAAAACACTCTGCTTTTTAAGAAAGGGAAAAACGAAGAGTTGGGAAACTACAGGCTGGTGAGCCTCACCTCTGTATCTGAGAAGTTCACAGTCCTCCAGGGAGTTATGTTAAGGTGCATGAAAGACAAGGAGGTGATCCAAGATGGCCAGTACAGCTTCACCAAGGGAAGATTGTGCCCAACCTGTCCAGTAGCCTTCTGTGATTGGGTGAAAGCATGTAGTTCAAGATCTGAAGGGACTATGAAATTACTTTTCCAGTGATGAGTAAAACACAGTCAGACAGAAAATCAGACCCTCACAGCCTGCGGCAGTGCACCGCGCCAAAACATTAGTTTGAAGGGGAAATGGCACTAGGGTAATGTACAGTGATGATGAATAAGACTCATCAGAAGTATGATTTAACCCAATTTAATTTGAATTATATTCATTAGAAGGTGGATTTATATTGTTTGTACTATTAGTATTTCTTCCATTCTTACTTTGTAATGATTATATGATGAACTCTGGTTAGATGCCCACAAAGTGAATTATATAGCTGGCAAAGGCAGCTGTCTGATTTCATCTCTGTGAAGCGCATATTAGAACACAATGGAGGAGATTCACTTAGTTCAAGTAATCTGTATGCAGTGCACATCAGCAGCAAGATCATAGTGCCACAGTCAGTTTCTTGGCTAAGGATTATCAGACCGTATATCCTGTATCAGGAAACATACTGAGCAAGTCCTCGTGCTGATTAAAGAAATATGCCACGAGACTGACAATTCTTGTTTCCAGATACTAACTTTTCCTCCCGCCTTAAGAGTCGGTCTTAAAGATGTATGTGGCAGCTACTTGATCTGTCAAAGCTGTTTTGCATCTCGGAATGGCTGAATTACCTGAGAATGAGAAGAGTCATTACTTAACAACTAGGTTTAAAGCATTTAGCAGCATGACACTGAAGATAAACCAGCTGCTCAACCTACTTCCATGAGAAATAGGAGAAAACACAAAGAACAGTGTTCCACAAATTAATTCGTTGTATCTACCTATTTTAGCTGATACTCTTGCAGCTGTGATTTGAATTACCTGTTAAAAAAATCAGGAGGACTTTGTGATCTTGCTGTCTATGCAAAAGGTGATGACTGAACTACAAGGATGAAAAAAAGATTCTTTTTTGTATTCAATTAATGGCCTGTCATCTATAGACCACTACAAATGTGGCATTCACAGGTACGCTGGATGTCTTCTCAAGTTTGAGAGTAGGCTGAGTCCAAACAGAGGTCCTGGGCTGAATCAATTCATCTTTCCTTTTAGGCACTAGAAATATGTATTTATGGCCAGTAAATAGATTTTGCTGAAAGTGCAGAGGAGACCCCTAAATAACCTTGGCTAATGCCAAGATAAAGCATTGTTATGTACAACGTTCTTATCCTCATTTCTCAAGAATTTAATGCCCACACAGAAAAACAGCTACCTTTTGTAAGACAAAAACAGAAAAAAAAGTTTTCTGTTCCTATGCATGTGCAGAATCCAGATATAAGAAACACTGTCTGACTGACTCTGAGAACTGACACTCTGAAAATGGGATTAGGAGAATGAAAAGTCTGAGTCCTTTTATCTTTGTAACCGTGAGAAATACTGTTAATAGTCACTTCAGATACAACAGAGTGAATGCTTTAAATGCTCCCCACTGCATTATATAAATAAAATATGGCTCAGTGCTTTTAATTGACATTCTGTTCTCGCTGCTGCTGTTACTGGAGCAAGTTGTACTATAGGCAGTGTTTCCAAAAGCTGGATAAACATATTTACCTTCTATGTTTTAAATTGTCATCATCAGGACATTATGCCACACCAACTCTGATAGTCCATTATCACACTGGTTCTTTTCGCTCTGGTTTTGTCCAGAGAACATCAGGAAGCATGGAGGAGGTAAAGTACATACACTTTGCTTCACTTACAACTACATTTCTATTTGCATGATCAAAAATTTAACCATCTAGCACAAGTTACAGCAGTGCTTACAAGAATTTATTATTAATAATTATTATTAACAGTAGTAACAGCAACCCACATTACAGCATAGAGATAGAATGTAACCAAAGAGATCTTCAAACTAAGTTTACATATTGCAAATTATATGAATACTGAAAAGCAGAAGTGAGTTGGTGGAGTAGATATTAAGAGATTATTTAAATTACATTGTTTAAAAAAAACAAACAACAAATAGCTACACACATTTCTTCTAATATATTTTTCCTGGTGGGTTGGTTTTGTCTTTGTTTAATCTCTATGCTTTTAATGAAGATTTTACTGTGATTTTATATCATCGCCAACTCATTCATAGAATCATAGAATTGCTCAGATTGGAAAAGACCTTCAAGATAACCAAGTCCAACTGTAACCTACCCATCCTAACTCTACAGCCCTCTGCTAAATCGTGCCCCTGCGCACCAAATTAAAACGGTTTTTAAATACATCCAGGGATGGTGACTCAGCCACCTCCCTGGGGAGCCTATTCCAGTGCTTAACAACCCTTTCTGTAAAGAAGTGTTTCCTGATATCCAACCTAAACTTATCCTGGCACAACTTGAGGCCATTTCCCCTCGTCCTGTCACCAGTAAGAAGAGAGAAATCTGGCTCTCATTGCAATTCCCTTTCAGGTATTTGAAGAGAGCAATGAGGTCTCCCCTCAGCCTCCTTTTCCCCAGACTGCGCAGCCCTAGTTCCTTTAGTTGCTCCTCATAGGCCATATTCTCCAAGCCCTTCACAAGCCTTGCTGCCCTTCTTTGGACCTGCTCCAGCACCTCATTATCCTTTCTGTACTGAGGTACCCAAAACTGAACACAGTGCTCAGAATAGAATCATAGAATGACTGAGGGTGAAAAGGACCATAATGATCATCTAGTTTCAACCCCAAAGTTATATGGAGGGTTGCCAACAACTAAATGAGGCTGTCCAGAGCTACATCCAGTCTTGCCTTGAATGCTTCCAGGGATGGGGCAAGGTGAGATGAGGCTTCATCAGTGCTGAGTATAGGGGCAGGATGACTTCCCTTGTCCTGCTCACCACAGCATTCCTGATACAAGCCAGGATGTCATTGGCCTTCTTGGCCACCTGGGCACACTGCTGGCTCATATTCAGCCCACTGTCCATCAGAACACCAAGGTCCCTTTCCATGAGGCAGCTTTCCAGCCACTCCTCCCCAGGCCTGTAGGGTTGCCTGTAGTGGTTGTTACCAAAATGCAGGGCCTGATACCGGTTCCTGTTGAAACTCATATGGTTTACTTTGACCCCTTGTTCCAGTTTATCCAGGTCCTTCTGTAGTGCCTTCCTCCCCTCAGGCAGATCAACACTGCCAACTAGTTGTCTGCAAACTTACTGAGGGTGCACTCAATCCCCTCATCAAAATCATTAATGAAGATGTTAAATAGAAGTGGCCCCAGTACCAAGCCCTGGGGACACCACTCATGACCGGTAGCCAACTGGATTTAACTCCATTGACCACAGCTCTTTGGACCCAGCCATTCAGCCGGTGTTCCACCCAGCAGAGTGTATGCCCATCCAAACTATGGGCAGCCAGCTTCTCCACAAGGATGTTGTGGGGGACAGCGTCAAAGGCTTTCCTAAAGTCCAGGTAGACCACATTGACAGCCTTACCTTCATCCATTAAGTGGATCACCTTGTCATAGAATGAAATCAGGTTTGTCAGACAGAATCTACCATTTGTAAACACATGCTGCCATGGCCTAATCCTTTGGTTGGTCTTTAATTGGTCCATGATGGCTCCTGAGATTATCCATTCCATAACCTTCCCTGACACTGAGGTGAGATACTTGTAGCTACCAGGACCATCTTTCCAGTCCTTTTTGAAGATGGGCATCACATTTGCCAGTCACCAGTCCACCAGGACATTCCTGGTTAACCAGGACTGTTTAAGGATGATGGAGAATGGCTTGGCAACCACATCTACCAACTCCCTCAGCACTCTAGGGTGCAATCCATCTGGCCCCTTGGACTCATGAGTGTCTAGCCTTGGGAGCAGGTCCAAGACCACCTCATCATGAATTATGCAGGGCCTATTCTTTTTCCCATCCTTATCTACCAGCACAGGGAATTGTGTTCCCATAGAGTAACAAGTCTTACTATTAAAGACTGAGGCAGAGAGAGCATTATGTACCTCAGCTTTGTTCTAATCCTTGGTCAACATGTTGCCCTTGGCATCCAACAAGGGATGGAGATTCTCCCTAGCCCTCCTCTCACTGTTGATGTATTTATTTATTGTTGTCCTTTACCTTAGCGGCCAAGTTCAGTTCTAGCTGGGCTTTGGCTTTTTTAGTTTTTTCCCTGTACAGATTCACTGTGTACTTGTAATCATCATAAGCTGCTTGCCCACACTTCCAGAAATCATAAGCTTCCCTTTTGCTCTTGAGTTCCAGCCAAAAGTCTCTCTTGAGCCAATCCAGCCTCCTTGCCCATCAGTTCATTTTCCGTGACTTGGGGATGGTCAGCTCCTCCACCTTTAAAATAAACTTCCTTAAAGTATTCCCAGCCTTCCTAGGCTCCTACAACTCCCAAAACTACCTTCCAAGGGAACCTCTCAACTATGGTCCTGAAGAGGCTAAAGTCTGCCCTCCACAAGTCCAAGGTTGCAGTTCTGCTGACTCCCCTCTGTGGTTCAACAAGGATCAAGAAATCTAGCATCTCATGATCACTATGCCCCAGACAGCCTCCAACCTTTACATTCCCACAAGCCCTTCTCTGTTAACAAACAGCAGGCCCAGGATTTTGCTTCCCCTTGTTGGCTCCTTCACCTTCCTCTATCATTGCTGCCTGCCTGAAACAACAATAGGGGATAGTCATCTGAGGGCCGAACTAGGGAAGGAAGTTTCTTCTCTATGTCTTTAACCCAGGCCCCTGGGAGGCAACAGACCTCCCTGTGTAGACGGTCTGGTCTATATATTGGTCCTTCTGCTCCTTTCAGCAGAGAGTCACCAATGACTATGACCCATCATTTTTTTCTTTGCCGAAGAGGTTTTAATGCTAAGTGTGGTCTGGCTAGATTTTGGTAACACCACCAACTGGGGAGAACCATCATCACCACCACTGCCCAGCTGTCCCTGCAGAGCACTGTACCTGTTCTGCAGGGGCAGCTGGGTTGGCAGGGGAATCTCTTGGCAGGAACACCTGCATTGCTGAGCAGGGACCTTCTGCCATTGCCCCACACCCTCCAATTCTTGACTGTTGTTGCTAGGGGGAGGAGAGGACTGGGGGTTCACTGCAACAGGAACACTGTCTGCCTGCCAGTTCCCCTCTGTCACCCACCTGCAAGGTGGCAGGGAGTGACGTGCTCCATGTGGAGCCTCAGCTGGCTGCCTAGATTTTAGGGCACCTGGCACCACCAATCAGTTTCCCTCTTACATTCCTTTATGCTCCTCAGCCTCTCCACTTCCTCCTTCAGGTTAGCCACAAGGCTGAGTAAGTCAAAAACATAAAGCAGATTTTTGCCGTTATTTTCCAGATGATATTCCCACCTTTAGACCCTGAAAATATATAGTAGAATCAACCATGTCTTCTTGTATTTACATTATTTTAAAGTGATTGGTGTTTTACTCTCTTTTGTGTAGTATTTTGTTCAAAACTGATTTCAGGAGTATTACTTTTTGAAGCTAACTTGCTTTTCTAACAATAAGTAGATCTTGTTGTGAATTATATTCATAGAATCGCAGAATCACCAAGTTTGTAAAAGACCTCTAATATCATCCAGTCCAACCATCCATCTATCACCAATATTCCCCCTAAAGAACATCCCTCAGTACAACATCTACACATTTTTTGAAGACCTTCAGGGTCGGTGACTCCATCACCTTCCTGATCAGCCCGTTCCAGTGCCTGACCACTCTCTCAGATAAGAAGTATTTACTAATGTCCAACATGGACGTTATCTGTCCAAGCCACGAGCTGCCAGTTTCTCCAGGAGAATACTGTGGGAGGTTTTGCCAAAGTCTAGGTAGACTATGTCAGCAACCTTTCTCTCATGCTGTATGGGAACTGCTGAATCATGGCCTGAACCTCTGATTGATCACCTGAGGCGAGCAATGAGTCAGCCCTGGGAGCACAGGTGAAGGCAATTCTCCTAGACCCATTTAAGAGCTGGCTACCAGTAGGGAAGGATCTCTTTCTGGAAATTTCTCCTTTGGAGTTTTCCAGTCAGCCCAGGACAAGGGTAAGCCTTTTATCTATTCTTTTTGGTGTAATAACCTGTGTATATTTCTTTATGTGTATAGTCATTAATTATACACATGTTCCAGGTAGCTCATTCAATCATAGAAGGAGATCAGGTTGGTCAGGAAGGACTTGTATTTCATGAGCCTATCTGGCATGAACCTATTTGTGACATGTTTTAACTGCATCTACATTTGCAGGCATTTATTACTGTCTTCATTTTGCTGTATTTCTGTAAATGTAATTGCTTGTTAAACTGTGATTGCTTTAATTATGTATTCAGACCCAAATTCTAGTGGTTCTTAAATAGGTTGCAAATACTCAGGTACAAGAGAAATGTTCTGTGAACAGCAATGAAGTGTAACTGCACGTGTAATTGATGCAGTTGGAAAAAGGAACTTCTTTCAATTGTTCTTTTAGCAGGTAACTCAAATGACAAATTAGAAACAAGCCTCTGCTCATTCCTACAGATAAGGGTTCTGAACTTTTATCAGAGACCAGACCTCTTACATGTAATGCTGATGTAACAGTTGTTTCTGAAACATTACTAATTCAGTGATGTGTGAAGAAGGGAGGTGTGACAACCCTTTTTGTAACAGCTGTCAAATAGTGACATCGTAACATTTAAATCTTGAAGTTTTTTTGGAGAATCTGATGAGGATGGGAAGAAGAGAGATTGATAATTTTTTCTAGCAAACTTCCAACTTTCTCAGGGCTAATCACTCCCTTGTAAAAAAAAAAAAAAAAAAAAAAAAAAAAAAAAAACTAAGAGGGAGAAGGGACTTGATTAGATGATATAGAAATGTGCTAGAACAAATATATACTTAGAATTCTTTCTCCTTATTTTCTTTGTAAGCTTTTTTCTCTTGTTTTTGTTTTGGTTATCATGCAGAAAATTATTACCTTTAGATATGAGCACTATTGTGACATAATCATTATGGAATGGGCCAAAATGCAGAGAAAGCCTTAGGGATTGGCTTGCTTTTGAAAATTATAATGAATTTCCTGGGATTTTCAATAGATTCTTCCACCAGCAATACTATGGTGTACTTAATTTGAATGTTTCAAGTTACATGTAATAAAACTTATTGCTGCAGATTGCATAGGGGAAATACAAGATGTGGGCAAGTCAGAGACTGAACAGAATCCTATTTGAATCTGTATTTCTATAGAGTTTTTTGTTCTTGTATGCTATGTGATGACAGATGAAATCTTTACCTTTTCCTCATACTGATGTTATCTGTAGAGGGAGTACTGACCTTGTACTTCTACATATAAAGACTGCAGTAAAATACAAATTAGAGCATTGTTGCCTAAAGGACAAGATCTCTTACTGACAGCAAGAGGACGTGAAGAGAAGGGAGATGAGTACAGAATTTAGATCTGAGAGCTGACCTGTGCTTGCTGATTTTCTAATAAGGGTGAGGAACTCAGTGACTTTCTGTGAGAGGCTCCACTGAATGATGATTACTCCTTCTAAGAGGTATCAATTCTCACTTTCCAGACCTCAGGTATGAGAAGAAAATTTAGAAAGCCAAGTAGTGCTTCAGTCCACTTTCTCAGCGTTTTTTCCCAGCAGTCTTGGTTCCTAAGGTTCTAGGATATACCTTTTTAATTTATCACATTAATGATCATTAAAAACAGCATCAACAACAAAGAAACAAACAAACAAACAAAAAAACAGACAAATGCAAACCATTCCTGTTAAATCAAATTCACTTGAACAAGTGAATGAGGCTTTGAAGAACAAAGTGACAGTGATCCTCTTACTTTCTTTTATTGTGGCTTCATGTTGGCTAACATTAAAACTTTTCGAAATAAGTATGCAAAGTTGTATGCAATGTGGAAAAATATTATTTTGATAGTCACAATTTAAGGAACCTGAAATACTGTAAGTTATTACTTGTGTAATTTTAAATGTTACAGAAGTGTAGAAATCTAGCTCAGATACTCAGGCTATAGCTCATGAAAAAGCAATAGAAGTGAAAGTCAAGTATTTCTTATGCATGCCAAGAGGAGAAATGTTTTAAGTCCAAACCTTAGCAACTTACAGTGTTCTTATGTAGCTTTACCTTTTGCTTTGGTTAGTCATAAATTATACACAAAGGTTACAAACTTCTGAAACAAAATATTTCCTAAAATGGCATTTCATAATATACGTATAAACAAGTATAATGCCTAATACCTTCACAAATGCGTAACTTTATTTGCGTTTGTCTGTACTATAAACATTATCTATTTATTGGGGAGGTCTCTAACTTTGAATTCTGTGCAGTAGCAGTTATACTGGTGACCCTCCAGATGTCTGAGGGCTGCAATCAATCTCCATATGCATTTGCATTATTTTACATTGCTTATGTCTATTTGAACTCCTGAGCTTTGAAATGTCACAGTGGATGGAAAATAAATAATAAAGTATTTTAACATACCTGGAAGCATTTTTATCATCTTTGAAGGCTATTCTGTATATTCTTACCCTCTCTTGTACTGTTGCAGTAAATAAATTCAAAAGCAAAAAAGCACAAGTGAGTGCTAGGAAAAGCTAGCTGTGGCGGTGGTAATGGTGTTCTATATCTTTCATTATTTTTCAGGTTTTTTTCTTTCATCTATCATATTCTGCTTCAGCTGTCTTTAGAGCAGAGTAGTTTTCCTCGCCTCTTCTAACATCTGTCTTCCTCCTTACTCTTATTCTTTTTAGTTTTCCTAGTACCTTTCCCATTTCATGTTTCTGTTCTGCATTTCCCTCAAGGGCACTCATTTAGAAGGAGTTTACTTGAAATAACAGGTATTCTTAAGATATTTCTTAATTGTAAAGAAAGCTGATTGCAGGAAGTTGTAAGTTTCAGCTGAGTTCCTTATTTTGAAGAAATATCCCTTAAATATCTTGGGTAATGCGTTCAAATTGAAAGGAATATGGATTATAACGCATGTTGTGACTCAGTAAGAGACTGAATAGCTGTGAACAGTCTCCAAAAAAACCCAAATACTATTTATTTTAGAGGCATTTCCAGAGCAGTACCAGCTTCAGTTCTTATGCAATTGTAACTAGTATGCATTCAGTTTTGAGTTCAATAGAAACAGAGCTAGAAACTTAAACTTGTTCATGGCTGTCCCTCATTTTCTTCTTTTTAACAGAAGTGTATATGAGAGTATAAGGTAAAGAGGAGAAAAGATCAATTTACAAAAGGAGAAATGAGGAAGAGGAATTGTAAATCAGATAACAGTGGTGAATGAGATTAGCCAGAGATGTGGCACTGTATGAAATGAAGAAACTTAATGAAGCATAAACTTAGTAGTAAAGATGATTGTGTGTTTTTTTTTTTCTGTAGAAATTTCAGTGAGACATTGTGAAGTGGCATGATTTATAAATTGATAAGTATGTTGATCCCACTTGCTGGCTGACTTTAGTAGGCCTTACATCAACTCTGAGAAATTCTGAAAAGTCTGTGGGGATGGAAACAAGTTTTATTAAGCACAAGAGAAGGCAATACCACTGTGCTATGTCTAGAACTAGACCTGGGTGCTTATGAGTTTCAAGGTGCATGATGCTTTGGGATTAATATAGCAGCCCTACAGGGAAGGATTTGGAGGGTTCTAGTGGACAAGAAGCTGGACATGAGCCAGCAGCATGCGCTTGCAGCCCAGAAGGCTGACAGTATCATGGGCAGCATCAAAAGAGTGCTGGCCAGCAGGGAGGTGATTGTCCCCCTCTACTTGGCTCTTGTGAGGCCCCACCTGCAGCACTGCGTCCAGGCCTGGGGCCCCCAGCACAGGAAGGACGTGGAGCTGTTGGAGCGGGTCCAAAGGAGGGCGCTGAGATGGTCAGAGGGCTGGAGCACCTCTCCTGTGAGGAAAGGCTGAGGGAACTGGGCTTGTTTAGCTTGGAGAAGAGAAAGCTCCAAGGAAACATCATTGGAGCCTTTCAGTACTCAAAGGGAGCTTATAGAAAGGATGGTGAACCAATTTTTTCTATGGTCTGATAGTGGAAGGACCAGAGAGAATGGTTTTAATCTAAAAGAAGGAAGATTTAGATTAGATTCTAGGAGGTAGTTTTTTGTTGAGAGTGGGTGAGGCCGTGGTGCAAGCTTCCCAGAGAAGTGGTGGATATTTTCAATAATTTGCAGATTGCATCAGGTTGGGAGGAATTCTGATCTGCCTGAGGGTAGAAAGGCCCTACAGAGGCATCTGGACAGGCTGGATAGCTGGGCTGAGGCCAACAGGATGAGTTCAACAAGATCAGGTGCTGGGTCCTGCACTTTGGCTGCAGCAACCCCAGGCAGCACTACAGGCTTGGAGCAGAGTGGATGGAAGACTGTGGAAGAAATGGACCTGGGGATATCAGTTGATGCTGGGCTGAACATGACTAAGCAGTGTGCTCTGGCAACAAAGAAAGCCAGTGGCATCCTGGTTTGCATCAGGAATGGTGTTGCCAGCAGGAGCAGGGAAGTGGTTGTGCCTTTGTACTCAGACCTGGGAAGGCTGCTTCTCAAGATCTGTATTCAGTTTTGTGCTCCTCGCTGTGAGAAAGACACTGAGGCCCCCTGTACTTGGCTCTTGTGAGGTCCCATCTGCAATACTGCATCCAGGCCTTGGGGTCACAATACAGGAAGATGTGGAGCTCCTGGAGCGGGTCCAGAGAAGGGCAATGAAGCTGGTGAGGGGTCTGGAGCACAGACCTTATTAGGAGTGTCTGTGGGAGCTGGGATTGTCTGGAGAAGAGGAGGCTCAGGGGAGACCTTATTGCTCTTTATAACTACCTGGAAGAAAGTTGTGATGAGCTGGGAGTTGTCCTCTTCTCCCGTGTAACTAAGGATAGGAATAGAGGGAATGTATGAGGGGAGATTCAGGTTGAACATAAAGAAATAATTGTACTTTGAGAGATTGATCAGGTGTAGAATGCACTGCCTGTGAAGGTGGTAGACTCACCACCCTGGGATTGTTCAAGGAACATTTAGATGTGGTACTGAGGGATGTCGTTTAGGGGGAAATATTGGTGATAGGTGAACAGTTGACGAGATGATCTTAAGAGGTCTTTTACAACCTTTGTAATTCTATGATTCTGTGGCAGCAAAGGGGCAATCTGGCAAAACGGTGTCTGATGTAGAAGTGTATATGGAGCAAAAGTGTGACTGAATTTTGCCATGCAGAAAAAGATGGCACGCAATGACATTCATCGTTGCTTGCTGAACATTTATGGAGACCAAATAGTAAGTGTGAGTACAGGGGCCAGTGGTGCATTTCAGCAGTAGGTAGTGACAGTGGGTTACCTCCACTGGTGCAGATTTTTACACACACAGCATGCAGGCTCTTGTTTATTGCTGGAAAAATGCATAGCTGATGGTGGTGAGCGTATTGAAAAATAATGATTTTTAGCTGAGATTTTGTTCTATCAAATGTTGGTCTTGAGCTCTTTGTATCTGTTGCAATTTCCATGGAAATAAATGGGAGGTATTACTTTTGAAGCAACCTACACATTTTAATATATATTTTTAATTAAAACTTTTTAAGAAGGTTTGCTTTTTACTATACTATTGTTAAGCTAAACATCAGTCTTGCTGCAGTTCAAAGCAGATATTACTGATTTGGGATAAAAATTAAACATTGCTAAAAATGAAGTTCAAGTAATCGTGTTTTTGATAGTAAGTTCAATTTTTTCTTCTCTCACCTCATGTATCTAATTATGGGGGACAGAGAATTAAGTACACTTTTTGTGTACATTCTTGTCAGTGTCCCTTTAAGTTGTGAGGATGTGCAGAGTAGTTAGGAATGCAAGATACTGTAGGGTACCAAGCGTGTGATGTGATGTTGCTAAGCAACATCCTCTTTGTTTTAAACAAACTGCACAGAGCTGGCAGCAGCTGTTAGAGATCTTGGCTTCTGACAGCAACACAGACTTCAAAAGGACCCAGAGCAAAGAACCTTCAAAATGAGCTATAATACAAAAAGCAATCCCGTGGTGCTAGTAAATGTGAGAACCTATTTGTTAAGATAGCAGATACCGTTATCTGTTAGAATTTTCTAGTGATATATTCTTGTGACAACTACTCTTTTCATTTAGTTGAATTTAAAAAATATCTTTAGATATCCATATTTCAGTTTCATTTTTGGCAAGAATGCCTTTTGTAACTCTCAGTGGTAGCAACTCTCTGAGTATATTGGAATAGCATTGTATGCCTGCAGTCCGGGAAAGAAAAAGTTACCTTTAGGGTAGCTGTGTCCATGCATGTGTTTGCAGGTTTTTTTTCCTTATGTGTATTCTTACATCTCAGGAACAGAAGCGAGCTGCTGTTTGATAGTATTACAGTCTGTAAAAATAGGTGTGGGTGCAGCACACTAACCTGTCAGAATGGCAAAACTTTCAGACAGGAACCAGTCCCCAAAGCTTCAATAGGAAGCCTAGATCTGTACTGAAATAACCCAAGACCTGTCAAAATTTTTCACATTAGAGGCAGATAAGTAAGTCTGTAAACAGTCTAGTAGTCTGGAAATACATCTGGAATGTGAAAAATTCAGAGTTCCTCCATACCAGTTGTTCTCCTGTCTCCTGAGTATTGAAAGCAAACCAGCATACATCCAGCAGCCAGGCAGTGCTGTGCTGCTGCTGATATTCATGTCTCTCAGTGCAGCAGTATTTCAGATGCAGCAACTTATTAGCTTGTCTACCTAGCTACTATTATTCACACCCTACAAAAACACAAATGAGATCAGCAACTCAGTGCCTGGTAACGTTCTCCTAGTTCCCACGTGAATGTTCTGATCATTGCATCACTGGCAGGTGCCATGCTGTATCTCATGTCATTGTTCTGTTTTGTCTATACCCATCAATAAAAAGCAGATTTCTGTCTACGTAGTTAAAGCTGTCACTGGAAACTTCTCAGTTCTTGAGTCGCTCTCCCTGGTGTAAGGAATGTTTAAGGACATGGAATAGATGACTTTCTTCTTGCCCTATAAATGACCAGACAAGTAAGCTGAAGTTTGATTGTACTAGATGTTAGTATTTTCTGTACTAGACACAGAGCTACTTTCTTAGATCCTTTTCCATCTCCTTGTTTAGTTTTTAATTCCATCTTGTGGGGATTTCTCTTTCTCAAGGTAAGTTTAGTCAAACTTGATCCTCGTCTGAAAAAGTTTAGAATGTGAAAATGGTCATACTGGTTCAGTGCAGGGTAGTGTAGCATGATATCCTGACCCAAAAGGGGCATGTACTGGTGCCTGAAGAAGAACAAAGAAAACAAACAAAAGAGCCACAATGAGACTTCCTCAAGGAATGCTTCTGGTCTCTGACTAGACCTTGGTCAACAGGATTTCTTGAGCTCGATCCAATTTATGTATTTGTGTGTTTAGTATTTATATGGTTCTCTCTTTAGTAATTTTAACATTTCTCCTTGCATTTTCTTCCTTCTAAACCACAGTACTTTCTGCATCCATGATGTCTTCTGACTGGGAGTTGCACCGTTCAGCATAGCACTGTACATTACATCACATCCTTTGGTTCGTTTCAGGCCTGTGTCCCTCAGTTGATCATTTTCTTTACATGTGTAGAAAGAGGCTGTGAATAGTCTAGTCAGCTTTGTACCATCTCCTTGCATTTTATGAGTTTTAGGCTTCTAACTTTTTTCATTACGTTTGAATAGTCTTATGCTACCCACTTGTTCTTATGAAAATGAAAAGCGTTACTTCCCTTTGCTTGACTTTTTGCAGTTCTGTCACATTCTTTCTTAGTTTCACACAGTTTTCAAGGGGATTATAAGCATAATATTTTTTGCTATCACTTAATGATGTGGAATCTTTTGTTTTCCTTTTTTAATAATTCCTAGAATTTGATTTTATTACTGCCTAGCATAGACCTAGTATTGATCTTGACAAATCATTTTCTATCAATAAGCCTGTTGATTAAAGAAACAGTAATCCATTCTTCTCTACGACTGCAGATTTATTGCATTTTCACATTTTCACCATCAGTTTATCTAGCTGTTGATCATTTTTTCCCCTGTATCATCATTACCTGAAAAATTTATATTTTTTTGAATTAAATATTACTGAGGGAAAGTAGAAGAGGTGGTACGAATGTATTAGTCTGTCAGTTCTCACCTGTGAAGCAGGAATTTCCCTCAGTGATACCAAACTGAAGGCAATAATTCAGTGTGCAGTCTCTGAGGGAATGTCACAGATTATTTGAACATCTGCTTTGAGAACCGATGTGAAAAATATCCATGCATGATATAATAGGAGTATCTGTGCTGTGTGCTGGAGAACACTGATAATACTGCTGGCACAAACAGAGGCAGTAAAAAAAGCTCTGGGTTACCTAGAAGCATTCTGTTGCATAAAATATGTAATTTTGCATTTTTATGTTGTGTTGTACTTTAGTGAAAACAGTGGTATACTACACATGAAATTGCAGAGGGGGTAAATAATCACTGCGAGCTGTCTGGAAAAGAAGACATTTTAACCTTGTTATCTGGGATTCATTGTTCTAATATTTTTTTATTCTTTTTTTTGCCAAAAAAATCAAAGACTGGCCGTATTACAGCTGTGAAAAGCCTATCATTTTGCTTAAAGCATGAACAGCATTATACATGTAGTACTAAATCGGCAGGAAGGAGGTCTGAATTCACATATCTCTTTTTATCATATTGAATGTCCAAATAATGAACATCATTTTCTAAATTATGTTTGGAAACATCTGGACTTCTTTTCTCAAGGCTTTCATACATTAAATCTTTTCTTTGAGATGGCATACTTTCTGCATACACTCAAATAATGCAGAAGTAATCATGTGAATAAACTACCCTGTTTCCTCAGCTTATGAGCTACTTGTATGAATGTCCAAACTCATAGATTTAACACTGACTTCAGAAAGAACACCTGCAGCATATATACAACATTGTGTAGAATCAAGTCAGTTAGAAAAAATCTAGGTAACCTGTAATTAACTTCTAGCAAATTGTAATTCTATACTACTGAATACTTGCCTTTTGTATCATAATAATGAAAAGAAAATGGATATGTTCACCATTATGTACCTTGTTTGTACACTGCAATGAAAACTTTAAAATGTTGAGCCTAGTCATTGTCATAGAATAGGAGAAAAAGGAACATGCCAGAACTTAATCATATTTCAATGCCATTTTGAAAGCCTTGTAGCTACAGCTGTTTGAGGCATGTGCATCCAATCTTTTGGCTTGCCTGGGCTGTGCTGAGTGAAGAGGAACCGTCTTGGGCCATGGACATAAGGTGTAATATCTTTAAGGCATATAATTTTTTAAAATATATATATTTTTAAACATAGCAACAAAACAAAACTAATGGGATATTTGACCTCATTTTTGTGAAATTAATGCATCAGTCTGGTTCAGTGAAAAGGTGGTAATTCTCAAGGTGCTTGTCAGAGATTTTTGATTAAATCTTACTCTTCCTATACTTTATCCTTGAAAACAGTTGTTCAGAAATGTATGTACTGTACTGCCCGAAAGTGATGAGATAAATGAGACATGATTGTAAAGTAAGGGATTTCTTTCTCTGGTAACAGAGGTCTTATAAAAGTCTAATAATTGGTGATCAGATTTTTCTTTGAGTTGAACATCTGATTGCAGGTCTATACATTGAAAATCAATAGGTAATGTATTTATCTTAACTGAAATTGAATCATATATATAGCAAAAAAATTAGAATTTTAAGACATCTTGAAGCCTATTTTCAAATTCCTTTATCAAAATGGAAAAAATGGCTGCATATTTCTTACTCTTCATGGGACTGTGTTTATCAAAATGCATAAAATTATTTGCCATAACTGCACCACACCCCCTCTCTCCTGGTTTCAACCCAGATGTGAGGCAGGAAGCAGCTGCAGGGCAGGTTGGACATGCCTGGTTTAAGGCGATTTCCTCATAAACATTACTAATATTAATGCCCAGAAGTATGTAAATTAACATCAAACACTAGAGCCATATTTGGCTCAGTTATGTTCCATTCCTCAAAATGCCATCCCTGAGGGAACAGCTTTTTTCAACTTTCCAGTTAAATCAAAAAAGAAACATCAAGGGAACAAATCTGTAGTTACAGCAAAGCCATAGAAGTAATGTTATATTTACATATTACTGTTTACAACCATACAACAAAAGTGATGAGATCAACCCATCCCTGCAGTGTAAGAGCTAAGGGAGTGTAAAGTCTAGCTCTCCATGTCTTCACACCTCATTTTACTTATCACTTTCCTTCAACTTCATTGGAATCTGCTCTTTTGGAGCTGCCAGTGCAGAAAGCTTCCTATGACCAGAGGGTGGTACAACAGAATAATTGTGCCATATCATATGCCCATCAGTGGTGAAGAGGGGTAGCTAAGCACCACTTGACCACATCAGCACTTCAGAGAGAAGTGGAATTTTCCACATATGGGAAATGGGATCAAGTGGAAGTGTGCTAGATCTTTTTCTTTCTCTATCAGTTTTTCTGAAGGATCACTTGGATACTTCTAGATCCAGTTGCAGATATTGATACACTGACTTTATCTGTGCCATCTTTAGGAAGTGTGATTGGTCTATCAATTTTAGTTTAACTACAGCAGCACAAGATGTCACCTACTATTCAAAACCTCATTCATCTTGTCATTCAGCTGCTTGTATTAAATTCTCTAAATTAAAGTTGGCTTGGATATGCTAAATACATATCCATCTGCAAATAGTCATCTCATTGAGGGCAAACAGGAGAGGAGAAAGCAGGAGCTTCCATCAGGCAAAGGGTGGAAGTGACCTCAGTTTGTGCCAGGGGTCTTTTTAGATTGGATATCAGGAAGAATTTCTACTTGGAAAAGGTGGTCAAGCATTGGAATGGACTGCCCAGGGACGTGGTGGAGTCACCATCTCTGGAGATCTTTAGGAGACACACAGACGTGGTAGTTGGGGACATGATTTAGCGATTGATCTGGAGTGTCAGGTAGATGGTTGGGCTTGATCCTAAGGTTCTCTTCTGACCGGAATGATTCGATGTTTCTACTCTGTCCAATGACAGTGAGTCAAGTGAGGTAAAAGAGGTCAGAAAGTGAGGTAGCTTTCTGACACTTAAGAAATTAACTGCTTTATTGCTGTGGCAATTCAAGATGAAAACATTGATATTCGGATACTTAAGTACTTTTGAAACCCCATAGAATTACCTAGCTTAGTTATGCTGCTTGGAATTTCTGTGCTATGTTCTTGGTTTATCTGCTTGTTGCTAATCAACGTGGTGGTTAGACATTTGTTAGTAAGAGCCTAATTAGAGATACGTCAAGAGGAAATGAAATAACAAAATAAAGATGCAGGTTTTTTTCTAGAGCATTCTGGTTCCACTCATGAGAAGGGTTCATTTTCCCAAAGCAAGCCCTGAAAAAATATTTGGATGGACAGGCAGAGAATGGCACTGGAGAAGGAATTAGCAGGAGAGTACACAGGCTTTTTCCCATTCAGTAGTGAAGATGAATTAGGTAGCAACCTGTTGAGTTAGCTTGCTGGGCTGAGCTGCAAATAGAGGAGTGAGGTGTACATGACACAGTAATTGTCAAAAGTTATTCTAAAGCCATTAAAAAAAAAGTGCATCTGTGCATTATTTGCCACACGTAAGTTAAAGCAACTCAAAACCCTTTGTTTCTAGTTCTAGTTGACAACATTCAATGCTTTGTAACAATTAAACATGAGTGAAATAAAACCTCTTCACTGTTTGAGGGTGGAGGAGTATGGTGGTGATTTAGAATGATTTTCCTGTGCTGTTCTGCCTGAAATACTGTAGCTAAGCACTGAAATTATTCTGGGCAGTTATCGGTTCAACCCTGTTATGACAGTACTTCACTGAAGAAAAATGAAGTAAATAACAGTCCTGCAAAACTCAACATTTAAAAACATGAAACTCACAAGAGTGACTACTTATAAGCCCGGATTTCTGAAACAAGTCATTTTATGCATCTAGGAGGGTACTGGTTACCGTCTTTGCCATATGTTTCTACATTCTTGATCCACATCCATCTGGCTCAGAAATCTGTCAGAGTGAGTTAGAAAAGTGATTGGAATGATCTTAGAAGTTAAAAGCATATTTGAATTCTGGCTTACAGGATTACAGGAAAAATGGCTTTTAAAAAATTCAGTGTAGTATTTGGTATGAGTAGATCGCGCACAGTGAGTTTTCTGCAGACGGTTTCCTTGCTTTTTATTTGCTTTTCCCCCTGCAGAGAAATACTTTTTTTTAATTATTAAATTATTTTTTTAGATAAATCTGTTACAACAATTTATCACTTGGGATTTACAACAAGAGTTGATAGTAGGTAATATTTCATCATTTGCTATTTGCTATTAATTACGCAACTACCAGAGCTACAAGTAATCATTGCAGCTGCCTGAAGGGTTCAAAAATGTTCATATCCTACATAATGTTACCTACATAATGTTAAACATCATTGGAAGGATTCCACTGCAGCATTTTCAGTAGCATTTTTATTATTCAGATAGTTCAAAATTATATTACTTAAAAAACAAGTCTGTGTTTTGAAGAGTTCTTATGTTATAAAGATTGCAAAGCTTGTTTCAACACTGGTGAATCCAAAGTAAATGACCTGCAGTGCTCTTAATCAATTAATTGTGTTCAGAGTTCTATTCCTATAACAGTACGTTTTTTGTTTCTTCTTCAGTTACACTTAATTTTTGCATTAATAAAACTTCATGGAAGGTTGAAGTGATGAACTAGCTATTTGATAAGAAAACAGCAGGATCTCTGAAATTGTCCTTGGCCGTCTCTCAGGCCAGAGCAGCCGTGTTTTCACTTTTACTTAATATACACAAATACTATTTCATGCTGAGTTTTAAATGTGAAAGAAATATTTTTCTTAGCAGAGGAGTCAGAGGAGTAACAGGATGTCAAGGTAGATATTGCCATGCTTTTTTTTAATTTGCCAATTACATTGAAAATAGAATTGGTTAATATATATGTGCTTTCATATTTTAATGCATTTGTATTCTAGTATGAATTTAAATCTTTTACCCATTTAGAGTTTTAAAGAATGGTCTAATGGCCACTTCGCATATGTCAACTACATATAGGAAAGAGAAGTGATATTAATTTTGCATTTTGTTTCTATATTCACAAGTCAGCACAGAGAGAAGTTACAACGCTAAATGCATTCAAGCTTGCAAGGGTAAAAATGAATTTGCTGGAAGAAATATCTGGAAGTTTTTTTGAGAAGTGTGGCTAAATAAGGTCTTATTTGCAATATGCACACTTGATGGTATTAAAGAACTGAGATTTGTCATGTGATTCACCTTGACATTGAGCATAATCTCAATTTCAGATTCTGAACGAGTATTTTTATTATTTGTAAGGTAGTCTGAAGCAAATTGTGCTAAAGATTTTTTGTTAGGCTGTACTTTTTCGTTTGCACTTTGCATTTTTTGAAGGTTTCTTTTTGCAAGATAAGTTTTTATCAGTTCACAGACAGTTTACAAACTGAGAATTATCTACAAGATATGGAATGCAACTCGTCTTCATCTCCACTTCAATAGGGTATTGAACAGAAAATATTTCTCTGCAAATAATTCTTTTCAGAACTCTACAAAAACTAGAGTATGCAAATTCAGCAGATGTTTCACTATACTTTTACTTTTTCCCTAGTTTACGTTTTCTTCACTATAGACAGAGACCCATGAAATTGTATGCAGATAAAATGCTTATATTTCTGAGTGAAACACTGTCTACAGTATGTATTTTTGTTTGTGGGATTCAAATTCCACCTGGCATTCACTGCAAAAATATTGCTAATAATTACTTGGTGACATGAACACGAGACAGGCATTATTAAGAATAATGAAATTTGAATGTAACTTTAGCCTTTTATGAAGTCTAAGAGCTAGAACACGGTATTGTCTATTTTCAGTTAGCAAACAGCTAAAAACAGTGTTTATGCTGCCTTTGTTCTTCTGTGAAACCAAAATATCCTCAGAAATCCTATGTGAATCTTAAAACCAGTGTTATGTGCATACGGCGAATTTCAGATTAGCAATGACAAAATCTCACTAGCATTAAGTTGTGAGTGTTGCCAACTGCATTATCCTAGTGCTCTGAACTGTTTTTAATTCTGTTAGTTGAGAGCGCAGCCTATAGTGGAAAAACATATGGGTATATAATTAAAGTATCTATGCCAGGCTTATGCAACTCAGAATTTAAGCAACCTCCTATATTAATTTCCAGGTGATTTAAATGCCAACTATTTGCATCCTGTAATTATGATTTTTAATGCTTCTATCATTACCAAATCCTTCCTTTGCAGGATAGTACACTTCTGATGAGAACTTTGTAGTTAGGTAGCTAGAATCTTCAAAAATTTACATTGATTTTCTTATTTTATAAACAAATTGAAAGTTAATTATTAACTTTGAGACATAGCTTCCATGTTTCAATTTCAAAAATTTTCTAATTCTAAAACATAGTAAGAAAACATGGGATTTCATCCCAACCTAGTAGGTATTGTAAGATTTAAGTCCTGTTATGTATGATTTAATATTAAAACTGTCGTTTTAATAAATTGCCACTCATCTTTCCATGAGCATGTTCTATGGTATAAGAGGATTCTTATACTGCTAGCAACAGGCTGTATCTTATTGTTAGATATACATTTTTAAAAAGTTTAGTTCTGTTTTTATCTATACAAATATTATACTGTGATATAAATATTTGCAAAAACTTAAAGAGAACATAGTTTATTTTTTCCACGCTTAGAAAGTTGATTTTTAGGGTTTCTTAATTTTGCATGAGTATTTGGTGTATAGATGATCTTTTAATTCTGGAATCTGACACTCTCAGCTGAGATGACTTTCTTATCTAAGTGTGCAAGTACTCCTGGAGCACAAGTTAGTAATGTGTCATTTATTGATCAAGGCCTCCTAACTCTGCAGATGCAGCATTATATGTAAAGTTACATGGCTCATTTGCCTGATGTTTCTTTGAAAATGGCAAGCATCAAGGCCAACTTCAAATTCAGTGGCTTTAAACAGAATGCTGCAGTGAAGAGGGGATGGCCTTACTGACTGTATTTCTATAAGGGACCTGAAACCTGAACAAGGGTCATCTTGTTTTCCTCTGCCTGCGCAGTGCTATTGGAGATCCTTGGGTAGTGCTCTTATGGCTCTCCTCTCTATTAATAATGTCCACTTCATGAGTGTCACCTCTGAGATGCCAAAAGTAAGAACCAAAAGGAAGTCTTTCCTCCATCTTGTCATCCAGGGTAACCCCAGATTCATGGGTGACGAATTCATGATGATGGTTAATGTTTGAAAGCAAATGAGTCCCTCACAATCCTGCACAGTGCAGCCCACATCATGACATCCTCATGCCACATTTGCCTTTGATCAGGCTGCATCTTCTCCAGGTTGTGACATTTTTGAGGAGTTTCTTCAGGGCCAGTATCAGCAGGGATATCTCTTGTAATGAACAAGCTCCTGCTTCTAATACCACATGGAGGTCATAGGTGATCTCAGAAGTGTCTCACCCGGAGGACAACACTGAAGCAGACTTAAAATTGCTGATCACGGGGTGGCTTAAAGCTTACTGGGATTCTTCCATAGAGATTGCTGTAGTAGAAGCAGCCTTCCAGGGGCAAGAGTGACAAAGCACTTGGCACAGGATGTATTGCTGTTCTGATGAGCATTCTGGTACTTATGTTTCTCATGCTCCCTACCCATTGCTCAGTGTCCAGCTTTCATCTTGCCTATCTCTGCAAGTATCACTCCTTCACAGTGTTCACTGACCCCACTGGACACGGACGAGAAGTGAAAGGGATGTCCACAGTGGAAGTCTAAAAAGGAGGTAAGAAAACTATGCTGAGGGCAAGCAGATGGATAAATTGCACGCACTGAAGGGCTTTGCTACGGATACTGTGGAAAGAGACATTATATGTTAGTTGGATGTGGAATAATCCAGGTCATGACAGCGCTCAGGAAAAATCCAGCACAGCAGAATGAATGGCATTTTTGTTCTATGACTGCTTTAACAGGAATACTTCGAGTATTCCAGCCTTGACAGCATTAGACAGCTATATGTTTTATAACTCTTCAGTCTTTGACAAGTCAGAGTAAGAACTTGCCGTGAGAAAAGGAATTTGGGAGTATTTTCATAGTAGCAATGTCAATAGGCTGTTTCACCTTTTCCCAAATGTTGTAAGGGCAAGGAAGTTTTGTGTATAAAGGTGATAGAATTTATAAACAGAATCAATGAGTTTGTTCTTCATTCTTTTTTCAATCTTTGTTTCTGTCACTCTTTGGCTTTTTCCCTTTCTCCCTGAGTTTTTTTGTTACTCTTCTTCTCACTGTTCTCTCTCGAAGGTACATTTCATTGCAAATGCTGGGCTGTGCTATAAAATGATGATTTGTTGAATTGTGCGAATAGTAATATTTCACTAAACTGTAGCTGGGCGTTTGATTCTAAAAAATACACTTCTAAATAGCAACAAACTGTGTATGAGTGCCACACTTTTTTAAATACCTCCAAAAGCATTTATTAGGACATCCTGAATAGAAACAACTTTTTTGTCAGCAATGCTTTATCTGCTTTAATATGCTCTGCGTGTTTCCATGACAACTAAGGGAAAACAAAGCATTAACCAAAATCCAATGGAAGCAAGACAAAACAACCTGCTTTGATTCATGCTGCTCTGATAAATGTGAGTTTGGCACTCAGCTGTGGATCAAAGATTTTTTTTTCTAGAACAAAAATAACTTTTATTTGCATATATTTATCCTCTTGGCTTAAGGAAACAAAAGGAGATGTTTATGTAAATTCTGTTATATTGCTTTTCCTTACTCCACATGACTCTTGTTTCAGACACTTATAGAGTTTACTTCTTCTTTATAGGTAAAATTTCAATTTTAATCTCTTCCTGCTCTTTCTGTTTTACTAATATGCCACAAATGTCAGAGCTGGGAGGACGAGACAAAAAGCTTTAGTTTTGTGCCCTGATGTTAGGTTGAAGAGATGCTTTGTTTGTGGGTGATTGCTGAGCGTTCTCCCAAATACACTGTAGGTACTCAGGCACTATGGAAACAGTGGTGATACTTCTCACTAGGAACATCAGTTCTCACAACTCATCAGTAGGCCTCCATTGATACAAGTTAATTTGTGTGAAGGCACAATTTAACGTAGATGGAGCAATGTAGTTTTTCATGTTTGATTCTCTTACCGTTTCATCATGTTAATAAGCTTGATTCTTAACTACAAGCAGCTAATATAAGCTGCTTATATTATAATATATAACTACAATTTCAAACTATTGGGAGATGAAAGAGTGATAAGCAAAGCCAGAATCTAGATTCTGACTCCTACAGAATTTGAAAATGAATTTTTTTCAAGGCAGCATTGCTGTGAGTTGCTGTCCATCCACTTCTGTCACAAAACCACAGCCACCTTCGCTACTAGCATTTTAATGGTTTGGATATGGGGAAACAAGGTCCCTGGCCTGTGGAATTTATTGTCCTATTAAAAAAAAACAAATGTGTATCGTGGGTACATCCATTGTAAAACAGACATATTGATAGATCTGCTTTTAAAAAATGTTTCCTTCTTTAAAAATGTGGATTACTACTTTTTCAGATGCACTTATTAAAATCCACTGAACACATTTTGAGAGATGATTTTCTTCCTTTGCGTAAATCTAACTGCAGATAGCTTGCTGTAAATATAAAATATTGAGTATTTGTCATCCTCATTATGCTTGTTCTGACTTCTTGCCTAAATCATATGGTACTCCTTCTGCTCTTTAGTTACACAATGATGTCAAAAACTAGTTTTAAATAGGCAGCATGACTTTAAATCTTAAGAAATGAATAGTACCACGCAGTTTCTTGTACTGATTCTCATTTTCTGGCCACACAAATTAAATCTGTGATTACATGGATTTTAAGTCACATTATTCAAAATAAATACATTTGTATGTATGACTGTGTTATGAAGTCTGAGGTCGTGTTATTTTCTAGTTTATTGAAGCACATGTGATGAAATAGTGTCTTCCTCCAATGATTTACTTTCAGTGTTACTTTCAGCCTTACTCACATATGAACAAATATCTGGCATATATTTTCCCAAGCATTTGCTTGGAAATGTAAGAATTCATCCCAGAAGCAGTGCCTGCTGAAAAGGATACAGAGTAGGAGCAGTGAAAGTTCCTAAATTGCCCTTCAGCATTTAGAAACTGTTTCCTAGAAGTAAATCTAGTAAATCTTGACTTCCATTTCGTTTTCAGAAATTAAACAGATGAGGGCTGGTGCCAAAGTGAATTCATTTTAAGTTCAGAATAATCGCTGAACTTAAAAATGACATTGTTCACTGAACTCCACAAATGAATTTGGCTGAGTTGAGATGGTCTTTGAATAATATTTCTCAGCAGCCTACTTCTGCCCTTCTTTTTTGTGCCAAGTATGACCTTTCAAAATAGTTCAGTCCATGTGGCAAGTCAGAAAATATAACTGAAGGGTAGCAAGATGTAGTTGTGGATGTATGGCCTATATTTGCCTACATTGCCCTATATTTGAAAAGCAAAAGGCTTAAAGCTGAAAGATGCTGGGCACACTTTCCATTCACTTGTCCTGTGATCTTTATTTATAGTCAACCTTAGAGCGTATAATTGTTCATTTTAATTCAGAACATAAACTCCTATGGTTTATTCTGATTACTTTAGAAGTCTCTATGACTGTCTATAAAACTGAATGTAAATGATATATTCTTTTGTACTTCAATAGCACTTTATCTTTTTAAAAATAAACACCGGGGAGGAAACAACACATTTAAATCTTAAAATACAGTTTGTTTTCTGTGTCACCATCTTTAGGCAGATTATAGACTAATATAAAGTCAGGTGAGACATATCTGACAGACTTATTTATTTCATTGTTATTTCTGCTAATCCTAGATGGCAAGCTTTCATTAACAATTTTCCTTTTAGTAGAGGAAGAAAATGGAAGGGGGAAAAAAATAATAAAAGAATTAGCACTGATTCTCCTTAGTAGCACTGGCTCAAACCCAAAGGAAAACTGCCTGCACTTCTGTGGCTAAAACTAGACAGGGCAGATTCTGTGGCAGATCCATGTACTGCTCAGCAGTTCTTGTTATTTCTGTAGCAGCAAGTGTTTTTACAGCAGCCCACTTCACTCATCCGAGGCATTTGTGTCCTCGGATTTTAGCTGCAGCCATGTTTGAAGGATCTTGTTTTGATTAGATGTTTTGCTGTGCTGAAGGAAAAGGCCACAGCTAAGGTAACGTTTTGCAGCTTAAACTGTGGTTAAGATTCTAATGATGAGTAATCATACTCTACTTGTGATGACTGCCTTGACTTTAACTATCAATTTTTGAGATAAAAATTGCACCTCCTCTGTGATCATGATGTAGTTGTGGAGTTTGTATTACAAATAGCAAGACTGCTTATTTTCTACCCTTACCTTGCCATAGTTTTGATTCCTGGGCTGTAAGCATTTGGTTAAAAACAAATAAATCCTTTAAAAAAAAAAAAAAAAGCCAAAACTTAACACAAGTATTATGAATGAAAGTAACAGACTGAGATCAGCATTTGTCTTGGCCCTCTCTGCAGGTGTTTGGAAACAGGATTCCAGCAATATATCAGCACACTGTGAGGGTTAGAAATAGGAAGGAAGCTGAAAACAGTCTAAAGGACAACTTGTCTTTCAGAAGATTTTACATGAATGATGGGAAGCTTCTCCTAAACAAGAAACAGTTTGTCTACTTACACCCAATCCAAAAGAAAATTAATAGAGAATTTTCTTTGGTAGTGTGGATTACCACCTTTTAATTTCTTATTTGTCCTTAATAAATTGAGACTTGAAAAATTATTGTGAGCTGAGAAGTCAGAAAGGAATGATAAGAAATGAAATGTGTATGGACAAAAGATTGGGAAAGTTGTGACTACCAATGCCTACAGAAGGAAAAATAGACTGATTCTAAATGGAGCAAAGTCCATGAAAGTCTAGGTGTAATTTTTCTTTAATCCTATTAGAAGGTAAAATGATCCTGTAAAATGATCCTCTTCTTGTTTTTTAATTTTTTCCTCTACTTTAAGGCCAAGCTGGCAAAATGACATGCAAGCTATTTTATATTTGCAAAACACTGTTTAGAATTTTCTGTGTGGCAGCAACATATGGACTTCAATTTGGAAAAAGGGGGTACAGACCAGCACTGATATTCTCTACAATTTTTGAAGTTGTTATGATAGCTAAAAATAAAGCCAGTTGCTATAGCAACTGGAATCTGAAGGCTTAGATATTGCTGCTGCTTTTACTCCCTGTCAAATATTTATCTAAGGAAATCTTTTCTTGCCCATAAGTGATAATCTTTAGCAGTTCTATTACCTGTTTTGCATAATGCTTGCTTCCTTATGGTTATTTATTATGTTAGCAAGAAAGCATAACAGAATATATTGAGTAAACTGTAAAGATATATTTCATATGTGCTGGTGATATATATTATGGCTAAGGGCTAAGTAATTCTAACTATCAGAAAAATTTCTTAAGCGCATGTAAGTGGCTCATTGCTGCTATAATATATTTTAAATTGTATTATATCAAATTCATGATATAGAATAAGTAAAATGCATATTTAAATGTTGGAATTCTAATATTTTATTCAGCGTCATCTGATTTCCTCATGCAGTCAATTATTTTATTTTTGAGCTGCACAAATTCATCCAAGTTACTTTTCTGGCACTGTTCCATTTAGTAAAATTTTATTGTTTATGTCAGCCCTTTGCTAACTCTGTCCTGTGATTTTTGTTTGTTTTGTTTTGATGTACTTATATTTTTCTCTATCTGATGGGTTGGCAGTATTTAATTAGAATCTTTGTTTCATTCTGTCTTTTCCTGAGTCATGGTGTGGTAGAACAAACTGAACAAAATCTCACTGAAACAGAAAGCAATCATTATCAATTAAAAACCTCATTTTTTGTGCCATGCCCACATATCTATCAGGTCAATTTTTAGAAAAACAAAACTCACTGAAATGTTTCATGATTTCCAATTTGCCAATTTTTCCTCTGCCCTCTGTTTCTAGTACCATCTCAATGAACTTTCATAGATGATTAGTAGTAGTAGAAGCTTGTAGTTTGAGGCTTCCTGTAAAGACATAGCGTCTCAGAAAGACCGGTGACTAAATGAGAAGTTGAACAGTCACAGAAAACCAAAATACCCTTTTCTGCATCTAAGGTACTGTGAAATACTCAGTCTTCTGACGCAAGATTCATACCCTAAGGTATGAATCCTAATGAACATACTGTGAGACTGCTAACTGAACTAATGGTTTCCAGAATTGTTTCCAAAGATTTGGATAATGTAATAAATTGGTTTATTTTTGTGGCTAATTTACATGGATAGGTCCAAATGTACTATCTTCTATATTTCTATATATATGGAGAGTACAGAAGATACAATAACACTGTTTAATAGAGCACATTCTTAGCTGCAAAACATGGTTTTTCAAAATGGTCGCCACCACCATCAGCTGTGCATCTTCACCAATGATAAACAAGAGCCTGCATTTACTGTGGTACTAGAGAAAAGTAGCACTGGGCATACCGGGACATAATGCAGCCAGCACTGATACGTCTTCCCTATTAGTGTTTCCTGGACTGAATACTATCAGTTAAATCCCTGTTGGCAAATCATGATTTCGCTTTGTAGGCGTAAATTACTGTTAAAAGTATTTTAAGAATAATTTGGGTATAATAAAGAGGAGAAAGAAGAAATAAAAACTTCACAATCTTCATTTGCCACTGGCTATTTGTAGTAGTTGAAAGAAGTGTAAAATGTTGGAATGCTGCATACAGTGTGCTCTGGTTTTAGGACTGGTGTCAAAAAGAAATGAAATATTTTGTTTCTAGCTCTTAAAGATGGAATGCTTATTGGAGCTAAAGGCATGTGGGATTTCATTGTACCAGTGAGTATGGGTGTATTCTGTTTGGATTTAACATATGGTTTTCACATACTATTTCTACGTGGGTAATTATCTGAAAAATTTAATTTTTATTCTTACTCTTCATATTTTGTGATGGAACAATCATGTGGTGCTCACTAACCATTGAAGTTATTAGCATATACTTGACTTTTCTTTGTGAAAAACTTAATTGCAATGGAACATGTCCCAGCCAGGCTCAGAATTTGAGCTGTCTTTCCTCAAGCAAAACCAATGTAAAATTTTGAAAGGAAATTCAAAAATTGCTATTTTGTTAGTAATCAAGAGCTAATAGCAATACTTCTTACTCATTGAAAACAAATTAATATATAATTTACTAACTATGGTTCTAATTTGATGCAGTAATTTTAAAATGCTTCCTAACAAATTTATGTATCATTTAATGTAATTTGGATTAGCTAGTGATGTGCTTTAGAGATCTGCAGAACAACACTGAGAATCCCTCTAGTATTGTGGAAGAAGAATTGGAGTTTAATCTAAACAAACCCAGAGATATTTCAGCTTCCACCAAAGCCAGAGGAGACTTAAATTTCAGCTTCGCCCAAATGTTTCTACAAAACTTTGCCCCAGGAAAACAACGATGTAAGGGGATGCCTTAATTTAGGCACTACATCTGAAAATTTGATTGATAGATGGATAGAAGCTTGAAAAATAAATCATGATGAAATATCGTCTTTGATGCAGTGCTGAAATATGCATAATCTCATTTCTCCAGTTGATTTATATCATTAAATGCAATTCCATAGCATTCAAATTTATTGTTTCACTTCTTTTTTTAATAATCATTATAATGTATATTTATTTATTTTGAATTTGATGTAATTATTATTATTCCAGTTGTGGATTTAATTTTGTTCGAGGGTTAATTTCTGTGTTCCAGCTAGTACAAACCAAATAAGATGCAAAATGTTGTCTGACAGGGGGATGAAATAAGTGCCTTGTCTATTTTGAGTACGAGTGTGGTTGCCATGGTAACGGAAGAGGAACCTATCAGGATGCAGAACTTAATTTTCCTTTCTATTTCTGTATTTTCAAGTTTAGTATCTATTGAGTACATCCAAATAGTGGAACAGTCTCCACTTCAAATTTTCTGTGAAGATAAGTCAACTCTCGTATTTTCAGAGTTACAATTTAGATTTTCTCCATACTGCCTGGCCTTAGAGAACTTCAAAATCACAGCTGCAAATTTACGTTGCTTAACTAAATGGCTAATGCCATAAAGAAATGATCTTTCATCCGCCTATGAGGATCTACCCGAAAATCACTCTGAATTCAGCAGGTAGGAGTTAGAAAAGACAAGTTCTTGAGCTACAAAATGAATGATGTATATATCTTTAGGACTGTACCTAACCCTCAGGACACAGAGTGCTTCTCACCAGTTTCCAGTCCAGTCATGCTGCTCTGCGTTTTCCAAAAACTGCAATCTGGGACCAGGGAGGTAGTGGATATTAAATAGACTGACAGTGTGGACAGTGGGATCACAGGAGCAAGGTGTAGTGTCCTATGTGCTTATTCATTCATGTTACATGGTAAGTAATAAGGAATTTGGATGGATTTATCCAAACTGCATCCTAGTAAGAAGGAGCATCTCATCCATTTGGGTTGTTAAAACTTCAAGATGTAGTAGAGAAGGAAGTCCCAACTTTTGGGTCAGAAAAAAAATTCTGTTTCCAGAAGTGTTCCTTACTTATTTCTATGGAACTTATGCATTACATTTGATTAATGGATGATTTTCTGTTTATTTTGATAATATCTGTTTGGAACCTGCTTTAAGTTAGATTACATTTATTTGTTCTGTTTTTGTTTGTTTGGCTGTTGCTTAACCTAGTTAAGAGATTTCAAACTTGTAATAGCCACATGATGTTAAGATGAAGTACTAAATGAAAATGAATCCATGTCTATTTTATATTTAAAAAAGAAAAGATTTTCTGACATTCTCTGACATGGTTGGCTGACCTTTTTTTATAGCTTTCCATACCTGTGATATAATTTGGCCATAATTAAACATCAAATAGGTAGGGCACTTAGTATTATTGGTGACTTATTGTAGACTTCAATCTGCTGGTGTTTGCACTTGTAATTATCAAAATAATTGGAACTATACCTTTAAATTGCAGATCAAATTGACAGTATATTGACATCTAAATCACAATAATTAGCATTTCTTATTGCACCTTATGACATCTTGGTTTTAATGTAAGAATAAATACTTATAATTTTATCAAAGCCATTCAGTCACTGAAAACCTATAGGACTACTTTCAGCATTGGTAGACCCCTTACGTGCATAGAATTTTAGATTGTATTATAAAAACAGGCATCATGGAATCGGGCATCATTTGGTGAGACACATAATATATAATCATTCTTCAAAATAGCCAGTGATACAAAACCTGCTGCACCAGTGCACCATATTTTGAAAACTGTAGAAGTTAAAATGAAATAGGAGCAGAACTATCAGAGCCCTTTCTAGAAATAAAAATGGTGCGTCCTGGGTTTACTTGAGCTAAAGAGAAAATATCAGAGAACGCTATTTTTTTTTTTGAATACCTAAAAAGAAGCAGCAGAATTGAAGGGAACTGATTATCATACATGAACAATTGGTTAACACTGGGCAAGAATCAAAGGGTTCAGATTGCTGTAAGGAATACTACATAATACTGGATTTTTTTTGTTTTATCTGATTGCTTTAGTCACCATCTTGCTTTGCAAGCAACCAATGTACTCCATATTTCCTTTTTTTTCCAATTTCTCTAGTTTGTCCTCTGTGTATGTATTGAGCAGTCTTTCAACACAGTGCTTTTTGAAGCTGTGGAAAAGCCAAGATATGTCCAGCAAAAGTAGTTAGAAAAGAGTAAGAAATAACCCCAAATATAGTACTGTAATTGGCATTTTGCTCTCCAATCTGATATATCTCAAAGTGTTCAGAGATGTGTCACAGAAAGCACAGCTTCCAATGGAAAAATTAAATGAAAGCTTGAGTCTTAATTCAGAAGTGGATGATTCTGATTTGTGTGGTGCTTTTATGAGAAGAGACTAAGAGAAGTCTTTGCTACCAGGAGACTTCAAAAGTGATTTAAAATATAGTTAAAACCCTGATTGTTTTTCTTACTTGTGTTAAATCAATATTATATCTTATTCTGCTGAGTCAGTTCTGAGGACTGAATTTATGGCTATAATGTATGGGTCTTGTTTGCCTCAAGTAATGCTGTCTGTGGAGTACTGAATAAATATCGTTCTAACTTGTGCAATATTGGAGTGCTAAGAAAAAATAAGAGGAGCGTGCAGAATTTGCACACCATTTTCTCTGTTATCCTTGTCGTGTCAGAACCTAGGAAAAGGATAAATAAAAGCTAAAACAACCCAACTTGATAAAAGAATTAGTGCTAAGAAGAACAGTTGCTTGATCATTTTCAAATATGCCAGTTGCAGGAATACATGGATTTCAAAACAGAAGAGTTGAATTTTTATTTTTACTTTTTTGAGTTGAAAGCTATTCATATGTATTTAGCTTCTGATTATTGAATTACAGTGTGTAGCATATAATAAGAACTGGGAGCAATCCCGGAACACAGTATATAAGAATATTTCTATTTAATGTTAAACAGACAATCTAATTTCTACAGAAGTGATTCCAATGCTCTACGTGTTCTCTTCCATATGTACAGCCACCTATAATGAAATTACTTTGAGTGTAATTTGTAGTCTTTCAGTTACATTGTTTTAGTGTGTTTTTTCCTGATAAATACATAAGCAAATTTTTTGAGTGGATTTTTCTGTGCAATTTAAAACATGAAGCAAATAGTGTCCTTCTGACCTTAGAAAAATGATTTGCAAGTCTGAAAATGAATTCTTTCGACAGATTTTGAGAGTTTGTATCGTAAGCTGCTTTGAGGCAGAAAGCAATGGTTCAATTCAGTGCTAGGCAGGTTTACATTCAGATTATGATGTGCACATGATGGTACCACAGCATTGTCTTTTACTTTATTGAATTTTAGCTATCACTTTACTGCCACAATGTCCAGTTACTCTAACGGAAGAATTACAGCTCCTTGCAGTTATTCATTTTCTTGACCACCATGAATAACTTTATGTCATTGGCTACTCTCATTCTAAGAGTGAATTAATTAGTGAATATTCATTAGTAACTATGCTGAACCACATAGGCTCCTTCAGTTTTCCATTTCTCTCCACTAGAAAAAAATATCAATTATTCTTAATTTTCTTAACTTCTCTTAATTTTCTCCAATTTTTTCCCAATTACTTATTCAAGTGAGAAACACTGACCTGGCTTGACACAAATCACAGAAGCAACAGTGTGGAAGCATTGCTACTGTGGTAGAGTTCATTAGAACTACGCACCCCAACTTCTGATGATTCAGAGGAAGGATTATTATTGATTTGTCTATTATGATTTTTTGTGCCAAGACTGTACAGTAATTTTGCTGGGTTTTTTCTTGTTACTGCTTGAAATGCTCCAAATCTATGAGGCCAGATACCTAGCTACAATTATAGGTAGAATATTAAAATGTCTTGAAAGCCTACATTTGGAAGCAAACAAGTAAAACTTTTGGTGTAAAGAGCTACAGATATGAGGAATCATTCGCAAAGCAGCAGGCAAAACTTCTGGTAGTAGTAGAAGGTAGAGAATTGTTACAATCTGTCCAAATATTTCACTACAAATTCTCTAGAAAGGAGCTGTAATGAAGAAAGGCTTGCATCACAGTTCATTGAACAGTTCAACTTAATTGAGTTTCAGAAGTGATATGCTATGGATTAAGGAGCTCAACTTTACTGGGTCAAGGGAGTAATTGTCTTTTAACGTGAAACTTCAAAAGGTGGCTGAGCCAATGTAACAGGGAGTAGGGTAGGAGAATGACTGACAATTTCAATAACAATCACCTATTATGTGTAATGTCTAAAAGTTTAGCTCTAATGCCATATGTCTTCCAGAAAGAAGGAGGAAATACTATATAAATTGATGGGGGGGAGAGGGAGAGGGATTAAGAGGGAGAGGATGCTGTGGGGTAAAACAGGAAGGAAAATGGAAAATATTTTATTTAACCTAAATGGTCACCAGAGCATTTGAATAACTCACATACACGTTACTTAATTATTTTGAGTGATGTTAAAACAGAATCACGTGTCATGTTATGTTTATAGGTATGAATATATGTGCAAATACTTTGTGCAGAAAAGAATGAAGAATGCAGTATTTTATTTTTCTTCATAATAAGCATAACATAATTTGATGTCCTTCAATATGTCTGCCTTGTCACTGAAATAAAAACATTGCATTTATGTTGAGTAGAGAATTCAAAATTTGGCTGACTGTACATATCTACAGAGAGTTTCCACATAAATGACATGGCATGTACTATTTGATTATGTATAAATGGTGCCTGGGAAGTGCAAGTCTTCACCATACCATACTTTCTTTTTCCAGCAGAGAAACTACTTTGTGCAGTGCTTTTAATTTTCCTATTTATCACCTTGTTGAAATGTCAGTTCAAAGCAAATGCTGTTGTAAATTGTTATTGGTACCAAATGATTACTTCTTGTTTGTCTGACAGAACTGGTTGCATTATGGTGCTTTCTGATTTAGTTCTGTGATTTTTTGCTTTGAAATCTGGTATAAAATCAACTTAATTCTATACATTAAAATAGTTGTCTTATTTGAGCAAGCAACAATCAGTCTTTCTTGACTGCTTTCCAACTCCATGGAAGTTGGACAGTGTACTGAAATCCTTTTACTCCACTGAAGAGAGGTTTGGCATACAGAATTGATTTATAATGTACACCACATAGTTGTCACACAGATGATGAAAACATGAGTCTTCTAACTGTCAGCCAAGTGCTACATCCATACATTAATTTTCTTCTAGGTATATTTAACACAACCAGTCGAGTCTTCATGACTGATGCAGCAGCTACAAAATTCTGCTTTTTTAAAGAAAGAAATATAGCCTGACATAATAATGCAATTGTTGATAATGGGAACAACAGAGGCATAGCTCAAAAATGTGAATTGCAGGTTTTGGTATTATAAAACACGTATCCAGGAGGGGCTAATAAGTTTCAAAGGTTTTCCAGGGAGCTTTTTTTTGCCTCCTCTCTGTTTTAGGAAGCTCATCTTTTTTAGTGATATGCGTCCTGTGCACCAGAAGATTCTCTAAATAACATGTGCTGTTTTCAGTTCTCCAAGAATGTAATGCATTTTAAGACAAACTGTGGTTACGTGGTAATATTTAAATCAGAGTACATCAAAGTGCTTATTTTTTCATATGACTATAAACTCATTTTGAAAGGTAACAACCGTACAAAAGTATTAGAGTCAGTCTCTGAAGTTTGACACCAGAGGCGTTTTGCTCCTTCAGAGTATGTCTAACATTTTAATTGGACTTAGGATATTCCTTGGAAATATTCCTTGGAAATGTAGTCATTTGTATAAAATTGTAAATGAATTCTTTTCAGCTTTGCAAATATTTCTCTTCGTGAAATAAAGCTGAATGGTACTGTTGAACAGATGGTGATGCCATGTTTTCTCCTAGCAGGCAGGAGTACTGTTAGTAAATGCACTATATTCATAAGCAGCTATTAAGGTAAACCCAAGACCTTGCCCTTTATCTGACTTAACGTTATTAAAGAATGGAACAGCTGAAACAGTCAGTATTCACAAAGAGCTACCTGCAACCAATCTACAAATTAGTTGGAAAGCTTTCTTCTCTGAAAACTTGCTCCATAATTCCTTCAGAATTTGTAGTTGTGATTCAAAGAGGGTAATTTCTTAACTACTTCTAGACATGCATTACATTTGTTGGTGTTGTTGGGTTTTGTTTTTGTTTTTATACTGCGTATTTACTTTGCAGTGTAATAATATTAGGAGGAAAAAATAATTTTAAAGCTCCAATTTGCCTCTGCAAAGTCCATGCCGTATAAACAATTCATTCTGACCCAACATCTGCTTAGTGTTTTCACCTTCTGAAAATAGGCTATTAGAGTAGCTACAGCGTACAAATGTCCTTTATGGAGTAATAGGGGAAAATACCAGATGGCATTTGCTATAACAGTGTGGCTACTTCAAAGCTAGTGGTATTACTGCTACTGTGCAGTAACCTGGTCACGGAACTAATGACAAACCAGGTTCCTGCTGTGCTTAGTTTTTCTGAGGTTCCTATAAATGGTGCAGAAATTCATTAGATACATAATGCTTTGAGCAGACCTGAAACTTTCATGTGTTTTTCTATTTCTTGATGGATTCTTTGTGGAAAGATTTTTAATACTACATGTATTTTTATTTTACTGTGTTTATTTTGTAGTGTAGTTGCAATATGTGTTTTGCGCAGTCGCTAGAGAAGACTGCATGTAAGTTAATAACCATATGTGTTTCTTACTGTTTGCACCTTATTGCCTCAGAATATATACATGTAGAGTCTTCTGATTTGTGATAGGATTGATAAGATTCCTTAGCTGTGCAAGAAAAAAAATATATGGTAAAACAGGTAGTACGTATGAAAGGACCTATGAACACTTTCCAAAAAAAGTCAGCCATACAATGAGACTGAAGGAGCTCTGCTTTTCAAAGATATAGTTAAAAAGTTCATGCTTACAGTCTTTGTTCCATATCCTGATGATGTTTCTGTACTCAAACGTTTCAGGGATATGTGGTATTATTTATTACTGCTTTTAAAACTGACTGTTTGCAGTAATACATCAAATTATTTTAGCAGTAGAAATACTTAACGTTGCCAACCAGTACTGGGGAAATGAAGTTCCAGCGCCTGCTATGTTTGTACTCAGATTTGGGAAATGTCACCCAATAATCTCTTTTATAGAATGTAGATGTTTATGCAAGTTGTTTCAGATGCTAGGTTTAAAAAAGTGTCTTTGTACTTGTTGGTAGCTTGAATGAAGATGCTAGCATTTGAAGTGAGCCACACCTTCAGGAGGCAATCTTTCTTTCACTTGCGATTAATTTTTCCTCAAAAATAATTTGAAATAGGCATATAATCACAGAATTTCAGCTAATAGCCTTACTTAATTTTAACATTTCCTGATAATTATATTTAATAGCACATGAAGGGTTTCTGTTTTGTTTCATTATACTTAACTGGTTAAAATTTAAAACAGTGGAGAGATTTCCGAGTGGAGCTCTGAGTCCTAAACAGTTGAGAATGACAAATTATGCACATTACACTTGTTTTTGATTCACTGTACTTCATATTTTCTGGCTCATTAACAATACATAAGCACCATAGTTCAGTATTTTAACCATAAAATAATTAAAGAAGTTGGTTGAGTAGTTCAGGTTGATCAACAAGCATGTTATTCTCTGTTGCTACACTTCTCCAAATCCTATTGAAGTAAAAAAGGCTCATATTGCCAAAGCTGTTTTGCATTCAAGCTGAAGTAAATCTCTATCATTCTTCACCAAATGCTGGTATTGAGATAGGGGGTGGAATTAATTAGTGCTGTAGTGCTGAAGTGCAGTCTTGAGAATCGAATATCATATTATTCTTCAATAAACAGAATTTCATCTTGCTGGAATTTAGTAACCTGATAGTTAGCCATTGATGTTTAATAGGTCATTATACTCCTCCTGTGCTTACAGAAAAAAATATGCACCTCCCTGAAACAGGAATGTAAAAATGATTGGCCAACTTGAAATTTTAACAACTGGCGCTCAATAAGACTGAATTTCATTTTCAATTTAAATTGTCATTGTTCCACCCCAAAATGCATCTTTGACTATTTCTGTCTGTATGTGTTAAAGTAAAGAGGCTATTATGGACGTATCAATGAGAAGTTTTCCAGTATGAGAGAGTCCTAGGCATACTGGGGAGTCCTGCAGAGGCCACCAAGATGGTCGAGGGACTGGAAAACCTCTTCCATGAGAGCAGGGGTTATTAGACCAAATGGAGCCAGAGTCCCCTGCTCACCTCAGCCATTCTGAGATTAAGTGAAGTCTTGGGATAAATCAATGTTAAATATTAGCAATAGCAGAGATTTGAATTCAAGTCTCTCCTTACTGAGGAAAGTACTGATCTGATGCTCATCCGCAGGATTCTCATTCCTCTTAGTCTTTTCTGCTTATTTTGGGGGTGGGGAGCAGGAAAGGGATGTTGCTATATTTTTGTCATGTATCTAGTATAAAGGGGATATTTCCTGGGTATTGATAGCATACAACTGAATCACGTATACTTAATTCTTTCTTATATGATGTATACTACAGAAATGAGTGTATCAAACCTGTCATGTAGAGAGATTGTGCGGGAAGGAATGCTACCAACATCTAGCAAAAAAAAGTTAATAAAGACTGAAGTCTGGTGGTGCAATTTAAAGCAGAAAATCAGGTTGATACGATCATTTTAGCTAAACATAATGTTTTATGCCTTTGGATCCCTAACCTTGGCTTCTAGTACATCTGAGTTGTTGAATTTCAAAGGACTTCATGATATTCAGAATAAGGTTGATATTGTAAAATATTACTATAACTTTCTACAACTGATACTGTTGCATAATATGATATCCGATTTCATATTAAAAATATTTTTCAAATTTTTCTGAAGCAGGAATTTGTAGTTAGTAGCCTCAAGTTCCTCAAAATAGTAAGAGTAGTCAACTTTTCTGTGATCACTGTTAATATCACTGCAATTGAATGCAAAGTAAGCTCAGGGCTTTAATTCAGTCATTGCCATAAATAGGGGATAATGCAATGCATTCAAAAGACAAAACAGTTAAGTTGTTGATTAAACTTCAATGGCTATGTATGTCTATACATCCCAAATGTGATAAAAGCCAATATTTAGTTTTTAAAATAGTGCTAAATTGAATAAGATTCACATGCTCAATAAACAGGGACTGCAGGTCTTGGGATCTCCACAGGGGTCAACATTTGAGGTTTGTGACTGAATACCTGATGTCTCTTGATTGAATTTGCAGTTGCTGCAAGTCACTAGTTTGTCTCAAACAGCCGTGAGAGTTTATTCAACCACTGAGGCATATGTCTGGCAGTATGGACTACAGCACATTAGATGGATGTGGTATTTTCAGTCTAGCATGAGTTAGCGCACTTTCCTTTATAACTTAATATTCAGCTTTCCAGAATTTTTTTTCCCTTAGTTAGCTTGTATAAAAATGCTGTCTGCGTTTTCTAATGAATTTGTGGAGGCCTACTGCTCCTTCTTCTCCTTGACGCCTGTAGAAACTTTCCATTCAGTCTGGGGGTGAAAATTTGTGCTTTCTGATTATACGCCACATGAAAGTAGTGATTTGTTACATAAACCCTCACTCCTTAGAAAGCTTTGCAGTCCTTTATGCTCCTACCAGATGTTTCTCACATACCTTCTGGGAACTAATGAAGTAATGTAAATATATTAAAAAAAAGAAAAAAAAAAAAAACAACCTTCTATCCTAAACCTTGTGTTAAATGATTTGCTGCTCTCCCAGTATATGAATCTGAAAGATTCTTGAGGAAGCACTAATTCTTTTGTTTCCTTGATCTTCAGCTGCTGGTCCAGCAATTCTAGGTACTGAGGCCAAAAAAGAAAAAAAAAAAAAAAAAAATTAACTCTAAAGCATCTTCTCTAATTGAATAAAGCTTATATTATCCATGAGCATGAAAAGTTCTATAATTACTACTTAACTTAAAGTTCTTTTGCTCATGTATATTTCAGGAGCCAGTTCCTGTTTCACTGAATTCAAGCATGCAAGTTGTAATGAAATCTCAAGGAATATTCCATGCAAGCTGTGCTAACACTTCTTGTTAGTTTGCAATGCATCACAAATAAATAGTTAACCAAAGTAATATATTTTTGATACAGAGTGAGTCCCACTGCAGTACCTACATGTGTAGCAGTGCCTGGTGCCCACTCAGGATCCAATCTTCTCTTGTCTGCAAGGTAAGCGTGGCCATGACTCACTCCAGTTTTTCTTTAAGAAGTTGTACAGCCCTTCTTTGGATAATTCTAGTATCTGTCTGTCCACTTGTAATTCAGTTATAATTGGTCTCAGAATTTTTTCTGCCATTACTCTGCTCCAAAAGCAGGTTGGGAAATTCCCACGTTAAGATGATTTAGAATGTTTCTTCATTTCAGATTCCTTCGTTATCCACGCTAGACATAAGACTTATTTTCATTGCTATATGATGCTATTTTTTCCCTATCGTTATAAGATGTTGCAAATAATCCTCTCTTTTCTGCTGTGACTTTCAGCTGAAATAAAACATTTCATGTACATTTAAACTAAATTCAGCCTGTTAGCAATGAAAACATCTGTGACTGCTGTTGTACATACGATAACTTGCTCGGTGTGTTATCGCTTCAACCTTCATGAACATGAATCCATTTATTCTCTAGAAAGTATGCTGCTTTTTGAATTGAAAGTGTTTAGGTTCACAGCTTTGAATCTTCTTGTATCCTCAGCTGATGACTGGATAGCAGGCACTAACATCTTTTCTGGTATGATTACTCTTTACACATTTGTCCGGGATTTTGTATTCTCAGTGTATTCTGAAATTATTAATTATTTCCAGAATTATCTCTTCAGAGGTGTATAGTACTGTTATGTGTACAGGGTGTACAGAAACTGTAATTTTCTCACATGAGCATATAGTATGAAGTCTCTCAGTGACTTAGCAGGTAATAGGTTGTAAAATCAGGGAGTCGGTGGCCTCAAATCCAAGCCACTGTTTGTGCTGTTGCTTCACCAGGCCTATGAGGCCACTGGAGATAAAACTGTTTTACATGCAGGGTACAATGGGGGACTTATCTGTCATCTCAGGTGCCACAAATCCTCACAGTGAGGAAACTTAAAGATATGTGAACCCATGCACAGATGTGGTTGATTATGGCTGCATCGTATACTTTTTATTGTTGTAAGCAAAAGTGTTGAAGATGCCTACTTGCTGTTCCGTGATCTTTTAAAACACTGATATATCACACTGCACCATTCTTTTTTCCTAAAAGATAAAAGAAGGCCTCTCTCATGCATATTGTTCTTGCAAGAGAACAAATAACTGCCTAAAGATTGGCAGCCAATTCTTAGAGGAATTCTGAGATGAGCCAGCTTTCTCTCTATGTACATTTTTATATTTAATGGAATGAAGCTTTAATAGAAAGAGATATTCAGCATTCTGTAGGGGTAGATTTGTGGCAGAAGTTTAAGCTACTCATTTGGTGCAAGTTTCAATCAACAGAGTTATGTCTATGAAGTCAAATGCAGACTTCACATGTGGTTTCACATATTTTTCAAGATACCAGGATGCAGGCCAGATTTTGTCTGGCACCCATGTAGGGTGGAAAGCAAAATAATTCATCTTTTGCATCATTACCATATAGGTAGGGCCCACGAAGAGATGAGTTTGTTTAAAGGGAACTGTACAAAGACTAATAACCAACCCCTGCTATAATCAAAGGAATTTCATGTGACACTGAAAATCATACGTTGCAGAAAGTTAGCGCTCTAAAGTAATGAACCTCTTCAGCCAAGTGGCAGTTCATCATTATGAAACTGTTTCTGTGTATTTTTAGACAGCTGCATACTTCACCAGAATTCTAGGAATTTGCTATGTCATTAATCAGATTTATACTTTTTACTGGAGCCTTGACTGTCTTAAAGTCATTTAAGCACCTAACACAATATGAAGAAAATCACCCATCGCTGTTCTAATGTAAGTGATTTGATATTGGAAGGAAGATGAGCCGAACAAAATGTTTTCTTCTACAAAATTTTAGTTCTCAGGCAACGCTGAAAAGAACACCTGGAGTTTGCATATAAAAAGAAGTGGCCTTTGTCAACTTTCAAAACAGTCATGAAATCTTGTTAAACGTTAGTGATGAGGTCCTAGCTTTGCTGTCTCAGCTCCTTTTGTGACATGCCCTAGTGTTCCCCAGGAGGTTCCTTCAATGGTTTGAACTCCACGTGGAACAAAAATGGCTCTGTGGGTTGTGGCTATAGTAGCTACAACATCCTACTCTATCTATCATTCATAACCCCTCCAAAAGAGTCAAAGGCTTCCCAAATAACTTTTCTCAAAATCAAACTGGTGTAAGAGCAAATCTGATGGCTGATATTCTTTTTGACTTCCTCACTTGTGAACTACTTGGCCCAGAGTTGACCGTGTTATGATAATGCATATATAAATGCATAAGCTCCGTACAGAAACTGCAACTTTTACCTCCACACTGGCTTAGCTCTTTTCGGGAGTCAATAATATGTTTGAAAGGCATGGGTGTTTTTAACTGAGCCATTTTCTGTATAAAGAAATTATTCAGGTTCCTTTGTGCACAGCAGTGTTTATCTAAAATTAGAATAATATAAGCTTGGGGCTTTATATTATAAAGTGTCTGAAGGAAAGTGGCTTCATAGTTAGAAATTTCTTCCTAGTCAGTGGCAAAAGATATTAGTGTTAGCTATGGTAAATTCAATCAATTATACACATGCAATATTTGGAGTAGAGAAAAGTTTAACCAAAGATGCAAAGTAGAAACAAATAATTTGTTCTCTCACTTCTTTATTTGAACAAGATGTCTTCAACTGTGAAATGTTACACCTCTGGACTTTTCAGTTTAGGCAAAATCTAATAGATCAAAACATCTGTTCTTGGAACATAGGAATTAGAAGTGAATGTAAATACAAAATAAAGAAAGTGGAGAGATAGGAAATGATCTTCAGAACATTTACAAAAAACAAAATTATTTCTTCCCAAACTGATTTAACAATTTTGGAATAAATATATTGGCAAAAGCATGGTCACAGACAATCCTCTGAGGAGAATGTTCAGCTAATCATTAGTATTTGCTACAACAACACTGGATTTAAGGTTTAAACAGATTAAAAAAAAACAACTCCTAATTTGGGGATTTTTCTCCGTTTGATAAGTTGCAACCACCTGTATCATCCCTTTTGCTTTTAATCCCTTTTGTACTACTGTAATGCCATAATGGGATAATAGCAGGGTGGCAAAATCTACTACAGCAAATGAGAACGAGCCCAAATGCAGCAGCTATGGAAGGAGAAATGAAGAAAAAGAACTGCTTACTTTTGGAAGGCCTCAGGCAAGCAGGGATCTCCAGCAAGAGATACCCTCATCTCCACTGCCAACCCCCAAATGAGGTCTGGCAAGGGCTGGATCCTGGCATACTGCATGCACCTGAACTCCCCTGGGTTGGCTCTGCCTTCCCCCCAGGTGCTCAATCACTGTTTTAGGCCATGACTCAGCACTTCTGCTACAACTATTAAAGCCAGGTTTGATTTGTACCCTTTCTCTTCCATTCTGATTGCATATTTTTTTCTCTTTTGTTTTGCTTTCTTAATTCAGTGACAGGAGAAAAACTGTAAAAATAATCCATCTAAAAATGCAACAGAGTAATGCTTTATACAGCAAGGTAAATTCCAGTGTGTAAGGCCTAAAGATTTGCCACCAGAGACCAAATTAGTCAACTTGAAGAAATATAAATTATAGTGGAAGCTTACACTTTAAGTACTTATTCTCTCTTCCTTTACAGCCTCTTTCTTGTGAACAAGAAATAGGCAGAGCTTTAATATTTAAAACAATAATATAATTTTTCTGTACTTCCTGTACTGATGAAATACTTGAAAACTCAGCTCTGTGTTCATGGCTATTTAAAAAAAAAAAAACTTTCACAATAAAAAAACATGTGCTATGTTTTTTCCACTATTTCAATTGAAGTTCTAGTACAAAGAAAAACATTCAGAGGGAATAAGAATAGGGAATTGAAATTTTGTTCTGCAGATGCCATTTCATTTTATATGCCTCACATATCCAATCTCAGAGGCAGTTAAAAAGTAAAAGAATTTGGCTCATTTGGCAGTGATATAAAGCTTACAAAACCAGATGGTGATGCATTTTGTCAGAAACCTGTAGACACTGATATTTGGGATAGAAGTGCATGCAAGTGAAATGGATTTTGCTACCCAGAAAAAAAAAATCATTTTCTTCCTAAGGAATGTCACCACCTCCCATTAATATAACTAGGACTCAAAGGCATTCTTTCCATAATTCCTAGCTAGAACATCTCCTACCTTACACTGTTCTGACTTTTGTGCTTCATGCTAACTCATGTACTCATTTGTTAACATACTTGAATATGATTTGTTATTTCCTTGATGGAAGCTCTGATGGCTCCGGATGGGCCGTACTGCCTGGGCTTATCTGCCTGCCTGTCCTGAAGTGTATAATTCATTTAACATCAGTAAAAAATATTTTATTCTGAAGAGTAAATCAGGGTCCAAGAGACTCAAATCTTCATTTCTGGGATCAGTTGAAAAATTAATAGAGTATAACGATCTGACAGATGTGTTTTAACAAGTTGAATAATGGAGACAAGATTTCGAGTGTCTCTTATGAAAGACTGATCAGTACAGTTTTAGTTTCAATGTGAGAGATTTCCTTTATTCTGTGTGGATTTGAAACAAATCAAAATAAAATCTCCAGTAAAACTTTTAGTAGAAATGAACAGTAAAAGCGTGAAAGAATAAAATAAAGCACAGTTGACGCAACACTCTTCCTAGGGATATGCAGTTAGGGAAATTAGTTAATAATCAGATGACTGTTTAAAATTAATAACTGCCATCAAAATCAGGACTTTTTTAGGACAGAAGATATAATTTTGTTTTGACCTCGTATAAAGCAAATGTCTTAAGTTTTCATGCAGCTATTTTAATTTTGTGAAAGTGAACTTCAACATGTCCGGAAGTTGCCACACTACTGCCTTGCTCTGTTGAAAAGTCTGCAGCTCATTAGTAAACCATTTATATGTAAGCATAACTAACGAAGTAAAATGGATTTGCTTCATCCACTTTGAAGGTGATTATTACTTATCTGCTTTTAACTCGCAACTTAACAATCTGATCGTTCTTATAAATTGTGATGACTCAGCTGGTTAATATGGTTGAGCATCATCATTATTATTTTTTTGTCTGGATCTTAAATGTTATAATAGTAAGAAGTTTAGAAATTGGATGGTGGTTCTTCCCTGTTCTTGTTGTCTCTGTTAGATTTAAAAACTAATTAACAAGTTTGTTTGAATTTGCCACCGAATTTATACAAAAAGCACTTTTCAGTGATTTCATAACTGACCGCTTGCATGTCATTATACATAGTTACTTATTCTGATAGCAAATTGGTGGAGTTAGTCATGCGATATGTGAGGAGGAAAGTGTAGCCCTTAGAAGAACTGGCTGTCATAGCAAAATTTAGCATCTGTTATTCTTATGACAAGCATCTAGAGAATTAAGCACTATGTTGGGAGGAGAATGGGGATCGCTGTCAAGCAAGTCAAAATGGGATATATATCCATCTTGAGAATCTATATTTTCCCCAAGAAGATTTCACCTTGGTGGCATTTTTACTGTCAGAGTAATATGTTTTAACTCATTGAATTGCTAAGGATTATTATATGAAATAAAACTTACTTCTTATTAAAGGTAACTGAGCCTGCACTTTTCGAAACACACCCAGTTTATTATCATTATTTTATAAATGGCGTGATGAGGCTTAGAGGTTTGATGGATCACTGAGTAAATCATTGGCTTAGCTGGAATTGAAATACTGACTTTTGACATTTATGTATTTATTTACTTACTTCAGCCTTCCTCACTTGAAATAAAATGTAATGTTTACTATATTCTCAATTTATCCAAGGAATCTTTGAGTCATTGGAAGAAAATGAGCTAAAATGCTAGTCAGTATGCATTTATCTGGTGATTGAATGTTGTAGAAATTAGAAATATATAATAGTATAAAATTGAGCAGTAGTTGAAAAATGTGAAGATCTGCTGAATTTTGAGTGTTTCTCCTATTTTGTAGTAGGTCAAAATTTGACAATATTTTTCCCCTTTTGAGTTAAGGCATACAGTAATTTACTTTCACTTGAAATTAGGTCCAAAGTTTTCAGCAATGTAGGCATAAAATTAGGCAGCCTATATACCAGTCTCACCTCACGTGTGTTCTGGCAATAGATGTTCAGTATGTTTCAGATTTAGATATTTCATATGTTCTTGGATATTTAATTTAGATTTCTAGGAGTTTTCTATAATAGATCCAAATATCTTTTAAGCTTGGAATCTGGGTTCATTACAGCATCATGTAGGATTACTTTCAGGTGTTTTCTTCATCAAAATGAGGTTTGGAAATTTCAGCTTGCTCTACAAACTTCCTTACACTGCTGTACATTATGCTCATAACAAGTGTCCATACAGACTGTCTCCAATAGCTTCACAAGGAGTTTAAGTCATAGGAAAAACAGGGTTGCTATGAAGTATTTCCCCACCCCTACCATGAGAGCAGCTTCCTTGCAGGCATCAGAACCACACACACCTCTGTACACAGGTTCAAGCAAGTGAGTGAGATTGGTACAAGAGCATGGAGGGCACGTACCTGATGTCTAACCTGATTTTCAGAAATGTGCCTGGCAAATGGAACTGCAAAGTAGTTGGAGAATTGTATTGTACATAGTTTAGAAAATGAGGTAATTGACCTGAGAGAGATAAAGAAAGGGAAGAAAAGAGAAGGATTGTAATTTCTTTAAGTAGGCTGTGTCATAGTCATCACAGCTAGATCAGGTTGCTCAGAGCCCCATCCAGCCTGACCTTGACTGTGTCCAGGAATGGGGCATCTACTACCTCACTGAGCATGCTGTGCCAATGTGTCACTACCCTAATTGTAAAAACAAACATCTTATTTCTAGTCTAAGCCTCCACCTTTTTAGTTTGAAACCATTTTCCCTTTTCCTGTCACAACAGACTCTGCCAAAGAGCCTGTCCTTTCTTACCAACCTCTTTAGATACCGAAGGGCCACTATCAGGTCTGCGTGGAGCCTTCTCTCGGATGAACAGCCCCAGCTCTTTCAACCTGTCTTTGCAGGAGAGGTGTTCAATCTCTTGGATCATTTTTGTGGCCCTCCTCTGGACGCACTCCAACAGGTCCATGTCTCTCATGTACTGAGGACTCCACATCTGGACATCTTACTCCAGGTAAGGCCTCACCAGCGCGTAGTAGAGGGGGGATTGTCACAACCCTGGTGCAAGACTTTGTGTTTGGATTTGTTGAATCACAAGAGGTTCTTCTAAAATCTGTAGATTTCCAGTCTCATAACTGGCATAGTATGGTAAGTAAAATGTATTTTATCTATGTTTTGTTTCAGGATTGTGTTAGTTTCCACAAAAGTTGAGTGAGTAATGAGCAGTGCAGAGGTATAGTTTCCAAACTAAACAGACAGCATGATGATAAAGAGAATAATTCCAGTTCTGCTAGTGAGTCAAATAATACCCCTAGAAAAGCATGTTTATGGATAATATGTAAATGAAAGAGCCATCACTGGCTCTGATTAGGTACAAGGCATTGAACAGAGAATTAAAAGAGGAGACAAATAGTCTTTATGTTACATAATGTCTTAAAAAAAAAAAAAAAAATTGGCAAAACTATACTACTATAGAATGGAAACATCAAGAGAAATACTTTTTCCATAGCGATTTACTGGAAAATTCCTAAAAGAAAAACAATTCCTTTGCATAGAATATTTGATGCTAATGCCATAAGAATTTTCTTAGCTAGGGAGTTTCCAGTGAGGTAACTCTAAAATCTTTCCTTTCAATTACATTGCAGACAACCCAAATATGGCTGAAGGTGATTATTTGAATTTTATTAATAGCTCTGGATAGCACTCAGAGGAGAGGAATGATAAATCTCAGGAGTAAGCAATCATTGTTGCACGGAAATATGCGAGTAGTCAAAAGATAGTTTGAGGCAGGATGCAGAATAAAATTACTTCGCGGAATTATTATTGTTCTTTAAGCATGGGATGTATGCCTAAGGACTGTTCAGATTTCTGTGGTTTGGTAGGTATTACATAGCACAGGAAAGTTAGTTTAAGAATAATGAAGACATTTGACATCATCCAAATTAAGTGGAAAACGCATTGTGCTGTCTGAGTTATTTTTAACTCAGTTTATTAAGAAAAGATTGGAACAAACCGTAGCAATAAATCTTTAAGATACACACATCCCGGATTGATTTGCATTCAAGGTCACAACAAAGTTCAGCAAAAATGGAGATCTCAGCAGTACAGCTCTCCACATATCATTGATTACTGTGCTTCTTTCCTTTTTAGGTAGCTCTAAGTATATCAATGATTTTTATATCATGCTAGAATATGATGTTAGGAACGATGTGTTCTTATGAATGTTTGGATTCCATTATTGTTCAGATGCTTATTTGTAGCTTTCTTGCCTAAGTGGAAAATATGCAATACTGAGCTTTAGAATAAATCTATAAAAATCAAAGTATGTCATAAAGAATATGATTTCTGTGGATTCATTCACACCTCTTGATTTTAAACATCCATCTAAAAGGTTTCATAGAGAGCCTTTCCTTCCGTGTCAGAAATCATTAAAAAATAAAAATTTAAAAGAAAAAAAAAAGATTTATTTATTTGCCCAATTTCAGTGACAAAAGAAAAGTGCGTAAAATAGGCTCCCAGTTGCTAAGCATCTTAAGCTTCTCCACTGATTTTATTAATTTTAGGTGGAGACAAGCATTCCACCTTGTTCATTTAATTTAGAGTTTGAAGTTAATCAGTTAGACACTTAAATATCCTTGAGCAATAGTTACTGTCTGTAACACCAATCTGGATAGTTTAATTTACAGGTGATTTTAGGTGGCTGAATTTTATATCTTTTTATGGTTCTGTCAGAGGATAAATGGCAACAATTTAGTTATAATGGAAAATTAAATCAGCTATACAGAGTCATTGGCAAAATCTGGAGTGAATTTCAAGGTTTTTTGAAGCACAGTTGTCTTACTTTTAGCACTGTAATAGTTATATCTTTAAAAAAAAAATCTAATTGTTTTCCATTCAGTTGTAGTATAATAACTATCCCGTCTGTGGCCGATTTTTTTTGTCTGTTTTTTCTCTCTGGAGTGCATCGTTGTAGCCCCTTAATTCACCAGTGCAGCTCCTGTTGTGTGATAGCTACGCTGTGTCTCATTTTATTTTATTTTTATATCTGGCTAAATGCTCCTTTTGCTTCTTTGCATCTATGGGACTGTCATCCTTGAATAACAAGGTGGGAGAGGATGCCAGAGTTATTCCTCTCGGGTCAGAGAATCATTTCCAACATGGGAGATGAACCAGTACTGCAGAGAGATCACTGTATGTATATCAAAAATTATTGTATATTTTTATATAAATGTATTTGTGAAGAAATCTCAAGAGGTACCCTCATTAACACTACCACTACTAAAGACTTTGGGAAGAGAACCAGATCATTAAAACATCCACTGTTAATGAAATCTCCCCTAATGTAGTCTGCACCTTAAATAACTCTGACTGAGGGGCGCAGGCCAGTGGATAAGGCTAAATTAACCTAACTTTTGTTAAAGATGCTGCTACAAAAACATGATGAAGCCAAAGAAATCAAAGCAAAAAGAAAGCTATGAAAGAATAGTAAATGTTTTTTAAAGCAGATAATAGAGAAGGATGTATTGTTTTTCCTAGAAAATATTGAGCAATAAAGAAAAACAAAACAAAGTCTAATAGTGGCCAGTTAAGAAGAATGCACAATGTTTTTATTTCTGTATTTTTATTCAGTAAAGCCCTTGTATTTCTCATGTAAAGTAAATGCTAATCTCAGCATATTTCATTTCACTCTTTCCAACAATTCTACTTTAAGAGAAAATCGTCATAAATCTCTCAGTGAGTTTCCCTCACTGCAGTGCCAAAAAGCAATAATGTATGCAGCATGGATGAAGAAAGATGAGGATATGGTATGTTGAATGAATTTGTTTCTGAAATATGTGCATGCGTGTGTAAATTGCTTTCCTTCAAAAAGCTGATGATATACTTTGCATATGAAACATTTTGTTGCCAGACAGTAGTGTTTTGCTGAAATTAGAATTTCCCAGGAAAAGTGATACTTTTTGCAGGAAATTTCCATTTAGTTGTAGGTCAGGTCCACTTTAATCTTCATATTGTCTGAGTCACTTTCTTCTTTCGTCTTTTACGCTTCTTTCATTATATGGAAAATGGGTAAGTCTGAGGCTCCACAAAGAATGTGCTCACTTAGATCCTGCCTCTGTGTTTGGATGAGCATGAATGATTACTAACAATGCTTTTAGTTTCCCTGGACAGAAATTCAGACACATGAAGTGGTCAAACTGGATCACTGATGATCCAGATGGGTAGCAACAAACATCTTTTCTCTGAACAGCCTTATCATTTTTTACCTTTTCATGTTGAGATTTGAAAAACGAGCAGTACGGGCTCTGAGGATTAGTATGTCACCACATATAAGCATGACCTTGCATGACTTTAATATCACATCTTTGTATAGAAATAGCAGTGAAGGCAGCCTTAGGAATATTTGTGCAAGCTTGAAAAGGTAGAGTCCCTGGGGATTGTTGCTGCTGCTATATCTTCATCACTGCTTTCTCTGCTGTCTAGATGGAAGATATCTCAAGTATGTGTGCGTTTTGTAATTATGTCTCCAATTTTTCTATAACCAAACTTTATTCCTATCTGTATTTGGCATCTTGTTTTATTCTAAAGTGCCTCATAACCTTTTATTTCTCTTTTTTCCTTCTCTACTGGTGATTTTCCCGTAAAAAGGAGGAAAGAGGCTGGCTATGTGTATTTGCATTTCACTATACCGTTGCTAATGTATCTTCTGGAAATAACACTGCCAACCTTACAAGCTAGTAAACCAAACTGGAACTAAGGTGGCACTATGCAGAGACAAGTTGGAAGTCATAAGGTGCTATTTGGATAAACTAGTCAGGATAATAAGTTCAGAGGTGACTGTACTTTGAATTTTTGCAGCTGTAACAAACCATCCGCTTAGCGTAAGTCATAGCTCTGCAGCACCACACTATGTGGGCCAAAACAAGCCCTAATTGCACAGTAAGAATGAGGAATGTTTTTTTTTTTTTGGAGACGTGAATTTAAAGTGGTATTTGACTAAGTCAATTAATTTTCTGTTATTTTACAACTTAACTATCACTCATAAGCTGAAGTCAGGATATATTTAACTTTTTTAAAATCAATTTTTATGTCAGCTTAAATTTAAAGTGTATGGAGTCACATGCATTGACAGAAGACTGGGGGTCTTACTGGTATGTTCATTTATTCTTCATTATTCTGTTTCATCAGACAGAAGGCAAATGTCATCATTATTAGATTTATTTAATAACTTAAGAGCATCTCAGAGCTAAGGCAAGATTAAGGTGAATAAGTTGAATGTGGGTGAAAAACAAAACAAACAAATAAGCTTTCAATCTGCTGCTTCTTTGAAGGGACTGAGCACTTGACCTGTATCATTTTTAGCATTAAAAGCCTCTAGACATCTTCCTTACTGCTTTTGTGCAACTTGAGATTTTCCACAGGCACTTAGCATTTGTCTACTAACTAAACCTACTCAGTCAGAACCCAGATGCACTAGTTCCATAGTTATATATGTGTATATATGCACATAAAATATTCATTTGAAGAAACCAATTCATCTGTATAAACTCTCTTGTAGCACAGACTGGGTACAGGGCTTTTCCTTCACAGCTGACTGCCACACAATAATGTTCAACCTTGCTCCAACTGAACTCAGCAAACCTTGAACTCTGCTTTATCAAGAGGTGTGGAAAACAAACCCCACAGGCTCACTTACTTCTAGGACATTTTTGTGAAGAGGAGGAGTTTAATTGTCTGATACTGAAAAAAGAATTTGAACTCAGATCTCCTCATGCATGTGTTCGAATTGGAATGACTAAAATGGACACCGTTGCTGTCTTTCTCTTTTAATGACCAGAGCACCTAAAATCCAGTGATATCTAAATAATGTTTGTATTCTTCATTCATCTGAAAGACTTTCGGATGATGCCTTCACTTTTGGTGTGTGTGTGTGTATGTATGTGTATTTTCCCCAGGTGAACAGAAGAACATGGTTGTAGTGCTAAGTAGGACTGAGATTTCTGACACATCACTGGTCTGGTTGGCGAGACCAAGGGAGCTCCCTGCCTTTCACAGTGACTGTTTTGGTTCACAATATAAGGCTCTTAGTTTTTCTGTGCCCAATAGGGGCTCAGGAAAGCAAAAGCAGAATCGATGCATAAAACTTAATATGGGCAGTTAGAGGTTATAGAGAGCTAATGATCTGTGAAACCACACTTACTGGTTTAAAGACAGTGAATACATTAGGTATGACAAGCATACTCTAAGCATATGCATTTTTGCCTGCATTTCCAATCAGACATATCTATTGTGAAATTTTACAGAAGCTTACAATTTCCTTCCTTCTATCTTACCACTGCTTTCCTTATTAATACATATAAAGAACAAGAAATCATCTAGATAAATTGATGGAAAGGAAAGAGGGATCTGCATAGAGTCTTATGGGGCATTCACAAAATTTTGGAGGACTGCATTTCACAGAAGAGCAATCTAAAGAGGATACCCTCTTGGAAAGTAATGGAAAGCAAAACTTCAAGATGATTTACTGAACCAAAGGCACTTAAGGAACAGTGTCCACATTAGGAGTAGCATTAGCTATGAAGAGATAATTAGCAACTTGGATATGAACAGATTTTTTCTGTGAAATCTAGGAGACAGAAGTAGAACTGGAGAAATAGTACATGGAAGGAGAAAGGTTCTGACAGTATCAGTAAACTGAACATAGAAGGATTTCAAAAGTATAAAGAAGATCAGTTGATAACTGAAAGGCAAGTGGATATGAGGTTTATTTGCATTCTTAGTGTGACAAGAAAGAATCAGAAAGAAATAAAAAGGGAAAAGACGTGAATGAGAGAAGAATGAGGAAATGCATGAGATCAAAGGAGTGAAGATCTGGAGGTGGAGATAGGAGATAATCTTTCACATGTCTCGTGGAAGACTTTAGGGGTAATTCTTTGATGGACTGGAAGAAAGCAAGCTGTAGAGAGCTGGGAAGTGTATATTTCATTTTACCACTTCTCTCTTAGAACAAGGAACCTATATCCAATATCACACTATAAAAGGGAACAGGAGAAAGGGATGCTTTGTAGTAATACTGTTCCAGCTAACAATACTACTCCTCCATTCCCAGATGCTTCTTGTCATCTTCTTCAAGAGAAGAAATTAAAGAAAGGGTTTGCACTTTTTTTTTTAAGCTTTTCTGCTTTTCTTCTTTATGCTTTTTTTTGACATGATGTTCTCATATAACACTCTAACCAACTCTAACCAACCCTTCATTCGGACTTTTTCATTCAAGTTTTCTTCCTGAATATCAGTGAGAGAATAAAAACGAGACCTTATTAAAATCATGGATTTAACTCCAACTGCCATCTCTGATCTGCCATTACAGAGAACTTTGTGCTCTAATTTGAGACAGCACAATTGGATGATATCTGTGGTCTTTCAGGTAATAAGGCACATGCAAATCTGTACATTCTGAACTATTAATTTTCAGAGGGTTAGGGATTTGGTAAAAGGTGAGTGGATTCTTATACAACAGAAAAGCTGCAACCTAAATGAAAAGGAGATCCTCTGGTTAAATGAAGTTCCTGCTGCTACACTTTCAGACTTTGAAGTAGAATAACTATGGTCTCTCTACAATAATGTTTCTGTACATTTTTTGATGTGAAGAAAGTTTTTTCTTTCATTTGAAAAATCCTTATATTGTTTAAAATGATTTGGGGAAAAATCTGAAAGCAAAACAAAAATCTAGCAGATATCAATTTAACTCACGTGATTAATGCTTGGGAACCAAAACAAAACTAGGTCATATGGTAGAAAACATAAAGGAAGCTGTAAGAGGTGAAGGCTTTCCACGTCATTTGTATTTCAAATCCAAAATACTGGCAGCCATTGAGATCTAGCTTGTTGTCAGAATATCATAATGAAGAGTTTGTACTTCTCTGAGATTTTACATTCAGTATATTCCTTATTTGCGTATATTTTTTTATTATTTTATGTAGTACAGGTAGTACTTACAGATGAGAGAATGTTTTCCTATTGTGAGTTGGATTAGGGTTATTAAGGTTGCCTAAGGATATAGAAATGCTTTATTAACACAGTTTCCCTCCTGAGCCGTGTCCCAGAGACACAAAAGAAATACTGCTGCTGTCAGTATGGCTGTCGTCACTGCTGAATTCACTGCTACCAGCAGTTCTGAAAGCCATTTTAGAAAACAGTGTGGCTGAAGGAAGTGTAAGACAATGTACATTTTTGAAAACCAATCCACTGGCAGCAAACTGAAATCAGAGTCTGAGAAAGTCAACGGTATTCTACGTCATCAGTCACATAAAAGAAATCACTGTGGTAGGGATCAGCAAGAGATGATTGTGATTAAACAGCAAGATGGGAAATGGCAATTTCAAAACTGGAAATGAGAAAATCCTAAAATGTTGTAATTGGTTTCCATTTCAGCTGCTGGATTGTAATATGTATTTTCAGCTTGAAGACTAAATGGAAACCTATGAAAAATAAACACTAAGAACTGCAACTTCCTGTTCTCAGTGGAGGATGGGAAGGATGAAAGCATTGCTTAACAGCAGCTTTTTTTCAGGTGTAGTTAAAAGCATAGGTAACTGAGATGAGATGATTACAAGTAACCTAACGCATGGAAATACCCTAACGCTGTTCTGGAATAACTTTAAGAAGAATTTTTTTTGTATATGTAAAACAACTTATCACAACTTTGACAGCAGGACAAGGGGAAATGGTTTTAAGTTGAGGGAAGGGAGATTTAGGTTGGACGTCAGGGGGAAATTCTTTACAGAGAGAGTGGTGAGGTGCTGGAACAGCTGCCCAGAGAGGTTGTGGATGCCCCGTCCCTGGAGGTGTTCAAGGCCAGATTGGATGGGGCCCTGGGCAGCCTGGTCTAGCATTAGGTGGGATGATTGGTGGCCCTGCATGTGGCAGGGGGGTTGGAGATTCATGATCCTTGAGGTCCCTTCCAACCCTGGCAATTCTGTGATTCTGTGATCACTAAATTCTATAGTATGAAAATGCAGATAAGCTTTACACACTTACAGTAGTTACAGTAATGCTGTAGCTAGCTGTAAGAACTCAATGGGGCAAAGGACCTTTTCTCCTCTAGCCATCACTCTTCCAAGATGCAAGTAAAGGTGGAATTGAAGCCAGACTTCAGTATTTTTTTGGCTCCAATATCTATGGGGCAGCACACTTGCTTCAAGTCCTAGGTCATTTCTGTGAGTTTTAAGGCTGGATGGTTTTAGGGCAGAGACTTTTCTGAAAAAAAAGTCGCTTGGCAAACAAGAGTGTACCTGTGTGATGTAACCTGTGTGGTGCTGGGAAGGGAAAAGCTCCAAGAAAAGCATAAGGTGTTGCAGTTTTTGAATTTATACTGTAGCAACCCAAGAGTTGGTATGCTAAGACTAAATTAGCTGTATATGTGTAAAATTAGTATGAGAAAAAACAGTGTATTGGCAAAATCTTATCATCCTTGCGTGACCACTGCCAGCATATTTCAAAACATGGGGTTCTTATATTTTGTACAAATCCATGTGCAGTGAATAGGCTCATATTCTGGCAAATAGGGAGCTTTGGACACAACTTCTCAAGCACCCAGCAGTTTAATACTAAATAACAAGAGTTATTTTTACTATTTCTGCATGTATGTGACTTTCTTAGCATTTACAGTGATGAGATAATGCAGTGTGCTGATATTCCATTGTGTAAAATGGCATGCTATGTCGTCTTTTCATCAATAAGCCCCTTGTATCAGCCAGTAGTTCCCTGGTCTTGGACCTGGCATTTGAACTTGTGGACCAAATTTTGTATCAGAAGATTCCTACATGACTAATAGTGCTCCAGCTTAAGCTCCAACTCAAGTTGGAGTTCAAATTTGTATGGAAATCACTAGATGCAGGATGAATATTGTGCCTTGGTGAAAAAAAAAAGTCATAATCATGGTAGGGAGAAAAAATTTGTCTAGTTGGTTGACTTTCTGGTTTCAAATGTTTGATTTCAAGTGTTACTTATTGATAGTTATTCAGAAGTTCCTCAGAAGATGTTTAATATCTGCAGAAGTCTCTAAATAGTGACGTTTCTGAGACTGCTCATTGTTTTTCTTCACTTGAAAGCTGTATCTCTTTTTTTTTTTAATTTATTTTTTAACAACCAAAGAACTGTAAATATATTTATTACTGACATCAGGTTAAGGAAAGATGAGCTCCCACAGATCTCAGCTGAGCAGGACGTTTCCGGTAATAGAGCTAATCTGAATTTAAAACCCATGACTTTCTATCTCTGATGAGTTTTCAGAAGTCAACTTCTTTTCATGTTTCTTCAGGTGCTCAACAGCACAACTGTGAAAGCAATGTTGTGGCTTCATTCTTAATTCAGGCTTCAGATATTTCAGTCTTTTCCTGTGGACAACATTATGGATAAAAGATCTTGGATTCTGTGACAAGACTTGGCATGTGTTACAAAACCATCTCATTTCATCCTGATTTGTTTGCTTTGGAAGGCAGTTTGGCATCTCTATCCTTCTGAAGTTTCCCACGTTTTTAAATTTCTGCATGTCTCTATTCTGTTTGGTGTATTTTTCTGTGCTCCATAACATAAAAATCAATATTGAAAAGGCAGTATTTTTTTTTTGATGGTTTACAAAACGCAGCTAATTAGCCTTGTAAAGTCTGAGAGCTATTCTAAACACTTCCCAAACTCCATATTCTATTTTTCTATGTTTGGTTTGTATGGTGTTTAATACTTCCTTGAACGACAGGTGTATGTAGGATTTCTCAAACGGCTTACTATATTCACCTTTATAAAACAATCATGAAATTGCACGTACTGCATTTCCTTCCACTATGGCAAGGGAATATGCTTTAAACCTCTGCTGAAGGACCATGCATCTGCATTGCATCTGAAGGTAATTAAATTGGAAAAGAAATTTTATTTCTGGGACAATGCTTCAATAGGAATTCTACGTTTATTGTTGTACACCCTGCTGGTACAGCTCATCTCAGTAGCAGCTGAAAAACGAGCATTTATAGCACAGGAAAGATATCTTAAAAGATTAAATACTAATAGGTGCCCACAAAGCAGATCAATTACCAGATTTTTGGAAGCACTTATTAACTTCTTATTCAACACAAGTACACCATAATGATGGTAAACTCATGGATACGTAGTGTATAATGCAAAGCAACTTACTCTCCTTGTAATTACACCAAGAACATTTTTTCAGTTGAAACAAATTTTACATAAATGGGGAGAGTTTTCAACAAATATTAGAGCTGATCATTCATCATTAAGTGCAATTATCAGTGTATCTTTTTCTTTTTTTCCTTGCAAACTGTTCAGAGCACTGATAGAATTTTAAAAGGAATTCAACAAATGCTGCCTGAAAAAATTCAGTTTCTATGTTGCTGATGAGCAATTCACTTTGTTTTATATGATGTCATAGAGAATGTGCTATTATTTTTTATTTATATTACAACAGACCGAAAAATATAATTTTAATAGCAAATAAAATATCATCTTTTTAAAAAGGATTCTATAATTCGTGAAACTTTAAAGATTATTTTTCCTAATAAATCAGTAGTCACCTTTATACTAAGAACTGATAAACAGAGATAGGACTGAGCTTGCGGATGTTTCTTAGTCTGTGCCTGGATTTAAAATGCTTGAAGTGTGCTTCAAAATTTGGACATGTCAGCACTGCTTTCTTGTGTTGCCCATCTGGTTAATGTCTCTGTGTCTTCTCTGGCTTCTGAGTATTAGCTTGACAAGTTATGTGTTGATGTATGTTTAAGGTGATCTAGAATTCCTTTTGAAACCAATGTTGCCTAAAGCCTGCTGAGTTTTTCTGAATTCAGAGTGTATGTCTAAGCTGAACGTTTACGGGAATGACTTGAATGTTGCAAGGATTGATTTTTATAAATTACACGGGGCATGCAAGATTTGTTTACAAACTCTCAGAGGAAAGATAGCAGTTTTCTCCTTGCAGAATAATATCAAAAAAATTCTTCAATGCTTCTATTGTGCTGTGGGATACGATTTGGATATGATATTGGTTCATTTAGCAGATTTGATGAGAAGTGAATATGAAAAGACACGAACATGCAAATAATGTCATACTTGTGCTGTATTTTAATTCTTGCTTAATTAGCTATGGGTCAGAAGCATTGCTTCTGAAAAAAATACCGAAGGATTTTGAATTTACCAAGATGATATGTAAGCAATGGTTATGAGAGAGATACTGGAAGTAAGGAGTGTAGTTTGCTCCCTTGACACATGCATTGTTTCTTATGAATTTTTAAAGAGGAATTTTTATTCAACTCTTGTTTTTTCATAAAGCTTCAAAGGATGCCCAAGTGTTACAGACTTTAATATGCAGTTTATTGCACTCCAAAGGTCCCAGTGCAATCAAAAAGGGAGTATTTTCTATTTAAAGGATTCATAATCTCAGGTTCTTTTCTGAAATTCTCCAGTAAATTCCCCCCAAAAACAACACATTTTTTTCATTAAGAACTAAATATATTTTTTCAAGAAAGAGTAAGTTCAGAATTGCAGGGATACTAGATGCTGAAAATCTGCAGTTCCTCAGGGATACTTGGTTATCATTTTTCCATTCACTGTACTTCATTTCAGAAAAAAGTAATGAATTTTCAGCTCTTCCAGAAAGATATTTGATTTACATGCCTGTTCTTCTATTGATAGAAGAGCTAAAGATTTGCTTCTGAAAAGACTTCTTGTTAATTGTAAGAGATGGACTAGGAAAGTAGGTTAAAATTGTGTTGCTAGGGAACAGAAATGCATCCTAGCAACTGCTACTGAAAATTAAAACTGTGTGTTTTACAGACAGTTTAAACCCACAGCAATTTAGTTGGCTGATATTGTTTTCTTAAAGATGACTGGTTTTATGTTCGTGGTCTTTGCTATTTTATTAGAAAAATAGTATTCCTTATTTATAGTTATTGACTTAGAAAAGTAATGTCATTTTTTGCCCTTTCTGCTGTCTCACAGTGTGCTGATAACATGCTTGGTGTTCTGTTGAACCAGAACTGTAACTCTTAGAGATCCACATTCCTCATTTACAAGCAGGATTCGTAGAAAGATGCTCATTAATCTATGGGTGTAGGTAACCAGCACCGTAACATTTGTTCTAATTAAAGATTCTTTTTAAGTCAGCGACTGAACATCTGAGGGATGAACTGTGCAGATATGATCCCAAGCTATTTTTAGGAAAAGAAAAATTAAAATTAAGAAAGAAAAAAGAACCCACTCCTTGGCAGTACTTCCATTCCCTTCCTGGACTCACATTCTTTCCCATGTTGCTGTCATTTTTTGTGATATTTCTTCTCATGTCCTTAGTACTTCTTTTCTTTCAAACCTTTTCTCACTCCATCTCCCACTTTTTATTTGGTCACTCTTCTTCTTATCTTGCCATACGTTGTCGTCTTGTACCTTCTCTCTTTTACTCTCCCTTCTTCTCTGAACAACTTGGTTATACGCATTTCCCCCCATGAACTTTTGCTTTGGAAAACATGGCATAGATCTTTATGATTCATTTTGGCATTGCTGATTACCATCAAAGCACACAGGCTCTTATTAGTGACAGCTGAATGGTAGAGAAGAGCCCTCTGTATTTTGCAGTGTATAGGCTGGTATTATGCAAGCTCAGGACCATTTGATCTACATCCATACGTATTCCACATCAAACATCAATGTATGTATAGACACAGAAATATATTCATCGCTTGTTTCAAATTTGTGAGTATATTCTTATGTGTGTGTAGGTAATATTGTCTTAGCCCTTCCCTATTTGCCAAAGTAAATACCAGTATAAGAACAATATAAAATAAGCTAACCTTCAAAGCTGAAATAGGCCCCAGCTTGTGTTATCTTCCTGTATGATATACTTGATTTAATCTTGGAGCAACAGAAAATAATTAAGCAGTAAAACTGGCCATGAAGTTGTTATGATATGAAGTGCTGTCTCTTGCTAGAGAAGGTCTGTCAAGGAGTAGGAACTCTGAGGAAGGTCTGGATATTGAAAATGAAATAAGGCACAAGAAATGAAGCGAAGACAATCAGGTGTGATAGAATTTACTTTTTATAACGATCTCAGGAAAACTACCAATGTCTGCAGGTGAATGTTGCTAAGCAGCAGCTTCTGGTTGTGGTTGGGACACAATCTGTTCGGATTTACAGAGGAAGAACGTGAATGAATCAGGAAATTTTGAAGAATCAGTCAGCTCTTATAGGTGTGTCAAGAAAAAGACTGGAAATTCAAAATGAAGGAATCATTGTGGTTTGAAGGACTGGAGTAACATAAAAAATAAAAGATAAGTGACTAGAAGTGCAAGGATTGTAAGTAACCTTTAGTGCACATTTGTTTTGTTTTAGTTTTGACATGTGAGTGTCTTTTGTGAAGCAGCTGAACAGCTCTTCCTTCACTCACCAGTCAGAAAGCAGCCAATCAAACCCAGTAAATTTCTCCCTGTTGAACCACTGGCCATTTTTACACACTTCATTGTCAAAAACATAGGGAAATTACTGTTTGCAAACTGAGAGTAAACAGTAGGTTATCTATATGGACAAGAGATGTAGTTTCCCTCTTATTTGTACCTGGTGTAGGGAGCCTGCTTTGGCAGGGGGGTTGGACTCGATGATCTCTGAAGGTCCCTTCCAACCCCTACGATTCTGTGATTCTGTTATATTTCCACAATCTGGATGTGTTTGCTAAAGCACATCTCAAGTATACAGGCCTTGGCCATTTAAAAGACTGTAGATCAGAATGAACAGTTCAAAATTAATCCGTAAGGCAGCAGACAAAAGATGCACAAGTTCCACCTCCGTGATGCCATTCATGCCTTGGGAATATCTCATACACAAAAGGAGCTGCTATATCCTGTTAAACAGTCACCGATGAATTCATTTGATGTATAGCCCTGTGAAAAATATATCATTTATTGGTTCTTGCCTGTTCCGTGAAGGACACAGGTACACAAGTGATAAAAATACACACTTGTTCATATAGACTTGCACTTCCAAACGAGACCACAGGCAATAAGCTCATTTGGCTATTACAATCTTAATTTTATGGCAACTCATGGTAAAAAGTCTGCTAAAATCTATTTACCTAAACATGTAATTAGATAGAATTTAGAAGATTAGTTGCTGGGCTTCACACTCCCACATAATTGAAGTGTATTTTTGACCTTATTTCAATTTAATCAAAGAAATGGGATACTTTTTCCTGCTTATGACCAGATATTCTTTAGACTGTTCAATATTTTTGTAGAAACTCTTTGCTTCATTGAGATCAAATTTGTTTGTCCCCATAGTAATGGAAGTGTAATAGTGTCACCATGGTTACAGGTTAAGAAAATGTTATATGAGAGGATACTTAAATGATGTATTTCTAAGTAAAACAGCAGAAGATTATGGATAACAAAGTTATTCCTTACTGTGATAACATTTTAGCATCTTTTTTCTGTGTGAAAGTTTTTTTTAAACTGTGTGATCTCCTAAAACCTTTTTTAACCATTACATACTTAAAACCGAACAGATTTTGATGTGATCCACGACTGCATTTTAATAATAAAGCATATGCTCTTCTGATTAAGAAGTGTAATGTAAATGTCTTGTATCCCTCCCACTTGTCCCCATGATGAAATAGACTTAAAAGATCATATTCCCAGAAGGAACAGGACCAAAAATGCTGAATATAGTTTTGGGGCAGCTGAAGCTTACCCAAATTTTACCCAAATATTGATTACTGAAGCTTCCTACTAATATTCAATGAGGTTCATTAATCAGGTAGGATTTTAAGTGACGCCTGCCGTTTCCAGATTACCAAACAGAAATGATGGGGTTTTTAGTGTGCTTACATAACCCAAGGATTGATATTGAGAAGCTTCATACATGCTTACCTGTGGGAAAATAAGATTTCAGAAGCTGTAAATCTCAGACAATGTTGTGAATGTCCGACTCGCTTATTTCTCCAAATTCAGTAGAATTATACTTTAAATGCCTGTAAATACAACTGTAGAATGTATTTAAGAAAATGTATAATAGATAACTGCATTCAACTGTAATGACACAAGGTACAAGACAACAGATATTGGGGTTTTTTTTGAAAATCAAAGTTCTTCACGTTTAATCTTCGAAGGAACGTAAGAATTCCTGCCTTGCTTAGAGGAATCCAAATATCACAATAATTTACAAAGCGTTTTCTACTTAAGGACCATTATTTATATAAACCCAAAATTTGGCGACGTGCAGAACTAGTGAATCACATGCTCATTTGTATTGTAGCTTATGGGCTGAAATTGTTTTGGTAAGGTGATGCTCAAGTCAATGTGTGAGATAAAGCTTAGTTCACCTTAATAAAAGCAAAGGAACTGAAGTTTTTTAGGGAATGCAAAGTGACAGAAGTCACAGGAAGTAAGATGGCTATCCCTGGACCTGAGATCATGCCACAGGCTACCTTGGCCTCCTGAGTATATTCCTTTTAGAAGCATGTGTTCCTATTTCACGCTGGATTCACAGGCATTGAAGTAATGTATCCATCTTATACCTACATTTATTTATTGATATATTTTAAGCATCTCTTCAATATTCCCTTGAACTCCAGCAGAAATAAAGCTGGTGTGCACACTAACCATGAGCTCATGTCAGTTCCATCAGCTGTGGCTCGAGTTCCATTAACAACCCACTTCCTTAATCAAGACAAACTGCCCAGAAATAACTATGTACAGTATATGCTAAGTTAATAAGGAGCTGTCACAAGGACGTGATAAAATAAAAAATAGGATAGTCCTTGTAAACACAGCTAAAGCCTCAATAAGCTTAGAAATAATGAAAGTAATCAGCACTGTCTGGATTCTTGATTAATAGCTAACTAAATCTCACAGCCTGCTGAATATGGGCAATCAGTGAGATGAAATTAAATCTCAGCAGTGTGAAATGATCTCCCGTTTAAGAAACTGGTTTGGTAATCTTACTCAGGTCCTCAGAAGACTTCACTTTGCATTACCAAACCACTTACTGGTTTGTCAAAAGTTGGTAAAAGTAGTAATGCACAACCACGATGATCCGTAGTTCAGGATAAAAGTGAAACAGATCTAATGAGAAAGTGCTTGTATAGACTAAGTTCCATCTATGATATTCTGGTTATCTTTTCCTTCATTTACAACAAAGGCAGATCTCATAGTGGTTTTCTCTTTTAATATATTTCTTTGTGTGTTTTAGAGAATGGGGTATGCAGGGGAGGGTGAATTAATTGGAAGTGGAAGATGAGTTAGAGATGATTTGCCCATTTTCCACTGCATTTATTTCCACATCTTCTTATTTTCATCAGTATTGTCATTTATTTTAGTTTTAAATAAGCGTCTCACATTTCATATTTTCAAAAGTATGTTGTTCAGGAGCTCGACAGAAAATTGACAGTCATAAATAATTGCTCTGTGAAAGTCAGACAGCATCACCTAAGTCTGGAAGCACAGCTGAACAGGCAGCATATTTAATGAAACCTTAACAGATCCTGAAATGAGGTTGACGTGAACAAACTTTTATGATTAAATTAAAGATTGTTTCCAGTCCAAAAACCCAAATTAACTAGAGCAAAAACAATCCTAATGGCTCCAGCACCCTAAGCAGGATTAAAGAAAATGTGAGCTAAAGCTGACAGTGATTACTGATCAAAACTTCAGTCTTTTTAGCCCTAAGGTAATTGAGTTAGATTTCATCACCGTAATCCTTAAGGTATAAAATAGGAACTCAGGGGGTGATGCAAGCTGGCTATGAAATTAGGAGACCTTGGCTCACAAAATATGAAAAGTTGGCATACTCAACGGAAATGATGTTCAAAGTAGTTCACAGTAAGAATGGGAAAAGCAGCTTGCACTGCTCTGGAAGAATAAACAGCAGTTCTCTTTTGGCAGCGTTCATATTCCACACATTAATTAGTATTAGGGAAAAGAAAGTAGAATATATGTTAAAGTAGGAATAAAAATAATGATCCTTTCAAGTTTCTGAGTATTAACAAGTCTATTATGGAACTTATGTGTAAAATATAAAAATGTTTCTGTGAGGAAATAATTCTGATAGCCAACATTTTTTGTCATCTTTGTAAGAAAAAGACCTCTAACTAGCTACATTAAATAGTATATTTTCCTAACAAACAAACAAACAAAAAAACTAGCAAAAAAGATAACGCTTGAAAGAGATTTGAGTAAATAAACAATTTACTTTTGGTAAATGTTATGTTTTTACATTATGTTTCCATTTGCTATTCTGCCAGTATCTTCACCCTCTATGTGTTTGCCTCTTGAACTTTTCAGTAAAAATAAACAAAGGCAAAAAAGAAAAAAGAGGAAAAATGTGAGGTGAAGGACTTTAACTTAGGCACAATAAAGAAGCAATGTGAGAAACTGTCCCAAAACAAGCACGCGATATGATACGCATTAAAAGTGGTGATTAAGTGCTTTCATGATATCCAAGTTATCTTAAGAACGGATTGGATAACTGGAGTAGTGATGGGCAATATGCTAGGTCTGGTTGCTGCAGATGCTGGAGCCTGCTTTTGTGCTGCTGTTGTGCATGTGCAAGAGACTTACACCAGCCTTAAGGATGTTATTACTTCCCTTTCCTTTATACCCTGTGCTCTTTCACACTTCACCACTGGCACCTGCAGCAGCCATGTGTATTTGGCAGCTAAAGCAACGAAAACACTGTCTTGCCTTTTTGGTTAGGCATATGTGTTCAGCTGTAATGACTCTATATGGGAATAAACTTTCAAAATGTAATACCTTTGGAGGACCATGAGGTTAAGAAGTATGAGCAACTAACGAGCCTGAGCTGAGAAGAAGAAAATGGAGAAGAGTTGGCCTCTGGAAAGTGAAGTTGCAGGCCAGGCACTCGACAAACAGATCCCTGACTGAGAATTAATTTAACACCCTTTCAGTTCTGAACCTTGATGATCTGCGTATACTTACTATTAAAATGTCATTATTTCTGGTTAAGCTCACTTTGGAAAACAGTCTTCTAAGAGTTTTCAATTTCTTGAAATAAATTTAGTAAATTTCTAATGCTGGAAATTGGCTCATTTCAAGCACTTCTATCTAGATGAAATACTAGTGTGGACCTGGAAGATCAGATCTCTCATGAGCATTTTCTCTCTCTCTTCAAATATTATCTATACTGTAGTATATATTTACATACAAACACATGCAGACCCACACAGAAAATTTAGGAGACCTATGAAAAAAAAAGCAAAAATGTAATAATAAACCTATTTTTCATGAACAGTATCTGTACAGAACTTTGCAATCTCCAAATGAGAGATGTAGTCATGAAGAAGAAGCAGATCTTGTGCAGCATATATTTTGTGTTGCTAAAGGGAATAAATAAGAAAATTAAGAACCAACTGACATACATGTGGAAAGATACCGTGAAATTGCAGGCCTGTTTGATCATCATTCAGGGATGATTTCTGCTGGAAATAGCCCTCTGACTAAAGGAACTTCAGAATATGTGGAGAAAACACCACTAGGAGTAATCATATTTTGAGAGAAGCTAGTAATAAGATGGTGCATTTCTTTTCTGAACTACAATAGCAACAAAATAATCTACAGAAAACATGCATTTTCTGGGATGTGTTGAATGCAGTGCCTTTAGAAACAGAAGTGTGGGAAGAGAATGTTACTCATCAGGATGATCTTACTGATAGTCATAAGTAATGAGCAATACATGCCTTCATTTCTCTTCTCTAAGAGGTACAGTTATTGTGCTAATTACCCTTGTTCCAATTAGCCTGTCCGGTTCTGCTTTGATTAAACTTAATGATTGGTTAAACTTAATGATGATTATCAGATGCTGGTTTAAAATGTTTTAAGGTAAAGCTACCAGATTGAATGTGTTGTTCAATACGTAGCAGCCTAGTGTAATATTTCTTACTCAGTTTTCACACATTGATGTCAGCTGTCCAGTGAAAAGTGCCAGAAAATAAGGCACTCTGTGCGTTGGGAGGGGGAAATAAGCAGTAGGTTTCATCTGTGCAGTCTGCCTGCTTGCAGTTCCTGAAGTCCTGTGAACAATTTTGGCCCGACTTGGAGTCTGTAAGGGCATCTCCTTCTACTGGAGTAAAGGGAAAGGGTAGTAGATTAGATGTTGGGGTTTGATTTCAACCTGAGGTTCTATTCAGTTGTCCTAGGTTCCACTTGGTTTCCCAGCTGAGGATGCATTTTGAAGACAAAAAAGAAACATGACATGAGATAACATTGGGAGCGACATGCAACTGGAAGCCTTTCCAAAGAGCTGTATGTGGTTTCATGGCCCTGCCTCCATACTTATCTCTGTAATAAAATTAAATAAGAATAAATACAATAGAATTAAGTCCGTGGTAAGAGACTGATGCTACTAGCTGGGATGAAGCGAGAACATTTTGAGAAGAAGAAGTAGACCTTCACAGAGTTACTGCAAGTTCTATTCTGGACCTATTTAGTAATTGACATCAGAGGATAGACTAATTATTAATATCATGAAAGTGTTGCCTGTGAGATACTCCCACTACTGTTTGAGAACTGCAGGAGCTCTCAGAAGTAATAAGTGTGTATATGCTATGATAATTTTTTTTTCTCAAAAATGTACTTGAGTAAAATGCTCCAGGTTGTGCCTATAGGAAATTAACCTTAACCTTCCCTTTAAATTTTCATGTGAAAATACACACTCGTTTGTTTGGTTTTTTTTCTCCCTAGGAACTTAATCCAGCAGAAGCATGTAGGCTAGACTGGTTATGTAAAACACTGGGGGGTTTTTGCTTTTTTTTTTTAATTATTATTTTTATTTTTTTAAATATGGTGGCACTAAGTGTAATTCTGGACAGAAAGTTTCTGCATTAGCTCTCATTCGATGAACAGCTGAAAGACTTCAGTCCTGTATATGAGGTCTTTAGGTAGAGTATGTAAGCTTACATTTAAATCTATGCAAAATATGTTGGTTTCTTTGTTTTGTTTTGTTTTTGCTTGTTTCCCTGAAAAGAAAAAAAAACCAAAACCAACTAATGTTTATTGACACTGTTCAGGCATTCCATGCCATTTTCTGCCTCATTTTCTATCCTGAATTTGAATCTGAATGAGTTCATTTTCCAAATTTCCATAAAATACTATCATACCATACCGTAAGTAGAGAACAGAAATGTGAAGCTTGCCAAAGGATATTGTTTTGGACAAAATGTTATTGGCAAAAATTTGCCTGTTCTTACAAGAACTTCTGTTCTTTTCAACATTACCCTCTATTTGTTTACATGAAAATAACAATTGTAGGTTATTTTAAAGAATTAGTAAAATTAAGGGGGATAGGCAAAAGACAATCTAAAAACATTTAAGAAAAAAGCTGAGTGCAAAGGAATATCAACAGAAACACAGCAGGAAAAAAGAAAGCCTCAAGGAAGTGTAAGCATTACTCAGCTAAAGCCAAAATGTGTTATCAAAACTATTTTAATTAACAAATCTAAAATTCAGCATCGTAGGGGCTGCTATGAAGAAGATGAACTTTATCCTGGTCAGATCCAGTACAATTAGATAGTTTTTTTTAATTAGCTTTCATACAGTTTCTTTGCTTTCATGATTTGTTTCATGCTTAGAAACGAACTGCTTTTACTCCAGCATCTTTCTAAGAACAGACATGAGAGTGATACGCTTATAATTTCCTTGGGGAACCTTATTAGTGTTGCTATTTTTATCCTGAAAAGTTCTGTCATATGGAAAATGGGAGTTCAGATCATAAATCTCTGCTCTATCTGATATGAAAACAAAGATTTCTGGCGCTAACCGCCTAAATCCCAGATGAAAACTAGTTACTTGGTTCCATGATTATCTAAATTTTGGGTGGTCTTTGCTTTCAGCCATTTGTTTGACTCCCAGTGTGAACTATCCTTTTGAGAATTTTTAATTTCAAATTTGTTGTGCTCCCACAGAAAGGCTGTATTTTGAAGAATCAGAAGTTCTTGATGTTTAACCAAAAATTCCAGACAAGTTCTAACCTTTTTCCAGCCTCACCCATTTTTTTTTTTTGCCGATTATAGCCTACAATCACAGTGCAAATACGTGAACAAGGGCATGCCTACACTGACGGGTGCAGGCAGGTCTGAGCACACGTCAGTTGTGGAGCCAAAGCAGGGCAGAGACACTGAAATATAAGGCAGAAATTCCAGCTACCTTGGTGCCATCTTTTGCACAGCCTAATACAACAGCTCAGACTTCAATGTTCTGTAGTTCACCAGCAGGAAGAATTTTTCTGACTGTTAATCTTCAAAGAAGAAAAAGTATCGCTTTTCAAACTTGCATAGCAGCTGCAGCCAGCCATAAGGATCAAAGTCGTCATACTAATGTATGTCATATACTTGTTTCACTGCCTCAGAATCAGCTGTATAAATGGCACAAAATTAAAATGTTTCATAAGATAAATAGAACATTTTTCTTCCCTCAGCTATCAAATTGATTTTTAATCTCCCTATTCGCTATGTAGTATAACTTCCATTATCTAAGGCACAATACTACATAGAACATCGTAATCATACATGAGTTCTCCAACATCTTGTTTGCAGAATGAATCTTTACTTCTCCCGATGAACCTAATACAATCAGTAGTGGTTTATTTTTTTGCATGCCTTCAGAATAATCACTAAACTGGGGGAAATGACATTACCGCCTACGTGCTTAATGTGTCTGCTGAATATTGGAAATGAGAGACTGTTTTCATCGCTTACATTTTGACTTAAACTAATTCCACCCCTACTGACTGGTGGATAGAGACAGGTGTGCTGCTGTACAATGTAATTGCACAAAACTTCTACGGTAAACCCATAGTATGAAATTTTTTGTGCAGGCACATTGTGAAAGTGAACTGTACAGATACGGGTCACAGCTTCCAAACATAAGGCACCTTGGCTGGAGCCGACGTATCAGCCAGACAGATGCACAGCACTTTAAGGCAGTAATAAGGGATGTTAGGATTTCTTACCCTTCCACCCCTCATTCCCCACATAAATCCGTGTTTGACTAATGAAAAGCGATATAACTATTAAGTGATAGGTATAGGTGTAGAGTGAATGAAGCCTCATTTCCTGTGGGCCGGTGCCTTGTAGTTGGTTGGTCTTGATGGCTGAGATACAAAAACCTTGAAGCTTTCCCTATAGAATCATAGAATCACCAAGGTTGGAAAAGACCTAAAAGATCATCCAGTCCAACCGCTCACCTATTACCAACAGCTCCCACTAAACCGTGTCCCTCAACACCACATCCAGTCTTTCCTTGAACACCCCCAGGCTCGGTGACTCCACCACCTCCCTGGGCAGTCCATTCCAGTGCCTGACCACCCTTTCTGAAAAGTAATATTTCCTCATGTCCAGCTTGAATCTCCCCTGCCGTAGCTTGAAACCATTCCCTCTGCTCCTATCACTAATGACACGAGAGAAGAGGTCAACCCCCAGCTCACTATAGCCTCCCTTCAGGAAGTTAGAGAGAGCAATGAGGTCTCCCCTGAGCCTCCTCTTCTCCAGGCTGAACATTCCCAGCTCCTTCAGCCTTTCCTCATATGGCCTGTGTTCCAGACCCCTCACCAGCTTTGTTGCCCTCCTCTGAACACGTTCCAGGGCCTATGATGTATTTATAAGCACTGGCATGCAGGTTCCCAAGTATCGTAAATAAATGCGAGTGCCTTCTGCAGCCTTTCTGTCAGCGAGAAACTTACATAGTTTTAATCCTCAGTTTGACCATCTCTTTCTACAGAATGTATGGAAACATAATAATCTTTGAGGTCAACATTCTTTTGTTTAATTTCAGCTGAAACAAGACTTTAAGTTCCAAAGCAATTTAGGAAACACACATGCATATGTACTGTGCGTAATCTGTTTCTGGCAGCATAGGAAATGATGGTAGAAATAAGACTGTGTTGTTCATAACTGTTGTTATGGGGTGACCTCATTGCAGCCTTTCAGTACCTAAAGGGAGCCTACAAACAGGAGGGGAATCAACTCTTTGAAAGGGTGGATAACAGCAGGACAAGGGGAAATGGTTTTAAGTTGAAGGAGGGAAGATTTAGGTTGGATGTCAGGGGGAAGTTTCTTTCCTATGAGAGTGGTGAGGTGCTGGAACAGCTGCCCAGAGAGGCTGTGGATGCCCCATCCCTGGAGGTGTTCAAGGCCAGGTTGGATGGGGCCCTGGGCAGCCTGGTCTGGTATTAAATGTGGAGGTTGGTGGCCCTGCATGTGGCAGGGGGGTTGGAGATTCATGATCCATGATGTCTCTTCTAACTCAGGCCATTCTGTGATTCTGTGATTCTGTTACTGAAAAGATAGAGAATACTGTTCATAATTCCATATGCCTCCATAGGGAAAATTGCTGTTTTACTTTCTGTTTTGATAAGTTTGTGCTCAATCCTAATTTGTGCCCTAGGAAATGATGCCAAATGAACTAGCTGCCTAGGAACTTCTGAGACATAGAAATAGGATGATGGACAATAAAGCAAGAGGATACAGGATTATGGACTTGAAAAATTTAGATTAATGCTGAAATTGTTCTGAAGCACATGCTGGCACTACAACATTGAGGATCACAAGAGATGCTTTGCATTACTTCCATAGGAACTTAGGACCTTCTTCTAAAACAATATTTGAATGTTAATATGTAGTATGTTACAGTTTTTCTGACACAGCCTTAAAAACGAATTCCAGCCTTAAAAAGGAATTCCAGATACTTTGACAATCTTTTTTGAAGATCAAAGAAGCAACTTTTTACTGAAAACCAATAAATAATTTGGGTTGTATTCGTAATACTGATTTAGTACCAGTTAAAGCAGAAAACCCAGTATTTCTCTGAGATAATATACTTTTGTGATGCATATGATTAATGGTTGTATTACACAGTTTATCACAGGATTTAGCACCAGTAAAACATTATTCTTGGCAGATGTCAGTTTCAATGAAATCTGAACCACAGTTTACACAAGTTCTCATAAGAAACTCATGCATTCATCCACGGAAAGGTAGAAATTAGGCCAGCAACGGCCCATTCAGAAATAAGGAATAGTTGGGAGTGTGATCCCCTGACTGCCTACTTGCAGCTTACTCTCCAGTCACAGAAGCACAGGTCTGGCATAGCTTCTTCGTATTTACCACTTTAATTTGTGCTTGTAATGACCACAAACAGGCACATATGCACATACACAGAGGAACAGGAGCTCTGAGGCTGTTTTCCTATGAAGGAAGAGATCATATTTTAAACTGGCAGATAAAATCCCTGAATTTTATCTCTTCATAGACGCTGTATCTGTGAATGAAATGGTTTTTTTAATAGCTAAACTGAATACTCAGATACATGGAGTACATTTACCTCTCTCCTGAGGTACAGAGTAGAGCAGGGGGAGTTTATTAATGGAGTACAGGACTCTGGTTGCCAGCAGCAATAGAAAAGAATGGGTATTTAGGTGGAGTAAGAGGCATTAATTATGTATGGCTTTTTTGTTGTTGCAGTATGTATCGTGTCTGAATTTCTGACATCTTTGCTCTTTTCGTTTGATCTCACTGTTCAGAAAAGCAATATTCCAAGGCCTAATCAGGTTTTAAATTCAGAAGTAAAAAAGATTTGTTGCAGAAGTGCTCATAATCAGGAGCCAGATTGGTATGGCACATCTGTTCTAACTTCTAGTTATGAATAGTATTATCTGGTGATTTTATGAACAGTAGAGTATACTAAAGAACATGTGGAAATGCATTTGCTGTGCCAGAGGGTACTATTAACAGTCTGCACAGACATGTTCTCTCTGATGCATCCACAAACTCCATCAGCAACTTTTTTTCCTCTTGCAGTTTTGAGGAGGTCTTTCTGGAATATTTGAAATGACTCCTGCTAGACATAGATAATCAAAGATACCATGCATTGGCAGTCTATACTGAAGTACGAAAGTATCCTTTGAAGTATTTCTAGCCTGTCTAGATAGGAACTATGAAACCTATGAAATGTAATGGACATTAAAGCCACATAGTAGTGGTAGTGGCTCTTTCTGACTTGCTGTGCTCATGTAAAGTTGTCAGAATTATAATACTACTTCTTTGCTAAATCTGCTGCTCTGGGTATCCTTGCTGCAGCCAGGACTGGTCCTGATGTACCCTGCAACCTCAGCCATCCTGGGTTTTGATCACTGTCAGTGTCAGATTATAGACAAGGTAGATCTTTGGTGTGACTCTTGTGTTCTTGTGAGTGTTTTGTGCCTTCTCTTCTCTTCTCTTCTCTTCTCTTCTCTTCTCTTCTCTTCTCTTCTCTTCTCTTCTCTTCTCTTCTCTTCTCTTCTCTTCTCTTCTCTTCTCTTCTCTTCTCTTCTCTTCTCTTCTCTTCTCTTCTCTTCTCTTCTCCTCTCCTCTCCTCTCCTCTCCTCTCCTCTCCTCTCCTCTCCTCTCCTCTCCTCTCCTCTCCTCTCCTCTCCTCTCCTCTCCTCTCCTCTCCTCTCCTCTCCTCTCCTCTCCTCTCCTCTCCTCTCCTCTCCTCTTTTTCTGTAAGTGGAGTTGTATTCCATTGCAGTTTTGAAGACCATAAGCTGAGGGGACCGTGCATTTATTTTCCAAATGCCCAGCATAAAGGGACACGAGCCTTTGGTAGCTCATAGGTGCTGCCATGTAAAAATAGCAATTATATGATTAATAATAGACAATTCATGACTTTCCACTCCCAAAGATTTTATTTATCAAGGTTTTATTTATCATTCTAAGGGAATAAAACAGAACTACCATGAAAGCAGCAGTAATGGGATTCGATGGAAACCTTGGGCAATAAATCAATGTTGAAAAAAAGTGTTTGATCTTTTGGAAGCTGATTAAATCTAGGAGATTTGAGATCTACCCCCAGTGCCTCCGTCAATTTTAATACCATAATTTTAGTAAACCAAGGTCCCTCAAACAGGACACGATGTGCTAATGTTCTCTGTGTAATCTTCAATTAATGCGGTTTTTGTTGTTGTTTTTCAATTTATTTTGTAACTAGTTTGAAAAATTCCAAAGCTAACTATAAGTTGACTGAAGAATGCACTTCAGTAACGTGACTATGAATTTTAAGTCTGAGTTTGCTTCTGTGACATAGAAAAATTTCTGTAAAGTTGGAGGGATATGCCAGTGCAATGATCTCTCTTATGCTGCAGTCAGTGGCTGAAGATCCAAGATTAGCCAGATGGACATTTGCTATGGCTTTGAAAAGCTGCTCTGTTGTTATGTTTTTACATAACGCTGATGCCTTTGTAAGAAATTTCCACTTTTTTCCCCTGGTGTTTTCACCAACTAAAGGAAGGTTTGGTTTGACACGGCCTGTTAAATTTATGATACATGGTTGCATTACTTAAATAACTCAATGTCGCTGACATGAGATGAGATGGGTTGTTTTATGGATTAATAGAGTGAACTTAATGTTTATCATAACAAAATGGAAATTGTTTTTGTTCATTTTGAACATTCTTCTAGAACATATTCTATTTTTTCAGTGTCATAATTCTTCATTGACCTATGTTTTGCCTTTCAAAATAATCCTGCTGGAAAAAAAATAGATTTAAGGTTTCTCTCACCAGGCTAGCAAATAAAGTATAATATGCTGTAGTAATTTTTAAGATTAATTTCAGTCATTTTCTAGCTGCCTGCTTTTAAAAGTTATATGGCATATCAGCAAGTATGGCACTTCAGTGTCTAAATTTCATACTCTAGCAAGGACTCCTGTGGCATATCACTACTGCCAGTAATGTCCTTCGTATTTATAATAGCTAATAAATAGTGCAGTGTCTTCTTAAAAGACTTTAAATACTATGCTTACACCTGCTACCAAGTATGTTGTTTTTTTTTTTTTTGTCATACTTAAATGGTTTTAAAGAGATTCACCAGTATTTTCTAAATCTGCCAAACCTACTGAGTTAAATAAGAATCAAACTTGGTACATAATTTCTGTATTGATTAATGTTAATAGTCATGCTGCAGAACAAGATATATCCCTAAGTTTCAGAGTTTATATCTGGCCTATCTGATTTGAGAATTCTGGTTTGAATTCTCCTGTTTATTTATTTTGCAGTTCTGTAGGGCAAAAGACAAATTAGCCCAAAGTATATACTTGCTAACAAACTGATTTTTTAGACTACCGTCCTGATTGCAAAAGAAAATATGCAAAACTCAGAACTTCCCAGAATCTGATGGCACCAAGCACTACTTCTGCTCTCCTCTTAAGTCAGAAGCTTTTTTTTCTGTTATTCCATTAAAAATAAACCAGAACAAAACAAACTGCTCTGGAAACCTGCAGCCAGCAACTGCCATGTACTTTAAGCTGCATTAGCTGTTGGCAGTGAATAAAAGCTTCAGCAATGGCTCTTTGAAGCAAAAAGGATCTCTCGGAACACTAAAAGCAGTGGGGTTTTCCCACCTGGCCTTCCTGATAGACCTTCAAAATCTCTGGACAGATCAATACTACATCCTGTGAAGTAAAGCAGTCTTAAACATAGCGGTTAAAAATCCTACCTCCTCTCATTTCCAGGAGAAAGTCCCAATAGAGACAGGATTTCACTGTGTTTATCCAGACTCCAAGATATTCCTTGATGTTTATAGGATTCCGTTATGCAAAGAACTGCTGTTAAAGTTCCTTTAACAGCAGTTTGACATCCACCAGCATGAAAGCTGATCCTGACTTGTTTTGGCACAAATACTAGCGGCCAGCACAAGCCAGAGTTGCATCCAGACCCAAGACTAGAGAGGCTAGAGAGGCACAAACATGTGTAATAACACCATTTACCACCTTTCCTGGCCCTGGCTTTCATAAAATATATCTCAGCTTATCCAAAGGATCTGGACAATTTCCTCTGAAAATCACTTAAGCATTAAAAAATTATTTCTCCAATATTCTAAGCGTTAGATAGAGAATTCATGGAAGTGTGGCGTGATATAAATGTTTTATTAGCACTCATTTAGGATGACCTTACATTACTCACGTTTGGCACAGCCATAAGTGAGTCATATGGTTATCCTAAATGTACATCAAGAATGTATTGCTACTATAATGCACCAGTAAGGCCAGCAGGTCATCCGAGAGGCAAATATGAAATACTTGACAAGAATGACTCACCTCTGGAACATAACTCTGGCTCCTGATAACTCTTTCTGTGCTCTGCAAGGGCTGGCATGTTTCTGAAGCAGGCTGGCACACCACAGGGGAAAAAAACACAAACCAAAAATCATTTGCCTTTGTATGACGCAAAGATGAAAAGCTGACTTGAAGCTATTTAAGTCTAATCAGCCAGCAGCTATGACAAGCAGGCTTAGCAAACATTTACGGGTAGACAAAATGAAAAACACGATGCACATTTCTGTAACCTAATGGTATGCTTATGTATCAGCCAAAAGCCTCAACAAAGCCTCAATTCACAGAAAAACAATTTTAATAAAGCTATTTATTCTAGCCTGTGGAATTTACGAGGACGTAATAAACAATTCTAATATGTGAAGTTGTGTGGCTTGCAATACAGCTCCCTGACATTGAAAAGAACCAACTGGTAAATGTAAGTTACCATATAATTAGGGAGGGGAGGAATGCTCTAACAAACCTTTTCCTTTCCACAGCCAACATCATGAGATGGTGCTTTGGAAATCCAGTGTCAGAACAGTAGTTTCAATACATTTATCTTCTTTCTTTAGTGACTCCCTCTATTGCTCTGTACCTACCTTTCTTTGTACGTTCCAGTGTACTGTTCTGAGTCACAGGTATATTCTTTCAGACTAATCTCAAACCCAACTGCTCATATTTTTTATGAGCCTACCACAGTTTTGTCCTAAACACCACAGCTGTGGGCTGAAAGGGATTGACCTGCAATTTGTTTGTGGCTGAAAGGAAAATAAAAAGATGAAATAGATCGTAGTAGCTTATTGTTTCACTATGGCCGTGCAATTAATCCTGTGAGGAAAGAGAATAAATTGAATGCAAAAGCTAATATATTAACTCCCATGAATGGCATTCCTTGTGGACTTTCTCTTGTTCTCACCCCACATACATTGGATTGCTTTCTTCTTTTTTCACTCTGTTATTTATGATTTCTCACTTTTATGATCTTGCCTATAATTATTTCATATGAAGATCATCTTCTGACTAGTAGGTTTGGTTATATAACAATGATAATATTTCATGTTCTATAGCAGTTTCATCCAGAACACTTCACTTCATATAAATGTGACACTTTTGGAAAGCAGACGCTTCTGGGAATGAAGAAGAGAGTCAGGACAATGATGAAAATCTGAGACTGAAGCAAAGGGCATACTATTATTGTTATTAAAGGTGCCGCTGTATCATTATCATTCATGCAAAAATTAGAAAGCAGAATTTCTTTTTTAATTTTCTTTTTCAATGATGCTCTAATTGTGCAAGATTCAGTCACAATTGCATTCACAACATTCTGTCTGTTCCTTTTGACTGATGAAGATTTGGAGTGGCTGAATCACCAAGAATATTTGAACCTGTGGTGCCAGACAGTCTAAGCCTGCAGTATTAAGATATCCCTTTCCTGACTTCTCTTTTTTCTTTTTTCTTTCTTAATGCAGTGTCTTTTTAATCTTTAGTTAAAATTTCCCCTCTTTTGCGCCAGGATATTTGGCAGCTACTGGGATTATTTTTATGGGTAGAGTAGTTATGCATTTACTAGGCTATGAATTCACCGCCTTTCTTTTAATTCCAGTCGAATGAACCACTTGCCTGATGTTTATTTTCCCTTTCGTTTCTCCACTAAATCTCAGAATTAGGATTGGCTGGTTTGTATGTTGTGGCTATTTACTTTCTCCTAATCCTGCTGGTTTGAGGTACCTTTGCTATTAAATGGCTTTGCCCCAAAAGTATGCAAATACAGCCATCCTTGTGACAGGATACAAGATACACATCAGCAGACAGACTGAGGTACTCAGATTAGGCTGGCCAAACAGAAATTCATGTGTTTTATGACTGCAGGAGGAAAGAAAAGCAAACAAAAGGCACTACATGATGCTATCTTATTATACGTTAACTCTATTTATAGGTAACTCAGTTTTCAAAATTTCAGTAGAAACGTTCATTCAGATGGACCTAAGCAGGTTAAGATGCATTTCCTATAACTCTGAACCTCAGCTGCACACCTGTATTAGATTTAATTACGTTCATTTACAGCTGCAAAAGAGAGGAGGACAATTTCAAGGCCTAATTTCTCTCACCTCTTTTACATGCCTGTTTTAAGAGGAGAGGAATCAAATTCACAACCCCAGTGCACGAGCATGCCACAGCATGGTGTGTGTGTTTGTGCTTGTCTTTCTCAACAGCTGTTTTAGGTTGGGCAGAGCAGGGACAGTAAAGACAGGGGAACTGACTGAAAAAAGGAATTGTTGAGTGAAGTAGTATTGATGTTACTGGGAAAAGAAACAAGTCAAAATGATAAATCGTCACCATTAAGCTCAATTGATTGCTGAAGATTGCATCTAGAAGACTGATATGTTACTTAATATGATCATTAGTAGTAAAACTGTAATCCCACTTGGGATTGCCTAGCTGTGATAGGCAGCAGCTAAGCTAGCACACTGTAAACAATGGCAGCAGGTAATGGACAGGTGACACCAGGTCTTCACAATCCCTATTGCTATTGAGAGGTGACAATAAGAGAATCCTGTGACATTTTACTTCAGGTTTAGGCATTGTGACTTACAAGAGCTAAGATGCAATTTTCAAAAAAATAGAAAAACAATAATGTTTTCACTCTTTTAATCAGTGTCAAGGTGATGTTTTAGTAATGACAGCAGCCTTTGGAGATTCATCAGCATAATTACTAGCTTTTTTTTTTTTTTTTTAAGAGCCCTTATAATTATTACAGGTGATTTCTAATTTATTTCACTCTTATTCAAGGAGAAATAAAAATGTTACTCAGTATCCAGAGCAACCTAGTACGTAAACTAATCAGAGTAAAAAAAGTTCTGTAATGAGCATGTATGCATTCTGATCAGGTGGTGAACCACTCCTCTTTCTATAATCCAGATTGTCTTTGATACTGCCTTTGAAGCTTTTGCTTTTCTATAGTTGAAGTAAAGCTGTGACAGTTTGTGCTTTCAAAGAAGTCTCTTTGGTTTTGAAGCAGATAGAGAAATGGATGACACTGATTCAAAGGCAAGATTTCCATTTTTAGTGTATAGACTCTGTTTTCAAAACATAAGCTCTTTTGGTGTATTCAGAGATGCAAAAGTCTCTAGGAGAACTACCTTTTGTCTTTTCCCCTTTTTCTGAATTATTTGATGTTTTTTGGAGGACTTCATAGCGAAAAACAGTTTAATACTGGCATAGCTCCATGTTTTTCCCCAGTTTTGCACCACAAGAGAAGAAATAGAAGTTAAAAGGTTTATCAGAAACTGGATAAAGTGCCAAATCACAGACAAGGTTTTTCTTAGGTGTGCACATGCCAGAAGGTAATGGACAATGGGCTGGTAGAAAGGTGTCACGCCAGGGAAAAATACTGCCCTACCACTGAAGTCCCAAAAGGGAAAAAGAAAAGTGGTAGCATAGGAAGGCTATTGCCAACAAGCAATGGGATCAAATAAATGAGTGCAGCTGCCAAGCAGTGTCAGGAGTGTGAGTTTTATGGGTGTGAGCCTGGTTTTCTAATTCTGACTTTTCCAATTGAATAATAATGTACTAATGCTAATTTCTCCAGTCAGGCATCCTGAGGTGCTTTCTCTCGGTGTTACTATGATCACTAAGTCACAGGAAATGTGAGGATGAAATTTCCCTCATGGGGCTGAGTAAAATACAGAAGACCTACAGAAAAGTTAGTTTTCCTCCCCTTCAGTATAATTCTGTCATTTATATATGTAAATGCAGCTCTTTGTGTATATGTTCGTTCTTTACAATGAACATTCATTCATACAATCCATACTTCAAACTTGACTTTTCAGGTATGTTTACTGTGCCACAAAACAGTGCTGATCCTCCTGCTGACATATAAGAAACTGCCTCACTGGTTTGTTGCTCTGTGACCTGAGAGAAATTGCATAGGTTTTTGGCTGATCCATTACATACCCATACACTGAAAAAAACATAATAAAAAGAAATTAAAATGGAAAGACACGGAGACATAAACACTTAACGTAGAAATTTTAGGATTTTTTTTATATTATTCTGGTTTGAGACACTGTGATACATTAGCATATAACTCGTGAAATTCAGGTCTCCTCAACTGAAGAGGGTTGGTATATAACACAGCAAGATTTTAACTACACCAGAGCCAAATTTATAGGAAATTAAAAAGCTGTCATACCTGGGAAACAGATTTCAGAAAAATATTGACTTTTTCTTTCATTAACAGACTTTCGCAGGTATTCTAGTGTGAATTACTAATATGCTTGAAATATATTTAAAATAAATACTTGACTGCAAACTGTACTTAGAAGTAACTATTTGTTGTGCTCTACATAAGTTGTAAGAAGCAGCTTTTTTATCATTATTTCACTGGCCAAAGAAATCAGAGGGGGAAGAGAACAGTCTAGAATCTATCTAGAACTAGAGACACAAAGCACATTTCCCATCCTACCAAACACTCCCAGTAAATTCCTGCATACATTGCTTAATTTCCTTCACACTTCAGCTGGGCTCAGCAGCATTCATAAACCTCATGAACCAGCAGTAAAACTGCAATAAAGGCTGTATAGGACTAATCTTTATCAATAGGGATGTGATAGATAAGATAGATAAACTCCATATAGAATCTTACAGATTAGCTATGAAGGGGGGGCATTTTAAATGTATTTACAACACCTGCAGGACTTCAGCTCTACCCTTGGAACAGGAAATTCACACAGCAGAAGGGCCATTTCACCTGTATTCCTAACAGCTGAGGACCTTCAGCTGTGCCAATATCTCTGTTACAGAGGTAAAGAAAGGTCTAATGCATACTTGCCTACCCTCCTTTGCAGTCTGTGCACATGCTGGTCTGAAAGCAGTAATTCAGTTTACCAGATTAAGTTATTTTAAAAAAGATTTCTGGGAACTGAAGCTGCTGTACCTTATTCTAAGGTTTCTAAATAATAAATGTTTGAACTTGGTTGTCTGAAATGTAGTAATTCTGCTGAGGAGGAGGGTACCTTGTAGTTGCTTCTTTGATCTGCCCCTATGGATTCGTTGCTAAGCCACTGTGGTTGGTAAAGATTTCCAGTGTGCTTTTTTGGCTGTCTGCATATCATAGCAAAGTCTGCTATATGTCACTGCTTTTGTTGCTGCTAATTATATTCTCGTTTCCTTTTTGTAGTAGATGCTGCTGTTTTCCTTTTTTCTTACTGCTTCATTTTGAAACAAAAAGGAAAAGTCTTTGTATGGGGTAACAGAACTTGTGATGTACTGATAAAACATTAATGATGTAATTTACTTCTTAGTAGGAAATATTGAATCAAATTTGCTTTCAGAACATGTGGTAATGCATTCACATGGAAACATTCTTGAAGGTTAGGGATGTATTTTTATGATGAGTTATTACCTTAGTCTGACTCTAGCCTTAGCCGTACCTCAACCTAATGCATTACCATATCTATTTCACTAGCACAGACACCTCATGTCAGACTCTGGGCTTACTTCTGGAATGACAAAACACTCATTACAAGCACTGTGTATTTGCTATAAACCCAAATAAAAATAATATCTGACACTTCTTCCCCAAACAGAGTAAATTAAAAGTATCGTATAGTGTAACTTCACATGGAAATGTGAGAGATTTTGTCTGCTAAATCCGTTACTTTGCATACAATTAAGAACCACCAATGGTGTTTAAAAAGAAAAAAAAGCCCCACATGTGAAGGGTTAAAGAATTATCTCTTTGCCGTGTTCTTTAGCTCAAGTGTGAGAGGTTAATGGTGATTGCTGTTGTTTTAGGTTGCTGGCTGGAGTTAGTTTGTTCCAGTTTACAGCTGGGAGAGGCTTTCCTACTCCGTCCCTTCTTTGATGCCATTTCTTGGATTCGCAGGTAAGGCGAGTTGTATTATCAAAATGTTTGTAGTTGGAAAGCTGTAAGTTTGATTTATTTACTTATATTCAGTGATAGGAGTATCTTGTGTTTTTCTTAGGAGGTAAGGGAAAACAGAGTCAGTATTGGTGGAATATCGTAAAGCTTTTAATAAGAATGCCATTGTTAAGAAGAAAGGTAAATCTAGGTTGTATTTTGGAGGTGTGTTCTGGACGAAAGTGACTTTCTGTTTATATGGGCTTAGTGCACATGCATTGAAAGTACTGTAAATAATGGGAGTGGTGGAACTTGGCTTGGATGTAAGAATCCTAGTGTTTGCACGTGTTTCATTTTGGCTTACAGAAACCTTCATATGCTTTTGGATGTGTGAAGCTGAGTTCTTCTGAGGTTTCCTTTTATGCTATGGATTGCAGTAGTATTGTTAGTAAATGGTCTTGCTGTATTCCTTGCTGTACCATGTACTGCAATTGCTTTCCTCCTGCTTGCATGAACACACTTCAAAAGTAATAAAAATGAGAGAGTCTAATGGACAATGTTTTGGTATTATTGTAGTACTGTAAAAAAAAAACATTATTTTTATTTATGTTTATGATGATGTTTTAAAAGACAAGCTGAGGAAAGATGTTTTTAACAAGTGAAGGAGACGTGGTCACTGGAGAAGGTGCATTGCTTTTCACTTGACACTTACTATACAGTGTGAAGAATGAGAACTTGGATTCAATGCATGTGAAATCTGATAGTCTGCTTTGCTGCATGTAACTGTATTGTTTAAGATTCTGCATTTTCTTTTTGTTTTTTTATCTTCAGACCTTTTTAAACAGTGTTATGTTGTTAGAGATTGGGAATCTAGTGCTGGTGGTGTATTTAGAAGATAAAATTGTGTTCGATTGATGCTGTTTGTTTTGCATTTAGATGCAGCAATCAGTTTGCTTCTATTGATGTTTATTTTTTTAGGTCTCCCTTTATTTTTTTTTCCTGTCTCCCACTCTTCAAACTTTCTGGACCTCTACGCTCTGCTTGGTATTTTCTCAATGGTTTGTGTGTTTAAGGTGGCCAAGCAGGAAAAATTCCTAAAAGAAAGAGAGGCAATTTGTGCTGTTTTGTGCTTGCACCTGGGTGACTGGTGGGAAGTCTTATACTGATTGGACTTGTCTGGGGCACTGGGTGTGCAAGCAAATGCTGTCTGTTTTAAGCACCTAAATTTTGAATAGTATAGATTCTAGACTGTTTCTCCTCTTTTGCTTAACACTGAGTTTTCTGGATGATATTAAGACACTAACAGGACTGTGCATGTGCTCTTAGGAAAAAATTGGGCCCCATTTTATTTTAACCTGGAAAATGCAGAAGTGATGAAGTAACAGGGAAAGCTGGGGCAAAAGAAAATCTCTTCAGACTGGAAACTCTATAGCAGAAAATCATTATTTTTGTTCTGATTTTCCTTCCTCCTGCAGTGTAAATCACATGCTTCATTGTGAGTTTTGCTATTTGGCAATGTTTTTTATTTATTCTTTTTTTTCTTTTTCCACCCAATAAATCCTTACCAGTAGTGAAAACTGGAGATGAAGAATACCTTTCTGAATCTATGAATCTCTGAAATCAATGAGAAGTCTGCTTGTTAGATTATATACTTCAGAGTTGAAAAATGTCTAATTTGTGACTCAGTACATCTAGCCAGAAATGCTTAAACCCATCTTCCCACAGACATCATCACAGTGTTCTTAAGCTTTCCTGTTACATCATTGAAGGTGTATGAAAATGGAAGAATTGTTTTCGTGGGGAAGCAGTGCGAGCTTCTAAAAGTGCAGGGAATGGTTTCTTCTAGTTGCTTTCTCTCTGTGCCTTGGGAATCTGACAGAATTTGAGTAGCTAGTAAGTGAAGGCACCTGCTAGAAATTCCAAATGTGTTCCTTTTCCAAAACTACTCTTTGGTTCTCTGCCAGGGAGCTTTCTCAGTCTGCTTTTATTCAATTGAACTCAGACATGTTTATTTCATGCGTTTTCCACGTTGAGGTGATATGGCTTGCAGACAGTGAAAGCAAAGAATGGGGCCCCAGACTCAATACTTCTTGAGGGAAGAATACGTTGCTGCCTAAGAATTTGGGATGGTGTTTGAAAGTGATTTTATGAATTTACTTTGGTTGTGCAAAGTAATCCGAGGGTTCTGTGATGGTTACCGTTCTTGGAGCTCGTACTTGCAATGTCATTTTGACAATGATGATTGAGAATCACCTCGAGGTCACTAGTGGTGAGCAAACATTTTGTATACGATTCTGGTCCTCCAGAAGATATTTTAGATTACCCAGACTGTTCTTGACTGTGTGTCTACCTGGTCTATGTGATGAAAGACTGAAGTACTTGGCTTTGTAATCATTTTATGAGGTGTAACAATAAGTGTTAAGGTTACAGAGAGAAAACAATAATCATTTGATAAGAACAATAATATAGACTGCATGGAATGTTGTTAGATGTCGTGTTGGACTTAATTACTCAGTGTTTTTTTAATATGAATGTGAGATGCATATTAAAATAGCTTATCTAGGTTGGTTTGACTTCTTTTAATGGAGGGAGCAAAAAGAAAACTTGGAAGGGGACAGTAGTCCCTCAAAGGGAGGCCTGGGGGGGGACGAAAAGGAATAGATCTGATTTTATGTTTTTTTTTTTTTTTTTTTTAATATACAAATCTGTTAGAAAACAATAGTAGTATAATATTTATATATCTATGTATATATCTAAACAAGCATGCACACACATGTAGCGACAATGGATTTTCCTCAAATTGACAGGGTTTGTTGATGTTTTTTCCATTTACTGAAAAGACCAGGTAACATAATAAGATTGCCTTTAAAAACATAACATAAATCATTAAGCATATTCAGAAACTTATGAGAACTTTCTCAAAGGACATTTTTTTTTATCAAATGCTGCAAATGTAAGCCCTGGTGTGGAGCAGTATTACAAATTTCTGTGCTTGCTAAATTGTTGCAGCAGCACGCAGAAACCAATCTCTTGTACATTTTGTTTATGAGCTTTTAAAAGAATTTCAACAGCATGAATTGAATTATCACAACAGTGGTACGTGTCCTTCATGGGGTTGCACTTTGCAGCAATTTTCCCTCTATAATATTGGGTTGTTGGGCATTGTAAGTCCCAGTGGGCTTGGCGAGTGAAAAATAGACTGTCGTGAAATCTAAATTCCAGAGCTGTCAAATCCAGGCATAGAAATATTAACTCTTGTTTGGTTCTGCATTATAACAGTCTTGTGTAGTGCCAAAGGTAAGATCAACTTACTTGATTGCTAGATGAAATCATGTCATCATTTGTGCCCCCAGAAACATAAGCAAATGAGGAAGCTAAGCAATGAAGGAGGTGGCTGTTTCTGGGGATTTTTAGCATTTCATTTCAGAATTACTACTCATGATATCAACCTTGGCTAAGATTTTCATTAAAGTAATGCAGAGAGCTTGGAAGCTGAACTGAGCCTGATTAGTGTCACTGCCAAGTACATTGCAACCTTCTGTTTTGCAAGGAATTGTGTCCTGATTTATTATATATTTTTAAGCCAACAGAAGTTTTTAAGCATGGTGCTGTATGCAGCCTTTATTGATCTTAACCATAGGAACTTCTGTGCAGGACTGAAAATGGATTTAATGCTTTAAGTCTTCAGATTAGGATAAGGGTAGGCTTCCAAATGGATATACTGGTGGCCCACCCTAAGAACAAGATATATTCCTCTCAGCTCTGGAGGTACTCTAAGAGACCTGTGGATTTCTCTCGAAATGCAAAGGTAAATAGAGTAAAAGAACTGACAATATGGTAACATTTTGGCCAGAAGAGACAGGCCAAAGCGGTGTAACTCCTTTGGTAAATGTAAAAGGAGAACTGGCTTAAATGGATGAAGAGAAGGCTGAGGTACTGAATGAGTTCTTTGCCTTCAGTGGCAGCCAGGATTCTAATATTTCTCACATCCCTGAGCCCTGCATCCCTAAACATCTAGGTGGGGACCAGGGGAATAAATCCTCCCCCACTGTAAGGGCAGAGCAAATCCAAGACCGCCTCACGAGACTGAATGTGTACAAGTCTACGGGGCCGGATGGCGTGCATCCCAGGGTTCTGAAGGAGCTGGCTGAGGTGTCACTCTCCATCATATTTGAAAAGTTGTGGCTGTCAGGTGAGGTCCCCAGGTGACTGGAGGGTCACATCACTTCCATTTGTAAGAAAGGGAGCAAAGAGGACCCAGGAACTACAGGCCTGTGAGTCTCACCTCTGTGCCTGGGTGCTGGAACAGCTGCCCAGAGAGGCTGTGGATGCCCTGTCCATCCCTGGAGGTGTTCAAGGCCAGGTTGGATGGGGCCCTGGGCAGCCTGGTCTAGTGTTAAATGTGAAGGTTGGTGGCCCTGCACGTGGTATGGGGTTTGGAGATTCATGATCCTCGAGGTCCCTTCCAACCCTGGCCATTCTGTGATTCTGCGATAAAAACAACAGCATTCAGAGAGGCTTGAGTATCACCATCAGTAAGGCTCCTGAAAGGCCCATTCTTGTGTTTGTCAAGTTGAAATTCAAATCTGCAGTCAAAATGCAACCAGCTTGCAAATTGGAATATTTTTCAGGCATGACTCTTTAAATGTAACTTCAGATTGCATGCTTACAGACTGATCTTCAAAAAAACCTCCAGTTGCCATAAAATTTCTCTCAAGCCCTTAATATGACAGAAAAGATAGCAAAACATTGGGTGAATGGAAGATGTTAAAAACAGTTTATCGCATACAGCTTTAAAGGACAACTATAACTAAACTAATAGGATGAACATAAAGATATGCTCTTTCCCATGGAGCGTGTACAAATAATATGAGAAGTGAAGAAGTCAAAATAGGCTAGTAAAATTCTATTTACTAGGCACTGAAAATGGAAGATTTTTTATCTGTAGATGAGGTAAGTCTGCAGAAAGTATTGTGGGAAGGTTAATAAAAATGGCTGAGGGGACACCAAGGGATGTGTTACAATGGTATCATCATTGCTCTGTCTTATTTGAAGTCCTTTAGTTTCCACAGAACCTGTAAGCTGCTTCTTGCAGGTTCAATAAAATTATGTAGTCCTATGAGCACCTGAGCAACACATCAGATTGTGGTCTGAAGTTTGGGTCTATGACAGGAAGAAAATAATTCAAATGATTCCTTGAGAAGGAAGGGCATTCTTAGCATTTTGGCAGAATCTTAGATATTTTATCACTGGTATTAAGGGATGAAAGTTCTCTTGTGGTGGACTTGTGGATATCTTTCCTTCTCCAGCAAAAGCAACTGGCAGTAAATGAAACTTCGAAGGGAATGAGGCTGCCAAAAAAACTGAAAGTATGGCCATAGAGAATACATGAAATACAGCTGCATTTCCTTGTGGATGTTAACAATATCAAATGTAGGTTCCCCATCACATCTGAATTCATTTGCATGAGAGGGATGGTGAGAAGCTGTTCTTTGTTCCCAAAGCTCTGTGACTGATACTACTACTCTGTCCTATGGAGTCTACAGGTGTGATTCATGTAAGTTGATTTGGGGCCCACTGAGTCCTACAGTGCTTCTCTTCACAGAAGTTATACAGAAGATACTCCTTCCTTCCTTTGCTCTCAGACTGCCTCACTGGGAGCCACTCAATAAATGTGATTACTTTACAAGACATTCCATAACAGCATTACTAATTACCAGAATCTATAGATATAAGACCAAAGAAAGTTTTTTTTTTTTTTTTTTTTACCTCTGTGTTCATTTCTTATCTCAAAAGAGAGTTGAATGAATCATCAGGGATAAAGCTGTCTCCCCCTTAGTGCACTTACTGCCAATATTTATGGAAATATTCTGTTTTCCTTCACAAAAAAGTGCAGCGGATGCCATTAGCTATGATTGTTTCTGTGACACTGCTAAAAAGGCAAAGTAATACATAGGTCAGGTTGATGACCATGAAGGTCTTTCCAACCTAAATGATTCGATGTTCTGATTTCACATGCAGAAATGGGCATTTTTCTTTGGGTGAGTGCATGTATAAATTCACATTCAGATGCATTATCATCAGTTATACCTGGTTCGTGCACATCAACCAAAGCATCTTGAATCTTAGATATGTGCAGTAAGGAAGAAATGTGTGACCTCACAGTTCCACAGACAATGGGATCATAAAAACTGCTTCTCATTAGAAGCATATGTTCTAACTATTTGTTTTGTGTTTGAGGTCTTATTCTGTAAGATGTAGAACTCTGCTATTTGCAATGCAATGCTGATGAATTTCCAACTACAGTGCGTTGCAGAGAAGTAATGTAGACTTTTTAGCTATGGAAAGGTACGGTGAAGCACCAGAGGTAATCGCTCTCATTCTGCACTGCTGTTTGAAGTGCCTTTTCTCTGCAAAGTGCAGTTGCTTTGAACAAGCTGTGGGTTGCTTGTGAGGCAGTTCTGGGAATTGCTAACTGTGTGTGTGATAGGACTCTTGCTGTAGGAACTAATGAAGTTCTACAGTCAGCAGTGAAATTTCCTTCTGCTTTGATCCCCGGGGGAGAACGAGCAAGTCCTTTTCAAATGCAAATCTTTGATGGGTAGCCTGGGTAGAGGGAATGAAGATAGGAAGGAGCAGGCATTTCAAGCTTCAGGCATTTTCAGATTGGTTGTGCTACCGTTGGCCTTTCTTAACCTTTATTTTTTTTTTTTTACTGCTTCTACACAATACTGCCTTAAATAAGATCATCTGTGTTAAAATCACTTGGACGTTTGGAAGTCATTTTTTTTCTCTGTGTGCAGGAAGTTGGTGGTTTTGGTGAGAGTCTGCGTTCTTCTTCCGCTCAGAGAAGGGGAAGTAAAAAGCTCCTGCTCCCCCAGAATGAACAAGAATAATTTCTGCCTCTTAGAGAGGATTTTCCTGTGTTAACAAGGAGCTATTTTCTGGATTTAGGGAGTTGCCCTTTTTCATGTTGCTGTTCTGCTTACGAGCAAATTATGGTTTCATCATAACCTAATCATATAATCACCAAGGTTGGAAAAGACCTCCAAGATCATTCTAACTGTCCACCTACCACCAGTATTTCCCACTAAACCATATACCTTAATACAACATCTTAATGTTTCTTGACCACCTCCAGGGATGGTGACTCCACCACTCTCTGGGCAGCCTGTTCCAGCACCTGAATGCTCATCTGAAGAAGAAATTTATCCTAACATCCAACCTGAATCTCCCCTGGTGCACCTTGAGGCCATTCCCTCTAGTCCTATCACTAGTTATGGGGAGAAGAGGCTGATTCCCCACCTTTCCATAATGTTTCCCTTGAGCCTCCTCTTCTCCCTGAACAATCTTGGTTCCTTCAGTCACTCCTCACAAGACTTGTGTCCAGACCCCTCACCAGCTTTCTTGCCCTCCTCTGAATGCACTCCAGGTCCTCAACGTTTTTCTTGTAGCGAGGGGCCCAAAACAATGCAGTATTCGAGGTATGGCCTCACCAGTGCTGAGTATGGTGGATTGCAGACAACTCACTTGATATTTTTTTTCTGAATTCCACACATCTCATTCTGCAGATTTGCATCACTGCTAAGTTAGAAATTACAAACTAAATTCTTCCCACATTTCTGAAATAGTTATTTCTGTACAAAATCCTGTAATGTACTCAGTATCTTTCCTGCATAGAGGTACAGCAACCTGAGACTTAGAAACCCAACTATATTTGATGGACATTTTAGGGGAAAAAAATATATATCTGAACACCTTAATCGTGATCACTGCAGATGAAGAGAAGGTGTGTCAAATGTTGCTAATATTCCCCTGTGAGTTCTTCTGAGTCCCTCACTCCTTTGATCTGTCTGTTACAATTCTGAGTGCTAGATGCTGTCTGTGGAACCAGAGTTCTGGAACCAGGTGACGACAGGCGATTGCACAAGAGAACAGTGTCACTGAAGATGTGATGCTATCAGGTGCTGGGGCTAATGCCTTAGAGCAGACTCAGTTTTAAAGCCTCTCTGTAAATTAGCCAAAACCTGTGTGGCTTGGATGTTAAAGAAGGAACAACGATTGTCTGGTTTGCAGATAGACTCCTTGCAAACAATCTATCTGCATGAGTGCTTGCTGAATGAAAATGTGCCTTCTTTCTTTGGCTGTCACTGTGCTGCATTGATGATTCTGGAGCTAACATTAGGATTTTACTGCTGTAATTCCACTGATTTCAGTAGCGTGATTTCTGCTTCTTGAGAAACTGAAAAAGGACCTGGACTCGCTCTTTTTAAAGTTGCTTTTCATTCTAGCTACTAGATAGGTCGTGACTTTCTCTCACCATGTGTTTCCCATAAAAGTCCTGGCTGCCTTGAGTGCTATGTGATAGGCTGTCTGGAAGCTGAAGACAGAGTGTGTGCACTCTGCTAGGAAGGCTCCCTGAAATATCCCATATCCAGTAGCAGAAGTTGCCACACGCTATGGTGTCTGCAGGCGGTCACAAGAAAACCATGTAATGATGAAAGAGCTTCAGTGCACATAGTTTGATGTTTAAAAAAAAAAAAAAAAGAAAGAAAATTACAAATAAACATATTAAACATTTAAGGAATGGGAAAGTCCAAAATGCTGTGCAGGACAACATAAGCCTGTATTCTTTTTGATGAAGGTAGGGAAAGGAGAACAAAACACATCTGTTTGTCAGAACAAAAACACCTAAGAATATGAAAAATGTTCTTCCAGGTTTGTTTTCTGTGATGGAAACCAAGGTTGGGAAATTAGAGAAAACTAGTCTAAGCGTTGCATCATTGTAAAGTGACACAATGCTCAGTTTGTGGAAAGTAATAGCTAAAGAATAATCATCCAGAGACAGCATTTTACTGAGCCATTTCATTAAACCTGCTGTTGATTTCACATTTGCCAATAGCAAACTACTAGGTCCCATTTTTTTGTTGTTGTTGTTTTTTTGTTGTTTCCCAGGTTGTCTTTTTGCTAATGGTTATAAGCTCTCAAGTCTGGAAGCTGCCCACTTGTGCATGAAAATTGTCTTCAGCAAAGAAAAAATAAGTTTACTACTCTTTGGGTGTAGATGGCCGCATAACAGCTGATGTGGCTTCATGGGCAGGAGAGGTTTTGTGCTGCATGCAAAGGGTGCATCCCTGTGATAGCATAGCTGCTTTCAGTGGTTTTCCAGAAGGGACAGAGACAGACAGTTCAGAGATATCTCCAATAAGAGAGGGAGAAAAGCTTGCAGAAGCAGCTATTGACACTGCGGGTTGAGCTGTAGAGCAGACAGATGAGCTGTGGGGTGCCTGCTGTGCTCTCTTCCAGCCAAGGCATGGGGCCAAGCCATCTGACAGCATATATTCTGTTTGCTGCCTGACGGATTGGCCTGGTGTTCACATATCAGGACTATAGCTTCTGTCTTCTGAGATGGTCTCCTACAAAGTTCAGGGTTTGGCTTAGGATACTGACAAGATCTAACGCCAGGGCTTTGGGCTAAATCCTTCAGTGCATCGCTTCTGCAGAGGGCCAACTAAATGGCCAGGAATTCTGGCCTTGACCCAATGCCAGTTAAAATCAGTGGACTTTCTGCTAAACAAAAATTGCCAATCCTAGTGGAATTTGCAGTGGCTTTATAACAGATATTTAGAAATGCACATTCTCACTTTTTACCTTCCCAAAACAAACAAACAACAAGAAGCATAATATTTCCAAACTCTAGCATTAATTTCATGTACATAGGTGATTATTTTTTTTCTTTTAAACTATATAGCTTCAATAAATCACTGTATCTAACTACAGTGTGGGCAACAATTATCTCTGACATATAAAAGAGAATTTTTGAATATGGCTGAGGATAAGTAAAAAAAAAAAACAAAACAAAACCTTCCATCTGTGCCCTAGCATGACTTCTCCCATTTGATGTATAGTTATGATACCAGAGGAAACTATGTGATTATTTATTTCATTTACTTTTGAATAGGAAGCCTCTTCTAAACAGAGCATTGGATATATGGAAAGGTCAGAAAAAGGCAAATGTCTTGTAGAAAAACTGGTCTTCTCTGCATTTCCATGTAGCTAAGACTTCAAGGATTTTTTAAAGAAAAGCTGATGAGTAAAACTTTTGAGTGCACATAAGTACATAATAAATCTAAAGGTGAACTCTGCAATGTGACCCACTGTAGAGCAGAATGGATCTCAAAGCTTATGACTTTGAGGTCTGTGGAAGGATTTTGTAATCCATTCCCCAGTTCTGCAGCTTAAATTAATCAGCTGCTGCATATACTTTCATTCTGGAGCACTTGAGTAACTTATGTTACAGTACAGGAGCTCGACTTACGGCGAAGATGTATTAATCCTTGTGAGATTGATATCTAAATTCCTCTTTGTAGTCCCAAAGGAAATAAAATAAATGCAAAGGTGAGAGGAATCTGGCTGTATGTTTTGCCCTCAATAGTTATATGATAGAGGTGGTCATAGATGAATAGGAACAATCTTCGTGGTAACAAGGAAAATACTAATTTAATTACGTGAATTTCTATGTTCCTTGGTTTGTTAGGTGTAATCATTCTGAGCTTTTCATTGACATGCCTACCCTGAAATAAATGAGGTCTGGCTTTTCTTCTCTGTGATAATCATGTTTCATTTCTATCCAGATGTTATTTTGTCTGAACTCATGATGTTAACTAACTCATTTAGCAACTATTATAAAAATAAGCAAAATATTTGAGGGCATAAATTTATGCCTTTATATAGTTCAGATATAACCAAGTTCATAATTGGATCTGCAGGTCAAAATGGTATCAATATGAATTGACTCCAGTGCCTCTCACAGGTGTGCCATGGATTTTGGTTACAAGGAGGCTGTAATGGCACTGCAAAATCAGTTTGGTTTCAACAAATGGTAACTTTCTGACTAAGCCGTGGTTGAAGTGAAAACACATTTTTCTAAAGACAGAATTTTAAGTTATGGCTAATTTTCAAGAGTTTGCATCTACCCTGAGCATATCTGCTAGTGTTCTTTTTGCAGTATGATCTACTTTGCTATGGGGAAAACAAGCATTGTACTTAATTCAGAAATATTGATGTGTCTCATTTTCAGTTCAGGAATCAAGCTGATTCAGTTTTATTCCATTCATTCTTCTTCAAAGGCCAGTGTAAAAGAGTTAATTTAGTACTTTCAAAAAACGAATTGTTCTGACTTTACATGGGGCTTTTTTTTTTTTTTTTTTTCCTTCCAGGCTACTCAGACTGTGGAGTTCTCTATTTTTCACTTTGATAATGGATTTTACAAAAAGTAAATTGGATTCTGAGAACACTGATCTCTTCACCCTTGTTACACAAAGTCTAAAGGATTTTTTTTTTCCCCCAAAGTGTCTGGCTACGTGAACAGATTTCCTTCCTGTTTATCACAGACTCGTTCTCAGGATGTGACAAATTTCAGTGCATCACCACTTCTTATTAAACAATATTATCAATATTTAGAAGAGCTTGTTGGAATTTTTCATTGCTTTGTGGCAAAATGATTATTTTCAGCATGTCTGGCAGACTTACTGCAGATGCCTTTCTGATATCTCTTTCTTTAAGGAATTAAAGGAATATTTTTGATATCTCAGGTGTAGGTGACATATGAGTAAGGTAATGTATACTTTAAATTACTGGTGTTTTTTTATCCATCTGAGTACCAATTATCGTTGCCCCAAATGTGAAATTAATGATCAGTTACAGAGTTTTCTAATGACATGTAAAGTATTTAAAAGACCTGGTCTTGTATTATGTGTTATGACCTTGGTAACTTCTCCATTCCTATTAGTGAAAAGTAGTGTTCTTACACACAGCGTATCTGTTCTTGTTAAATGGCATCATCTATTGTAGTCTGTAGGAATAGGGGTTGTTGCTGTTTGTTGTGTTTTTTTCCCTCCTTTGTTCCTAGGTACTATTTGAACCTTTACCTCTAATTGAGGAAAAATCATGAAACCAGTAGTATCTCAGGGACCTCCTTTTCTTCTATGGTTGTGTGCAGCTCATTAGTTCTAGCAAAAAAGCGGTGTAGGAGTAATCTGTATTGTTGGGTCACTTAAACACGTTTGGGAGACTGAAAAAATGGTGTCGTCGAGCACTGGTTTGTGAGGATTTACCAAAAGGATGAAAATGGCCCATGTGTTTCAAGCAGGTCTGGTTACACTCAAACACATTTAATTGTGACTAGCTAGAGAAGGCAGATGGGCCACCATGACCTGTGTGTTCTATTCCTATGTCTCTTCCTCGTTTCAGAGGCTGAGGAACGCTTCCTAGTGTGGTGTTTTTCTGTGTTTGTACATGTGCCTGGTTACTGCAGTGTGTTTTCCTGATGTTTCAATGTGCAGTAATTAAAGCTAGCTGGTTATTTTCTGAAGGGCTCTGAATGTGTCTGCAGGCACAAAGGCTTCATACCTGGCTGAAAGTAATGTCAGGTTAAAAAGAGAAATGCTAGATAACTAACTTAGTTGAAAGACGTTGCTTGATAATGAGAATATTTTGTATAAATATAAATTAGCTTTCCTTTCCACAGTTTCTGTGTGGGTTTGGTCTTACCAAGCTCTAAGCTGGAAGCCAGGGAAGTTGCAAAAGCTTACCCTAGCAAAAATATCAGAGCGGAGGCATCTCATTGCAGAGTCAATCCCACTGTGCTGTTTTTCAGGAGAAGTCTTAGTTTCCTAATTTAAGTGTCCTTCTTTCCCTCGGATAGGTTTTCATAGCTGAAGTGAAACATAAAAGACGCATCTCTCACATGTTATGCAGTGTAACTTTGATTCTAATAGTTGAGTCAGTCATCTGACAAAGTTACTTGAGGTTTGATGTACAACAATGAACAGAGAAGAATTGAACTGAAGGCAGAAGTACTGGCATAAAAATAGAGGTGGAAGACCAATGAAATCTGTGAAACCAGAATGGATTGGTACCTTGAGAAGTGTCATTGAAAGGAACAACTTGTGGGGAAGAATTTGGTTAGCGTTCCTCTAAACCTCTTGTGTGACCAAGAGAAAATAATAAGTTTCCATTTCAATGGCATTTATCACTTCTTGTCAGGGTTAGGCATAACATTTCTAAACATGTTCTAAATATACTTGGAAACTTTGAAACTTAGAAAGTAAAATATACTTTGGAAACTCAACAAGATTGAAGCAAGGTTTTTTTTTTTGCTTTTTTGTTGTTGTTGTTGTGTTCTTTTAAAGTCGCCTTTGACATACTATTGCCACATCCTATTAAAGAAAATATATCAGAGTTCTGGATGAGTCATTTTCTGTAGAGGAAAGCTGGATTTATGGTTTTGAAGATCCAGCTTTGAACAGGCAGAAGTGATCTTATTAATTCATCCTGATGGAAGTGATTGGTGTGCAGAAGCTTAACTAAGGTAAAAACATGACCTTTCATCAGAAAAGGCATTTACAGAGACTGTGTTTTATCCAGTAACAATCAGCTTTTCCATTTCTAACCACATCAACAACCACAAATTCCTTCAGTCCTTGTGTACTCAACTTGTTATCCTTTGGGAATTGGAACATTATGTTTTTTCAAAAATATTTTGAAGTCCTGCATCAAGTCATTTATGATAAATCCCACTGGTTTGCCAGGTACAAGCAACACAAATGTGGATCATGTTTATTGTGAGTTGTGTATTCTGAAGTAGCGTATGAATGATTTATCTGAAGAGTTAATGTGTTCACTGAAGAGGTCATCAAAGGAATTGGATGACCACAGCCACAACTTAGATATCACTACCTGCCTCAGAGCAATTGCAGAGGTGTCTGGCTGGGTCTGCTGGGCATGAATCTTGGAGTTCTTGTTGCAGCCTCATTGTAATCCAGTGACAGGTTGTTCAAGCAGTGCTCTTGCCTCCTAGCATGAAAGGGGGGTTTTCACAATGTGCCCGTGCCTCGTATGTCAAGGGAGCTGGATTTGGCAGCAAACAGGACAGCTGATCTGTTTGATAGAAGAGGAAAATGAGGAGGTTTGTCCTGCATCAGCCTAATAGCATGCTTGCTGGTATTCTGGGATATCATTGTCTCCCTTTTGGAGCTGTTCTGAATATAAGGATATTGGCTTTTCTTAAGGCGGGCTGTAGGAAAGCATTAATGTGGGTGTGTATCCATGTTATATATAGCAGTACTATCATCTTATTTTGTACTAAGCTGGTGGACAGCCTCTAGAGTTCCCAGTGCATGTGTTTCAGGGATTTATGTTTGTTTATATATGTAGAAAATCTCCTCCATTAATTTTATAGGCAGCTGCAGCACTTCTCTAATATCTGAAGAGGCTGTTATGTGCCTAAGACACCAAAGAACTGAATGCTGAGGTATTCCTTAGGGCTATAGATTTTACCAGGCATCTGATGCCCACCCCAGGAAAACAACTCTTTGATTTCAGGAGGATTTTCAAGAAACTTGAGTTTCTGAAGTGCTTAAAACAAAATTCCCTTCCGCCTCTCTCCCTCCCCCCCCTTTTTAAAATTCCCTTCTCTGAAGCCAAAAAAAAAAAAAAAAAAGAAGAAAAAAAAAAAAGCAACTTGCCTCTCAAAGGAATGAGGGAGAGTCCAAACGCAAAATTCCCTCACAAGCTGACCCAGGCAATTTGAACAGAACCTGTCCTATGATCCCAAGCTTAGTTTTACAGAGTTTTGCTTTGCTCATTTGTCCTTAGGGCTTATGCCAACAGTAACAGCTGACAGGTTTTATCCTCTCTAGGTAGCTTGCATTTCAACATCTCATTTGTAAGCTGAGCATTGTATTATTGCATTTCCCCTCCCAGTTGCATTTCCAGCCTATCTGCAGATGGCATACATACCACCTGTCTTCTGCTATGGGGAAAACAAGCATCATGTGAGATTGGCTTTCCCAACCTTCCTAATGATGATCTCACATGATTTTTTTTCCTGTATGGTCACTGTGGTAACTAACACAGGTCTTTTGAAGTGATAGTTTGGTTTACTAATAGTTGTTATTTATACATTCATTTGGGCTGCTAGTAGAGGGGAAACAAGCGCATCCAAAGAAGAAAACCTTATTTGCACAATCCATATGCTCAATAGAACATTATTTCTCATATTAATAACATTTTACTCTTGTAATTTTCCATTTCGCTTGTTCCGTTAATTTGTTAAAAGCAAAATTCTTCAATTATTTCAGATGCTCATTTCCAGACCGCTAGCAGTTCAAATAGCTGAATACGGTTTGTTCTGTTTCTGCCACACAAGGCACACAGTCCATTAAACCTTTTATTTTATAATTGGATTTGTAACTTTAAAGGTCTCGATTACAGTGCAGGATCAACCACGCACTTACCATGTAGTAAAAAACTGGGTAAAGCGTACCATGCAGATAATTAATAGTTTAAGAAAAGAGTCTAGAGTTTTCTCCAACAAATGCAACATAGAACATTCACTTCTAACTTGTAGGAATGGTTCATACTGGAAAATGATCTGGAATAGGACAGTTGAATGAAGAATTGATATTCTGGCCATCTCTGCATATGAGTGTGAGGTTTTCAAGTTGTATGATGTACCATAGTACTATAGCAGAGGGATTTACTTCTTTATATCTATTTACTTGGGAGTCAGCATGACTCTGATTTCTCTTGTCCCTGGGACTTTTCACAGAAATGTGTATAAATAGCTGCCCTCAGTGTCTGCAGTAATTGTGTATGGCATCTGCATTCATGTGAAGCATGCAAGGGCGTCCTGCTTCACATTAAATACTGCTGCTTCTCACACCTTGAGAGTTGCTTTATTTTCTCTCCCTAGCTCCCTGCTTTGTTTTTTTTTTTTTTTCCCCCCACTAAAAGAGGTTTATTTGTTTTAATCAAGTATTATAAATGTCGCATCATCAGCTCGGTATGGAACTAAAAGAAAAGCAAAATAAAGGTAGACCTCCATTGCATACTGTGAAAGACAGTGAGGAGTTGTATGTCTCTTGGAATTACAAATGAGTTTATGGAGCTGATAATAAAAATATTTTAAAGGGCAGGAGATAGCAAATGCACAGATCAGAGGAAGGATTCCAGGCATGTATGATCATGTATGAAAGGGCATGGAACTGGATGTAAAGGAAAACTGCAGGAAAATGAAGGGGAGAAAAACTTCTTCAGAATTTATAAATCTGAGGAAGCGATACAGAATTATCATGTGAGGTATCAAATCATATTGATCTTGCACTTCTGTAATAAAATTCTTTGGTTTCTGGCAAAAATGATTCCTTTCTGCAGACACAGGCAAAGGTAGCAAGCAGTGCTTAGAAGCAGAATCGTGCTGAAAAGCACTAACAGCTGGAGGGAATTCCTTAAGTCAGAGCTCATGAATGAACATATGAGCTGGAGACATACGACGGTGAATGCCAAGACCAACTATTACCGTGTCTGTCAAGGTTGGGAATGTAAATGCCATGCCAAAAATGAAAGAATTTTTTTTTGCTGGGGAATAAGAAATTTCACCGTTGTCAGAACTTCACGGAACTTCGTTTAGTTACTCTATGAAGTTGTACCAGGAGAAGCTGTTGTAACAATTGATAAAACGAGAGAGTTGTGACTGTTCAAATTATTTTAAGAGAAATAAATAATCACCTGAAAATAAGCATTACTTAAATCAAGCTACACGTGAGTAGAGAACTTTCCTTGATGGTTGGTAGCAGCAACTCACGGTTTGTTTGCCAGTCACTGGGAAGTTCAGAGTGGATTCAGGAGGCAGCATGGGTGAGAGGGTTTTTTGAGTTTTACATTTGCCTTTGAGGCCCTATTTGAAGATGATGCTTACCTCTGCTTTCATAACTTTACTTTTGGAACTCAGACGTCTGTCTTAGGATCTAGATTTGATAGAGATTGTGCACATAGGTGTTGAATTTTCTTCTCTAAGATACAGACCTTGCCTTTGAAATTCCCAGGCAAGGAGGGTGAGGGAGGCAAAAAGATGGAACTTTGAGCTGATATGTAGGAAGAGGTTCCCTCATGTGAAACAAATGTTACACCACAGAAAGCTCAGTGTTAATGCAGGAAGGAAACTGCTGTTCAGAAGTACTAAAATTGAAATTGTTCTGATTCCCTTTGGGGCTGCTCAGTCTCTTAGGTTGTCAGCCCCCAGTCATGACTTTATACACACATATATTTGGAACTGTATACTGCATTAGGGCTGAAAAAGATGGTGAAGGATATGTGGGCATAACTACAACAGTCTGAAACAGCATGCTGTGCAATGAGCCTTTTGGTACTTTTTATTTCCAGTGCACTGAACCATGAAGATGTTGTTGTTTCACACTGGAACTTAGCACGTTTAATTTGGTTTAATATAGAAGTTTGTAGGTACAAGGGAATGGGTGGAAGAAGGAAAGTATAAAATCAGAGAAGCAGTTTGGCAATTTGTGTTGACGCTTCCCAGCTAATTGTGAGTTGGTCTTTCTTCAAGTGAACAAAAAGCAAGTGAGCTTTGAAGCAAATAGAAAGCATTAAAAACTTTCCTGTTGCAAAACAACTGCAGCAGTGAGATGAAAGGAGGTTCCTCTGAAGGCTGCTCAGCCTGAGTCTTGCTTGTTCTAACACAGCTCTGAATTCTGACCTGGCCCTGGCAGCAGTTTGTGACTGTTTTAACCCTGTGTCTGCCTTCTGGTGCTATCTTTGGTCTGGCTCCATGGTATCTCAAGGATTAGCTGTGTGCATACTCCAACAGCTTCGCGCGTCTCTTGGCAATATCCAGCCTTAAACTTAATACAGTGGGAGGCCATTCTTCCCATCGCTGTGCCTCTTATTTGTTTAGACTTCATTCAATTGTTGGATCTGCCACGAGCTTTACATTCTTGCATTCTTGGTTGGCCAGTAAGTGCACGTGCACAACTTACTAATAAGTGACACATTTTTTGTCATCATTTCCAGACTGGTGCCGTTATGCCTGCCCTGTGTGTACCATTTTGTTCAGTGGTAATCCTGTTCAGACGTTGTCTGCTAATGTATCTTAATAAACCATTACTTCAGACAAAGTACCTGAATAATTTCATTATGCTCGTATAAGCAAATGTCTCTGTTACTTTAACCCTTCTCTTTCTAAGCAGGGATGTTAAGGTATGGTTAGATGTGAGGGCAGTGCAGCAGTCTGCAAGGTTCCAAACCCTAAAGGCTAGGTGCATACCAGCCATCCCTGCTGCTTGTGCCCAGCATGGGTAATGCTGCAAGAATCACCAAATGAAGCACAGGGTTGCATTGGCCTTAGGAATTTCCATTGTGCGAGGACGTCTGAGAAGCTTTATGCATTTGGCTTTGTACTTAACTAGAGAAAAAATGAGATATTTTCAACAGGAAAAAAAAAAAAGACAATGTTCTTCTGCGATACCCCTGGCTACTATAAAGAAGCTTATGGCCTCAGCAGGAATTTGGACTCTGAAGTGAGAGAGAAAATGAGACAAAGGAAAACTGACAAGCAATAAATATTCCCTTTCCACTTAACTTGCCAAAAGACTTAAGAATCTAACACCAAAAATCTGTGTTGAAGTGTTCTTGCTCATTTTCCTAAAGCAGTGCTTTTCTTATTCTCTAGAAAATATGATCAAATCATTTTAACTAGGCTGCTGCTTAAGAAAAGCTTTGCTATGACTCATGCAGTAGTTAAGCTGAAAAAAATGTGGCATGAAGCTCTTAACTCTCACTGATATTTGCTTGCCAGTTAATTTTCTAGAGTGTGATATCTTGTTTGATACTCAGTGATTTACTTAAACATGGTTAGCGTTTACTTGGTTTGAAGCTATTTTAATCACAGTGATGGATTTCTTCATCCTAATACTTACACTTAAATATGTGCACGTTAGTCCTATAGCTTTAACCAAATAGAAAACAACCTTGCTGTTCCAGGGTGAGGAAGATAAGTGTAGGGCTGAATCCTACGTCTGGATCATTGTACTTTGGGACTGCCACTCACACAGCCCTTGTCGTTCCCAAAATGAGACAGGATGAAATAAAAGAAGAATTTTCACTTTGGGAGTTCTAAAACCACAGACTATTACTTTTATACAACTTTATCCGCCTGCAAAAAAAAAAAAAAAAAAAAAAAGGATGTGATTGCCCAAAACATCATGCATTTCTTACATATACCTGTGTATGTGTAATAGTAGGAATGTCACACCGGGTTTTCCTGTTATGGGTTTTTTGTTCGTTTCTTAGTTTTCATCAGTTCCTGTGTAGAATTTCCACTGATTCTACCCCTGAGAGCAGGGAGTGATGTGAAAGGGCAAGGAGTATGTCTTGCTGTTCATTTTTGTGGCCACCGGGTGTCATTCTAGGAGCAGACTTTGGCCAGGCTGGATGCATTACTATGGCAGCAAGCGCTGGAGGCCTTACGGATAAGTTTCTTTGCACAGAATCAGCTTCAGAAGTAATGATTATTCATCTTTTGTATCTGTTTCCTTTAAAAATTATTCTAAGGGATAAACAGCGTTGTTGCTTTCCTTTTCTACATCTAGAGTGTCATGTACTGAGATGTAGCATAAAACAGTGGGGCAGCTAAAGGTATTTGTGTTCAGATGTTCTCTAAGTGCTGTATATGCATCTGGGGAAGCTTCTGCATCTATGTGTCATAGTTTGCATAAGTACAGTGCTTCTGAAGTTGCTAAAAGCTGCTTTCAAAGTGACTTTATTGGTGGCTGTTTTGAATTTGTTTGTAAGTGATACTGTGGAGGTGCAAAAAGAACAGGGTGAAGAACAATCTCTAGGCAGAATCAAGTAATTGCTTCCCAGTTTTTTCCCAACTCGTGCTGGGCAAAATACAGTTCCAGAAAAGGTCCACAACACCTGTATAGGCTTAAGTTGGTCTTCTTAGTCACCAAAAAAAAGCTTGCTTAATGTTGTCTCAGGCAGTCCTAGATATATCCTGCTGGTTTTGTTTCAAATAATTCTTAGGAGAAGTTTATATGGGAGAATGAGCCACCGCATGCACTGGGTATCTTTAGGTAGAGGAATAGTTGCATGAAAAAGCATATGAAGAAAAGGAGATGAAAGGTTTGATGAAGGGAAGCAAAGTACATGAGATACATAAGGCAAAGAGGACAGATTTTGGTAGGGCAGAGATTTATGGAGCCTTGAAAGTGAAGACACGAAGCTTGAACTTAAAAGCAGAAGGACCCTGGAGGGAGTTCCACATAGAATGCTGCTAAATTGCTGGGAACTTACTCAAGAGTGCTGAGGATTGGCTGATAGCAAAGCTTCACAAGTTACAAACCCTGGTATCAAAGTTGCTCTTGGAATTCTTGTCCCATGTCACTTGTGACGTGGTGTTTTCAAATAAAACAAAATGCATACACCTTACCTAACATTTAGTTCCCATTTATTTTGCCTGCCACTTAACTATCCACCAAAAGATCTGGAGTTTAGATTTAAAATACAGATTACATACATGGCACCGTTCTTATGTGGAACACGAGGACCAGTCAGCTCAGTCATGAGCTGAAACTGTCCAGGACAGATATGTTTTGAGCAACAGAGAGATTTGTCTCTTCCATGAAAGCTGATGCTCCTCCTGCCGTCTCAGAGCTGGAATACTGTTTTCCTATCTACAATTCTCAAGTGAAGACTGTTCATTAACAAGATGGGTTGCGAAAGCTGGGAGTGCAGATAATGAGGAAATCCTTTACGGTTCTTGTTTTCTGTGCTTTTGATCAGCTTGCTCTTAACTTGAGAATTTATTTTTATTTTTCATTTTTTCCTGTGTGTGAGAATTCTGTTGTGAATGTCGTGCTTGCAATTGAATAGATCTAAAGATTTTCTAAAGCAGTTGGACAACTTATAATTATCTGATATGCAAAATGCAAACTCTGTTTTAATTGGATCAGATACAGGAACACTTATTAATTTGTTCTTCCATTATGGCTGCGTTTCTGGTAGTATCAAAACTTGGAAACTTGCCTCTTGTCATACTAATAGCTGTTGTAGAGGCTATCACAGGCTGCCCCTAAGTTGTCTTATGAATGTAAGCATGGGCATTGGAGATAAATTTCAGACTTTAAAACAAAAAGTGCTGTTCCCCTTTCCCATTAGGATCTGTAATATTTTACAAGTTTTCTGGAATGCGTGCCACTCATTTGGGAGTGAAAGTGATAATATCTGTCAGCTTTGTGTTGCCTAAGGTTATGATAAACCTCACTTCATCTAGAACTGTTGGGATGTTTCTCAACTGTATTTACTTTGCAATAGAGACTGTATTGATTTATATCTGCCTGAAGGATCTTCTTCCCAAAAACTCTTACTGTCAATACAAGCCCAACCCAGTTTCTTCACAAAATGATCCTCGACAAGAAATGCTGAATTCCTAGCACTGATGCTAGAGTAGAAGTGGCATGCTATTTCTAGAATTCAGCAGTCAATTCTGAATTATTTCTTCCAGTATCTTTTCTTGGCTTAAAGGTAAATATTATAGAGATGAACTGCCAAGAAGAAAAATGACAGCTGGAAGAAGAAAAGCTGTGATTTCTGCTATGTCAAGTGATACAGAGTTTACTGATGTTTAAATGAAGCACATCCTTTGATAGGATGGTTTGGTGTCTTGAGAACCACTTGCATATTAGGGATTGTACGGTGCCTGTTCACTTCGACTCTCAGGGCTTCTTTGATATTAAATGTTTCCATGTGCACACAGTCTACAAAGCTTGTGATGTCTATATGATCACCAGATTTCTTTTGTGATTACTACACGTGATCCTATTAATAACTGATCCACTCAAATACTGCTTGGCTTGAGTTTATCAGGTCTTGCTTGATTTGTGCAACTGTGTTCTCAATACATCATCTTAATCTTCTATCGGAGACAAAGGTTTTGTTGTTATTTTTATATCTTCTATAACGAGTTGGAATAGTTTGGGGGTTTGCTATATCTAATTATACTATTGTGTTCTTAAGGAGACAGAAAAATGGTACGTTACATGCAGCTAGTAATTACCAGGAGACTCAGAAGTTATATTTGAAAAAGATCTAGTGGTAACTGCTTAAAATATTGCAGCTCCTGCAGAGTTTGCTTTTAATGTTAGGTTGAGCATATGTTCAAACACAGTGCATCTAGTTACCAAGTCTGACTTAACTACTAGTTGTCTTGTTTATGATGTTGAGCAATCGAAAGGGGGTAAAATAGCACAAATTCTTGCTTTTCGTTTTGGATCGTGGGTTGTTAGTTGTTTCTGTCTTTTCTAAAGGAGCAATGTTGGTGAACGTGTAAGGAACTATAGAGGTGGAGAGTTTCACTACATCTGTGCCCTGCCCCTTCCACGTGGAACATGTCTGGGGGCACAAGGAGGAAGGAAACTCAGAGTTCTGCCAGGAAAGAATAATCTCTATAAATGTCTGCCTGCATGGAGGCACAGACAGACGCAACAGCTGCTTCCACAGTGATATCATCCTCTTCTTGGATATTTAGGAACCACAAAGACTACAGAATAAGGAAGGAAGCCTAGGCACACTGTTATTTCTAAACTGCCAGGTTCAGATACCACTTTTCCTCAGGAGCACTGGGAAGCGAGTTTTACCTTCTAGCTTCAAAAAGCCTTTGTATTCCTCCTGTTAAAAATGATTTGGTGTTGTTGCCCCTAAGCTGGGCGTGTGCGATCTGGTCATTTCTTAGAAAGACTGAATTTTATGTGCTTTCTTCCATCAGAAGAAAATGCTGTATATATGCCTTTGTTTGTTTGTTTGTTTTATGGGATGGGCTGTTCTTGGCAACCCAGTGTGGTATATTATCCATTTTTACCGCTGCTCAAATACATCTGAAAAAGACAAGGTGACTTGAAGCAGGAGCATACCTGGATCCAGTTCCAACCATCTGTGCTGATTATGAAAACGGGAGTAATAAATACCAGGAGGAGATTTGCTCTGTCCTTCTTTCTTCCCTTCTCTACACCATCAAATTAGAAACTCTCTGTTTAAAGTACCAGCTGGAACTTGGGAGAAGATGATTCTCCTCCCATTAGCTCAGAAGACAGTGGTTCATGTAACATAACATCAAGACATGGAGCTTTGTATTTTTTGGGAAAACAGTGTTTGGTGAAAGTGCACATCCCCTTCAGATATGAATTAACTACAAGTTGACTGATGAACCCCTGCAACAAAGGTCTATTCAGATAGTGTATTAAATAGGTACATTTAGTAATAATTAATGCTGTGCAAATAACCAAGATATGAAAATACCTGAACTCCAGTTTAAATATTACTTTGTATGGTCTTAGTTCACTCCAGCTCTCTCCAAGGCTTTCACTTCTATCTCCAGCAAACAGCCAGAATCAATAAGTACTGTCATATCATCAGATCTGCACTTCCAACAAAGAAATGTAATGGTGACCTATTATGATTAAAGCCCTAATAACAGATCAGAATGCTTCACAGTTGCACAATTCATGCCTTTTATGATTTCTTTTGCCCTAATCCCCTAAAGTGCTATACAATATTTGTAGAAAGTTACTGAGTGACTGGAAGGCAGTAAGTCCAGTTAGATAGAATTCCCATTTTGTTACCGATTGAGTTCTCTACAGATGTTAAGTGAAGCTTTATTAAGGTAGGTACAAGCATCCTCTTACTTCAGAGTTGATTGTCTGGCAGTATAGAAATTATGATTGGTATTTGTTTTATTTTTTCTTTGAGACGATTACAGATTCTCAATTATTTGTAACATCACCTTTTTTGTCGTCTCCTTATTGAAATAGCTGCTTGTAAGTGTAGAGTTTTAGATAAACTGCTTCACTGACTCACTTTTCTGAACAATATGTAAAAATTCTACTAGCTGTCTCAGCTTTGACAGGCCATGGAACAGTCATGGCAAATCCACAAGGTCAGCCATTATTCAGAAACAAGGCCAGGGGTGTTTCTTTAAACTGCATTCTAGCAGTTTGCAGAGGAACATTATGTCCTCATACCAAATGTTTCAATTAGACAAGACTTCATTTCTGAGGTTCTGCTAGCAAATCATCACAATTTCTGTGGCTGAGATGTGAAGAGCCTAAATCCCATTCCAGAACCAAATCTTTTTTCCACATTGGTTTAGCAGACCACTAATGTTAAGTGTGAGATGCAAACTAATAATGCACTACATATGTGTGTTGGGGTGGAGAAGGAGAGCTCTCTCAAGCCCTTATGCAGAAAGGCAGCCAGAAAGGATGACATTGGTCTAACACAGCAAAATGGGAATTATCAAGATTTTTCAGCTGAATCTTTTTTAAGTCACCATGGATATATTAGGAAAAGATTTAGGTCTGTAGTTTTTCAATGAGCTACCACTTAGGGAAGCCCTCCTGAGGCCACTTGCATTTCAGATTATTTTGTTTTATTTTTTCTTTCTGTGATCAGTTTTGTCTAAGACATGAGTGCTTTTTAACCCCATTGATTGTCTTATCAAAACAATAATAACCCAGGTATTGCTTTCTTCTATCTGTGTTGTATGCTTTTCCTGGTTCCAGAGTAGGTCATGTGGCTAGTACAGTTCTAAGAAGTCTTTGTTGAGAAACCTTCAAATTTATGTTTTGGGTCAATAATCAGGCTTACTTAAAATATCTTGTTGGGGTACAGGATAAAAGCAGGGATGGAATAGAATTATTACAGTTTCTCCTTTGAAAGCTATTAATTCTTCAAACAACACTGTGCATGCTTTGGCTTCCTACATGGAAATTATAGTAAAGAAACCCACACAGTTGTCTTGTACCATACAGAATTACTCTTTGGTACTTCCCAATAGGGCCAGGAAGATTTTCTTCTGAAAGCAAACAGATAATTCTCTGGATGAAACTGTTATGAGTATAGCGGAATAAAATCCTGTTTGGCTTAGATGGATGTAGAAAGTAAATATCCTCTAATCAATGTGGGCTTGATTATAATTTCCATGGCTGGTTTAAAAAACCCATGGCAATTTCATATATGGGAATCTGGAGTTCAGTGATATAAGGTACTCATTGTAAAATGCAACTGTCTACAAGTCTCATTTCAGTGTAGTCAAATGCATGTTGAACACTGATTTGTCTACATCTATTGCAACCATCTATTGCAACCATCTGGCTGGTAGGATGGGTAGTTTGTTCGTTCAAACCATAATACTAGCTGGCAGCTGCAGAGAATGACACTGACATTTGTGTAGTGGCAGGTACAAACATTTCTTCCAGTTTATATTCATACTTAAATACCACACATTTAAAAAAGTAAAATCAAAACGCTAAAACTATCCCTAGGTCACGTCCCTCTCTCTGTTAGTACAGCTGTGTCCTTTTACAAGCTGGTCTTTAGTGCTTGGGTTGGTTGCATTTTCAAAAGGCAAATACCACTCCCTTTGGAGACAGTTTCATGATCAATAGATTTAGTTACAGGCAATATTTTCTCCTTCCTTTTGTTCATTTTTATTAACCCTAGATGACTCTTATAATCTCTCAGGAATCTAATAGCTAACTCTTTGGATCGCTCCCTTTTCAGCCCCCCCATACCTCACGCTCTTTGGAGATGCTATATATTACCTCCTGACAAAAACCTCTAGAAATTACCTACTCTTTGTGCTGCTGAGCAGAACGTGCTTAATTTTCGTTGTTGTGTTAGTGTAGCTGTGTTCTTGTTTTTTATCTTCTCCTCCTATTCTCTTCTGTCAACCTGGTCCCATTATGGTCAAAAATAGAACTAATTTTAAATAGTTGAGAAAATAGGAGTGATGCAGAGAACTAAGTTTGGAGAATACAGTGAACGTAAAATTGTAAAGGATGTGTTATACTTTCAATCATCTTCTTAACTGGCACTCTTTGAGAGGTGAGGGATATACAGGTTAAACTGATTTGGTACGGTGGAATGCGAATGGACCTTTCTGTGTTTTCTTCTATATTCTTTTATCTGAATAAATCAATGGAGTGACTCCTTCTACAAGGATGAGATTAATAGGCGATGATTTCATATCAGTATGAAGTTGGATATTTTTCCTCCGGAGCGCAGTAAGCGTAGCATGGTATGTAAGGATTAGCTCAAACTGATGTAACTCCATTTATGAAAGATACTTCAAAGGAAAATCCTGATATAGTCTGACACAAAAATGCTGTAATGAAGAACCTACTCTCCAGCTAGGGTATATTTATTAGTTACATGGGCCAAAGTATTTGCAGAAAGATGATGAAGCGCTTGCTTTTTTTTTTCTTCTAAGTTGCTTAAAATTATACATCAGTATAATGTTATTTATGGCATCTTTTAGTTCTTTTCAGTTAAAATCAGAAGCTATTATATCCTTTCTTACGGTGGGGAAGAGTTCTTCGAGCACGGCTGAAACCAGAAACGCTTGAATATTCACCAAGATGTATTTTTTCTTTTATAATTAGAATATAAATAGTGAACCCTGCAAGAACTGAGACAAGAAGAAAACTAACAAGCAGTGTTTTCCATTCTAGTTGTTTCTAACCAGGTCAGAAAATGGTATACTCTAGTAGCTGTTCAGCAGAGAAGGTCAAATGCCCATGAGTGAACTTAATTATTGACGATGTCTGAAACACTGTGTATCTGCTGCAGACCTACCCTGACACTGTTCCAGTAGTGCGGAAGAAGTTGCCTTCCATAAAGGGTCAAAACCTGTAAACTTTGCCCCTTGAAAGATGTTTTTAGAGTTTTCAACACAATAGTAGTAGCAATCACTGACACAGATGCAAAACTTAATACTATAGAAGAGTTAACATAAATTCTCTGTGCTCTCTCCTTATCCTGACATGCTCATATGCCCAGATCTGAGAGGATGAGCGGCGCAGATTCTGCCTGCGCTGTGCAGTGCCCCCAGGTTATGGTCATTTCGTAAGAACCCTGCTTTTATTGAGAAAGCTTTACTGCTTTATTGCTTTCTCTATAAAAAAAGATAAAATCCTACAAATACATCTATAGCAGTGCAATAAGAATGAAAGCACTGTGGCTCCCAAAGTTCCTATTGTACAATAAACTCAATATTTCCTGCTAGTTTCAAAGTAGCAGGTCTCGTTTTCCTCTCACTTAGAAATATGGGTAACCCTCATCTTGTTCAACTATTGGCTGATTGCATTGTTGGGCAAGAAATGAGTCAGTTCAAATATTGCCCTTCCTGTGGGATTTCATATTTGGGCCGTTATTCCAAAAGTCATTGGCAAATTGGCCATTATTCCAAAAGTCATTGGCAAATTGTCCTTCAAAGGCCAAAATGCCCCTTAGTGACTGAAACTAAACAAGTCAGTCAAGATCCTGCACGAAGCTGGATGCGTTAATCCTGTTCATGAGCTTGCATACGATTCAGTACTCATGTCCCCATGAAACGTGATCAGTTGTGTGGAAAGGCTTCACCCTGAAATTACTATTTGGTGCATTTTATCTGGCTGTGGGCTAATGATTTATTTAGAGCTTAGTGAAATATCTGTTTGACGATGGCAGACGACCACACCTCATGCAGCCAGGGGACACTAGCATTCCTAGGCAGGTGGAAGCAGTCTTTGCTCAAAAGAATCCCAACTGTTTTGGTGCCATTTTGAGTTGGAGTCCCTGAGATATGATCCAAGGACCTTAACATGATTTTTATCTTTTGTTTTTCACCCTTTTTGCTATACCTGTCTTTGTAATGTATTGTGTATGTTTGGGATTTATAATGAATGAATGTCATCCTTGATGACACTAGAAATGCAAATGAATGCTCTGAGAAAACTGATGAACAACTCTTATTAGTTTTGGGTGAGGCTTCTTTTTTTTTGTGCACTGTGTAAAGCAATCTATATATTTCTGTAATCTTTTAGAATGCATTTTTGTTTTTTACATTCTCTGCACGTATCAAGTATTCATAGTGTCCTACACCTTAATCTGTGCAGTCTGAATCACTGGTAAAAAATACGCACTATAGAGAATAAAGTAAATCTATGTATTGGACTTTGGAATAGTAGTACCTTGCCATCCACCCTCTCAACCTTCTCTGTGCATTATATTCCAATTTTCTCTTGGCTGCTGCATTCTTCTCTGTTGTCTCTATGAGCAGTGCATTGATTTCTCCCTTTAGATCAATTGTTGCACCAGTGAAAGGGGATATGAGTGTGTGCAACCACTAGGAGCTGGCGACTCCAAGTTTTCTATCAGTACAGGACAGGAGCAAATGGATTCCCATGAGAAGCAGAGCAGCATGAGCATAACTAAGTTGCGTTCTCCTCTCAGTGCTAGCTGCAAAAGGCAAGCCAGTGTACAACTGAGCTCTCTCTGAACACAGCAGGCATGCATGCACCTGATACAGGAATTTCTGCCAGCAGTGCAATTTGGTTTTCCTTGTACTCAGGAAGTAGGGGAAGCTGCATTATCACTACAATGAGCACATGCTGTGTGGTAGCAGCTACTTCTGGGTCTTTCAGGTTCATCCAATTAGGAAAAGTCATTATTTCAGTCTCTGTGCTGCCAAACTGCAGGTTTGCCATGACTTACTGTATGTTTTCTGCTTTTAAGAAATATGCTGAACTCTGTGGCCCTGTAAATATTTGAAAAATACTTGCATAATGAGTTTAGAACTCCCCAGTAAGTCTTTTGTAGACCTATACAGTTCTGTAATTCTTGTTGATTTTCACTTTTCTGGATTTGTAGTGGGATTTTTTATTCATTCATTCATTTATTTATTTTGTGGCTGTGGTGGCATTGGCAATTATGTTTAAAAACATCATCAAGGCTGGTGACTGCAACAGCAGGCAGCTGATTACCTTTGGTGGGTATTAATGCAGAGCCACTGAACTTTATAAATGCAGCTGCATGAAAGAACCTCTCTCTCTACCAACTTGTATAAGACGATATTAAATACAACATATTAAAAAACAGATCTGTCATTCTTTCTTCTCTCAATTTTTAGCTTTATCTGGTTTTTATCAAGGATAAGCAAAACATGAATCTGGAAGGTATTGAATATTCTCTGTTGTTAAGCTCTGAAATGATTCCTTTGCAGAGAATACCTCAGAATTTCTCTGGAATTTATAAAGCCTACATAAAATTATAACTTTTCTTTGGCAATCTTTGCTTTTAACTGAAAAGTAAGGTACATATATATTTTAAATTGGTTGTCTGATGGAGTTTAATGGAAAAAGCAGAGTACGGATCTTGCTTTGCATCAGCTAACATAGGCATCCTGAATATTCTTAAACAGTTGTCTACTTGCATTCTTTTTTTGAGAATTTTGCCTCGTTCCAGACTGGATATTGCACATTCTTTGGACTATTTTGAACAGTGAAGCTCATTTAGAAATAATTGCTTTTTAAAAAATAAGATCAACATTGGCCTCGCTTTTTATTTTTTCTTATGCTACATTTTTAGAACCCCTGTGAATTACAATTTATAGTAGATTTTTACTTCTATTCCTTCCTCTAATAGCACTTCTTTGAAAATTCCAAATATCTCTTTCATCATTATCCTCTGCAATCAGGCTGTTGGAAAATAGGCAGCATTCGTAGTAAACTATTTCAGGTAAACATATGGGCGTTAGAAATATGCATGTTTATTTCTAGTGTGACCCTAAAGAGCTGTGGTAGAAAGAACACTTTACTACAGTGTCTGACAATGGTAGTTTTCTTATCCAAACAGCTCTTCGAGCTCAGTATGTCACTACAAGTCTGAGTAAACACTTAGTTTAGATGTGTGAGGTCACTGGAAAGGAACTCCTGCATTTATTTGTACTGAAACAAAGCTAAATACATAAATGGATAAGTTTTGCATCTTCCCTCGTTAGCATCACATTAAGTGGATCTCACAGAATCAGAACAAGTGGGGGAAAAAGAAAGCTGTTTTCCTTCTAAGAAATATAAAAATAAAATCTGCAGGAAGAAACCGTGTTTCTGGTAGAAGATGTAGTGTAGTTGTGCTGACTTGTTGCTGGCAAAAGAAAAACAGGGAGCACAGAGGGGAGCAGTGGGCATAGTAAATGTTTTCTGCTTTCTAATCTGGCTTAAAATTAGGGACATGCAGAGGGAGCAGGGCACAATACCATACCAGAACTGTTTATCTTCATTCACCATCAGAAAATTCAAGTCAGACACACGTTTGTGTCTGACAGGAGATCTGGTTGTGTCTGACAGGTGATCTGTCCAACCAGGTGGTTAAATTTCTGGGACACTTCGATGCTTTCCCTCACTTCTTAGAGGTATTTTTACACTGACAAAATTTAAGCTCGAAAGGGTTGGATTTTAGTTTTGTAGAAACGTGAAACCTAGTTCCAATTTTGTGGGGATATATATAGTTGTTCTGATTTTGCCCCAATTATTTTCTCTCTGTGTAAGTGATTTTGTATAATAGGAAACTTGAGATTCCACGGATCTGTCTCACAAGTGTAGAACTGTATCAATATCATTTGACAAATGTTGGATACATAATCTAGCTATTGATCTGTGCTTACTTCAGTTCTGCTGGTAATATAGGTAAGTACATAGAAATACATGCAGCTGTAATGTTGTGCCATTAAATGAGCATCATATCCCATAGGAACATAGGGGTACTGGAGGAAACATTATAGTCTAAAGAACTGCTCTGATAGGTTTTATAGAATTATAGAATCCTTAGAGTTGGAAGGGACTTTTAAAGGTCATCTAGTCCAACTCTCCTGGGACCTGCACAGCTAGATCAGGTTGCCCAGGGCCTGATGCAGCCTCATCTCCAGGGATGGGGAATCAGCCTCTCTAGGCAGCCTGTTTCAGTGCCTCAGCACCCTCACTGTAAAAGGTTTTTTTTTCCCTGATGTCCAACCTAAATCTACCCTCTTTAAGGTTGAAGGCATTCCCCCTTGTTCTGTCACCACAGATACTGCTAAGAGTCTGTTCTTCTTCCCCTTATGAAGACACAAGATTTTTCTGCTTAATGTAACCTGCAGGACACCAAGGTAACCTATATTTAAGACAACAACAACAAACAACAAACAAATAAACAACAACAACAAAAACCAGTCAGTATATAATGCCAGGTCTTTTGGACATTGGGAACTTAGAATTAAGAAATGCCAAAAGTAAGGCACGTGTCTGTGCATGGAGGATCACTACAACTACATTTGTGTATAAGGGATACTGTCTAAAGTTACATAAGAATGAAGTACCAGGCTTAGTCTTAAGGCCGTGCACAGGGTGAAAGATGTGCTGCTTTCCTTTGTGCTTCTAAGTCTCAAGGTAGCACGAGCTGTGGGGCATAGCAGTCAGTACCTGATCAGTTCCTTTGTGGTTAGATGGCATCTTGGAAGGGCAAAGGCTTTCCTGGATGCCTGTGAGGTAGAATCAGATCCCATGAGACATAAGAAGGTGCCTGGCATGTTCTGAGGAGCTGAGCCTTGAGTTCTTGAGTTTAAGGAGCTGTTCGTAACAGGTGAAACTCTGTGTTCAGTCTGATACAGATTACACGGTAACATATACTGAAATCTCCTTGAGACACATCAGTTCTGTTGGAAAAATGTTCGTGTACCTTGCCATGAAACACATCAGTTCAACTTCCTCCTTCTTTTGAAGTTTTGATTTTTGCGTGTTACTGCAGTCTGAGTCTACACTGGTATCACCTGGTAAGAAATAACAACCAAAATGTACACTGCAAAAGTATATGAGTGTTGAAAGTCTGAAACATAAATGTGAACTGTGCAGGAAGGAAAAGACATAGCAAAATTCAAGCCTAGTTCTTAATCTGCATTGAGCCCTCCTTGAACTTCTCTGACTAGCTTGTCTATTTTTCACCAACTAGACAGGATAAATAAATCCATATGTATTGGTGTGGCTTCCTGAGAGGAGCACTTTGAGAAACTTCCTTAGGTGAAAGATACAGCTGGAAGCAGGCTTTACATTTTTGACCAGCAGAATGGCTGATCAGTACAGGAGCTCTGAAGCTGAGTTGCTTTTTTTCTTAGTACAATAGGGATTCTCTTTTCTATTGCTGCGCCATCTATTTTTTAATACTTTGTCAATGATTGATGTACAGCTGTTCTCTCAGCCCCTCATTTATTCCTAGTACTCTGCCAGCATTCATTTAAAAATGATGTCCACCTGCTGATAACAAACTATCCAAAGTCTACCAGCACAGTAGTAAGACTTTAAACTAAGTATTCTTGCACAATTCAGTCCTTCCCTATTTTTATTTCATGTATTTTCAATTACACCTCACACCTTCTTTACTGGAGTGTTTTTTATACACGGTGCTCAAACTGACTGTGGAAACTGAATCACTTCATGGAGACTATACACTAAATTCAGTTTTTAGGCATGGAAACATCAAGAATTAAAAGGGCATTATAAGGACTGTGCAGTAGAAGAAAACTGAAGACAACTTTTTACAGTCAGCAAACTTGGTAGTGGAGCTGGAGAAAATCCCCAAGGAGAATGTAAAAGTAACAGTGATGGGAAGCAAAGCAGAGAAGGAAGCTTATAGGAGAGGGAGGTGCCCTTCATCAAAAAGATTTACTACAAAAAAAAAAAAGTAAAAACAAGAACACGGACTGCAAGTATGAAGGGGAATTTGTTGTCAGTCTGCCATGCAATTCTGGGCTCATTTGTTTTCTTCACATGATGAATCTTTTCCACTCAAGTTGAAAAATGGAGTATTTTTTTTAAATTTAATTTACCAAAACTAACCTGGACTGGAGATTTCACAGCAGTTCTGAAATTGTTAATATGATTTTCAAAATTGAAGTTTTTTAAAGATTTTGTTTCAGAAAGGAGCATAGAAAAAAAGGCAGCTTTTTAAGTGATATCAGCTACAAGCACTTCTTACAGACTCAGTGTCTTCATTTAGAAAGTCTGTCATTGATATTTTGAGTAAAGCATGGGTTCATCATCTATTATCTCACTGTCTATTTTTGTCAGTTCATACAATCATAGGATTGTCTGGATTGGAAGGAACCCTTAAAGGTCATCTAGTCCAATTCCCCTGCAGTAAACAGGGACGCCTACAGCTACATCGGGTTATTTAAATATAAAAAAAAAACAAAAAACTATATCAAATCTAGGCCTCCTCTCTCTTAGTTTGAAACCCCTTGTCCCATTACAGCAGACCTTGCTGAAGAGTCTATCTCCTTCATTCTTAGAGCTCTCCTTTAGATACTGAAAGGCTGCTCTCAGGTCTCCCTGGATTTTTCTCCAGGCTGAACAGCCCCAGCTCTCTCAGTCTGTCCTCAATGGGGAAGTGTTCCATCCCTGGGATCATTTTTGTGGCCCTCTTCTGGGTGGACTCTAACAGGTCCACATCTCTCCTGTACTGAATACTCCACATGTGGATGCAGTGCTCCAGGTGAGTTCTCACCACCAGAGAAGGCCAGGATCACCTCCCTCGACCTGCTGGCCACATTTCTTTGGATGCTGCCCAAAATATGGTTGGTATACTGGGCTATGAGGCTCATGTTCAGCTTAACATCCACCAGAAGCCTCAAGGTTCTGCCCCTTTTTGGCAGGGCTGTGCTCAATCCTTTCATCTCCTAGCTTGAAGGGACTGCTGTGACCCAGGTGTAAGACCTTGCACTTGGATTTATTAAACCTTCTGTGGTTCTCCTGGGCCCATGGCTTGAACCTGTTTATGTCTTTCTGGATGGCATCCTGTGTGTTGACTGCATTTCACAGCTTAGTGTCATCAGTTAAACAATGTACTATCAGTTCTACAGTGTAGAACTGGTACCAACACCAGTGTATATACCAGAGGACATGACTCTGCAAGAAGGTAGAGGCTTATAAGCTAGACTCTACTTCTGTATATTGTTGCAACGGCCTCAGGTTGCACCAGAGAAGGTTAAGAGTGGGTATCAGGAAGAAATTATCCACAGAAAAGGTGATCGAGCATTTGGATGGGCTGCCCAGGTAGGTGGTGGAGTCCCATGCCTGGAAGTGTTTTAGAAGATGTGTTGATACTGTGCTTAGAGTTGTGATTTAGCAGTGGACTTGTAGTATTAGGTGATGGTTGGAGCTGATGATCTTAATGATGTTTTTCAATGCAAATGCCACTGTGATTCTATATGCCTACAACCTGCAAGGTTACCTTTTTCTGGAAAGAAAAGTAATAGACGAAAAAGCCTAAATTTGTGTTTTTACAATTCCATGAGATATAAAATCAGAAGAATTTGGCTACTGCTAATAAAGTTAAATTTAAATAAGCTCTGTGATCTTTACAGTCAATTTGTTCCCCTTCCCTCCTTGAAGCCTAGCTATTTATGCAGTCTTGCTCAGGACTGGTCTTTCTATTGGAGCTGCAACTCTAACTGCTCACAGTGAGTCTGGACATAGCAGGGAGTGGGATTTTGGGTTGTGATGGTGTTTGTTTCTAAAGCGTCCTTTGCCTTCCGTTTTGTAGAGTGGCCTTTGATTCTGGAGTGGATTAGAACTGTAGTACTTGGCTGCTGAATGTGTATCCAAAGGAATTTGCTGGTAATGGTTCTTGAAATCTGTTAATTGAAAATAATAATGGATAATGACGAATCAAGGAAGGCGAGAGACTTTTTGAAGTTTGTTATTGTGTAGGGAAACAATGATTTAGCATAAACTGAAACGCTTAGGGAGAAGCCTTAAAAGCAGAGTTCACCTTAAAAAAATGTATGCCTTCATCCGCACACAGGAATAAGAAGAAATTGATGTGTAGCACTAGACTTACGCACTTAGTGATTTGGTCCCATCTGAAGTCTGTTTAATGTGGTTCAGTCGTGGTGACCTAATGCTTAGTCCTTCTGCTTCACAAAGTACATTGCAGATCTGCTGAGGAACAGTTGTTTAGAAAAAATAAATACATGGATGTCTGGAAAATCATTTTATTCTGTACTTAATATATACAAAATCATCAGAAGAAAGGCTTTTAAGTCATAAATACTAAAGATTATACTACTTTTATCTGTTTAAAAATGAAAACAACCAAATAATCTGTTGCTATGCAACATCATGCAAGTAAGTTAAGAACTGGCAAAAGTAATTAATACAAAAGATATGACTAAGTATGTATGAGGCCTGTCCTGAACCACTTCAACTCTCATAAAACAAATTTAACAGTGGAATTGATTATTTAATGCATGTTTGGGCAATGCTTAATAATTGGCCCTGGAAATTCCTTTTGCTATTGAGTGTTATGCCAGTGGATGTAGTTGTCTCTTTATTTTATTATCTCCTGTGCTTCAGGACATAATGAATGCACCTAGGTAATGCTGACAAATCAGATTATTCAACTGCTAAGTAAGCTCTCTTTGTGATCCCTTCTTCTTTGTTATGGCTTACATGATCACAGTACGTCTAATTTGAGATCTTACATTTGTAAACAAATGAAAGGCAAATATGAGAGGGGAAATATTGCAGTCTAAAATGATACAGCCCAGAGGCAAGGGAAATAAGCATGGGATAAAGCAGGCTCTACAGTACAAAGCCACTAATGATAATTGTTTCTGTACAAACAGCAGAAGGATGGTGTGGGTTAGTAGAGGGATCGCAAGGTAACTGTGGAGACAGCTGCTTAATTGGTGTTAAGTGGATTGAAGAGTCTAAGGTACAGAAGGATTTGAATACTTTCAATAGCTTTCTTTTTTTAATATATTTTTTTTAAGGTAATAGGAGTAAGAAGGTTACTATCCAAGTAAAATACTCCTACCATATGTGTAGAATAAAGAGAGAAAAAGGGATTTTTATGGTTTCCCATTTAAAAACAGTATTACAGATTAGACTACCAGAGTTCTTACACTGACTGTAAATGCTTGGCACAAAGCACAGCTAACTGAATAACTATCAGAACATAATTTCAGTATGTGCTATTAATTGTGAATAAGTATAAAGTATGCCTGAGGGCAGCTCAAAACTCATTTCTCACTGGTATTAATAAGAGCTTACAGAAATATAATAATACAAACATCAACTAGAAAAAAAAGAAGAAGGAAAAAAAAAGAAAGGCAGTTTCCTAGGGTAGGAAGATTTTGAAGGAATTGGTACTGGAAATGCAGCGCTTCCTCTTTTCCCTTCACCCTCCTGTTTGGCTGGTAACATCAAGTTCCAGGGTACCCTCTGTCAGCCCAGTGAAAAGTTTATCCTGTGAGTCCTGTAGTCAACTAATGTGGCAGTTGAACTTAGGATCTGTATCTCATATTCCTATGATTATACTGCCATTAGTCATATACTGCCCAACTACAAATGACTTGCAGTTAAGATCTTCTGCAATGTCAGCACTGAGGGGAGGAGTGAGAAGTGATATTAAACTGGAAGAGGAGAAGCTTCATCACTTCATTCATATGACCGTGTCTGAACATCCAGACCTTTGTGCAGTTGGAAACAAAAACAACAAAGGGTAAAAAAAAATTTAGAAAAAACAGATGAAGTAATCCTTTCAGTTGCCCCTACCTCAATACAAAGGTACGTACCTTAAGAGGCAACAACCTATGATAGAGAACATCAGCAACTGCTGGGAAAATGATTCTCTGTGGAAGTTCAGCATTCAGTGAAGTTTTGCTAGCTAAGAGCAGATGCCATTCAGAGGAACCTCAGCAGACTTTGAAAGGTGGACCCGGGTGAATCTAATGAGGTTCAACACAGCAAAGTGCAGAGTTTTGCACTTGGGCTGGAGGAATCCCAGGCATCCATACAGACTGGAAGGAGCAGTCCTTGAGAGCAGCCTGCAGAGAAGGACCTGGGGGTCCTGGTGGATGAAAAACTTAATATGAGCCAGCAGTGTGCTCTTGCAGCTCGGAAAGCAAATGGTATTCTGGGCTGCATTAAAAAAGAGGTGGCCAGCAGGGACAGGGAGGTGATCGTCCCTCTCTACTCTGCTCTTGTGAGGCCCCATCTGCAGTACTGTGTCCAGGTCTGGAGCCCCCAGTACAAGAAAGACAGGGAGATGTTGGAGAGGGTCCAGAGGAGAGCCACAAAGATGTGCAATCAATCAGCAATGCAGAGCTGATTAGGAAAATGAGAACACCCTCTCTGAGATAAATTACCGTGTCTCATACCAGCTTTAATGATGAACTTCAGGACCTCGTGTGTAACAGGTAATCCTTTCTTCATTTGTGTGGCTATACACATCCACACAAATTTCTTAAGTGCAGAACATTTTCCTGCCAGGGTGGTGTTGCATAAGGTAGGTGGCTGAGTGGAATAGGTAATTGTTATTATGCATCTTTTCTTCCAGCACTGCAAAAGCACAACAGAAAGAAGCTGAAGTGTCACTTGTGCTTTGGTTACTGATCTGCTCAACAACTGCCTCAGATTGTTTGTAGAAGACGCCCTTGAGCTTTACACAAGAGATGCAAAGCAATGGTAGAGACTAAATTATTGAAAATAGCAGGATTAAAGCTCTGTGGGGCTATGAAAATGAGGATGGCTGTAGTGTCAGTATTTGAGAGAGACTTTCAGCAACGATCATCAAGAAAGAGCACTAAACTATGAAACTGGATGCTATGAGTATTCATATCATTAGCCCTGTACATAAGAAAGAACAGGGATGATTTTGCGACTTTGATTGAGGCTATTTTACCTTCTGCTTTTTGTTGAAATAGTGTAACAGAGGCTATGTACTCCCACATGCACCCACAGAAGTTTCAGAGGTAGAAATGCAATTTTGCATAATTGCTTCTCATCTGCACATCTTTGTGGCTGTTTTATTAAGATCTGAATTATCAATTTTTTTTTTTCCTCAAGTAACTAACATTACAGTAGGGACAGTAGAACAGTATATATAATTGAATACTGTAATAGGCAGCATGAGTAATTAGTTGATGGACTGGCAGTGAGTCTACACGTGTGCTATGATCACAGTATTTATTGCGGATGTAGGAGCATGTTCACATTTTCTGTGGGCAGTTGTCTGCAGCAAAAAAGGAGAGTATGAGGTGCTTCCATAGCACCACCATTTTGAACTGCCACAGCCAAATCTGTCTGAGACCTAGGTCTCATAAAAAATTACTCTTTCACTCTCCAGCTGTTTCTTTATAGTGGTATTAGTGCTGAGAAAGTCATTTGATACCTTAATCTTTTTTCTCCCTGTGCTTATGCCTAAAAACAGCTGAAATTTTATATAGCCCTCCACATCTAAAAAAAAAAGAGAGATTAAAATTGTCTTGCTAATTCTAACATTAACTTTTTTGCATATATTAGTTTGCTTAATATCTTCTAATCTGAACACAAAAAGATAAATATCTATATTGTTCAAATGGGAGAAAAAGTTTTGGGCCATATCTTTAGGCACTTGTAGAATCTTTGGGCTTCTTCCTGCTGAACTAAAGAGGAATTCTGTAGTTGCCTGTAAAAGAAACAGGACTAGATTTTTAAATCATCCTGCAAAGCATTGAGGCTCTATTAAAGAAATGTACTTTCACAAAGGAGTTGAAGAAAAAACTGCCAGTCTAACTTATTCCATATAACCAAGAGGGTGATTAAATGTTCCAAATATGCAGAAGTCAAATATCCTCCTTTAAAATCTTTTCCTTTTATAGGCTGTGGGTTATACTCCCTGCTTTGAAAACCTGTGCTGTTTAGGAACAAGAACTTATTTACAGTTTTGAAAACTTGCAACTAATCTTGGATGAATAGTCTAAATTACCCTTTGGCAGAGAAGTTGTAATTTCTAAGCCAACACACAACTGCATTTTGCATTAGTTCAGCAATATTGGGTACTTTGAGGGGTTAAGAATGAAATATTTTCCATGATTCATATCTCTTTTAGCTTGAAAAGTCAACAACTCGATTTCAGTGTAGCCAAAAGAGGTTTTCAGTCCAAAATGTCTCATTGCTTGCAATTAATTTGGGTTCTTGCAGCTAGAGTTTTGTATCACAATGCATTAATGCATGAAAGCAGCTGCACGATGAGTAGTGCCACATGTTTAAACTAAAAATAATCTGTGTACATTGTTGCTGCACAAACAGTTGTACATTTTGGTAACTGAAGATAATCTGTTTGTTAAAACAGCAGAGATGCAGATGACAGGATCAGATGCGTAGTGGTAGAAATGTGAGGGTAAGACTGATGTGTGTCTCCTCATCCCACCTTACCATGGCTGGCCTGTTCTGTTTTGGCTAGGATGCTGAACACATGGAAACTGCAACTAAACTTTTTGTGGTAAATACACTCAGGCAAATGGAAACAACTTACATTTCCCTGAAACAAGGAGTTCAGAACATAGAGATCTGACGTGGAACTTTGGTGGGGTTGGGGGAAGAAGCTCTGCTAGTTCAGAATTAATTCTGTCTTGCAGACATATCAATGGAAGAGGTAAAAAGGCAACTGAAAATCGTATGCTTTCCAGTTTGCTAAACTCCAAATCATTCTTCCATTTAGAGACCAGTGTTTTGTGGCCCTGCTGAACAGTCAGTGCCTTTCAGGAAAAGAAAACTCCAGAAAAATTAATTCTGATCCTCATCTTGCTAAGGCACACGAAATCTTTGGGTCTCAAAAGCCCTCACTTCTACTTCCAGCTTTGCACCCTCGGCTTCAGCTTACTTCAGGACTGAAAGCATACAGAGGAAAGCTTAAAGACTGGTATTTTTGTTTGGTTGGTTGTTTTTTTCCCTCTTTCATTTGTGCTTCATCTAAAACCAAGTTCTGGCCTACATTACTTACCGTGTACATTACTGGCTGTCCAGTGCAGTGCACTAAAGCCTGGGTCTTGCTTATGCTGGAAACCCTAGATCTGGCTTTTCAGAACATACGCAGCTGTGTTTCCAGTCAAGCAGCTTAAATTAATTTACCACTTGAAATGATGAGGCTCCATTCCTGCAGGTAAGTCTGATCTCAGTTGACAGGTTCCATGTGATGGTTGATTATTAAGTGAAACCTGTACAGTACGTGCCCTATCTGGACATAATAACAGAATGGTAATATGGTTGAAAGTTAAAGAAGCAGGAGATGATTTCAGATGGATTATCATCATGGATCTGTTCATAAACTAGATGGTTATAGCCATTTACCTTGTCATTAGGTAACCTTCTAATTATGTTTTCAACAGTTGTCTGCTCTTAGATCTGTCAAGTTATACAGGTTAATAAGAACATGTCATCGTGCAGATATGTACTTCCTGCTGTCTGTAAATGACACAGCACTGCTTATGACAGTGTAGAAAGAAGGGCTAGAACGCTGCAGTTCAGACCACACAGAAAAGGTAAGAGAGATTTAGTAAAGTGCTTAAAAAGTAGATAAGAGAGGGAATTTTTCAGTCCAGAGCATTAGATTTGAAGAGATTGATCTGTGATTATAGAAAATGGCTGCTGTATCATCTGTTCCTTGTCAAAGGGACAATGTAAAAGCATATATGCTTTCTATTCAGGATTAACTCCTAAGGGTGAAGAATTTAACTACTGATTATTTGAGCTAAAAAGAGTTGGTGGTGTTTGAGTACTTATTTTCCTCCTCATTTAGTACAGTTTTTGTGCCTTTGTCCTTTTACATTTATTTACTTATTGGGAGAGAAGACAGTACTACATGCCCCTCTAATGTACAGTACCTTACACACTATATTGGCAGACAAGTAGATGCAGTTCTGGCATCTCATCTGTGCATTCTCAATCTATAATGACAGTTTAAAAAAAAAAAAAGTGCTAAAATTCTTTTTGTTCCTACTTTTGCCAAGATCATCTTGTTTGTATGTTCTTTGAGCCAGGATTTTCAGTTACAATAGTATGAAGATATCTCATCCTTAACCTTGCATTTTAACCAGTAAGCTCATTTGTTTTTCTTTATATGCACTACTTGGAAATGCTGTTGTTTGTTCAAACATCCACCCTTGTCCAGAGTTGTGCCATAAGTGTTCATGTGTGTGTAAAGAAGAAGGCCAGAATAAAAAGAGCTGTCATAAAGTGAAGCTAGAGGAGAAAAAGAAAAAAAAAAGACATGCTAACCTCATGTAGTACTGAAGATTTGAGTACTGACTCTCTTCACCAGTGTTGTTCTTTTTAGACTGATTTTAATGCACTGTTTGACATATGTAAAGTCTCTGGTTTCTCCAATTTTTATTTATTTAGGAGAGGCTTAAATACAGCATCCCAGTACCTAAGAATTCATCCTTAAACTTATTTTTCTTTCCCACACTTGCCTCATGCAACTTTAAACGCAGATTATTCAGCAATATGAGAATGGTATCTTACATCCTTAAAAGACACCTAAGTTATAATCCATTGACAACTACCACTTATGTTTCAGTGCATAACTTTAGACCTCTGTACAGCATGGGTAACTAAAATGAAATCCAAACCTTTAGTTTTCAAGACAATAACCTACTATAGTCAGTTAATAAGCTGTCCTCGTTATTTCTTTGCATCTAATCCTTCTGTTCTCTTAGGCTTGGGCGTCTCTTTTTTACAACCTAGAATGCTCTCTGCTTATCCTCTAAATTATTTCTGAAGGGAGAATTAAAGTCTGTTCTTTAACTGCATTTTGCCTAGGCTGCCCATCCAGCAGGTGGGTAAATCTCTTCCTAAGCTTGAAGAGTGATGGAAACAAAAAGCCACAAGCAGTCCTGGAAAATGGGAACTCTGCCCCTTTATCTGTTGCGAAGCTGCACCAGTCTGCAGGGTGCAAAAAATGCATTGTTCAGTAAACCCAGGGTAGACCATAAGAAAGAATGTGACAATTTACTATCTTAGTTGTTGTCATCTGTCTGGGATGGGGAATAGCTGCCTCTGATTCTCATATCCCAAACTATGTCAGCACTTCATTTTAAAGAGCATCTGAAGTAATATATTTACTGTTGGGAGCAGGAATTGAAAACAAGAACTTACACTACTATCATTCTTGGATGATAATTCAGTGTTTGCTTGCTGTTTCTCAGGCTCTATGCATCTAACATTCCTTGCTACACAGACACAGTCTCAAAAAGCAGAAAGAATACCATCCCCATCCTGATTTTTGCACCACGCTGTCTGTGATCTGTTCACAGGCACTGGTTAAACTTTCAGGGTGTTAGGCTCAGGGAAATCTTGTTTATGAAACCCAAGTCACATCATCTGTGGATGAATGAAGACAGTTTGCAGCTCAGTATATCACTGCTTTCAGCAGTACTCAATAATGGAATGTGTTTAGTCATTCATTTCAGCCTTGCTAGTAAACATACAGGTGTGTGTTGACTCCTGGTGCTTAAAAGCAGTAATAAGATGAGTTGCTGTTTTTACATCTCTGCTGTTTTTACTGCTTTGAACTTCGATGTCTATGTTGTATGTAATTTGTAATTTACCATCTGCTCTGTTTCTTTTCCTTTTCTCCTATACTGGGGAAAGGCAGTCCTTAGCAAAATGAGTTGCATCTGGAAGCATTCAAAGGCCAAAATTCAGTCAAAAACCTTTGAAGGGGAGCTTTAAGAACTGCAGCATTTCAGATTCCAAGATAAAGTTTTGGAAAATTTCAGTTTAGGATTCCATTTCGTTCTCACATTAGGCACCTAAATCTTGTTTTTCACTTTTCTTTTGAACAAGCAAATATATATATATATATATGTTGGTTTTTTTTTTTTAAGTATTTTCATTCAAGTTTTCAATCCAAATTTCTGCTATTGCACTTACCTGTGGAATTGAATGCGTTTTGTAACAATGTAAACAAACTCCTTGGGAATAAAAAGAAATGCCTTCATAGGTAAAGACTCAGCATGCCATAACCAAGGTTAGCTCCAAAAGGCCTCAGTACTTATCATTTCAAGGGCACAAAGAAATATCTTCAAAACTCCATCTCAGCTGCCATTTTGTTTCCTTTTTCAGCTTAGCCTAGAATAGTGATTATTGCAAACTAGTAGTGTCTAATAAGTAAGTATGATAAAAATAACTTTCTAGGCTTGATAAAGAAAAATAAAGAAAGTGGCTTTGAGTGGTACAAGAAATACTTTTTTGTTTTTCAGTTGTATTAGATGAGTACACAATGGCTTATTGGTGTGTTAATGGTGAACCTATAGAATCTATGCACTGCAATGCTAATGACTTTGTGTGTTTGAAAATTGTTGAGGGATGGATATCTTGTCCAGTTGAGATAAGGCAGAGGTGCATTCCCCACACAACTAGATATGTTGGCAATCTGCAGGCAAACTCCTCTGTGGAAATATAAGAAATACTAAGATATAATATAAATACATTTATATCTGTATTATCAAATATCAAATACTTTTTGTATATGAACATAGTGAACACAGTTAGCATGCATCATCTGCTAGTCATTTTTCTATTAAAAAAAAGAGAAATCAAAGGGAGAATTTACAGCTTTCTGTTTCTCAGCATTTTGTATAGCATCTTGTTTGGGCTTGCATTCAGTTTCCAAGAGCAAACTTTATATGCATGTGTTAAAGACAGTTTCAAGTCATAGCAATCCAGTCCTTTTTTCTTAAATTCAGTTGATTTTGTATTTGTGATCTTTGCTAATGTACAAGGAAAATTATATTTGTAAGAGCAGGATGTACCAGGAAAATTATATTTGTAAAAGCACAGGCATAAAGAACTACAAAATCATTCTTTGTCCATTGTATTATCTTGCAATATAATAATATGCTCAGTATTCACTTGGCCCAGAATTGGAACTCTTAGAGATCCACATTCCTCATTTACAGGCAGGATTCACCTGTTAGGTGAGCCTCCTTAACCTATGGGTGTGGGTAACCAGAGCTCTAACAGAGTACCTATTTATTTTAATTAATTAATTAATTAATTAATTGTTACTGTTACTTTCAAGGACTGAACATCTGAGGGATGAAGTGAGCAGTTGTGATTCCGAAGCCACAAGAACTGGATGATCAGAGAGAGGCCCCCAGAAAACTGTGAGTACAGCCCAGCATCCTGTGCCAAAAGAAAGCACTTCAAGCACATTCAAGTGCACTATGAGCTCCTGGGGGGATTAGAACAAGTGGTACTGGAACAAGAGAGACAAACAATGCACATATCAAAGTAAGTAGTTACACTGTGTACTGGAAGTATTAAAATACAACAGAAAGAATAAGAAATGGAAGTTCAAACCACTGTTGTCAGCACCAAAAATGCCTACTTTTATTTGTGAAGTGCATTTTAGGAAAGTGGAAGAGAAAAGAATATAGAAAGAAGTATATGTAAGGAAAGATGAAGGAAGGTGAAGCTTGGGGTTAAAAGGTTCCGAAGTTTTTAAACAAAGTGTTTATTAAATAATGGAACACGGTGTGATTCACATACAAATAGGAGCTGAGCTTTTCCTACACTCAGATAAGGCATGCTTAAATAAATAAATTCTGTCACTGGAAATACTGCTTGAGGCTATGAATTTGAACAAGTAGTAGGAAAAAAACAAATCTAAAGCATGAGCAAGTGTGACTCAAGGACTGTGTCAAAAAGGTAGCAGGATAAAGCAACTGTTAGTTCCCCTTTGGATTTGGAAAAGCATTAGTAAAGAAGTAGTAAAATGAAGTAGATAGCTAGATAGTCTTATTAAAATAGCAACAATAAATGACCCTTTCCCAAGCAAGGCCAAGTAATGATACTGATTTGGACTCAACAGCGGGAGCTGGAAAAGAATCTTTTTCCTTGTTTGGCTAGCTTCCCCCATTTACGTACTTTAAACATTGCTGGGCTTCTCCATTTTTAATTTTTTTTCCATGCCTAGGGAAGCCAATGTGGAGAGAAGGGTTCCTGCTCCATGCATTACAATGTCAGGACTGAAGTGCACAGTAACTTCTGGTTCAAGATGTGCCAGTACTATAAGATTTTGGAGAAAATCCTACATAAAACTTTTCCTACACTCAGGAGACTTATTACTAGCTTCCTTATCAAATCCCATCTCAGGAACGGGCCACACAGGGAATGTAATCTCTATGATTGTTGGGCAGTGGAACTTAGACACCATACTTTACAAAATGAAGTACTGTTTTCAGACAATTGCGCAGATATTGTGTTTGAGCACCAGTAAGTTAAACAACCGATACACAATGTCAGCTTTTGTACCATTTCAGCCTTTAAAAAAAAAAAAAATCACTCTAGGAAAAAACGACTTCTGCAAAAAGAAAAACTTGTGAATCTTTCAAAAAGCAAAAAATGGCAGAATGGCAGACATTTCTAACGTGTTGGTGGTGGGGAGGCAGGGGAAAAGTCTAGGGACAGAAAGGGTATCTAGTTACCATGCTAAGCCTTTTAGAACGTGACTATTTTATTATGAATTGAGGCATACAACTGCTGATCTTCAAACTTTCAGTGAACACCTATTCTTCAATTATTATTATTTTTTTTTTTTTACTCCCAGCTTTGTTGACATCATTTGTCTTTCCTTTGTTGCTGTTCTTCACTCACTTAGGTACTTTCCCTTACTTGCAGCATTAGACATTCAGTGCTGTGCCACTTCTTTTTCAGTGTACTAGCTGTTAAGACAAGAATGAAGTGTATGCTGACTAAGCCCTTTTTTTCTTTTTTGAAAGGAAGTGAGGCAGAGCTGTAAAATCTGAAAAAGAGCAAAGGAGTGAGGTCCTCTGTCCAGTTGTTAGCAGTCTGGAGAGTGAGTACTAAATGAAATGAACTAGCTAATTCTCAGATGTGAATACATTTGCCAAATCACTGGCTCTGGGAATATCGTTTAGGGTTTGTCCACACAGCATCATTACGCAGTTTGTGATTGATCTTAAAGATGATACTCAGTGGTGTGACTTTACCCTAACCAATACATACAGAGATGATGTGGCAGACGCTTACTTCTAAGTTTAGCAAAACAATTGGGAACAAAGTGCAGGTTTTCCAAAGAAATACTCAAGTGTTCTTCCCTGAGAAACTTTATTCCTGTCTTTTTACTACAGTAGGATGATAAGTAAGCTAATGCAATTGCTGAGCCTTTTGCCATCTCATCTGTAAACAATAATTCTCTTTCAAATCACCCATAACTGTTTTAAACGAAAACAAATACCAAACATTGGAGACAGCCTGTAGTGTTGGGTTTTTTTTTGTTTGTTTGTTTCAAAAAAAGATCATCTTTTGTGTTTCAGCAGTATGTAACTAATATCTAGAACACCACCAAAAAAGGCAACTAGGAAAGTCCAAAGTTAACTACGCTGCTAGGATTCCTAATGACCCATATTATTAGAAGATTCATCACACGCAGGACAAATATAAGTAGCCATATCTGGTGAGAACATTGTATTTATAGTGTAGATAAGTTTATCCTAGATCTGGAGTTCTGTTTTCATTTAGCGTGCTCTACAAACCTAGGGGAAAAAAAATAAACAGGTCCGAGTTAGCATGAAAAGAAAGAAGTTACTTATCAGGAATGAAGACTGTCCACGATCACATCAGAACTGAGCCACTTCCATGTAACATTTAAACTTCCAATTAGTACATTTGGTGAGGAGAACAGCGTGGCTTTCTCTATCAAGATAAGAACCTCTTACATTACCTAAGCATGCTTCATGACAGGTGAAGAGCAAGGACATAGGAAAATAATTAGACTGTGGGAAAAGAATGACCTCCCTCGAGGACTATGCAAATAAAGTACAAATGCCTATAGTTGCTCAGAACTAGTAACATAAATAAGACATATGAGACAATTAGAATTGTTTCCAGTTTTCTTTCTAGCAATCTCCCGCAAAATAACATTAAGAAAGAGTATGGAAGAAGATCAAATAGAATTTCAATGCAGGCATTTGTTTTCAAATGCTGAGATGTGCATGCTTCCCTCACCTCTCATCAGAAAACACGTGCAGAACTGGTTTTCATGCAAGCAGATAAGAAGAGCTGTACCTAGTTGTTTACTGTACATATGTTGTGTAGTTACTGCTCATTGCATTGCTCTCACTCTCTTCACTGCCTTAGAAAAATACCTTCCCACTACATCAACGTGCATCAGACAGAATTGTAAACATTTTACTGTTATTCTCACAGTGAAAAAATGCATTCAAATTCATTAGCTTTTAACAAAAAGAATGCCCTGTGTTTCCTGTTCTTTCCTTGGCCATTTCCTGTCTCAGTTGTTTTTCACTACGGATACAGACACTGAATGCTCGTTTCACAGCACATGACAGGACAGGTTTTGGTGACAGGAGCCTGACTGCTCAAACTGTATTTGATGACAAGCACGAACCTCTGAAGTTTCTGTTGCAGCGCTTGCTAAAGCTACAACAGTCAAGGAAGGATGCCAGTTTAGTTTACTTCCTGCACTGTTCCCCTGCTGGCAGAAGAAGAGGGCAGGATGCAGTATCAGCAGCCTTAGGGCTTTTCTCTTCTCCAGCAACTGCTGGCCAGGCAGGCATGAGCAGGCAAGTAACAGTGACTTCCAGGGCTGGAAAGAGAGATTGAAGCATGGCACAGAAAACATACTTGGTGCCAGACACATCCAGGCAGGGAAGATGGAAACACATCAAACAAAGCCTGGTACCTCACCCACATAACCAGCTTTTGCTCAGATCCTTCTGATTTTGAATTACTGGATTCTTAGTCTTTGAATTCACAGTTAATTTTTTGAAAGGCTGAACTAGTTCCATGGAAGCTGTACCTTTCTGGGAGGTATAGGCATAGGCTAGAACAGACCAGTTCACTGCTCCTGAGGCGCTAAGGCTGCACTGGGTTAATGGTTACCACATGCACATACAAATCCCAGGATCTATTTCCCTCATCACCTCGAGATACTGGGGAAAAAAAGTGATCTGATTTAGAGTCTCTTACAGCACAACTCTTAAGCTGTTTCCCATATATGTGAAAGACCTTGTGAAGAAGAGTAAAAGAAGCTGCATGGCTTAAATGTTGTGTCCCTCAGTACTGCTGAACAATAAGAACAAATCCCTTCCAGCACACACAAGACCTCTAGCCATATGCATTTTCTAAACATAGAATCACAAATCCGTTTAGATTTTATTCTGGTGCTTGTGAAAGCATTGGAACAGTTAGTTCTTATCTGAGCTTCTGCACTCACCTGCAGCTCTAGCCTAAGGGAACGTCTTAGTTTGCAAAAGTCTCAATTTCAGAATATCTTTGCTATTAAGATACCAGACAAACAGCTAAGCCAAGCCACTGTATGTTGATGAGACTCTAACAATAGATTTTTGAATGCTGCTAAGCACTAACTTCAGATCACAAATGACTCAGTGAAGTGCAATACTGATATTCTGATTGAACTCCGATTGAACACAGGGAGTGCTACAGTTCCTTGCCCACCATTTGTGAAAGGCCTTCACACTGTGGATGGAAAACCAAGTTATATAAGCCTTTGATACCCAATAAACCACATTCAAGACCTCAGATTTTGTTATTTGAAAACCAACAGAACATACTCACATTGCTTTCAGTAGACAAGGTTCTAGAAAGAGCTTTTTTTTTGTTTCAAGAACTTTTGTGGAGGGAGTTATAAAAACAATGGTAAATCTTCCCTTTGCATCCATTAAATATCAGAGAACAAAACACTCTTATGTGATTTCTGTCCATGCAACAGCACTGCATTTCCAACACAGCTGGTGAAAAGAAACAAGTAGCAGGGAAAAAAGTTAAAAATCACTCTTGTGAACAGCTCTGAATCCAGAAACAAGGAAGAATGTGAGGTTTCATCTCAGGTTCAGTGAAAGGAGAAATCAAAGTCTTGCTGAGATTTGTTTCCAGACAAAATACAGTAGCAAGAAATAGTCACGTTAATGCTGATTAAATTCTCTAGTAGAGAATTTAGTTTTCTTCCACTGTACTTTTTCCATTTATTCACCTGAGAAATCAGTCCCTACACTGTTACCAGGAAGTCTGTCATTACCTTATCCACAGAAAATATTACAATTTTTTTCCCCCTTCTATCTTTTATATTTACTGGGAGGACAAAAAGAAAATGAAACAACAAACCAATGAAGATTTAAAAACAAAAGTGAATCAAACAAATGCCTAGAAGCATTTGAATTTTCTTAAATAATTTCACATGTACGTATAAATAGTCAATACACAAAGCTGGTTCAATGGTACAGATATGTTCTGAATAGTAGAAAAAAAAAAAACAAACCACACATTCCCATCATCTACTAGATGCTTGTTTCTAATCATCAATTTTAGAAGCTTTTATAGCTAGGTGAATGATATGAAAATTCAGAAAATGTCTTTTGCAGCTTTAAATATTGTACACACTAACAGGGAGATAGATTCACCTTTCAAACAGTTGAAAGATATGACACTGAGCTTATAGCTTCAGGAAGTCATAAACAGAAATTGTCCTTTCCTACACTCTCAACAGGCCTTTATTTTCCCTACATCTTTCACTGCTTTCTTTTCCATGCAGCCACACTTCAGTCTTGTGGATTTGCCAGTATGCTGTATCAACACCCAAGGTTGACTGAAAGCATTCATTCAAGAAGCTAACCCATAGGAATATGTATCAGCTTTTGCTAATGAACTCTGTGTCAAGGTTCATCTGTGTTCAGAAATGTCAAGTACAGGTAATTTTAGTGATGCTACGCTTGTGCACATACGTAGGTACACTGAACTGTAAATGAAGTCTGTATTTTTAAAATGCTTTCAGATGTTTGGCACTTAATTCTTTTCAAAAGAACACCTTCCTGAGATTTAACTATACATATACTCAGCTCAGCTTGGGGCAATATTTAATGATTTAATGTGGGCAGATCATCTGCCTTAATACCAAAGTATATAGGAAAGTGCATATCACTTTCAGCTGAGCATATGCCCTACATCTCAGGGGCAGAACCTCCACCCTTAGATCTGTTTGCAGCCTACTTACTGCCCATCTATCTTGTAGCCCTGGAGATTGAAGACAAATCTTCAAAAACAAGGGTTTATTAAAAATAAATAAATGAAAAAAGAAAGAAAGAAAGAGAGGGAAAGAAAGGAAAGAAAGAAAGAAAGGAAAGAAGAAAGGAAAGAAAGGAAAGAAAGAAAGGAAAGAAAGAGAGGAAGAAAGAGAGGAAGAAAGAAAGGAAGGAAGAAAAGAAAGAAAGAAAGAAAGAAAAGTTAATCTGTCAGACTTCTATTGCTATTTGGAATGACTTAATGGCAGTCTTCACAAGGGACCATAGTAGCAGCTGTGGCTCCATGCACCAGAACCAGACAGAAATCCAAGCTCCAGTTCTGACATGCAGTTTCAGCTGATTGATGACACTCCAGCTGCTAACCTGATGCTTGTCTGAGGAAAAATCACTTCTTATGCCTACCCTACTCTTTGGCTCTGCATACCGTACACGTCCCTGTAGAGCATAGTTTACACAGTAGGCCTTTATGCAATTGTGCCTAAGGTTCTAAGGATATCATCTGATGGTTTTTTGTTATTTTTTTTCCCTCTTTTTAAATGTAGTTTGGTCACGTCAACCCCTAAAGTCACTTTGTTCAAAGAATCTATGAGGATGAATATTTGGTTACAAGGTTTAAAAGATCCTTCCCATTTTCTTATTTGCCCAGGGAAAAATAGATTCTTTCAATGAGACATTCTTAGTGACGAAAATATTTTTGATGAGTTGCACACATCACTGTAACAGCAGCATACGTCAAACCATACTGAAAGTATTTCGCAATTTGCAGTTTCCTTTATGAAGCAAAGGGATCATCTTTGAGCATAAATACCCTATTCTGTGTGGAGTTCAAAGCACTTTCCTAGTACGTTAAGCCACTTCCCACAAACTTCACTCTCAGGAAGTTTGAATTGGCTGCTTTTCCAAAGGCATTTGAAGGATGCCAGTGTTCTCAGCTTTGTAAACTCAAAATGAACTTGTATTCGTGTTTCAGATCAAATGAAAGGCTCTCGTTTAGTATTTTATTTTTTGGAATCCAAATGCCTAGTTATTTTTTTCCTTTGTAACTCTTGTGTTTTGCCAAATCCATCTACCCAAACCATTAGCTTCAAACTTCTCACAGGAAAAAAAACAAAACAAACACAACAGTACACACAGATAATTACATTTCTAAGTCAGATGCTGGAAGAGAACTCTGAAAGGCTCCTTAACAATTACATAAAACAAGTATCTCTGATCAACTGAAATAGGCAGTACTCATTAGTACACAGCTACCTGAAGAGATGCACCAAAGTATGTCACTTTTTTTCTTTTAGGTGATGTTTATTAAATAAGCCTTGAATACTTTGATACTTACAGTAGACTCAGTAGTGGTAATATCAGCACTAGCAATGTGCTTCTCCTAGTCCTGGAGGAATACAAACAAACAAAAAACACCAAAGTTTAAAAAACAGTCCAAACCTAAACAAAAAATCCCAGCAAATTCATTATTTTAACTAATTATAGAGCCATACTAGTTCAGCAGTGATCTGTGAGACACAGCCACTCATGGATGTAACACCAGAACAATCTGTACAGGTGCCTAATGCAAACAGTGACAAAACAGGAAACACATGTGACAAATGATGAAGTCTCAGGCCCAAATTGTAGCCTAACCCTACCAACCACGTGTTCAGATTTGAGAAACCTGGCGGCCCAACCAAAGCCAGTGTCTAGTACCACCTGCCAGTGGCTTCCAGGCTTTAATCTGTGCTCATCATTACCTCAACAGAGTGCATGCAAATTGGGCTGCTTCAAGGAAGGGAGCTTTTCACGTGTTTTAGAAAATGATGGGGATCCACAGATGTCAGAAAAGGTCAGACTCTGGAGATGCACAGTCTGTGCAGAAATAGCACAAAGCAGCAATTGTTCTTAATTTAACCTTAAACTAAAGAAGACAAGAGTGGCTAACATCCACAACCATTTTCTATGTGATTCACATCATTATTTCAGTTTCCTCTTCTGTAAGAGTAGAGAATCCTGATTCTCACTGTTCTTTCTGATCTTTTCTGTCTTCACCTTCTGAACCAAAAGCCATTATAATCCACTGTCAGATATGGATTCAAGAGAATATAGGATTTCAAGTCACAGATAGAATTCCTTAAAATAGGATGTGGAAAAATGTTTAGAATGAAAAGAAAAGCACACTGGGCCAATGCTACTGCCTGTCAGCTGGTGTACACAGCCCATTAATCCGCTGCAGAAAGCTTAACAATTTGCCTCAGTGACTGCAAGGATGAAGAAATACTTTAATATATTGCTTTTGCCTTTATGCCTCATATGTGCCAGACACCACTGTGACATAGCCAAAGACTGGGAAATCCTGAAATGTTTTAAGATTTCTCAAATCAGTTACAAAATATAGCAGTAAGTGTCTATATCCAGAAACCCTACGAGAAAGCCTTTCTGAAGCATCTCACAAATTACTACGTTACTGAAAGTACCATAGGGATTAATGTTTTAAAAATTTTCTATGCTTAGTCAAATGACATTTGGGTGCTTTGGAAAACAGGGGGGAAAAAATGGAAAAAGCTTTAGAAGGAGCAAAAAGGAAACCTTAGAAGTCTTCAAAGAAACACTGCTATTATCAGATGTAAAACTGCACTATAAAACAATCACAGTCACATCATTTAAAAGGTGTTTTTTTTTTTTTTTACATAACAGATCTGCATTACACTAAATATTCTGAGCAATAGACTTCCTAAATTTAATTTGGCAAAATCATTTGGCTGTGCCAATCTTGTTAAATACAGCGTCAGGCAGCTATTGAGCAAAATCTACCCTAAAAGACAAAGAAAACACTTAATTTGGGGCATGCAGTAAATAAACATGGATGATTAATTTTTGCTTTTGAGATAAACATAATAAAGATATTTCTGTTAAAAGTTCAACCGCTTTTCTAACCAGTATTTATGAGGTTTTGCTTGTCTTAATAATGCAACGTGAACTATTAAACAATCCCTAAAATGTGCTAACGTGATGTTCCCAGTCAGAAATTTATCACTAAAGCTGCTGAACTCATTCGCAAAATAAAACCATCAGAGTTGGGGAGATCAAAGATAACCTCCATTGATGATCGGTGTTTGAAGGGCAAATCCATTATACTACATAAATACAGAGGTCAGATAAGACATTTCTGTATAAACAGCAGGCCAAAAAGACTTCCAGAAACTGAGAGCCTATAAATTTGAAAGAATAAATATAAATGAATTCGTGTCATCTCCATGTACACCCAGCCAATCAGTCCTACTCCTTAGACTCAGTCTTTGTTGGTGAGATAAATGCAAACAGTGCTTTTATTTTCTCTGTGGAAAGGGAGAAAAAGCAAAAGCAGGAAAAAAAAATACTATAATTCTGAGCCTAAACTATAAATAGCTTAAGGTTTTAAAAATATAAGCCAGGAAACTGAGCATTTCTGGACAGAAAACACAAGGTCTGTTTTCAGACAGATTCCTTTTCAGACAGATTCCTGCAGTAAGTCTTAAAGCATCTGACAGTTTTATTTTGTAGTTTTTCCTTCATTGTTTTTCCAAGCTATTTTGGAAACTTTTACAATTTATCTTCTCTGTAGAGAATAAATTTCAATCACAAAAAAAAAAAATAAACACCTTTTTCACCACTGTGTAGATGTTTTCAATAACAAGAGATAAGCCTCAACATATTCAGGGCATCAGTTTATCATTGTCTAAAGTTATCTAACAAATCTGAGTTGGTTAAAAATGTAAGGGAAGTAAACAGTCTCTATAGAGTTTTAGAACAACTCACTCCTAGAAAATGCCAGAGGTGCCAAAACAGCTTACAAAGATCAGAAGAATAAATTCAGTGAATTTACTCTTGATATAGAAATAACAGATCCTAGAAATGTAATGGAAAATGTGTTTAAATACAGCCTGCCAAATTATTTCAAAAATCATTTCATACATAAATATATATATACACACACACAGAAAGATATATATATATATATACACACATAAAGGTATATAAAGGTATATAAATATATATATATAGATGTACTATATATATATATACACAAACATAGAAAGATCTGGGACCCAGGAAGGTAGCAGGGGCAAATACTGTGTGTTTATCAGAACTGACTGTTCAGAGCAGATTCATGACCAAATAGTTGTTTTCTGCTACTAATACAATTTCTGTTTCAAGCTCACAACAAATTCTTCATAGTTGGCATATGTGAAATGCAAAGCTCAGTGCCTGTCAAACTGGTCAGCTACATCCATCCACACATACCTGCAAATGTCATTACTAAAGGAAAGCATTCAGAAAGAGGAATTGCTGTCACTAGACCTGAGCAAAATCACTAGGATCTTTTGTTTTTCATCCAGTCTAAATGAAACCATGAAGCCATCGTATGATCTCAGTTTTGAATACCTGCAGGTGCTGAGCCACAATCTAGGAGATAACCCACTGTAAAAAAAGAAAACAGCAAACCATGGGCTGCAGCTCTTGGACCTCACTTGCTTTGCTTGTTGCGTTATGCTCAATACTTCAGACTGGTAAACATTACCATCTGTGATGAACAGATTCAGGGAATGGGGCTGGTGGAAGAAAAGGGCAACACACTACTTTGAGCATTTTTCCCTGTCTGCCCCTTCCAGTCATGCCCTTACCACTAAACAGTTCTCTCTTTCAGTAAGTCATATGAGAGATCTTAACTGTTAACCAAATCTAAACTATTTTTGTTTCTTTTCCAGTATGCTCTGATCAGCAGCACAAACCACAGAGAGTGCCCAGCAGATGCCCAAATGCTATGTTTTCCATCTCATTTCGATATCCTTGACTCATGCATCCTGTCTAGGCTAATGTTAGTTTCCTGACTGCAGTGTGCCCGCAGCCCTGGACTGCCAACAAGCGCTTGAGCCATCCCAGAAAGATCACTACTCCTTGATTTTGCTGTGCTTTTAATGGCTCTCTCAAATCTACCTCGTTACACCAGTTTAAATCTGGAATCTCTAGATTTACACTGGAATAGAGGAGCACTTTTCCCTCCAATTTTAAAAAATTAATTTTGATGTGACGGTCTAGACCATTCAGCTTTGACTTGACATCTTGGAAGAAAATAAGCTACTACCACGAGCAGTTGCATTAATCATTCACCTTACACAATCACATCCTCCCCCTTGAATGAAACAGCCCTGAGCAGAAAGATCGGAACTGGAATAGACCCACTGCTTTTTGTAAGATCCTTGCATCTCCATTTCCCTGATAACCTGAACTTCTCCTGTCCGAACTGCTGTTGTGTATGAGATAGCATAGCACTGACTTTGCATTGCTTACTTGCAAAAACTAATAAAATTTAAACAAGCTTTTTAGGCTAGACTTCAGCTTTACCCAATTTCAACTAGCAGCCCAAGTGGGCAAACTTGCATGGAAGGACATATATTGCTACTAAAGTAACGTCTCCTATTTATTTCCATGGAAGTGACAACAGCTACAAAAAGCACAAGAACACTATTTGATAGAGCAAATTCTCAGCTACAAAACACTGTTTTTCAATGTAGCCACCACTATGAGCTACAGATCTTCACCAGCCATGAACAAGAGCCTGCATGCTGTGCTTCTAAACATGTGCAACAGCAGAGGTGACCCATGGTTGCTGCTGCCATGGCTGAAATGCACCACCCATCACTTTACTATGCTCACATCCACTGCATGGTCTCCATCAACGCTCATATAGACTGCATATAGACTGCACTGATGAATGTCAAATGGCATAATTTTTTTCTGCGTGTAAGAATTCAATGCCACCCCTTTGCACCCCATGCACTTCCAAGTCAAATGTAATTTTGTCAGATTGCCCCTCTGCTGCCATGTTGTCACACAGCAACGAAGTGTGATGGAATATGGGCAGGAAGGTTCAAACTCTACTGCCATACCACCAGCATTTGCCTCTGATGTTGTGGGCCAACTTGAAATAGGAGGCATTGCTTTTGAAGCAGACCTAGAATGTGCACCTAGTGTTACATTCATGCTCAGAAGTTTCTAGAAAAGACCTCCAGTCCTACGGACTCTGTTTGCAGCCCAGGAAAAAAAACTCTGTTCAGCCATCAGCTTTAAAAACATCAGTGCAGGTACACTGTTTGGGCAGTGAGATACCAGAAGTCTACAGGGTCCCAAGATTTATATCCTTAAGTAGCAGGCTATTCATCTAAGCAATTATTAGCTGAATAATAAGGGGATGGAACACAGCATCTCACCTTAAACCTTGACAGGAAAGGATGAAATAGTGACAGTGGCAGCTGCATACACTAACACTTTGCATAGAAATTCACTTAACATGAGGCACAGATACAGGCTTTTCTTTGTTTTAAAGAAAGAATGAGGCGATTATCCCAAGATGCAGCCCTCCCAAGAGAAACAAACTGCAATGACAAGAAACCTGAATGGTAAATATGAGGGCAGGAAGCACTAAAGCTGGAGAGTGGCTTCAAATATCAAAGGCTGCATTTAGCAAGGTATGAGTCATACCTTACTGCATCATAAAACTTCTGTCCTCGTGCTTGTGAAAGGAGGTTATCACATTTTCCTTCTTCCATGAGCTACTTCTGATCTCACGGTGTTTATCCAACCTACTGATAAGCAGTTTAGCCATTCTAAAACAGGCAGTGATTGCACACAGCTCCCAGTTCCACTGCACTGTTCAGGTTGAATAAGATTCATTTTTCAGACTAGTGACCTAGGAGTAATGCTAGAGCACTTGAGGCATTCTAAACCAGTATCACCACCAGTGTTATTGGGATGGCCACCATATGTAGATGCTACTCCACTCTGTTCTTAAGCCTTCCATTCTTTGTAAAACAAATTATCAAAACAATACCATTTGAGTTTGATCGTAATCTTTTTTAATAAAAAAGATTTAAAAGTTGCCAATGAAGCAGTTTAGTTTAAAATGCAGCTGAGCAATGAAAAATGTTGAATAAAGTAAGTACCACAGCCACATTCGCTCCATGGAACTCCATAGGGTGTGCAACACTCTACCAACTTCTGTTATCTTCAATCTCTACCAAAATTACAGTGAGAAAAATAATTCTGTGCCTTGAAATTATGGCTTGAAATTGCTCAGAGAAACACATGCTGCACAGCGGAATAATGGAGACGGAATTTAATTGTCCTCTTATTCTGTGAAAGAAAGGTATAGCTCACAGCCCGCTTGATAGCTGAAAGGAAGCTATCAAAGCTGCAGGAATATAATTCATTATATTCTTCCCAGTATTTTTTAAACTTCTCTATTATTAAACTGAAGCACTGACTTACCTTCATCATCTGTTCAGACTATTCGTAATGAATGTGTGCAGATTAAACAAGAAGCCTCTTCTTACCGTCTGTGCAAGCACTGGTCACAATAGAAGTGCCTCAGACCCATAATTTTCAGCGTTGCAAAACTTTTGGAATGAAGCCGTGTTTAGCAGATCTCCTAGTTACAGCAGAAGGTGGTCCCAGCTCCTGGAGAGACTACTTGGCACTTATATACTTATGTAGTTCTAGAAGAGGTAAGATACAGCATTAATTTTTGAGCTCCGATTTCTTGCATTATCTGAGAACTACACTACTAGATCTTACATAAACTGATTTAATATAGACCTGGCTACATACACATCGTACTGTATTATTTTAGTATGGTAGGTGTGCTATCAAACTGGATGTGAAACCCACACCAAATATCTTGCCTACCATTTGCTGAATCTTTATTTTTGCTTCTCGCGACAGTTGCCTTTGGGAAAAAAAAAACCACTGCTATGCAATCTTATTAGCTAAAACTGCTAAAATATCTGTCCTTTGGCTGTAGAAGATCTTGAGTTACCCACTGAGGAAGAAACAGTGATTACGACCACCACAGTTTGAGCTGTGGACATGTTACACTTCCAGTAATGCTACATTTAATCAAGAACCAATATTTCTTCTTGGAAATATTTCTTCTTCTACTCATATTCTGTTGTAGAAGTTTTCAGCAATGCTGTTATGTGGATATTTTTCCATATTAAATTTGTTCAAAATAGCTAAATAGCTAATGCAAGTATTTTAGCAAATCTGATGCAAATCTTCTGTATTACCAGTAGCATTCAGAGTGCAATGTGAAATACACCTTTTTGTGTATGGATGCCCACATTTATCAGACTGAAAGCGCTTATATATTTCTGTGAGTGGTTGTTTTTTATTGATTGCTGCACACAGCTGATCCGATTGCTGTTAGTGAATCATATTTATGAGTTATTATGGGAGATTGATGGCCGTAGCATATTTAAGACTGAGGAATTATTTTAGATATTCCAGTGATACTGTATGCGCTTGTTTAAGCAGTAAATGCCCAAACAAGCCTGAATACATAATGCTGTTTTCAACTTCGTAGTCACAGTAATTTTTGTTTTATTTAAGATTTGTGTCCTTCTTCTCCACAGGACTCAGAAATCTTAGCAGTCTAAATCTGAAGACTGCTCTCATATCATCTTATTAATAAAACTGTCAATCACAGCTCTGCGCTTATTTTTTGCTACAGATTTGCTCTTTATTTTTATATGACAAAAAGTACACGCAGTTTTAATCCATCACCTGCTGTATTAAGAATAAAACTGAGAGAAAAAAAAAAAAAAAAACCTAAGAAAAATTGTGTTTAAAATCAAGTTATAACTTAAAACATGGTAGGGAAAACTAACACCGGCTGGTTAGAGGCAACGAAAATTGTTAGCATGTGGCAGGATCCATCAAAGACTGACCTATGGTTGGTGTCTGATGGACATTCTTCATCGTTCATCACCGAGTTCAGGAGGACTCCATACGAAAACAAAGATCCTCAGATGACTGTTGGTAAAGCCATACTGATAATCATCTTCTAGAGGAAGAAAAAACCTGTGCATTCCATTCTGTAATAAATGGGTTTTCCTTGGCAAATGCAGTAGGGCAAAAACTTTTGAAAAGGAAAAAACACGTATTTGCTACTGTATCTAAATTTCAGTCTAAACAAGGGAAGACTGCACATTCAAGTGTCTTAATTATGTCACATACAGATCTAAAAGTTATTTTACTATACCTGTAATATCCTGGTTGATCGTAAGGACGCTCTGAAGTGGTGCTTACAAGCTTGAACTGAATATCTCACTTCAACTCCAGTAACTGTACTGACATAGCAGAGTATCTTCATTATATTATCTCTGCACATAGTTTTTTTAGGTCAGTGATACTTTGATTGGTCCCACACATCTGGAAACCAGAAATTCTCACAGCTAATTTTGACAGTTCTTGCATAATATATGTTTTAAAGATCAGATAGAAAGATCACGTTGCCAGCTGATTCAAAGTGTCTCTTTTAAACAATCTGAAAGAAGAATCTAAATCAGAAGAAGCGTGCCTTCTGCAAGCAACACACCTTTTAATTTTTAGCAAACCATTTTAATTTTTAGCAAAATTTTTAGCAAAGTAGCTCGTCATTACAATAGCTGAAATTTAATGTTCTGGGAAGTCTTTATTTGTCCATGCAACTTATAATTGACAGGGAAAAGAAATGCAGACAGTTCCTTTTTTTTTTTTTTTTTTGTACCTGTCCTATGTGTGTTGTATTTATAGACTGCAAGGTCTAGAAACAGCACTGAGATTTTAACTCCCACTCATGAATGCTGTTTCTGGAGAGGAGGAACACCAACCACACGTGGCAAACTTGCCCGTACTGCAGCAGCCTTCTGCAGCACAGCCCATCACGTCACTGCTCAGATGGCTTCAGCAGCACCATTTCAACACAGCACGTGGCTGTGGGGGGTTTCTGGTGGCTCCCTCTCACTAAGAGGAGCTCCTCTCATTGGTCTAATGACTGCAGGTCTGTAAGTTTCCCAAACAACTAAAAGTGCTGAGTTCTGATAGGAGCTGTAGCTTGACCTTCTCAGAAAATGCATATCTATTCTACCCCCACATAAACTAGCAGTTGATCACTTCTGCCACCTGATGCTTGGTAAGAAATACGTGTAAAAATCCCCTCTGCCACCAAAAACCATATGGAAGTACATATTTCCAAGACTTAGGACAACAGATGCCTGGCTATACATACACTCCCAACTGGCTGTAAAACAGGGTTATTTTGTAGTACAGGAACCAGCCTCCAGCTTCCCTTTATCTACTCAGTAATGTCAGCCCCATGCTTGAGCTGGGAACCTCTGCGGCAGCAGCAACTGTGACACTGTTAAGTAAGTCAGGCAAGGTTAATTACCAGCTTGTTTACATATAAAGATGATCTGTGATGAGAAAGACAACTCAGGAAAAGTACAGCATGATTAACTACAGGTAAAACACCAGACTGTTTGTTTAAGCTTTCCATTGATACAGAAGTAATTCTCTCTCAAGAGCCGGTGCACAGTTTATCCTTTCAGTCTTTCAACATTTTTTAAACAAAACTCAGCATCTCTATCGCACGCATTTTTCCCCTCACAGGCTATCTGTGTTGTTAGGTTGAGTAGTAACTGAACAGCTCTCCCATGCAGACACATTACAGATGTATAAAATATCGCCGCCATTTACTGAGCCTGGTGAGGATGCCTTTGTTCCAGCTTTGTTTTAAATTCAGTACTGTGGCTGCCTCCTAGGGCCCTGAAGTGAGCACTCTTTAAAAAGAGCTACAGATTTATTCCTCCGCTCTGAATAAGTGAAAATGTGTTTTGTTGAAGCCTCCAGAGAGTAAACGGCTTTACTATAGAATTCCCTTTTGTTTATGGGTTTGATGAAAGCATTTGGCACTTAATGATTCCCAGGCTATTCCAAGTTAAAATAAAAAAAAAAAAGACATCGAGTGTGCTGAGTGTTAAAATGTTTTCCACCAACCTCAAAGCAAATTTAATATAAAGACTTGTTTCAGGTATCGAATTAGGGTGGGAATGTAATGCTTACTGACTCGTACTCTTTAGCATTTAGACTCAGTATAATGCCACATTTTGTTCTTAAAACAGTGTGGGGAATGAGGGAGACCTACAGAGGTGGCCACCTGAAATCCAACCATTCTCCTCTCAGCTTTAGCTTCATCATCTGCTGCTCCTCGCATCTTTGATTTGTTCACAAAAAGAATTCAGAACAATTTCCATTTAGATTAGTCAGGAATTTTCCAGCTGAAAAATTTTAAATGTAGAACATAGATATTGGGTTTTGGGGGTTGTTTGGTTTGTCCTTTGAAGAAGTCACTGGTCACATCCCGCTTAGACATCGTAGATTTCTCTTTAAGAAAAGGCTAGGTGTAATTTGCTCACCTTATCCTGTTCTCTAGGCAATATATTTCTCCTTCTCAGCACTTCCTTCTTCTCAGCAGCCTCACGGGCTCTGTTCTTAATATCAGTCTTTACTTACAGAAATTGCAAAACATGTACACAACCACATACAGCATGTCAAGTGCTTACTTAGTTTTGTGGGAAAGGATCCTAGGGCTGAATGGCCTTAGAGATGTATTTTTTTCTATAGATGGAAAAGGTAAATAGACTGGGAAATCTATCTTTAAAAACAAGAATAACTATTTTATATTTTTCCTTTCATTGAAACAAAATTTGTACCGAAGACATTTATGTTATTTGCATGGATCACTAGGCATAAAGATGACAGGTGCCATATAACATCTGGGCATACAAAAAAATCACACTATCAAAGAAGGTATTTTCACCTCTAAAAATATAGACATGTTTAAGACGTGTTGGGTTTGGAATCATCATTGTATCCTAACATTCTTCCTATCCTGGACTGGTCTATTTTCTTTAGTGAATTTTTTACAATGGACTATTAAAAGAAATTGTGAGGAGTAAACATAATATACTCCTATAATTTTCTCATGTTTTATCTGCAGTGACTACATACTTTTAAAATCCAAGAGCTACTGAATATTACATGCAGCAGATTCCAAGATTTCTTCAGCTGGACAAAATCCAGACTTATAAAGCAGGAAAACTGCTACATTTGATCTCTCAGGGTAACCACCTTCTGAAACCCAAGTTCTTGCAATCTTAGCCTTGTTTCCCCATAAAAACACATAAAAAATGCTTTCTAATAAGAAACTTGTGCGGTAGCACAGAACGTGTCTCGCATGCAATCCATTAATTACCCCAAGAAAACCAATCATTATAGATCTAACATTGACCTTAGCTTGTCTCTTGCCATTCTCCACATCACCAGTTGTTAAAGCCATAGCAAAAATCACCACGAGGTGATTTTTATTCCTTACCACACTCTTGGGTGGGACTGCTACTAAACTACCAGTTACCCCACTTTAAAATAACTTTTCCTTTCATGCACTTGGAAATGCTGCAGCATAACTGAGGTCGGAGAAAGAAGCAAAATAAACATCATCTTTGGTCTGCATATCATCACTCTCGTGACTTCCTCTTTTGATGCAGTCAAAACCTGCTGCCTACAGACCACTGGCAGTCCCTATCTTAGGACTAAGAGAAATGCAAAAGATGGAGCTCTATGCTTATGAACCATTAAACTGGCCCAGTTCACAATAAAAAGGACTTGCTCCCTCCCTTCAGAAGGTATTTCATGGAGAGGAGCAATAGGAACCAAAGCCAGTCAGACACTACAGAATATTAGTGCTCGATTTTCTCACTTGTGCATTGCTCAGACATCATCACACAACTGTGCTCTCAGGAAGAGAACAAGAAGCCCAACTCAGCTTTGCTGCACTCCAGAACCCCAGGGAAGACATCTCCCTGTCCACCGACTGGACAAAATATCTGAAGGAACATTGAGATCTTAGCACCTATTTTTTTTTTAATTAACTTTCCCCTTTTCCTCAGGTTTTTCTTTATTTGCTCTCCTTAAGTGCCAAAAAAGGTGGCTCATGCTATTGATGATTGGTTCACTGACACAGCCATCTCTTTACTTCCCCAATAAGGCAGCAGAATCCCAGCAATTTTTCTCCTTTCCTATCAGTTTATGTAGCTCACCTAACCACTGTGCTGCCCAGACTTCTAAAACAGTTATAAAATTAAGGATAACTGAGGTCATGGCAAGTTACATTCCAGGAAGCCTTAATTCATAAGAGATCCACTGAAGTTCTATCACTAACCAATGGTGACTACTTAAGCATACAAAAGCATCTATCACCGTTGTTCCTGAATAAGTTTATTCCTTTGCTGGGGTTTCCATCTCTGCTATAGATCCTGAACTTCTGTATGGTTCATGCAACAGAAGTTACTTCCATGTTTCCCCCAAAAAACACAAGGTAGAGGGGAAATTGCCATAGCAGTCTCCCTTTCTTTTCCCACTATGGAAACTAGCTAACCTAACAGGAAAATATGTGATTTATGAGCCAATTCAATTCATTAAAATTACATAAACAAATGGCACAAACAGGATACGAACAACACAGGTAGTACTGAAAACCCAGCGGCCATAAAATGTATGTCTCAGTATTTTATTTCATGTCCACCTTAGCACTAGCTTGGTCCCAGAAACTTTATCATTCAGACACAAATTAATGTGCTCTTCTTGGTGTCATTTTTCACTATTATGTGTCCTTGCAAAGGGGGACAATATGAGATTTCATTCATAAACGCATCCCTGGCTGAAGGGCAGACCAGTGGGCTCCATTGACATCACAGCCATTTTAAGACTGGGCATAAGGTAAGGAGGAAAGGAATTAGGGTTCAAAGTCATGCTGCTTAAATAACAGCAGGTCAGATCAGACATTCAAGGAACCATAGCCACTGCTGTTGTCACCTAGTTCTTTTATGTTCAAACAGCCACAAAGCAAAAATAGAAGCAGGTATATTTGGTGGCACACGTTAAAACATCTCAGTAAACAAAAGCAGACAAAAAAAAGTGTTGCCCTTTTAGGAATACTCTGTTAGATCTGGCAGCAAGGGGTGGGAGGAGATCACTAGCATACATTCACTTGTGCCACAGAAGGGAAAGACAAAGCAAAAGCAGGATAGATTAACTAAAAAGTTCATCTTCTTTTTACCTTAGGTTTTGTATTAAGGCTAATGTTTTAAATTGGGTGATAGTTCTTTTCTGCACTTTCAACAACTACTGAATGTTATTTTGATCCCACTAACTGCCTAACCACTGTGCATGTAACTTCAGATGATGTTTAAAGCACACTACCACCATGGGTCAGGCTCATAGCGAGTACCTGGTGACTAAAGCTGGACATTTCTGAGGAAGGTACACACCAGGTGCTTGCACAACAGCGTGCTTACAAGAGAAGACTGTTCCTAGACCCTATTAACATTTCAACGCTTAACACCAAATCATGTCTGTTCTGTGCCTCTTTGCCAAGTACCTCTGGCATTTTCATACCTGAGTATGAGCTAAAGCAAAGCTATTGGCTGCCTTCCAGATTAACGAGTTTCCAGTCTCTAATGAAAAGACAAAGCTGTAAGAAGTGCAGCACTCTGCTTGAGGTGTTTGCAAGCACGTCTGCCTGAGGAGCAACAGCCATCAGACCACATTTGACCTTTATGAGATCCTGTCTCTCTACCCTCCTCCCCCCCCCTTTTTTCCCCTTTTGCTACAACTTTTCCTATTCAAAAAGGGGGGAAGTACCAGACTAGCATTAAAAAAAAAAAAAAAAAAAAAAAAGAACAACTCACATCTACTTGTATCCTTTTTCTCCATTTGGTTCTGGTGATCTACAGAACAGCAGCAGCTGCAGCCCTGTACAGTTCAGCTGTAACTAATCTATCCGAGGCATCAGAATGCTACTAATGTTCTCACTGCTAATTTGTAGTGCTATGATCAGGGCTTCAAATACAAAAATGGATTTTTGCAATTTTACAGATGAATTTGCTCCCATCTTGGTGTAACTTTACAAGTGCTTTCTGAGAAAGCAGTCCCCGAGTTCACTGAGGTAAATCCCAGAGCAGAGCATTAGTCACAAGGAAAGAAGAACCAGCAAAGAGAACAAAAATATCTGATACAGTGGGAACCCTCCCTTGCAATACAATCACAGAAACTCCAAGATGCTCAAGTTCTAATAGTGCCAAGATATAAAATGCTATTTATAATCACCTTTCTGCACGCTAGCTCAAAGCTTTCTAAGCAGTTCTCTAAGCCTGTAAAACGTATTAAAGCTATCTTCTCCTAGGATTGTTTAAGAGATGTTACATTTAATGCCTGTTACGCTCATCCTTAAGCACAGCTACTGCTCGCCCTGCATTGGTGCTACTTGAAATATAACTGCAGACAACAAGACTACTTCTGGATCACTCAGGTCTGCTGCCCCCACGTATATATTTGCTACAGCAGAACAAATTCAAGGTGCAGTACTACAACTGAGCATGCCACGAAGTAAAGAAGTTCACAGTGCCTATAAAGAAAATTTCTGCAAGTGGTAGAAGTTCATCACCAATACACAATCACTTCAGTGTTTACAGACGGTTAAAAAATACGTAGAGAGCACCCAGGAAGTGCTCTTAGGTTTGTATTCTCTCTTCTTCCCACTTGTCCTATCTTGTATAATGCCTAAATCTCCTATGCAATAAAATGCCAAAACTTGGCAGTTACTTCTTCACAGAAGCTTCTGGAAATAGCAGCTGCAATAACAGAAGCTATGGAGACTTTCATTTTACAGACCTGCATCAGCCCCACTGAACATGACTTGCTGCATTCTCTAGATGTACAAATGCCAGCAAGCTCATTCTGTTGTTCTGAACTAGGAGAAAAGGTAAGCCAACTCTTTTCTCCGTTAAATTGATGTAAAGAAGGAAAAACTTAAACTAAACAGCTTTACTGCCTTTTGCTTGTGTGTGCCTGTCTGCAAGTTTCAATGGATCCTAGGCTGGAATGCACATGATTTTATCACGAAGAAATTGTATCTCAGAAGAGGTGAATATGAATAATACAAAGTCCAGCCAATAGAAATGGCTGCTGTCTAGAGCAGATATAGGAACTGACTAGGAAAACTCCCTTCTTTGCTCCTGAGCAGCAGCAAAAGCCCTGTTTCCACCACTGTAGAGAACTTCTCCCTCTGCCTATCTCCACTGCACCCAGCAGCAGTGCAAGTAACAGCCCCACTGATGAAGACATTCACTTGAGCAAAGCTGAATCAGTTCCACTGTCAGGGTAAATGGACCTGTTTTGCACTCAAAGCCTACATCAGTGCTCAGGCTTCCCCATCCAGACATGAAAGAGAAGTGCCACAGCTGGTTAAATAATTCTGCCCAGAAGATTAAGTATGTAACACAGGCTTTTGAAAGGAGAAGTAAGACTGGCTGTCATGCTTTCAGTTGCCCTGATAGCCATGCACTTTATGAGTGAGATGCCAAGTGCTATTGCAAACACAGTCTGTACCTCCATGACAGTAAGAGCCTCTCTGCTCTTTTCATTGCCACAGACCAGCCCTTTTGATCCATCAGCAGGGCTCAGTGTTCCTTCCCAAGGGAAATCCTTTGAAATGTACCTTCATCTTGATCGCTGACCTCAAGCCGGTCCTATACTGCAAGCACCAGTGCAAAGAGCTGCAGTTGCTTTGTGCAGAACTTTATCTGATTACCAGATTTCAAAGCAGCTAAACCCGGTCTAATCCACCACATAAATTAGTCAAAACCATTTTTAATGCAGGTTCTTTCTTTTAAAACATAACAAGGGGCCTAAAATTCAGACGAAAATTTAGCATGGCTTTTTTTTTTCTGTCCCAGAGCCAGCCTACTGCAGTTTATCACTGAAGATTATATCACATTAAGAATATTATAATAGAACATTAAAACCACTTAGGAAAAGCAAACATACATACAGATCCAAGAAAAAGTTATGAATACAAAAAACCACAGAAGATGAAAATAAAACAGCTTAAGCTATTTATAAGCAATTGCCAATTATTAATTTATCCTGATACTACAAATATATCCCATTAGAACGTCAACATTTTCTGTTTTGCTTAAAATAATCACTAACAAAGGAGTTTGGACATGAAAATGATTCGTTCATCTACTCCATTTGACACAGAAGTCACTTTGGAGTAAGCTGTGTCAATTCTTTTTAAAAAGCACATAACATCTGTAACATACATATATATATGCTTAGGGATTGCGAGCTCCAGCTGCCATGAGACTGAAGAAATGCTTATGAACTCAGAAAGCAGGAATTGTATTTCATTCACCCTTTTTGCCACGGTTAAAAAAAACGTCAACATGATCCAGATGTTCCTGGTGTTAAAAAATGCCTACTTGGTAACTATTGTCCAAGACACGAGTTTTTTCTTTCTAGTGCTGAAATAATTTATTTAATCCAGAGATAATACAGCAGTCTTCTTCCATTGCTCTTCAGAGCAGAGAACATGGTTTAACACTTCTTCACGTTCCGGTAATTTAAATGAAGTCACATTGTTTATCTAATGGCCAAACAAATCAGAAAGCATTATAGTACAATGAGGTGATATAACTAAATAGGGAAATATTAAAATGGCAAGTTATGTTTCCTATCAAGGGGTACGAAACAGGGGGTTTCTTCTGTATGGCATTACACCTATCATTAGTATTACCACAATTTGTAATTATTTTCAGTTTTTTAAGAGAATGATTCTGCTTTTCGTTTTAAAGAGGAAGGAAGAAACTGAATTTTTGAGTGCGTGTGTCATTGCAACTACCGAGCATACATCTATTTTCCCTTTTAGACATCTACATTTATTTTCCTCACCACCACCATCTCAGAGCTCATAAAACTCAGAGTTTGGCTGCTGGAATGTCCATGAACTTGACAGAATCACAGAATCACAGAATGGCCAGAGTTGGAAGGGTCCTCAAGGATCATGAAACTCCAACCCCTCTGCCATATGCAGGGCCACCAACCTCCTCATTTAATGCTAGACCAGGCTGCCCAGGGCCCCATCCAATCTGGCCTTGAACACTTCCAGGGACGGGGCATCCACAGCCTCTCTTGTCAGCTGTTCCAGTGCCTTGGAGGAGCCTGGTTTCCTGGCATCAGAAAGCTGTTCTACGAAAGCCACGTTGTGACACCAGTGCAACTCAAAGGATGTCACAAACTCCTCCAAGGCAGCATTGGCTACAGAAGGAGGTTTAATTTGGTCATCAGCATGGATACTCAGGCCAACATTACAATAGAGCGTTAGCACTGCTGCTCTCAGGAGCACCAGGTGAAATGACAGCTATCCCAGTGAAAGAGATAGGAGCAGTAAATTGCTTTTAAAAATAAAAGCTTGCATACAAGTTTCCATCATTAAATCACTGTAGAATGACACTGTGTATGTATTTTCAGTACGTCCCTTTCATAACCTGTCTCACAGTGATGCCAGCTGAATGGAAACACACACACCAGTTTTCCTCAGCTCCCCTAGCTGCTGAGCAGCTGTTCCTCTGCAGGAAATGACTACTGCAAATGACAAGAGGGCTCTTCAACCAAAACTATTTCCATTACAGGTGGGCATCTCCCTAACTATGGCCCCCATACTGTGAGCATGCCCAAGAGCACAGAAACCAAGCTTGTGAAAAACACGTACAGATACTAACTCACCAACAGGAATGGAAAATGCCTTCATGTTTTGCCTACACTCAAATATACTCTTGCCACTCCAGCTCCATACCAAGCACAGAGCAGGCCAGCAAATTGCAGAAGCTGGAGCAGATCTTGTTAATAGGTATTTGGCAAAAAGAGCCTCAATAATGCACAAATCTTGTAAGTAAACTTCCTTCTGTTTTGATTTGAATGAATGGGGCCTTGTCCCTTACCTCAGATGTGGTGATAGGATCATCTACTCAACACCAGTATCAAAGAAACACAGTAATAAACAACAGAAGACAAACCATGTTAGGCCATGTTGCACAAACTGCAAATTCAACAGCAGCATAAAACCAAAGATACTTGGAATGTTATCAAACCAACAGCAAGAAGTATTTTTGCAGTGTTCAAACTGCTTCCTCTTGTGCAGGCTTGGAATAAAACAGTTTATTCAACTGTGAGATCCAGAGAGATTTTGTAAAAACACCATGCAAGGAATGCCATTACCTTAACATCACAGGCATAAATTAAGAGCCTCACTAGTAACGAAAGCTACACAGTTCCCACCACCGTAGCAGACAAACTTGGTAATGTTTTCCAGTCTTAATGATCCTGTGATTGTAGGTTTGAGAAGTCTTCTGAACTCCAGCATATGGGGCACAATAATAGATGCAAGAGGCCAGGCTGATGCCAGGCTTGGAGGGAATACTTCGCCTTAAAGATGTCACTCCAGTTAATTGGGTCATTACAGAAAAATAGCACATGCTTCTTCATGCACCTGCAATATGAACCAGAAAATTTAGCCAGAAATACTGGCCTTCCAGAGGTACTCAAGTGAACATGCTTGCAATAGGGATTTACTTTACAAAGCGTTATTGGACTGCCAAATTCTGCAGATCTAAACAAGCTATAATGGTTACCTACATCCAACTTCCAGCATTGGAATTAACTGTGCATTGCTATAAAGCCTGAAATCTGTGCTACCTCCTTACAGAGGAATCCAGATACATGGCCCAAAACTTAAAAGCCTCTGGATCAGCTCCTAGTGAAACTTCCCTGAGGTGATCTGCAAGGCTTTAATCTTTATCACCCACCAGGCTAGCAAATTAGCTCTGAGAGGAGCTCTTCTAGGTAGGCAGATACTGACTGACATCCAGTTAGGCACAGTAATACCACCCTGCTGTTTGGCAACAGGCAGGGCAGTAAGCAACCCAACATGTGGTCATCAGGTTTAGGAAGCTGGCTGGAGGGCCACAGCTTAGATAAGGTACAAGTCATTTCAGGAAAAGTAGCTGAGGCACAGATAGAATTCAAGGCAAAGTGCTCATGAAGATGTTGCAACATAGATTTTTCTCTAAACAACTTTAAATATTAGGGACTTGAACAGTTTCTTGAATAAACTTCTGAAAATAAAATACACACACTTAGGTGAAATCCCTTTAATTTTTAAGGGTCATGAGAATGTGCTGAAGTGTTTTACTGGGTACTGGTTCCTTGCCTACAAAGGTCTGGGGAAAAAAATGGGTTAAACTCTCTTGCTAGTCTCATTTTAAAAAGATGATAAAAAGAATTAAAGTCCAGCCTATGCACATGTATAAGAAAGAATGAGAAGGAATAAAGCAACAAAACCCAGTTATAGAGTTATTTAAGAAACTACATAATTACCCAGACCATTCTAATAATTTCTAACAACCTTATGAAAGTGGAGCGAAGAAACACCACCACCCAACTCCAGTTGGGAAGACTGAAATTCTAATCAATCTGTTTATGTAAGCAATCTATTTCCAGCACTAGCAGATAGTATTTCAAGAAAAAATTAAAACATGACTAGTTGTGTAAGCAATGTATTTACTAGACTCATATTACCAGTGATACACATGAGTAGCATGTTTAGAATGAACTTGAAAACAGAAAACCAGTTCTTTCAGAACCTCCTTAATATTTATAGCTCTATTGGAGGTATAGCATCTACCCTCCACCTGGGGATAGATGAGGAGCTGATAGAGAGCTTATGGGTTAGGATTAAAAGGCAGGGGAAGGAGACGTAGTGGGAGTCTGCTACAGGCCACCCATCTGGTCAGGAAGACCAAGCAAATGAGGCCCTCTATACACAGATAGGAGCAGCTTCATGTTCACAAAACATGGTCCTCATGGGAGATTTCAACCATCCCAATACCTGTTGGAGGGAAAACACAGCAGAGCATCAGAAATTGAAGATGTTCTTGGGATGCACTGATGATAACTTTTTCTTCCAAGTGGTACACAAACCCATGAGAAAAATGCTATGCTGGACCTTGTCCTCACCAGTGAGGAGGGGCTGGTACGTAATGTGAAGTTCAAGGGCAGCTTTGGTTGCAGCGACCACGAAACAGCGGAGTCCAAGATCCTTAGGGTATCAAAGAGGGTGTGCAGCAGGCTTGCTACTCAGGACTTCAGCAGCACAAACTTCGAACTCTTCATGGAACTGCTTGGCAGGGTGACATGGGATAAAGCCCTGGAGGGAAGAGGGGCCCAAGAAAGCTGATTAATATCCAAGGACCGTCTCCTCCAAGCCCAGAAGCAGTGCATCCTGAGAAAAAGGAAGGCAGGCAAGAATGCCAGGAGGCCTCCATGAACCACAGAATCAGAGAATGGCCCAGGTTGGAAGGGACCTCAAGGGTCATGAATTTCAACCTTCCAACCCACATGCACGGCCACCAACCTTCACATTTAATACTAGACTAGGGTGCCCAGGGCCCCATCCAACCCGGCCTTGAACACCTCCAGGGATGGGGCATCCACAGCCTCTCTGGGCACTTCAACACTCTCTCTGTAAAGAACTTCCCCTGACATCCAACCTAAATCTTCTCTCCCTCAACTTAAAACCATTTCCCCTTGTCCTGTTGTTATCTACTCTTTCAAAGAGTTGATTCCCCTCCTGTTTATAGGCTCCCTTTAGGTACTGAAAGGCTGCAATGAGGTCACCCCGCAGCTTCTTTTCTCCAGGCTGAACAAGCCCAGCTCCCTCAGCCTGTCTTCATAGGGGAGGTGCTCCAGTCTCCTGATCATCTTTATGGCTCTCCTCTGAACCCCCTCCAACAGCTCCCTGTCTTTCTTGGTGGCTCCAGACCTGGACACAGTACTGCAGATGGGGCCTCACAAGAGCAGAGAAGAACAATCACCTCCCTGTCCCTGCTGGCCACCCCTCTTCTGATGGAGCCCAGGATACCATTTGCTTTCCGAGCTGCAAGAGCACACTGCTGCCTCACGTTAAGTTTTTCATCCACCAGGACCCCCAGGTCCTTCTCTGCAGGGCTGCTCCCAAGGACCACTCCTTCCAGTCTGTATATATAACTGGGATTCCTCCGGCCCAAGTGCAAAACTCTGCACTTTGCTGTGTTGAATCTCATCAGGTTCACCCGGGCCCACCTTTCAAGCCTCTGAATGGCATCCCTTCTTCCCACCATGTCAACTGCACCACTCAGCTTGGTGTCATCAGGAAACTTGCTGAGAGTGCATTCGATTCTGTCATCGATGTCATTGATAAAGATGTTAAAGAGCACAAAATCAACAAGAAGTTCCTGGACTTTCTTAAGTAGAAAAAGAAGGGAGTGGAGGCAGGAACAGGTTACTTGGGAAGACTACAGAGCAGTTGTCCGAGCAGCCAGGTGTCAGGTTAGGAAAGCTAAAACCTAGATAGAATGAAATCTTTCCAGGGACATAAAGGGAACAAGAAGAAATATTACAGGATGATCAGTGATTAAAGAAAGGTTAAGGAAGATGCAGGGCCCTCTCTGGAAGGAAACTGGACACCTGATCACAAGTGATACAGAGAAACCAAGGTGTTTGATGACTTCTTTGCCTCAGTCTTCACTGGCAAAGGCTCTAGCCACATTGCCCAAGCTGCAGAAAGCAACGGTAAGAGGCAGGAGAAGATCTGCCCTCTCTAAGTGAAGATCAGGTTCAAGGCCATCTAAAGAATCTGAAGACAGGCTGCAGAGGCGGGCCCATGCCAACCTCATGAAGTTCAACAGAGTCAAGTGCAATGCCCACAGTGAACATTTTCCCAAGCGAAGATAAGTCTAAATGTATATTTAGCTTTGCAGCAACCTCTCCAAGAGGAGAGATAGAAGGAAAAAAAAAAGAAAGAAAGAAAGAAAAGAAAAGCATATTTTGTGCCAAAATAAAGACATCTCATTTTGTTATTCTGGAAATTATCACTCAAATTTCTCATCCTGCCTGGTAATATAGGATCTACTTGACTTTGCAGGAAGAAAGAGAATCTAAGAAAATAAATAACACTGGACTCCGTAAAAACAAGTCACAGCAAGTTTTATTTTCTCTTCAATGTGTTCCTGAAGCTACCCACATTTCCCTTGTTTAGCTTAATAGATCTGCATCTTCTGTAGAACAACAGGCACACTAGCAGGTCAAGGGAAACACTTGCTCACACTAAGCTCAGTTCTTGAGACTCCATAACTGTTTAGTTTAACATAGCTGTGAAGGCCACGTACCACAGCCTCACAGTCCACAGCACAGAAACCAGCATCCCAGCCTTTCATTACGAATACTGCACTTACCAAACATAGACAGAGTCAAAGTTCATAAGGGACCACAAAATTGTACTTGGTGCAAAAGGCAGAGCAAGCCTCCATTTCCACTCCATTTCCACTGCTATCTTCATGAGGTTTGTATACTTGTAGCAAAGTACTGGATCTCGTGCTATACGCTGCACACCATCCTGGGTGGGGGACCAGGAAAGCAACAGTGCAGCAAGCACATTTGCTTCAGATATATTTCAGCATCACTTTTACAACTTCATATTGTTACCATACATGGGTAGATTATTTGGAGAACGTCATTCAAGAAAGACATATCTTGATTCTTATAAAACATGCACAGCAGCAGGAGTGGTGTGAGACAAGGAGGAGGAAGGGGAAGAGCAAAGTTTCTGAATTTCCTGACACAGTCAAGAATGGCTCTGGCAGACCCACTGCACTCTGCACAGCCAGCACCACCTCAGCAGTTAAGCAGCATGGAGTTCACCAGTCATTGACGCAGAAGTAGCCTTGGACCAACGTGACAGACGTGTTGAGGTGGCCTAAAGCTTGTTAGGTCTTGGTGCATCTTGATAAGAAAAAAACTAGCACACCAAACTTATTGGTATTCTCCACCAAATTCATCCACTATCCAGTGATTGAGCACCTGGTGGGAAGGCAGGGCCAACCCAGGGGAGCTCAGGTGCATGCAGTGCATCTGAGTGACTGGAAGAGGTGGAGACAGGATCAACCCCTTCCCAGATCTCATTTATTGGCAGAGGAAGGAAGGGTATCTCTTGCTAGAGACCTCTGCCTACCTAAGGTCTTTTGAAAGTATCAAAGGACATGAAAGGACAGCTCTTGTCCTTCATTTTTTGTGGCTGCTGCACTGGGCTTGTTCTCATTTGCTGTAGCTAAAGACTTTGCCACCCCAATATTATTGTGGTACTTTCCATCCCATTAGAGCAATACAGCACATAATTTGAACATTTAAAAGGTAATAATGTTTTAGGCAATTATAGCCGTACTAAAATACACGTGGGCTGACATGATTGCTAGAAGTATTAATTCAGCAAAACTCTTTCCTCCTACTCCCATTTATTCAGAAGCAAGTTTTATCTTAATTATCTGCCATTATCAAATACCTTATGAATTTACTTATACTAATTTGATTCTTTTGAAATATAATTTACTAAGTTCCTTTATCTCATTTAAATAGTTTTAAAGTAAGGTTTGTAAATAGTTGTTTTTGTTTGTTGTTTTTTTTTTCTCCCCCCAGGAATCCTGTTAAATTACCATGGCAATTAAAGTGTAGTTCATTTTATACATTTATGAGATGGGAGTATATTATGCTTAACTTAGGAAGCTAAAGACATGGATTGAAATGGCTGCCCTTGAACAAGCTAGCACCCCTTTGCAGCTCTAACTGGTGAATGATTGCTTTTTCTGAAATAGTGTCAGATCTCCTTGAACCCAGTGCTGCATGCAGCAGGGCACACAAAGCACATGGAGACAGAAGTGCTGTGATCATAGAACACAGCTCAGAGAAGCAGGTCGGTAAACATTTGTTCCTATACTTAACCAGCTTCTAACATGAAAATCCCTATTGAGCTGCAAAAGGCTCCTGGGAATAGCAGAGGAGCAAGAGTTTGCAGAAATAGTGCTTTCTGCACCCGCTCTCATGATTTGCTTCGCTTTTGAGAGCTACAGTTCATGATGACATTCAGCTAGAGGAATGACTTCAGCTCCAGCTTTCAAAAGTTGGGCAAATATTTTATCCTTTAACTACGTTTTTGTTTTGAAAAGTTACTGTACTGAGAAGTTTCTGTACTTCAGCCACATTCTATAGGAACAACCTGATTTTACCGCTTACCCCCAGCCTCTGTGTCTTGCAGCTACGAACAGACCTGAGTCTAAACACCTCAACACACCATTCAGTGCTGGATGCACACAGTACTCCCCAGATCATCGTATTTTTTGACACTGGATTTATTGATGTTGATGAAACCAACTAAAGAGAAAGTTGGAAAAGGAATGCCAAAGAAACAGTACCTCTGTTTTTCACCACTTCTTCCTTGGGGGCAACTGGAGGCTGCTATGCTCTCAAAACTGAGATTTCAAAACTTTCTGGAGCTTGGCCACAGAACATTCTTCCCAAAATTACTACAGACAACATCATTGAGTTATGGGACACAAAGATGAAAAACAAAACGCAAAACATATCTGCACACAAGCACTATTAGCAACTGGTTACAAAAAGACTGCCCACAGATCTAGCACTAATATTCTTTCTCCAGCCCCTTCAACAGATACAAAAGGTACAGAAACAGTAAACCACCTCTTCATATTGTCAGACTACATAACTACCTTAAAACATTCATAGACTAACCTGTTCTTCCCAAGCCTTATGCGTGCTTCAGATTGTCTTTAAGCTCTTACCTTACCTTTGCAAAATGTTCAGCAGCCTTCTTCTTAGAATGCAGTGACACTACAGGCACAGGAACACTGAGAAATGCAACCATTCAAAACTGCACATTCTGAAACATCTCTGAAGTACACGCTTGGCTCAGCTGGTAGGAATTGTGTGAACTGAAAGCACAATAGGTGTTTGCCATAGTTATCAGCTAGAGAGCAGCAGCAACATGTAATTGCATCCAACGGTGGAATTATTACTCCAGAACTCCCACCTGCCTTTCTCTGGCCATTTTTTAAAAAAGCATGACTCTGAAAGAAACACTACTGCAAAAAAGAAGGGAAGAAGATAATAAAGGGAATTGATTTATATGTTCTTGATTTCTAGGTTAGTATATTTTTATCACATGAGTACCAGCTCTGGCACCAACTTTGTTTAAAGTAACTGTTATGGTTTTGTGATTCTTTGTTTTCGCTATTCCACATCATAACATCATGTAATGCACCTTCCTTAAGCCCAGCTCCCATCTCCCAACCCCTTTTCCCTTTTCCTTCCCATTTTGTGGGGCTGGGGGGGTGCCAGGGACCTACTGCCCCCCTGTCACGGGCATGGATTGATCTAGTTCACTCTGTGACAGTAACAACAAAAATGACACAGAGAGCATTAGGAATCATTTCATAAATGACTTAGTATTGTTGGGATATTGTACCTCCTGTATGCATGCAGCGGGTCAACAGGATGCCTGGAACTGCTATAGTAAGCATCCAGGTTCCAGAGAAGGTAAAGTAAGCATCCAGATTCCAGAGAAGGTAAAGTAAGCAGCTGTTGTCATCTGGACAAGGACAGCCTAGCCTGGTCCTTCTGCAGGGCCCTGAAGGACAGGTGGGACTCTGATAAATCCAGGTTTAAGTTCTACTGAAACAGGATCTATTCTTTTCAGTAAAAACTGGGAAGATTTGAGGTCCTTCTAATGTCACCTCTGGGGTCAGCCTCATTTAAAAATGTAGAGCAGAAAGGAACGAGTGTAACTATGGCTTAATATTCCAGTACTTATAAGAGGTGTGATTCAGATCCATTATTACTTTTACTGTATGTCATGGAGTTCTCCCTAGATCTGTGTCCATGACAGAGGAAAAAAAAAAAAAAAAAAAAAAGAGAGGGGGAAAAAATGTGTTGATGGTTTATAGCCAGTCATCTTGGCCCTGTGACCAATGAGGCAGCCAACTTGCGGGCTGTACCTTTGTAGAAGGGGAAAAGGGACATAGTAGATGGGTCTAAACAAAAAAAAACAGAGCAACAGCAACGATTTTACTAAATCCAATAAAATCAAACAAAATGAGAGAGAGTGTGTCCAATACAAGGCCTTACTCTAGTAGGCTGCAGGGCAACCACGTGCTTTTCTCAGCAGCGAACCAAGCAAGCAAGGAGAGGTGCTGGTGTCCTGCCAGGAGCCCCGCATTTCTTCCTCTGGGCGCAAAGTCTTCTGGGGAATGCCACTCCTCCCTTCTCATCGGAGGATCCAAAATGGCCAAAAAAGGCAGTTCACTGAACCAGAACATTAACTCTTTAACTCCCACTGCTTTACATGATGTTCTTATGTGGAGTATCAACAACAAAAATCACAAAACTGCAACATTCCACCACTTACTCCACATCACTACATCATGCTTAACATATATCTATAAACAAACAAACAATAATTAATATGCATTACCCACACATGTATATACATATATATACTTGGAGTTACTGACTGCATTCCCCAATCAAATTCCCTTCAGTGATACACACTGAACATCCCTATTTTTCTGCATCACCCACCAAGTGCACGCAAGACCCTGAGCAAAAACAGTTCCACTGAGAGATTTGCCCTTTCCAGAAGCTGTAAAGACCCAAACAGCTTTTCCCAACATGCTTTTTAAATGTACTAAAGCAACCTTATCTCCCTCTATAGTATGTAGGGAGCTGGATTGGGTAGGACCATCTCGATTGACCGATCCTCTAGTGTTGACCAACCAGGTGGCTTCTGCCAAATGCTTCTGCCAATGCTTAAATGTTCCACCACCCATTGCTTTCCAGACCGTTCAATTTTACAAGAAGCTGGGCCATAATAGGGGGTATGATAAATCCACTCAGTGCCATGATCTTTGGCCCAAGCATCCACAAGTGAATTTTTGAAATGAGCCTCATTATCTGATTCAATTCTTTCTGGGGTGCCATGTCACCACAGGTCTTGTTTCTCGAGACCTAATATGGTTTTTCTGGCAGTAGCATGGGGTACTGCATACGTTTCAAGCCACTCAGTGGTTGCCTCCACCATGGTAAGCACGTAACACTTACCATTGCAAGATCACGGCAAGGTGATATAATCAACCTGCCATGCCTTTCTATACTTACATTTTCACCATCACCCTTCCCCCCAGAGAGATTTCATCCTCTTGGCTTGTTTAACTGTGGCACATGTGTCACAGTCATGAATAACCTGTGCAATAGAATCCATAGTCAAGTCCACCCCTCAGTCTCCTGCCCACTTATATGTTGCATCTGTTCCTTGATGGCCCGAGGTCTCATGGACCACCAAGCTAAAAATAACGCACCCTTTTTCTGCCAGTCCAGGTCTATTTGAGCCACTTCAATTTTGGCAGCTCAATCTGCTTGATGGTTATTTTGTTGTTCTTCAGTAGCCCTACTCTTGGGCACGTGAGCATCCACATGACACAACTTTATAACAATATTCTTTGTTCAGGCAGCAATGTCTTTCCACAGTTCAGCAGCCCAAATAGGTTTACCCCTTCTTTGCCTGTTGTTTTGTTCCCACTGCTGTAAACACCCCCTGTAAGGCATTTGCCACCATCCATGAGTCAGTGTAAAGATAAAGCATTGGCCACCTCTCTCGTTTAGCAACACTTAAGGCCACTTGGACAGCCTTTACCTCTGAAAATTGGCTCAATTCTCCTTTTCCTTCAGTGGCCTCTGCAACTCGTCATGTGGGGCTCCACACAGCAGATTTCCATCTGTGATGCTTCCCCACAATACGACACAATCCATCCGTGAACAGGGCGTATTTCTTTTCATTTTTCTGGTAGTTCATTTTTCTGGTAGTGAGGCCTCTTCAGCACGTGATACCTCTTCTGCTGGTGATGTTCCAAACTTTTTGCCTTCAGGCCAGTCCATGATGACCTCTAGGATTCCTGGATGGCTGAGGTTCCCCATCCAAGCTCATTGTGTAATCAACACAATCTACTTACTTCAAGTGGCATCAGTAGCATGATGGGTGGAGGGAATATTTCCTTTAAACATCCAGTTCAGCACTGGCAGTCGAGGTGCCAGAAAGAGCTGCGTTTCAGTACCAACTACTTCAGAAGCAGCCTGAATCCCCTCATACGCACCTAAGATCTCCTTTTCAGTTGGAGTAGCACTCTTTGGACCCCCTGTGCTCTTGACTCTAGAATCCCAGGAGTCGGCCTTAGGTCTCTCCTGAGGCTCTTTCCCACAGACTCCAAGTGTGACCTTTCTCTCCAGCAGCAGTGTAGAGGACGTTCTTTGCATCCTGTCCCATGTGTACTGGCCCCAGGGCCATAGCACGGGCTATTTCCTGTCTAATTTGCTCAAAAGCCTGCTGCTGCTCAGGGTCCCGCGAAAAATTATTCTTCTTCCACATCACCTGATAAAAGGGGCTAAGAATAAGGCTATAGTTTGGAACATGCATTCTCCAAAAGCCCACTACACATGGAAAAGATTGTGTCTCTTTCTTGCTAGAGGGTGGAGACATAGCAGTGATTTTGTTGATCACATCTGCTGAGATGTGATGACACCCATCTTCCCATTTTACTCCTAGGAACTGAATTTCCTGGGCAGGTCCTTTCACTTTGTTTTGCTTAATAGCAAAACCGTCTTGCAGAAGAATTTGGATTATTTGCTCTCCTCTCTTAAAAACTTCCTCTGCTGTATCACCCCACAAAACAATATCATCAATGTACCACAGGTGCTTGGGAGCACCACCCTGTTTTAATGTGGTTTGGATCAACCCATGGCAAATGGTCGGGCTGTGCTTCCACCCCTGGGGCAAACGGTTGCATGTGTATTGAACACCCCTCCAGGTGAAAGCAAACTGTAGCCTGCATTCTGTGGCCAAAGGAATGGAAAAAATGCATTGGCAATGTCAGTGCTGGCATACCAGTTGGCTGCTTTTGACTCCAGTTCATACAGGAGTTCTAACATCTGGCACAGCAGCACTCAGTGAGGGTGTGACTCCATTCAGGCCATGGTAGTCCACCGTCAGCCTCCATTCTCCATTGGTTTTACACACTGGCCATATGGGACTGTTAAATGGTGAGTGAGTTTTGCTGATCACTCCTTGACTCTGTAGCTGACTGGTAACAGTGACTTCCTCCTCCTCACTCTCCTCTCCATTTCTCTTACTTTTCTCAGTTGCCCTTCTCAGTGATGGTGGTTGTGGGGAGGGACCCTCACCTGGATCTTCTTCTACTTCTTCCGCTTCTTTCTGTTCTCGACATGAGGACACCCGTTCCCATTCCTGCCCGTCCACAGAGGCAGCTGACATTGATACTGGTGCTTCCTGTGATTGATTGGGTTTGAATTGGTTGCTTCCCCTTTTGGTTCGGATCTCAGTTTGGAAACTTTCTCTCTCCTCTTTCTTCTATAGTATTATATACAGCTCAGTAAGCACAAGCCAAGCCCCAAACAAGCCATTCCTTCTCAGATCTTCCTAAGCCACACCGTCCCTTACCCAAATACTCACTTAGTTTCTCAAGGTTCCACAGGTGCTCAGGAGTGAAATCCCATGACACCAGGGATCCCCATGCTTCTAAGGCCTTTCCTAAGCATCTCCATATTCCCTCCACTCAGCATTCTCTGGTTTTGGAACAAGCTTCCTTCACCCAGTGCAAATTATCATTACAAAGAATACATTCAGAGAGGTTGATAACACAGTCACTGAGTGGTGTTCCAAACATGCATAAGGAACTGAGAAGAGAACCTGGAAACCAGTCCAAACATTGTATTGTCTGTTAAATTAGCCATTCGTTCTGGAATGTATAAGTACCAGACAGGTATCTCCATCAGTTAATTGGTTATACGTATATGATGATGTGAAATATCAATAACAAAAATCGCAAAACCATGACACCATATAGTAAAGTAAGTATGATGCACACAGTTGTGTTTCCTGCTTAAAGTGGTAGAGTTAGAAACTATTATCTTCATATTTGCAAAGAGATGAAGAAAAATATTTTAGTGATAAATTCCTACCATTGACCAGGGGTGCAATTTTCTGATTGAAAAATGTTGCTGAAATATAGTTAAAATGACATTATTCTTTATCTTTCAACTTTGATAGATTTACCTGCTTTGGTATTATTACAAAACCTGTAAGGTCATACAACTTTGCAAAGTGAAAATGTAATAATGTAAAATGTAATACAGAAATTTAAATGTAATACAGAAAATTCTGCTTCATCAAGTTGAAACAGTAAAACAAAATAATCAAGCTAATTTTCAAGGAAAAAAGTATGAAAACATCAGTTGCAATGACCTAAAATAGAACTGATGCAAGGAGAAAAGCTAAAAACCAGATCTCCTATTTCATACTGCAACTATGCTGATTATTGCTGCTGCATGCTAACAGAAACCTTGACCTTTTCTAATCTCTTATTCAATAAGCCAAACTAGACATACAGGAAATCATCTGTAGAACACAGTTATATATTTCTGAAAGCCTTTCCTTCTAATCAAGTGGAATATACCCATCCATCAGAGTATCTGTTTTCAGAGATGACTGGGGGGAATAATCTGGGTTCACTGAGCTGGTGGAAATTTATTCACATTCTCAATGTGCCAGCAACAAAACTGAAAAAGACAGATTACAAAATCTTGCAGAAACAAATGGAAGGCCTAAGTAGCCTGTACAGCAAGGTGATGATAGTATCAAGCTTTATCAAGAAAATGTGTTGCCAGCATAGGGACTGTGATATTTTGAGTAAAACTTGATTTCTAAAATCAGTTGTCATTATATCACTCTGTGAGCCACAGAATTCAAAGTGAATCTGGATAGCTGGGTCAGAGTATTACACGTCAGCTCTCACAACAAGAAATGATCAACTTGCCATGTTGGCTTTTCATCACATTTTCTGCTGTCATATTAACACTAGGCCTATATATGTTGCCAATCAGTATCTTTAGCATAAAGAAGAATTATTTCAAAAGAAATCTTAAAATCATGCTGTTATTTCTAAGATGAATATCAGTTTGCTGAAAAACAGCATAAAAATTGAGGCTTTATTAGCTTTGTAATTCTTCCTTTCCGAGTTTGTATGAGGCTCCATTTTAGCTTTAACTGGCCAAAAGTTGAGAAGTCAGATAAAAAATTTCATCTTGCTGATAAAGTGTTTGTATGTTGTTTGCATTGCATTTTATTTATCTAGGAAAAGAAAGCTTACACTTCTAAAACATGCATAGAATGTTACACATCATCTGTGAAGTCACACATAAAGGTTAGGCGTTTCTTTTTTCTGCAGACGTGAGTGGCAGCAGTCAGTATTTCTCCAGAGGTTAAAATTGCTGGTGAGGCAAATCTGTTTTGAGTGATGGACAGACAAATAGACTGTGCAGGTTAGGGCAGGATTGCTAAAAGAAAGGCCCTGTGATACTTTGACCCTTGCAGATGCTCCCATGTGCCGTGCAGCTCCCTGCTGCGGTCAGTGAGGGATGGGAAAGGAGAAATATGGTTGTTCTTGCTGTCCCCTGCCTAAGTATACATACAAGGCTGCCCACAGTTGCTTGTGCAATGGCATGGGCAGTGTGTGAGGTGAGATGTCTTTCTCTGCAGGGATGACACCATACCCTGAAGCACAAAGCTCAGTTTCCTATATCCATCCACAGAACAACATTCAATCAAGAAATCTTTTACCTGGTGTATCCATGCACCTGAGCTGATTACCATCAGTCCAGGGGCAGGCTCCCTGTGTGCTGGCAGCATGTCGCCCTGAGCTACTGGCCATCCAGTGTGCTCCAGGCAAATCTGAAACAAAGCCTAAATTAGGGCAGTCCTCACTTTGTTTTACAGCTCATGGAAGGCTGCCCAGTCTGCAGGGGACCACACAGCTGCAGGAATACAGGAAGTGAGAAAATAGGCCACTGTTAATAACTTGGTGATTCCAGGCATGCACAAGAATAACTGAAAATTGGCATAACCTGGAACCATCTATCTTCACTTATTCATTTGAAGAGTCAAGGAATTCAAGACATTTTCAGAAATAAGAAAGAACTTGGCTCTTCTCTCCCAGATCTTGCAGTATGTAGCTCTGATGATGGCAGCAATATTATTACAAACTTGCAGCAGTGCAAGTAAGGAGGCTGTGAGGGCTGGCTTCCCACCCCTTCTTGTTTTCATTCCAGAAACAATTTTGTACCATCTATTGCAATACCTGCCTGGGAATAAACATTCCCCTCAGACATTATCGGAGACAGGACCACCCATGGCAGAAGGCAATGAGCAAACTCCCAGGGGCCCTGTTCCCAGATGTAGCAGACCCTCCTCACAGCCACTGCCTGCTGTGGGGCAGCTCCCTCGGGATCTGCTCCCCATGCCTTGGAGGCAGCAGGAATGCCACTGCTCTCCCTGCTGGGAGAGGAGCTGTGAGGGAGGCTTTAGTGGTCAGCCTTCTGTAATGAGTGGATGTACTTCCAAGTTCCCAGGAGAGACGTAACTGGGCTGCACAGCTGTTCTGCAGCAGACTGGAACAGCAGAATAAGTCAGCAGTGTTTTGCTGGGGCTGGGGATGCAAACTGCAGAGGACTGGTTCTGGTGTTTTTTAGCAGCTCTTGATACACTGTGCAGAGAAAATGCCTGCCTGAGGGTGCCTCTCCAAAGCCAGCCTTTTTAGAGCCTGGGTGAGGTAAGCGCCTTCCACATCACCCTCCTTCCCCTCCCGGTGCTTCAATTTTTGCAGTATGCCAGGCCATCGCATCTATCAATATTCAGGCAGAGCTTTTGCATGGAAATCTATGCACGCTTGGCAGCTCTCAGATTCATTTTTCAGCACAAGTTTTGCAGAGGACTAATTTCAATGGCTTTTACAATGATTTCAGTGGATGCATTTGGAGGATAGCATACGGAAGAAGAATTGCCTGGCTCCCATTAACACCAATGCAGTCACGAGGGCACCAGCCTGTGCACTGCTCTGGGACGTACCCACAGTGACTGGTGAGGGGGCTGCTGCCTTCCCTCTGTTCTTCTAGATGCAGTGCTTCCCTTGTGCAAAGCAGGGGGCAAAATAAAGCAGGGAGGGACAGCACAATTTCCTCCAGCGAAGAAATTCTGTGAAGTAGAGTAACTTTGGGGTTCGTCTTGATTTTTAGAGAGAACGTTCCACTTCCATCTAAATTTCCTGAAGTATGAGGTATCTAAAATTGTGGCAAAAACAAATTACAATAATAATAATAATAATAATAATAATAATAATAAATCATAGCAAATGGAAAACTTACTATTAACAACATTCTGGTCAGTAGTTGCATAGGACTCATGGTCCCACCAAAATTCTAGGATACTTAGATTGTACGTGTTCCTTGATAATCATAGATAAATGGGGCTGCTGCACAGCTGAAGCCAGTAGCTAATTTAAAATTTAACCAGTATTAAAAAATAATAATAATAAATTTTGGATCCTTCGTTCTCTGTTTATGAACACCTGCAGTTTATATCACACACATTTTCACTGGACACAATCTGTAAAATTATTATAGCGTAGTCCCACCGTATGTCACACTGTGGCAGTGCCTTTGATCTCAGCCCTTGGGAAACATTTTTTCATGTGGGCAGCAGCAGCAGCTGTAAATACAATGTTAATACTGTTGGGGTATTAAATTTCCCTTTTATTTTGCTGGCTGAAGTCAGAGGGTTTATGCAGTTCTACACTTCCCATATAACACACTTTCAAGTTTCTGAAGTTTCAAAGATGATCTAGTAAATGTTCTGTCTTAGATACACTTGCAGTGATGTTACAAGAGAAAAAAGATCTCTCTTGTTTCTTTAGAATTCAGGAAAATATGCTTCAGTGATGAATCTTGATCTCTCAACATCTTGATGCTCCCCTCATTTGCCTTAGCATTGGCAGCTTTTCTGCTTTAACCTGATTAGGGACAACTTGTTGGCTAAATCACCCAGTTACAGCCTACAGATACTCTTCATGTCGAAGTTATTCATATTTAAAATCCGCCATGCAGAAAGAGCCTGCAAAAACAAGTTATCTCTGTCCTTGTTTGTTGTTTCATCACAACGCTAAAATTCAGGATTGTGTGCTGACTCTGCCATGCACAGATAGCACAAAAATCTGTCCTTAGCTTGCCACTGTGTTACGTAGCAGATGAGCTGCCAAAAACACATCCCAGCTACACCTGAAGTCAATGGTATACAGATTAGATAATGCTCTGTGCAGTGTAAAGAATATCTTGACCTAAACTTTATTCAGAGAGGTCTTCTAATCCCTTTGGCTTTGTTCAGAGGTAGGTGCTCTGCAGTAACAGCTTATTTGTTACAGTTTTATATTGGGAATGTTATAAAGATTACACTCTTCTCTCTCCCGTGTGGGGAATATACATCTTTAGTAGGAATGTTTACTAAGCACATACACGTTGTTAAAAAGAACATAGGCTTAACCCCATTTCAGTCACTTAAGTGCTTTTTGTCTTTCAAGAGCACTAAAGTGAAAAAAAGTCTTTAAAAAGGTATTCTGCCAAATGGTATGAAAAGACTCCGAAGCGTCCAAATTACCTTGACTTAACCTTTCTTCCCCACTGCTTTGCATGCTGAATTAGACACACAAACAGCAAGACCTGCTCTTTGCATGCTTCCTACACGCTGCTGTCAAATGCGCATACCAACATCCAGTCCTGTTCATTTTCAAATACCACTCTAATAGCCAGTTTTGTGCACACAAAGCTTTTTAAATGCATGTGCTGGGTCCTGTGCCTTAGGGCATATCTCATTTTGTGCTCTCGGGTATCAGTATAGTTTGGGAATGCGTGGACTGAATGGTAAATTCTGGGTCTAAATCCAGAGGGAGATGTAAAAGATCTTTTAGAGGAAGGGCAGGTGTGCAGGAAAGTACACTTCCTACTGAGGCAGGTACATCCCTTTCCTCTTCAATCTGTGAGTAGCATTAGGCATCCAGCTGAGATTTACAGCAGCCAGGAGGCTAACGCTCATGATTCTTAATTTATTTATTTTTTTTTTTAAATCAATCATCAACTAAAACTTTTAAAATAACCACTAGCGAGGAATGGAGCTCACACCCCTCCTTTTCCCGTACAAGAGTTCTAACTGCCCCAGGACATCACAATAACATGACTATTCTGGCACTAATCCTGTGCATGGTTCTTCCCCACTCCTTCCATATACTTATGGAAATAAAAAGATATTCCTTTAAAATATAGAGCTGTTTCATAGAGGTAAGCCAAATTAGAATACCTTTTAAGTGGAAGATTGGGGTAAAAGTTGGACATAAAACAAATCCCTCTGCCAGCTAGAAACTGGAGCCAGGCTGCCCACATTGCCTGCTGCTAGTACTTCTGAAGGAATGAATGAGGACTCCCAACACCTCCTCCTTCTGCACTTCTCTCTTGATCTGCACCATTAGTCATGCTATGAGCATGCCAGCTGGATAAAGCCCCTTAGGTGAAACAGGCTGAGGAATGCCTTGCTTATGAATCCAAATTAGGCTTAAATATAAATAGTGATTGGGCCACTCCACATTAAGCTAGTTCTGAGATTCCCAGGAAAAAAAAAAAAAAAAAGAATGTAAAGCCTTCAGGAAGTAGTGGGTTTTTACATGGGCAGGTGGCTAAAGGCAGCTGCATGTTCAGCCTGCATCACATCAACCCAACTCAATCTGCTCCATTCAAGAAGCCGGACAGTCACTGCAGCCTGGCAGCATGCTGAGGGCTCCAAAAATGGCACAAATAAAGAATTCACGGGAGTCCAGAGTTATAAGGGTGTTATGAGGGCTGTAGTTTGGGATACGGAGCCTTAAAGTGAGTATTAGGTGTCTTTGTTCTTACACATTTTTCTGATTTGAACTTCTTTCAGGTTATTGATAGGCTATAAAATTCTGGAAAAAATAATCCATAATTTTAGAGAGGAAAATTTTACAAGAGTTCATGTGATTTAGATGGAAGAATTACAACATCATATTGCAAGGTGGTGGTGTGGAAAAGAACAACTGCCCGAACTTAGGAAAAAATGGAAAATAAGGAGAAAGATGTGCTTCTACAATGGAGGAGACAGTCTAAAGCCTGAACGGACAGACAGAAGGCTCAGTAAAAGTGTACCTGCTGACTTCAACATGAAAAGAGTCAGTGGCAAGAATGTAAAAGATGAGATGAGTGTTCAAGAATAATGAAGAGATTCTCTATATTACAAAAGAAACAAGCATCAACTAAAATATTTGTGTGGTATGTCAAAGGTAAATTGACTTTTTGGTATGATACAATTAAAATTGACAGTGATTTTTTGTTTAGAGCTTCTCATATACACAAACTTTTTTCTGCTTCTTTTTTTTTCTGTTCATACATCTTTATTTCTCATGTAATTTTGTATTTCTTCTTTTTGGCATAAGCTCTGCCAGATATCATACATTCTGCTCCTCAAATTGAAATGTCTGGTTACAAAAGGATAGCAATTTCCAGTGGTAACATATATCTAGAGTAAAGAAAGAGAAGGATAGCTTTAACAGGAAAACAGTGGTGCAAACACTGAAAATGCATCTGAAAAAGAGTAAGAGAGATTAAAGTATTCTCAGCGTTCAGAAATGAACATTCTGTCACATTGCAATCACGTTAAAACCCTTGCAGAAGTAGTTATGGGCTGCAGTCTGTGAGATTCTCATGGGATTGTCACAACAGCTGTTTGCAGCTGAGTATTTGGTGTGATCAAAATTTGAAGCTGTTGATCTTGGACCTCTGAAGAGTGGGTAGCATCACTTCTTGAGACTTTGAAGTCATTTGTGCCGCTGAACCTACTCAACACAGAGCTGTGAAGGTACCAACTCTTTTGGTGGGTGAAGGGTGGAGAAGAGAGAACATTTTCCATGTATCCATTCACCTGCTCATAAAGAAGTACACTGAACAAAGGACTCAGGATGAAATCATGTGCTTGAGGGCCCCCATCTCTAAACTGCTTAGGTTATCTCCAACCCCAAATTTCCATTCCTGAACCTCCTCTACACACCTACAAAGTTTCACAGACAAAATCATAGTATCATAGAACTATTTGATTTGGAAGGGACCTTTAGAGGTCATTGAGTCCAACTGCAATGACCAGGGATATCCAGAGCTCGATCAGCATGCTTAAAGTTCTGTCCAGCCTGACCTTGAGTGTCTCCAAAGATGGGTCTTCCATCAGCTCTCTGTACAACCTGTTTCCAAACTAGATAAATTTGAATACAAATCATTCTCAAAACAAGCTATGATCAAGTAGAAGACAATTCATTTGAGAGCAGCTCTGCACAGTACTTCTCACTCATTTTTGTACTACAGAGAAAGAAAAGAAACACAATGAAATTTACTGTACAAAATCAATAAACTGCATTATATACAAAATGCAAAAAACGAAGTGACTTTTGTCTGAGTAAATACTTCTTAGCGTATGACCTAAAAATATTGCAGTGGAATTTAATAAAGAGTTTTTTCTTTAGTTTAGAAATACGGACTTTAGTAAAAAAAAAATAATAAAAATCCAGAAGAACTCTTTCCATTCCCACAGCACACTGGTATGCAAGTTGGAACATTTTGGTCTGGATGGGTGGTCTACTAGATAGGTGAAAACCTGCCTGGGCCCTCAGGCCCAATGGGTGGGTGGTTAATAGCACATGCCCTACCTGGAGGCCAGCTATGTGCTCTTCAGGGGGTTACCCTAGGACCTCCCTGTCTAATGCTGTTTTTAATGACCTTTTTTTAGTTCATCAGCTGGGAGGAGGGATGGGTTCAGAAAGACCCAACTACCACCTGAGTGCCAACGGAGAGATGACCAAGAAGACAGAACAACAATAGTGGCACAGAGGCAAGATACAAGCAAAAAACTGAAGTAGGTGAGGTCCTGGGTATAGGAAAATGTTTTTTCAACAGAGGATAGATAAGTGGTGGACCAGGATGTTAAGGAGGATGTGCAGAATCCAGCTTTGGAAGTTTTCAAGACCCAAACACATGAAGGACTGAGCATCCTGGGCTGACTCTCTTTTGAGCAGCTTAGAGTCTACCTGGGGCCAATTCTAACCTATATTAGTCTGACCCATTAAATATTTTAAGACTTTTCCTGCAGTGTTGAATACTGTAAATTTCCTTTCCGAGGATATTTCTAATCATTGTTTCTTTAACCTTATTTTGCAATAGCATGAAAATCTTTTAAACTTTTTCAAAAAAAATTTTTTTTAAAAAAAAACCTTTTCTATTTTAGGTAAGTACTTTCATTATAGATATATTCTTGAATTCTGAGTACTGGAGCTTATTTTGAAGGCCTCTTCATAAAGTAATGTAAGCAAAAGCACACCTTTTAAAATGAAATATGAATGAATTATGTAGAAATTAATTAATGCCTAGGGACATTTCATCACATTTAAATGTAGGAAAGTATGATTACGAGTGCTACATGTAGAAAACAGAGCTCCTTAGATAGAGAAATTAAGACTTATTTAAAAAAAAATAATAATAATAGGAACTGTTAATTTCTGGATGACTTAAGTTTCCTTTTGTTACTATGGCTACAAAAAAGAATTACCGAAGGAGAGAATTGGATTGGTATGGTACTACAGATTTGGCATGCTAATCAGTATTCTCCTTTTACTACTCTGATAACCACATAATCCAGAGCCATTTCTTCTTAATCACTTAACTTGGATTATTTTTAGCATTGTTTTGCAAGTAAATGCCAAGTATATTTCTTACACTTTTGCCTGTATTGAAGAAAAAAAAGACCTGGTTCAATTAATGTATTTGGGAAGTCTCAATTTTGCCCTTCCCAGACATCCATAGCCATTTATTTTCAGCTTTCTAGTGATAGCATTTTATTTTCCATAAGTAAACTCTATAGTAAGTGACCTTTGACACACAACTATTTATGTGGTGCTTCTGCATTTCTGGCTACAATACTGTATGCATGTTTGAATATAATCTCTTTCTATAAAACAAAACAATAGCCCTTTGAAACTGAAATACATCCAGTTTTTATACCATTTTGAGATATTTTCTTTTTTTTTCCCAACGTTTTAAAAATATGTTTTAAGCTAGACTATCTTTTGTGCGCTTGAAAACCGATGCTTTGGATTTTTCATCTGAATACCTACATTTCTTTTTTTATTATTATTGTTCTGGGTTTGCAGGATGTATGACACAGAAATAAAAAGAAAGGTATGTCTTTACATTAAACTAAGGAAATAAAAAAAAACTTTTCTGACAAAATATATAAATATTCAAATGACAAAATGGTGAGTGTAAAAGGAAGATCACCAAACAGAAAAATCAAGAAGTGATTTTTTTCTAGGTGTTAGGCACTGAGCTTGGGCTTAGATGTTGATTCATCCTTGGCTCTGTCACAGCTGTGATAAGGGACAAGCTATCTGATCTCCTTCAGCCTGAAGCTGCAGTTCTTAAGTGATGTGCCCACCGGCTGCCTCAGCCTGGCCATCATCCCCTCTTCCTCCTCCCTTCTTTTCAAGTTGGTTTTCTATTGCTGTAAGGCACTGAAGGGGCCCAAAACAAGGCTGGACAAGTACTAGAGCCAGCGCAAAGAAGAGAGGATTGCTGGTTTGTGAGCAGACACAAAAGTGAATAGTAACAGCTCTAAGTGAGACCTGGTTATGCTGCCTGGCACAGCAGCTGCAGTTTTCCTGTCTGCAGCAAGGGCTTAGTATTGGTTCCTTTCCTCTTTACTTACTGAAGTTTATTACCTGTAAGTTTTGGGTGTATTTAGCAGTGAACCATCTTAGGTTAGGCCTGAAAATATTCATAAGCACTTATTAGCAAGTCATAAAGATCAAATGCATAAAAGCACCAGAAGGAAGCAGCAAATGGATTTCTGCCAATAACCTGTTAAAATTAAAAGCTTCTGGGAATGTGGTTCAGCAGATGTGTATGAATCTGATAAATATTCGAAAGCACTGGAGTGCAGTTGTACTCTCAATCCTCATCATTTCTATTAATAGGTGTTTTTATGGATGTACTAACAATGCAATCTGCAATAACAGGACCAAGGAAACCACAGGGCCTTCCTTGAAAACCTTGCTGACCCAAAGGTGGAAATGTGGAAAGGCGCCAAAGTCTCCCTGCCACATTTTCATCACAGGTATTTGCTGTTATCCAAGCAGCAGGGGGGCACACCTCAGGTACCTGCTGTGTCTGACAAGATAAAGATCAGTGTGAAAGAGCAGGCAGACAGCAGAGGGGCCTGGGTGTCTTCCAGTAAGCGACTGGAGCCAGATAAGCTCCTTCACAGCAGCAGCCCTTACAAAGAATATTGCTGTATGCACAAACAAGTGTACTACAGAATCATAGAATCACCAAGGTTGGAAAAGACCTTCAAGATCATCCAGTCCAACCATCCACCCATCACCAATAGTACTCACTATACTCAACACAAAATCCAAACGTTCCTTGAGCACCTCCAGGGTCGGTGACTCTACCACCTCCCTGGGCAGCCCATTCCAGTGCCTGACCACTCTTTCAGAAAAGTAGATGATTCTTTCAGATAATTCTTTTAAGTGACTTCCTATAGAGGCTAACTCAAGCACTTCAAGGTACATAAGAAGTCTCGTTGACTACGGTAGGACTACTTGTGTATGTTAAAACCATCTGTAGGCCTTTGCAGAAGAAAGCTCTTGGCACGCACGTGCCAGTGAGGATGAGCTGCTGACAGTGAGGTTCTTTAAAAAACTCAGAACAGAACTGTGTTTTAGGAGAGCTGCTGGGGAAGGAACTGCTGCGCTACCATCATACCACCACAGCTGCTGCCAGCAGGTGGTATGGGTCATTGTGCACAGAGAAGGCTTTGCTGTGCTGCAGTAGGAACTGGGGAAAGGAAAGGGGACACTGATAGCAAAAACATGGAATCAACTTGATAGGGGAAGTTGTTGTGCATAAAAAGCAGTGGCCTCATGTGAGAGGGTTTTTTTTTTTTTCATTCCAATTTGGTGGTAACTAACAAACACAGAAAAAGCCAACACTTGATACAAAGGACAGGTATTTGGCAGCTACTGCTCTAGCGTAAGTCACTTGGCATACAGACTGCAATTTCACAAGAGAAGGACACAGATTAGACAACCTTGAAAGTGTATTTTTCCATTAATCATGGCTTTATAGAGCTGACAGAGCTGCAAGAATTCTGCAGCACAAAGAGGTTCACCAAGACCCATACAGAATCCTTGAAAGGAACTTTTAGGAGCTGTTCCCAGGAACTGACCGGGGAAACTTGAAGTCAGTGGCTACCCAGAAGCAAATACACATCAGGAGAAGCAGCTTCATCTTTCAAGAAAACCACCGTATATATTAGTAGAGCACCAGAATTGTGACCTTGCGGGAAATGATATAACAAACCACAGTGGATTCATCAGTGTTAATATCATCATCAATTCTCTTGATTGCAGAGGACAGGCAAAGCCTCTGTCAGAGGACAGATCTGACCATCTTTAGAAAACATCGCACAGACATCTTTGAAAGAGCCTTGCCAACATCAGTGACACTCACAAGTCAAGTACTACCAGCATGTGACTGCCTGTCTTCCCACCCTGTAAATACAAAGCTAAAAAAAAAAGAGTTCTGAAACTGCCAAGAGTATTAGGATGATTTAAAGGTCTGCATTAGATTATCCTATGAATTTCACGTGCAAGATGCTCAGTTGTTACAGGGATGAGCTACAGTAAAAATTTCATTAAGGATTCATAGATGTATGGGAACTGCTGAGTCACGGCCTGAACCTCTGATTAATCACCTGAGGTGAGCAATGAGTCAGCCCTGGGAGCACAGCTGAAAGCAATTCACCTGTGCTGCAGGAAGGGGTGGAGCCTGGCTGCACCTCTCCTAGACCCATTTAAGAGCTGACTTCCAGTGGGGAAGGATCTCTCTCTCTTTGGAAGATCCACTCCACTGGAGTTTCCTGTGTGAGCCCACGACACGGGTGAGCATCCTATTTATTCTCTTTGTCTGGCTTTGCCTAACTCTCTTGCTTATTTCATTGTTATACCATCTTAATATTATTTGATTATATATATTCCTTTATATATTTTTCATTGGTTATACAATAGATAAACTTCATTCTTCTTACTGAATAATAATGACAACATTTCCCTGACACAAACAATTCCAATAATCTGCTCCAATGTAGGAAATAGATATAAAAACAGGAGAATATTTATCAGGGAAGACCTATGAATCACCTGATGACTCATCACATCATAGTGGGGGTGAATACCTGCTACTTCAACAATTGTTTAGTCTTAGTTTTTCTTAGTTTTTAATTTAGTGTTAATGTTTTTGTGGGGCAGGAGATGGCACACGTATACAAACACAATAATATGCATTGCACCAAGTACTGCGTGGCACTAATAACATATCACGTATTGAAGCTCTCTAGAGTAGAAATTCTTGAAACTCCAGTACAGACCCTGTGCTTTCCATATGACTTCTCAGGCCCATGTAAATCTGTATTTGCACCTACACCTGCTGCTTACAGTTACGAATGAGTCAGATACGCTATTAAGACTTTAGTATAGATGGGATTTTCAGTGTCTGCATTGCATATTGAAATAGTGCACTCAGAAGAAATCAGTTGCCTCTGATATAATCACTTTGATAGGAAAAAGCATTGGCATCGTGCTGATACATTATGTAGGCACAGCAGAGTCTAATCATAACGCACAACAGTTACAGCAGTTTTCACTTCTCAACACAGAAGGTCCAATAATTATGTTTCTCTCTTCTCTAGATATAACTTATCGTAAGGAGTAATAAAGTGTGAGAAGACAGGAAAAAATCTGTCAAAATCTTACCAAACTCTTGCTAACAAATAGCGATTTCGGTTCAGAGTCTATGATAAGTCAAATCTCTTCACATCATAAATGAATGAATTTGGACTCATTTTAGAAAAAAAGAAATTGCTTCAATTTCTGTTTAGGCTTGTTCCATACCATATTTCCGAGTAACTTTCATCTTAAACAGAATATATGCATATATTAGAAATCAAACTAAATGCAAATTAATCAAATACAAAGAGCTCTATTTCATGCTCACGATTAAAACAAATAATTCTGTGTATGATTTTCAGTACCTACTCAGATTCTTTTCAAAGAGATTTCCCCAATTTTGGCATATTTTTATGCATTATAAAAACTCCTCCAAACCGCATATGCATGATTACCTAAAAAAGCTATACAGCTGTTAATTCACTAAACATCTCCTAAAAACTCCAAGGTGTTCAGTTATTATACAGTTTTTCATTGTATCACATACATGCATATAACTATATATATAAGTATATCCTATATGTTCTCCTTTTATTTAAGCTTTCTTTGTTACCTTAAAGTATCAATTAATCTCACTTGACCCCAAAACTCATTATTTTCTCTTTGGAAAAGACAAATATGTAAAGAGAATGAGAATGTGACGTATGTATTATTCAGTCAGCTTCCTGCATTACGTGTGTGTGCCATAAATGGGCAAGTGATGTGTGAAAAGAATATACCAAAGAAAAAAAAAAGAAAAGAATATATACTAAACTGAACAAATACGAGCGCTAGTCAAGGAGCTAAAGATGGTCTGCATGCACAGCTCACAAATTATCAGCTGCCTGTCCTTAATTAAATTCAGCCAACTCTCACAGCTTGAAAATGAAGACTCGAACAGCTCCAGTATCAGGCCAATCATCTCAACAGCTATTCCTTCTTTCCTCTTCATGCATCCTAAATCTAAAAGAAAGTTATTTATAATTCAGTACTCCCTGAGTCATTTCTTGGAATAACTGCTAAAAAAGGAACTCTGAGAATTAAAAGCAGCAGGAAAAGGCAATCCACCCCTCACCCCACTTCATATGAACTTAACCCTGCCTCTTGTTCAACAGCCACAAGAGTGAAAATTACCACTGAGTGGGAGAAACTTGTCATGAGCTTTGTTAGGACAATAACTTGTTGCGTTGTCACCTAGTATTGCATTTAATATCAATACTCTCCACTTGTCTTCTGATGGGGTTATCACTACAGCCACAATGTACTTCTATGTCCAATTCAAGTGTGTCCAAACAGTTCCTCTGCCCCAGTCTCTTGCTTTGTCTACCTGATCTCAATTGGATGCTTGAGTTACTTCAAGGGTGCTGAATACTTACAGAAGGGAAAATGGAGCTAGAGGTTTTTTTTGTGAAGTAAACACTTTGCTTGTACAGTTTCTTAACAGAAATTTCTTTGAGGATCATATACTTCTACAAGGTCAATAAAGCACACCCACCTTGATCTTTCTGTTAGTATTTGCAAGAAGCCTGAAATAGGTTTCTCTTGTCTTTCTTTTTGTTTCACATTTTAAGCAGGATTCAAGCTTTCTACTCTTTAAAACAAAGCTTCCACGCACAATGACTTGAAGTTGTACATGGGTCCAATGTGTGGGAATTGCTATTACACATAGCGATATCCTCTGTGGGTGACAATACACATAACCACCTTCAAGAAAGTGGCTAAGAACTAATGATGAAAAGCTGGGAAGAGTGGCCAACACACCAGAAGGCTGTGTTGCCCTGCAGTGAGACCTGGACAGGCTAGAAAGTTGGACGGAGAGGTTCAATAAGGACAAGTGCAGAGTAGTCCTACACTTGAAAAGGAATAATTAGACTGAATTGGGCTACCCAGGGAGGTGGTGGAGTCATCGACTCTGGAGGTGTTCAAGGAAAATTTGGATTTTGTGTTCGGGGATATGGTTTAATGAGAACTACTGGTGTTAAGTGGATAGTGGACTAGATGATCATGTAGATCTTTTCCAACCTTGGTGTTTCTGTGATTCTGTGTGAATAACCAGATGCATTACTACAGGTTAGGGGCTGACCTGCTGGAAAGGAGCTGTACAGAGAAAAACTTAAGTGTCCTGATGGACAGCAGGTTGGCCATGAGCCAGCAGTGTAATGTGGTGGCCATGAAGGTCAACTAAAATTAACATGGCCATCGGGGTGAAGGAGGTGATCCTCCCCATCTGCTATGGCCTAGCGAGGCCACATCTGGAGTACTGTGGCCAGTTCTGGGCTCCCCAGTTCAGGAAAGGCAGAGAACTTCTAGAGAGATTCCAGCAGTGGGCCACAAAGATTAGTAGGTCCATGGAGCATCTCGCTTACAAGGAAAGGCTGAGGGACCTGGGAGTGTTCAGCCTGGAGAAAACTGTGAGGGGAATCTTATCAATGCTTATAAAAATCTCATGAATGAGCATCAAATGAGTGGGGCCAGGCACTTTTCAGTGGTGTCCAGCAACAGGACAAGGGGCGATTAGCACAAACTAGAATACAGCAAGTTCCATATGAACATAAAGATAAACTTCTTTACTTTGAATTGATTGACAGAGGTTGAACAGGCTGCCCAGAGAGGCTGTGGAGTCTCCTTCTCTGGAGATATTCAAACCCTGCCTGAATGCTTTCCTGTACAGCCTACTATAGGGAACTTGTTTTTATCATGGGTGTTGAACTAGGTAATCTCCAGAGGTCCCTTTAACTCCTATGATTCTGTATTTAGGTGTATGTTAACTCAGTAGACTCACTTGAATATTCTTTCCAATTTCCACCCTTCCCAAGACTTAGTGAGAACACCTAGGAAATTTTGTGTACGTACTTAAGTACAATGAGTTCAAAGCAAAACAGGGAAAGGGAAGTAAAAAAGAAAGCATCTTAAGAAAAAGAGATTCCTGGAAACAAAAATAATGCTCTCAAAACATATGCCATTATTAAGGAGCAATTATTGTGTGGATTTTCAGTGTGATAGTCTAGTTAGTCTCTATTTCATTTGCTTTCCAAAGACTCCATAGTCTATAAAAGGACTGGAAATTTCTATAATGAATGCTATAATGGCATTCATTATGCCAGCAGAATTAAGTGTGTGTCAACACTTCCATTATAAAATTCAGTTTTTTAGAATGTGTAACTCGTCTCTATAAATACTTCATGCTCCAGTTTATTTCAGAATAAGTCAAAACATTATTTTCTCACAGCATAAATTGTTGTAGTGATGTTACTGGTTTCAAATAGACAAAGATCTTGATTAACAAAGATGAAAGAGGAAAAATAAATTCACTGCTTTAATATGAAAATGCTTTTTTTTTAGAAATGTATTTCAATTTTAAAATACATAATGCTGGTTTTGTTTCCTTTTAAAAATTAACATGCCACTAATCTGATTCTTTCTGTGGAAGATTAGCTTTGGTTTTGTTTCTTTTTCCAAAATGTCTGTTACAAAATTATGTTTCTATCTAATTTTCAATTCAGGACTTTCCAATTAGTGTGGGGGATGAAGTCCTGAACATCTGCAGAAGCAGACTAAATGGTATAACTGTTGTGAGGGTGTATGTACCATCTTTTCTGTCTACCTTCTGTGATTTCTATTCACTGTGACAACAGTAAATCTGATGTTGCACAGGAACAAAGAAATGTTCAAAGATTTTGAGTTAATACTTGATGGATTGATGGATTTACATCAAAAAACCTCAACTTTGAAAGGAGAGAAGAAACCAGGTGTTGTAAGAGCTATAAAGCCCATGGTAATTAGGCTGGGAGTAGGGAGCAGCTTTCCTGTTGTTGCTGATGGTGAGTGTAAAATATACAGCTCAGAAGGCTGCTTTGTCTGAAAGATTACTTCCCATGTAATTTGGACTCTTCACTACTCATTCTTCTGTTAATAATTATGTGCTCTTTGTTTTCCTGAAACTACCAACACAAGAGGAAGGACAGCAAATTAATGACATTATTGAATTCACAGTAAAAATTACATATAAAAATACATGGTAGGAAGACTGAGCTACTTTCTTACCAAAGGTAACACAGACAAACTAGAGAGATCTTCCAGTAAAAATTTGTTTTTTATTTAAACTCAGTGTAGTTTTGGGCCCTTCTTGAATTACACCAGCCTCAAAGTTTAGCCTCTTGCTCATAAGCTTTTACACTTGTAGCTACAAAAAGGAGTATAAATTGTGATTGCTTACAGTGAGGTGTGTGAGACAGGAGGAATAAAGACATTCAGGGAAATATTTGGATACTGCAAGATGTTTTAAGTTAGGCAGAAGCACTTGACATGTCTACAGGGAGGGGAAAAAAGAATGAACTTCTCCTTGTTACTACAGAAACAGACCTTTAAAAACAGCAATAAAGTACATTCAAATTCAGTCAAAAATTAAATGGCTTCTAGTGAAACACTGAGCATGGATTTCTTATATAGGAAAAAGATGAAATGGAGGTAAAATGGAAGAAAGATATCCTTTAGGGTAATAAATGATGACCAGGTGAGAACAACTCATTTTAATTTGACTAATCCCCATGTGTCCAAGTAATCTATAGACAGTAAAATTATTTCCTTTCCAACTTTCCAATCGTAGTTTGCAAGACACAACTACAAGGAAGACACAACCACTGAAAAGGCAATTAATCCTGATGTACTAGCTTTTCAGGTAACTCAAGCTGTAAAAAACAATTCTGAAGCAGTGGAGACACAGACAAAAGTACAAAATATAGAATCGATTGTAATCTTTAAATGGTGCTGTACTACCCAATGCTGATTTGGCAAGGAAGCTGCACTAATAAAGATGTGCACTAATGAAGCTGTGCTACTAAAAAACAACAGCAACAACAACAAAGAAGAAAAATAAAGGTATGATGTTTTAATATTTGGATTACTGGGAGAATACAGAAGTTTCACAGCTATGAAAGCTGGAGACACCACCCCACCATTTTGTGGAATAATTACCTGGGTGATCCACAGCACTCCTTGTGTGGCAATGCAATAACATGCCAAAAATTTCCACAGTTCCATTTCTTTCTCAGCCTTTGTGCCTCTGGGTTCATTTACACTGCATTGTTCAAAACTTCCTTCTAACAGAGTTATATTAGAAACTGCATTTTGTGTTCCATACTCAGAACACAAAGCACTTGTAAAAAGAAGGTGCCATCACCTCCATCTAATGGAATAAATTAAGAAAGAAAGAGTTAATTGTTCAACATTACATCAGCCAGGATCAGCAGCAGCACCAAGAAAGGCTGTTTTTAGTCTAATATCAACTTGAAGGGGATAAGGAGCATCGTCTTAGCATGTTAAACCAGGCAGCACAGTCTTTCCCTTATATACAACAGAACTCAGCTCACAATATCAGTCGCAATTCACCTGTTTTCATGTAGCACATGAAATCATGAAATTCTCAGATTTTTGGTCTGAGAAAAGGAGAAGCAAATCTCCCATGCAACTGAAAGGGAAATTCATCACTACGTAATTTACTCATCTGTCAGTTCACTAAAGCTGTTTCTGGAATATCATAAGACTGCAAAATATCCAGGTATTTTAGTATAGAATATGCATCCATCAGCTAAGTTAATTTTAAAATCAGCAGTGTACTTGCAATCTAACTGCAAACGTAGCAGAGTACACTAAGCAAAGATCAGTATTAATTTGCACAGTTTTTCCTTTTTTTAGTTTAGTGAGCAAAGGCTGTCATAATCATGCTGGTTGTTGTCCAGTTTTAATGACTGTGTTCATGAGGGCTCCACAGGTGCAGCATGATATAAACAGTGTGATCTGCTGTACACAATTTGTACATTTAGGTATTTACATTCATTCTTGCTTTGAAAGTGTACTCCTCCTCTAAACACTGTGCAGATGTGCGTAGAAGACCATGCGGGAAACTGAGCAGCCAACAGATTATTTTGTGGGATGCCCTGCAATTCTTACAAATAGAAGGAAACCAAATGATCTGGAGATGTGCACATTAGGGAAAAATGTCAATATGAAAGGAAAAAAAGCACTAAAAATAGAGATAAGAGTGTTCAAGCCCAGCTCTCGCAGACTGAAGTAGGATATGATAACAGCACTAAATACACTCTTTGCTTCAAGCAGTGTTATGGACCAGAGGAGAAGAGATGGGTGAGTCAGGCAGCATTGTAGAGCATCCAGCTCTTTCCTTTGTGGTTTCTCAGTTCTCCTTTGTGCCCACCCAGCAATACCAAGGACCTGTTTGCTTTTACGTTGTATGAATCCTTATTCGTATGGCTGGTACAGCTAAATTACCACCCACATATGTGGAAATGGTCTTCAGTTCTTTTTTCTCATGTCCAGAAAAGACTAAGATATTAGGGGGGAAACAAACAAACAAATAAAAAAGCAAATATCAAAAACCTCTTTAACTTTAGGTAAAAAGCTAAATATTTCACAGTAAATATTTGCTAAGGTCTCTTGAAAAAGAATGAATCACATTATTTTCTCATTCTTCCCATGTGAAGCAATTGCGGGCTTCACCTGTTTTTCTTCAGGAAAATATACATCACAGTACATACCTCTGGTAAACAACTTTGCTAGAGCTCTTAGAAAAAGTTTAAAACACAAGAAAATCAAACATAATGCCTCTGATTACTGAGAATACTACATCCATAATAAAAATGAAATCAGGCAAATATCCTAAGGGAACATCAAGAAAGTTTGCACAACAAATAGGAGACCAAACTTTCAAAATAAAGATATTTTTGTTTGCACAGTGGGAGAAGATTGCAATGAGATGTACTCAAGCTATTTTTGAAACTCATTTCCCACTCGCTAGACTTGAGTCTCAACGTACTCATATCACATAAATAGCAATTGCAGCAGTTCACTCCAGCTGCAACTGTTTAGGATTTGTTGAACTAAATGGTAAGAGACTGGAGCTGAAAGACTTACTAGAGAAGTTAGGAAATAGTCAATTTATTCAAACATTTTTTAAAGCAGCATATTATTCTGTTTTTCAAGTCACAACAAACTAATATCAGATGCTTGAGTCTAAATTTTTATGCATATTTTACCTTTTAAGTAAATGCTCCATCTTGTGAAGCTTTCCTCAGCCATGTACAACCACAACGAATTTTCAGGAATGGCTTTTCAGTGAGCAGCAGACAGCCTCTCCAAATCACTCCTCCACCCTTGCGAAGTTTTTCTCTTTGTGCTGCATAACATAGGCAAAACACAACAGCAGTAATATTTGTTTTTTGAGTTCATCACATTTCTACTCTTAATCTCTGAAATGCACATTCCATAGTCAGCTTGAATCTGCTGCAAATGTCATGCATTAGTTCCTTGCTGCAGGTGAGATACAGTGCATAAAGCTTTACAAGCCACGGAAACAAGAAGGCAGGCCCTCAAGAATTATAGCTACCCAAAGCAATTCTGCTCACACAGAACAAAATATCTCTGCTCAAAAACTCAGAAAGCTTTCTGCTGGGGGATATCATGAGCCCTCTCTACTTTCTCCACATAACCCATATAATGGATCAAATAGCATTGCTACAACCACAGAAACATTCACATTTCAGTTTACTTCCTTGAAAGCCAAGTGCAGCAACCAGAATCAAACAACAAACTGTGTCTACACTCCTACCACAGCCTAAATCATGTCCTGAGTTACAAGCTTGGGCAGCATGACAAAATGAAGTGTTTTCAAGTATCCAGGTAGCAGTATTTCCCACTACTGCATTTCTTTAATGCTCTATTGGTAGAGTGGCACTTCCAGGCTGTAGTTCCTCACTCTTATCTCCACAGTACAGATTCACTGACTGATGTTCTGGGCTACAAACTTTGCCATCCAACACCAAAAGCAGCTTTGTCCATTGACAGGTCTGTGAATTTTCCCCTCCAAGAACTGCACCACAGATTAGTCCTACCAAAGCCACATTCACTTCACTGTCTCAAAAGTTCAGTTTCCCCATATTCAGAAGCAGTTGGTGGTTGACAGGCACACTCTGCATCACCAGCTCTTCCTTCTGCACACTCTCTAAGTTATGCAGATGCCTTTGAAAAAAACAGGTTTTGGTAATGGAACAAATGGACAATTAAAATCTACGAGCTGAGTTATAACAAGCCCAGGATGCAGTTGGAGCTAGCCCCAGTTCAAAACAGAAATGCACCAGCTTGCTACCATTCCAGCTGAGGCATACCATTAATAACTGCAGCTCAGATCACTAATGTGTTTTTTCTAATGACAAGATGTCCAAGACAGTAACACATAAAAAGAAAGCATGAAAAAGACAGGAAAATATTTTGGTAAAACCTTCTACTTCTATCATGACTTGATAAAATAGTGACAATCAAAGGAAAGTCATACGCCATAACATATCAAAAAGTACCACAGCAGAGAACTTATTGGTTACCCAGGTGGGAATGCATGACAGGTCTCTCACAGTACAGCACTTCTCTGCCATGGTCCCCCCTTCCCTGAGGGCTTCCTTGCACACTGCCTTGGTTGGAGGACTTTTACATGGGTACAAGTCAGCTTCACCCAGCCTCCCAGAGCTCATTCCATCTGGCTGTAATTCAGAGACTTACACTAGTTCTTTAGAGCTCCTCAACCAATGAAAACCATCAGCTCCCAGATTTGGCTATCTCCCTTTGCAAACACTACCACATCCTTGCCTTTGGTTTGTTCAGTCTTCCCACACCCAGGTTCCAGCCCTCATTTTCCATTAGTTCAAAGTGAAGACATTCAAAGAAAATAATAAAGTCAGACCCTGTTGCCCTTTGCTTGCAAGAAGTGCTAGCTTAAGCTGTGGCCTTAGCTCCTCAGGCTCTGTCATTTTTTATCAGAAGAGATGCTGAGGTTTTGTTTTTATTTTTCCTCAGTTGGACTGACCACTTTTTTTCTGCTTACCAACTCTATTACTTTAACTACACTGATCTGAAATATCCAAAAAGTCAGAATGTTTCTACCTTCTGAGGCCCATTACCAGAGTTCAAAGACAGATGGAAAGCACACAGGCTTGGGTAGTTTGGGTCCGCCGTTTATACTGCAGAAGATGTAAGAAAAAAATATATGAAAGTGAATAAAGCTAGACATTAGATTATAGGATCCTTACTTTAATCCTCTTACATTTTCCAATGAGAGGGAAGGAGATGTAAGAGTCTAAATAATCCTATCAGAGGAATGGGAGTGCTGATTGTCCCAAGAGGGAATAATTTCTCTAGTCATCTTCCCAAAACTTACAAATAAATCTTTGCTTGGCCTGCATTTAAAAAGAATGATTTCATGAACTCTGTGTTTAAAATTGTCCCATAGGTCACAGGGAGGAAATTTTCCACTGCAGCCATTACTCAGAGTCACCTTCAAGGAGCCTATGATGAAAGCCAAAATTCTAAAATCCTTTAAGACTGCTTAAAATAGTTGTGAACTAAGCTACCATATTTAAGGCAATGATCTTACTCTACCGCACAAAGTGATTTGACAGTGAGATGTTAATACGGGTACTCTATAGAGTAAATTATTTATGTAGAGGATCTTGCTGACTGCATTCACACTGGAAAGAATGCCGCCCTTACTGACTTAAATGCCACCCTGGAGCACGGCTAAGGGGAACTGCAGCATTGCTTAAGTAAATAGTCTATTTGTTCTTTCACATTCCCACAGGACAAAAAGAATTTATAAGTATCAGGATATTTTAACCAGTTTTCATTCCTTTTTTTTCCAGGAAGAGACGTTGGTGATGTCATTTGCCTTTATACATTCTCGCAGACTAACAAGGATGAATTCATCTTCAAAGGAGACCCTGTCAGCACTTGACTCCCAAGGGTACTGGTTCCCTGCCCCGCATCCTGTGGGTATTTTCTGACTGGCCTATCTGTGAGCTGGTGGTTGTCATCACCCTGTGTGGCACTGCTCCTGACATTGCAGCCTCCAGACAGCATGCCACAAGATCGCCCTGGTGTCAGTTCCTAAAGGACCAGCACCTCTGGTCTCTGGTGACGAGGTACCTTTTGTCAGCGCAAACTGCAGTTAACTAGTTTCGGAAGAAAGTAGCTACATTCTTAGGCACAATGTGAAGCAAAACTGTAATGCAGAAGGACGATTAGGGGAACTGTTTGGGAAGAGTTCAAAGGCTATCATTTATACAAGAAACTTGATCTTACTTGAAAAATAAAGGTGTGATTTCACACAGGATATTGGCCTAGATATAGGCCTTTTCCTATCACATAACACAGGATTAGATTATTTCACATCCTTATCTTGAGATTTTAACTTGAAAGTAATGATTAACAAAGCAGATACGAACCCTTAGAGGCCCATTTCAGCAGAAACTGAAGTAAAAAAATTTATCAGATCGTAAACATTACAAGGCAATTTGACACTCAGGTCTATCCTTCATGGCATAAGGAAACGCTTTACTCCATGCCTATTAATTCCTAGTCCTATGATGATTTTAATATCTTAATGTTAAGATGTAAATTTAATGTCGGTGGAAACTGCGTGTGTGCTGATCACAGAATCCCATGATGGCTGAGGCTGGCAGGGCTGCCAGGTCCATCAGGCCCAGCCCCGGCTGCAGCAGGGCCACCCATAGCAGCTGCCCAGGCCCATGTCCAGGTGGCTTTGGGAGGTCTCCAAGGAGGAGGGGATCCACAGCCTCTCTGGGCAGCCTGTGCCAGGGCTCCAGCACCTGCATAGCACAGAAGTGCTGCCTGGTGTTCAGACAGAGCCCCTTACGTTTCACTTTGTGCCCATTGCCTCTTGTCCTGGTATCGAGTACCATTCAAAAGACTGTGGCTGCTTCTTCTTTATACCTCCGTTTGGGTATTTGAGATCCCTCTGAGCTTGCTTTTCTCCAGCTCTTAGAGACTTTCCTCATAGGAGATAAGGATTAGATTGGATCAGGTTGAATCTCTTGGAATCTGATCCTAGCAAAACCTGCCTAGGCTGGCGCCTTTTGTGTAGATTAAGAACTATCTCAAAACTGGTTGATATTTTTGAATTACATCCTTTTCACAATCTTTGTATTTTGTATTGATTAAAGGCTTTGAGTCCATCCTTGTTCCCACTTAGGCACACCATTCTTGCTGGGCACTGCTGATGTGCTTTCCAAACTGCAGCCTAATCCTGTGGGATGCTGAGCGCCATCTAAAATGATGCTGACAGCTTCAGGTCCTGCTTAAATTGTAGGCTTCTGACAGTAACTAACATGTTGACAAAGCAGTAGGGAATGACAATATCACTGCTCATGTTTATAAACCTACCTAAATACCTAACTTGAGACAGATTATTTTCTGAGGACAAAATTGTATTTTTTATAAATTTTAACTGTAATCGAGTGGTATTCTTTTCAAAATGGATTGTGACAGGGCACAACATACAACATCATCAGAAACATAATATGGAATAAGCATTTCAAAGACTTACTGTCAACCTGAACACATTTTATGGGATGATCTGTGATCCAGATGGTAGTGAAGCTGAAGTTCTTATTTTTTTGTGGCGCTGTGGGAATAAGATACTGTGATTTGGTGCCAGTGTGTGATCAATAAAGAAAAATGTTGGCAATACTTTGGAATATTGTGCATTCTTAGCTAGATGACGTGAACTCCAATGATTAATAGTGGGATAGCTTTGAAGAATTACTGGAAAAAGTTTTAAAATCATTTTCCTTTGTGCTATTTTTCCATTCAGTGGATTGGCAAGGAAATAACAATGAGAATTTACTGGTATGAATAATGTGTCATTGGTAAGTTCTTTATACTTCTGTCCAACTGGCAGTTCTTAAGATTTTAAGTCTTCTGCAGCATTACCTGAATTCCCAAATATAAAAATTAATGCTTGATTCAAAATATTAATACTAAAGTAATGATCTTCTACAGTGTAGGTCCTGAATATCTATGTAAAATTTTAACACCCTTCAGTATCTTGTATCGTTCTAATCAATTAATAATCTGCAAAAATTCTATCTACATTTATGTAGGAAGGGGTGAAAGAAGACTGATAGCATTGAGTTCCCTTGGCAATAGCATTTTCTCATTAAAAACATCCCTATAGAGCCTTATATCTGCTTTTGTAACATATTAATGTATGTGTTTAATAATTCTAAAAATACTAGAATTGCTGCCATCTACCAAGGTGATTTTTTAAACAACTTTTCATATTTATGTGTTTGGAAAAATGCATGGGATGAAAGCCTCCATGCTCCAACTTGGACCTTACTTCTGCCAAAATAATTAAGATTGTTCTGTGAATGAGACAACTGATGAGAAATTCAGTGTTTATGATTTTGTATGCCCTCCACGTTAAACCTTTTCTTCAACACTTTCCACTGAGTCCAGGTTTTAGATAGTGATATTAACTATTTTGTCATACAAGTGCCAGCTGCTATTTTCGTACAAATCTACTCTAATTTAAGAAACCTGGAAAATTTCAGTTTGCATGTGATCAGTAAAGACTTATCTTTTACAGATCAGTCCCTTGGAAGCTCTCCATCTCTTCTCTGGGAAAGTTCCAGATGGCCTGATTAAAACTTCTGTGTGCTCCTGTAGATGACAGCACACCTAGGTCGGGCTGAAATGATGGTGTACATTCTCTCCAGTTGGCTCCAGGCAACGTGGAACAGGGAATATGCCTTACTGAGAGGCAAAGACATTATTTCAGTTAGGAAGTGTACAGACTGGAGATTAAAATAACAGAGGTTTGGGGAAAATGTCAGATTTGCTGGGGAAAACGAGACAGTGGGTGTGTTTACTTTTATTTGAAATAAAATCCTATTTCTGACACATATTTCTTGCCTTTGACTACCATTTCATTGTAGTTTTGCAGTATGTGAACTTTCTATGAATGACATGAAGGAATGGGGATTGGGGAAGCTAGTACTTTAATCAAGTGTGGTGAGATAAGATTGGGAGGCCAAGACTTACTTATTTAATTAAACAATTAGTGAAGTAGGTGTGATAACTAATTAATTGAGAAGGGTAAAAGAGAGGAAAAGTGAAAAAGAGAAAGAATAAGGATGGACAGGACTATGAAATAAGATGAAGTGTTATGTGGTAAGTTGAGCTAAGTGGGGGACAGATGCTCTCTATCTATTACAAGTACATGGTTCTAGTGCCTTATCTTTCTTGAGTGGTTGGGTCAGCTGTTCAGTTCCCAGTTGCTCTTATGTTTCTGTTAGGTTTCTCTAATATATGAACTTGCTTGTGACATCTTCTTGAGTAGATTTTGTTTCCCAAGTAAGCTCTAACTTCAATTTAGCAAAAAAAACCAAAAAAACAAACAACAAAAAAAAAACAACCTCTCCTAAGGCTGCTCCTGACAATGTGATTTTCTTTTGCTGAATTTGAACTAAAGTACACAATTGCCTCAGCATTACTCCAACTCTGCCTAGAATGGTGTACCGAAAGATGAAAGATGTAGTGCTCGAGGCAGCCATATAACGTAAGTAGTTTAATTAAACATACACATGTGACAAAGTTCTTAACATCAATAATATCTGTTAGTATATTGGAAACAACTGTGACAGCAAGGCAAATCAAGATCTGTTTTATTTATTCTCCAAGCTCTAAAATGTAAATATTCCAGTAAAATAGCTAATGTGACTGATCCTTCATTTACGTATTTGATAGTCTGCCTTCACACTGCTACCTACAGTACATTACAAACATTGGTGGTGAAACTATACCACTATCTCATAAATATCTTCAGCTGAGCATCATTTCTCTGGAGAGAAGTTTCAAAGCCAGTAGGATATTCATATAAAATAGCTTAGAAATATGTTGGAATGAAGATTAGAAGAAAAAAAATATTGTAATGCTATTATTTTTTTTTTCTGATGTATGAAATAACCTGCTTATACCTATGTATATTTTGATACAGAGTGTCCTTAGTTTTACTGAATCTGTATACAACTATCCTACCTTATAACTGCGATACATGCTATTTTTTTTAATAGCAAGAGTTAAGAATGTTTGGGAATACAACCCCAAATTTGTATTTTGATTGCGTTTTGCACTGCTTATTGAGATGGAGACAGGAAGAAAGACAAAGTCAATATTATTCAGAATTCAATAGTTATTTAGAGCCATCATAGAGAAACCTTATGCCATCTTCTGTTGTGATCGTGATGAAATTGAATGCATGCTGATAGGCCATATGACGTTATTGATCAATAATCATTAGCATATGATTAAAAAGCAGCCAGAAGACATATCTGCTTCTGACCTCAGATGAGTCATCAGACATATTGTTATAAATAAACAAACATTCACAGCTACCTGATCAAGCCTTCATACAGATATTCAGGTATGTTTGTAAGAGCATGTGTTGTTTGAACACAGAGTGACATCTGAATCAGGTGTAGACCCTAGAAATCATAGTGGTGCTCTACTCTGAGAGCATAAAAGGGAAGAAAATGAATTTTTAAGAGAGTATTCGTGTATTCAGCATGCTCCTACGTGGCCCATGAGAAAAAAACAGAATTCAAGACAGGTTATTGCTACCAATTCAGGCCTCAATACAGCCTGCAATGAAGTTCAGTAAAAGTGACTTACCTGCATTACACTTGTCACTTGTTGACTTTGGAAGCCCATCAAAATCCAAATGAGCTACCAGGTGACAGAAATAGGCAGCATTTTTTTAGTTTGAGAGACCTCTAGTGGACCTCCATCCTTCTTGTCTCCAGTTGTGGCTTCCACAGCCTGCACAAAGCAAAGTTCAGTTTGCATTTGGCTTGGATTCCATATGTGTGAATGAATTTATGAAAGTTTGGAATCTAAATGGAGCTGCTCTAAAATCACACTCAGTAATAACTTTGGTTGAGATTTGAATCGATTTGATAAATGATTGATTAAGCTATGCAATGTTGAGCAGAACAGCATTGACTTGCTTAGAGGTCCATGTTAAAATACTTACCTTTAGGTGTATTTCTAAGTATTTACAATATAGAAATGGTGTATTTGAAGTTGTGATCCAAGTGACCAAGCTTCCTTCAGAGCTCATTCTTCTCTGGTTGTGTCTGGGCAGCCTTACTGCGTAACACTGACATAAATGAAGCCTCTTCAGAACTCATTCTTTTTCTTCATTATATTTTTGAGTGTTACATAGAGCCAGGATCATGGCTCTTCAACTTGTTTACAAATTCAGTAGGAATGGACAGTAAGTCTAGAGTACTAAAGCAGATACTGAAAGGAAGGAAGGAGAGTGCAACATTTACAAATGATTGAATAATTTTTGAGAGTATGGGTTTCATGGTGTAATTTATTCATTGCTATCAGTTATCTAATGGTAAATAACATGACATTCTTACTTGCAGTTTTGCTTCATTCCTCAAGGAGCAGTGCTCCCCTTTAAGGAGAAGGAACAGCTAGCTCCCTGTGAGCCATATAGCTAACTCCAAAGCACAGAAACAAAGAGCCACTTGTGCTTGTGGCAGAAAGGATAGATTAAGCAGGCTACATTTGTATAATAAATACAAAAAATACTTAATAGGAAAAGAATAATACAGGCCATAAAAATCCAGTGCAGAATACTTACATCTACAGGAGTGCTTCCTAATGCAGGAGTTGTTTTCTGTGCAACTCTTTATTGAAATGTCTATTGTCCATTTTTCAGTGACTGAGACAGCAGAATATGGAACTGCTGCTTTTCTAAAAGACTGTTAGTGTTTCTACTGCAATTTAAATTTTTATGTTTATTCCTCGTCCTTAAAAGGTTTTGTACAAACATAACCTTTACTAACTGTTTAGAAGTTCTTCACACAATTACAACTAATTCCATAATGTGAGCATTCAAACCTCAACCTGTTAAGCCAGAAACCATTTCATATGCAACTACATAGAAATCAAGAGAACCTTGCACAAAAGCAAACATTTGTCTTTTGTCTGGATGAGCAGATGTTTGTTAGTTTTAAATTACATGCTAAGCTTTCAAAATACTTGTTCTTTGGTTTGATTGCCCAAAGAATATATGAATACATTCAGAATATACAGGAATATAGAAGTATCTATGCATGAATTCCTTTTTTAGCCAGACATAATAGGAAACATAACAAGCAGTGAGGAGACAAGAGAATCAACTTCTCCCTTACATTGGCTCCTAATCCTATAAATAGTTGAGTAAATGCTTAATTCTAACTGTTGTGAGACAGGAATTTATAATTGTGCTTGTGAATAGAAATAATTATGTTTGTGAAGCTACACGTCTTCCTGAAGCATTTTCCTTTGGTCATAAACCATGCGTAAAAATGTGTTCATGTTTTAGCCTTCCCATTTTCCTGCAAAATGTGGCCCTATTCCTCCTCAGAAAACATCTCCTAGTTTACCTGAGTGGGAGGGTGGGGATGACTGGGAAGGTCTTTCTGAAGACAGCATAGAGGAAAAGGAAATATTTACCGACAGAACTAGCTAGAGATACTTAATGCCTACTGAAAACAGTCGGGATCTCGTCGTATCAGTTCAACTCATAAAGGACAGAGTACGTAAATCCAAGCATCTCATCACCTCCAGACCACGTCAGTGGACAACTTTTTTTTGTTGCAGTGTGGTGAGGAGACAAGGAGTGGAGCACACGTAAGCCACAGCGCCTTTGTCGTTCTGCAATGACGTTATTTTGACACTGGTGTGGGGTATTTTTATAGAGGTAAGTGTAGTTTGTGAAAATTGTCATGAACATTTATTCTAATTATAATTCTTCAAGTTAAGGATAAAATAGAAAGACTTTTCAGTTCAACAATTTTAGGGTGCAGGAATAGAAAGACTACACGCCATCACAATCAATCTCTGGAGCCCTACCAGGCTGAATTTCCATTGTCTTTTCTGGTGGCTAGGTCTCAACAGCACTGTTCCTGAACCTGGTGCAAAATAAATTCCTGTGGGACAATCCAGACAATTACAATTTTGAGTACAAGAAAAATCACTTAGAAAAGTCACAAACGAGGATGCTGGAAAAACAGCAATTTTAAAACAATTTGAAAGATTGGCAAAGCATTGTGACTACGCTACAGAGCAAAATCAGTGTCTCAAACTATTTAAAGATGGAAATTAATGAAGAGCTGACTGTTGCATTATTTAAATTTAAAAATACACAATATACAATTTTACAGACCGTATTACAAAACCTTTGAAAATTAAAATAAGTCCCCAATGCACAATGAAAAAGACTCCATAGTATAAGCTAAGTGGCTGTCAGATGAGGTGTAGCATCATAACCAACCATGATACAAATGTCAAAGACTGAAGTGTAATTCTCAAAATGGAGAAAAGTCAAGGATAGAAAGATTTGTATAAAGCATTTATTGTAGATGAAGAAAAGAAAGCAAGCACTAAAGGGAAGCATGGCGACTCATAATGAAATCCAGAGACTTTTTTACTGGGTGCTGGAGTCACTGAAACTCTTGGATGGGGTGGCACTGCGATCCTGTGTGGAACTCAGTACTGGTAATGCAATGTCCTGTGAGCTGACATGGAATGACCCAAAGTATACAGCTGTTGGTTTGTCCAACCATAATTATCCAGCCATTCACAGAGTCTGACAGTACTTCCGCAGATTATTGCACAAGTAGATCCAATAAAAAGACAAAAGTGTGCATAAGGAATACTGCATATAACAAAATATTCTGTTGCTACTACATGTATTAAGATTAGGCCTTCACTTGGAATATTGTTTTCTGATTGTCCTGCCCAAATACAACAGAACAAAATAAGATAGGACTCTGAAAAGCACAGAAATACAGAGAGAATCAGATGAAAAAAAGAGTAAAAAAAAAAACCTACCTGGGAAAGGATAAATCTTTAACACAGAAAATGAACGGAGAAGTGCAATCATTTTTATTTACTCACTTTCATAATTGAAATGAATAAATACATTCAATGAAACTGGAAAGTAAAAAAAAATACAATAAGCGTAAGTAGCTGATGACAGATGATCAGCGTGAATTTCAGGAAAGACTGGACATTTGTAAGGATCATCACACACAATTTTGGATAGGATTAACAACACGAGCATTTTGGAAAAGATGTAGGGTCTTAATGATCACACATACACCCTGATCTTTAATTACAAGAGGTTTAAAACAAAAAGCTTCCTCTTCAGTGTTATTCCATATTCCCCCACTATGGGAGTTCTTGCATTTTCTTTTGAAATGCCAGAGCCAGGATGGCAGTTGAAATGCTGGTCTGACGCAGCCTAAAGCTTCCAAAGCTATGAAAAATGTGTTCACGTGTACAGATTGAGACATTAGGTCCACATTTTTCAGAGGAAACTTGTTCTCAATCCCCTGAAATACAAGAAACAAACAAAACAAAACCATCAGGAAATGAAGGTTAAGTTACCAAGCAATACTTCAATCGCTTGATTACGAGAACTGCTATTACAAGACCTGGAAAGCAGCACTTTATATTTTTCTTTCAAATTTAAAATAACAACAATGGAAGCCAAAAAAATAACTATTTATAATGACAGCAATAATAAAAATAACTGCACAGTCTGCTCCGTGCAGTGACTTTCTTCACCCTCTGTAAGGGAAGGGTTGCTATTTATGGAATGCTCCAAGTCTGCCTTTCAGGACGCAGCCCAGCTTGGCTGGAAAGCTTTCAGTTGCTACTAGAAATATGTCACTTATTAGGAACAGAGGGGATGTTTATCACTATCTCAAGGGTTACTTTGGCTGAGGCAAAGAAATAGCTCAGTTATATAATGGAAAGAGCTGGGTCAAAGGATGAGGCGTTTATATAGCGTGTACTCAAGACTCCAGGGGTGCAGACTCAGTCTCTTTCTCCTGTGCCTTTCACAGAGTGTGGTACCACGGCCGCACAGATCTCCCCAAGCTTCCTCAAAGCTACGGGGGCTGAAGTTCCTATTAAAGAACACTTCTCTCAGCTGAGAAGTTTGAGCAAAGATGCATCTTTCGCACCGCTCCTCTTGCCCTGCCAGTGAGCCTCTTTGTTGTTACCCCACCCATCACGTAGCTGTAGCTCAAACCACATCCAAACAAACCAGAAAGGTCATCAGCTCAAGCAGAGAAGTTTGAGCATGGCGCTGTTTTAATGGTGCTTAATAAATCAGTGTGTGGGGGGGTACTCCTTGCCACATTCACTTCTGACTTCCAAAGCAAAAAAAAAGCTCCCCCAGACCTAACACCACCCTGTCCTGCTTCAGCACAGGACAGAGCTGTGAAGCACCACACAGCGGCATCTCAGCCGATCGATGTGCACGCCGAGCACTTCGTTTCAAGGTCACTCCAACACCAACTTCACTCAGAAGAGAAACAATCCGCATCCATTGCCTTCCCTTGGCGCTTCATTCGCAGCATCAAAGGAGAGCATCGATCTCCTACCACCAACCCAAACGCCTACTGACCACCTCTGCAAGCACAGCCGGTAAGTCAGCACGGCGCTTCACCCCCAGGACCGAGCTCAGGAGCCCGCTGGGGCCGAGGCCTCCCCGAGCCCCACCGCGGCACCTGTTGTGCCGGCAGCCGAGCGGGGCAGCGGCGGAGGCCGCCGCGGGGCGCCGCAATCCCGTTGCCGATCGGGGGCTCGTCCTCCTCCTGCGCCGTAACGGGCTGCCCCGGCTGCGGGCCGGGGGCGGGCGAAGGTGGGAAGCGAGGAGGACGCGGGCGAGTTTAAAGCGGGGGGAGACAGAAGGGAGGAGTTTAGGGAGAGGGCTCTTGGGAAAGGCGCTTTGGGAAGGAGTCGCGGAGGGGGCGAGCGGGCTGCGCGGCTCCGGCGAGAGGACGGGCGCCCGGCGGAGACTCCCGGGGCCGCGCCGCTCGCCTCTGCCGGCTGCCTGCCCTGCCCTGCCGCCGCTGCCTGCGCCCCTCCCGGCGGCGGGGAGCTCGGAGAGCCGCGGAAGGCGTTGGTGCGGAGCGCTGCGCGGCCGTCCCGTCCCGCCCCGCCGCGGGCGGCCGGCTGGCTGACAGGTGCGCGCAGCTCCGCGGCACCGGCCGCCCGCACGCCCCCGGCGGCCCCGCGCCTGCAGCAGCGATCCCGGCCCCCGCCCGGCACGGCCCGGATTGTTTAGTCCTCGAGAAGCTGGTCTGAGTCCAGATCCTGCTTTGATCCTTTTTTTTTTTTTTCTTTTTTTCTTTTTTTTTTAAAGAAAAAAAAAAAAAAGCCCCAAGAAAAACAAAAGCTGAAGAAGCAGACAAGGGCTCTAGGAAAAAGTTTTGGATGGGATTATGTGGAAACTACCCTGCAATTCTCCGCTGCCAGAGCAGGCTCAGTGCTGCCTGCTCCCCTGGCGGCGCTGAGAGACGCCCGGGCCTCGGTGCCGCTCCGCCAGCGCCTGCTCCGCCGCAGCCCCTCGCCCCGCCGGCCCAATGCTCCTCCTCGGGCTGCTCCTGCTGACATCCGCCCTGGCCGGACGGAGGCACGGGGCCGCCGCGGAGTCCGACCTCAGCAGCAAGTTCGCCTTCCCCGGCGCTAAGGAACAGAACGGTAACGGCGGGGCGGGCGCGGAGCCCCCCGCGCAGAGGGGCCGCCGGGGGGGAGCCGGGGCCGTGCGTGGGTGAGGGGTGCGCGGGGCGGGCTGGAAGAGGGCTGATCCCGCGGAGGAAGAGGGAATTACTTCCAACTTTCATGTGTACCTGAAGTGTTTGGAGAACTCTCAGACGGGAGTCCCCCCGGGCCGGGGCTGCGCGGGGCTGGAGAAAGGCTCCTTTCATTCAGCGCGGGCGGCTCCGGGGTGTGTAATTTGCTTAGCCTCTGAACTCCATGTGATTTACATTATTCAGATTTCTAAGCGCCTTTCCTCTGTTGCGAAGTCATTTTTTTTTAAAGAGTATTTTGCGAGCTGATGCGTTATGTGCTGCATGAAACCACGCGTGGTGCACGATATCTGAAGTTTGGGCCGTTAGCATGTGCTTACAGAAACCGAGGTGCTTAACGTAAGGAGGGAAAAAGGGGGAAAAAAAGTCCTTTGCGTGTCAGCTGGAACGAGCTCTATGCCTGGGCACAGAGCGGCACAAAAGGAGAAGCTGGGAGCTCTCAAACTCCTGCGTGCTGTAATGAAATAGGACAAAAATGCAGCTTTAAGACTAACGTGATTTAGTCAGCTTTGAACTTGGGACTCCCCTGATAAAAGAATTCTACGTCATCTCTCTAATAGAAAGAAAAGATGGGGAGCTCAGCAAGCGTTCTGTGCACTGGCAGGATCCATAAAGTGCTGGCGAGCACAGCATGAGAGATGCACGCTGCTGTGGCCCGCTAATGTGATGATGTATGGCACCTGCGGGCTGCCAGCACTGCTGATCAAAGCGCGGCGCGGGGATCAATCTCTAATCAGAGCAGTTGTGGAGGGCCGGAGGAAAGTGATCAAAAGACCCCGGGACCCACTGCTCTGACAGGAAGCCAATCAGACTCTGTGCAAGGTACAGGAAATTATCTGCCCTGTGTGAGAGGAGAAATTGCTCCCTCTGCTCCTTCCTGGCTTACCTGACATCTGGAGAATTTAGGGCACCGCTTTGTGAGAAAAGGAGCTTGGCACTAATAGACTAAAATCTGGTACTTTTGTGCCGTGGTCTGCTCAGTCTTTGTGATTGCAGCAGGATGCCCAGTTGCCATTGTTCTGCTTCAACTTTGTTAGCTCAAAACCTGCTGTGGGGTCGGTTTTCCATAGGAGTGCTTGGTAATGCAGGGCACGGTCCAATGGCAGGGATCCAACAGAGAGGTGTGAGAGGTAGATCGTGCAAACAGAACTTGTGTAAGTGGACGTAAGTATACGTGACAGCATAAGATGAATTCTCTTCACATGCAGCCGAAGTGCAGCTGCCTTGGGTCAGGCTTCAACTGGTTTGCAGTGCGATTTGGCATGCTGTGAGGTACAGTCAGTGCCTCTTGTAGCACATGCGAATCCAGGAGATTTCAGTGCTGTGCAACTGTATTCTCTGGTGGTTTATACTTAAAACAATCCAGGTCCTTGTTGTTGTTTACTTGAAATGTGTTCTCTAGTTGTTCAATTACAAAACTTTTCTCAAAAATGAGAAAGTACAAGCTTAAGTGCAACTAAGTACCAACTCCTGATTTTTCTTCCCTGATTTTAATTATTTGGGGGATCAGCAACACTGGTCAAACCAGTTCTTACTTGGTTTAATTAGAGCGGTTTTTACACTCTACTGCAACCTAAAGATTGTATAGCTTTTAGCTAGAGGCAGGTTAAAGCTGCCTGCAGTTGGAGAATGAGATATTGCTGTTTGTGTGCCAAATAATCGTTGGTCAGCAGTGAGGGAGCTTTTTCACTCACGCAATCTACAAATAAAAATTCTGTCCTCTACTTGTAAAACTGCTGCGTGGCCAAGTAGTTCTGATGCAGCGTGGATTACAGTGTTACTCAGCTCTATGTGCGGATGATGCAGCTGGTGGGTCAAGGTGATACTACATATGTCTATGACCAGTTGTTAAATCAATGGGACTACTTGTGTTGCAGAAGGTAAGCAGTTGCTTACAGACTTTCCTTTTAATAAGTGGAGGGTTTTTTAATTGCTACATGAACGTTAATGTCAGAATTGCAGTTGGACTCATTTGTGAAATGAAAGAGTACTTAAGAACCCCTGTAGCATGACATTTTAGGTGGCAATTTCCTAGGGAAAGTACTTCTCTGTATTTGTAAATTAGGTATTCTTAGGGCACAACCTTTGGCTGTTACCTCCTAGGAGTTCGGTGTGATGGGCCTTGCAAGGCTGGTACAGCTCCATTTGAAATGACAACTACCTCATTTTTTGCTGGACCTCTGTGATGGTCAGGTTTTCCTTAAGAAAAGATTTATTTGTGAACTCTGTTTAACATTAAAGGAGTTTGTGATTTTTCTTGGGGAAAAAAAAAGTCGTATCTTCAGTGTTTTCATCTCAACTGAGTAAATACTCATCTGAAGGATCAAAGATGTTTATACAACCATTTTCTGGAGATGGAACTAGTAGCAAGTGGTGTGTGTAGTGATGGCTCCCATTTATTTACATGGATTTAATTTCAACAATACTTTGTTATGCTGAAAAACAGATTATGCTTGAATGGATCTTCAGACATAGATGGCTTTGTCAGTTCTCTTATGACTGATGTATTTCTTACCATTTATCTGTACTGTAGCAAGGAGTCAAAAGAAAGGCATCTCAGTTTCCTTTGGGGGAACAGAATCTCTTGCATACTGAATTTGATTACTTGGATGGTTTACTTGTTTCTTCTTTCTGTTATTGTTCTGTGTACTTCTCATTATACTTTTCTATACTGTTTTTCTATAATAATATGTTTAGCTTGTTTCTGTAGTTTCAACAGTGTCTGAGGGAGCATTTGGTGGAGTATTTAATGAGTGACTTAACTCTAGTGGCCTGAGTGCTTATGTGATACTGTTTAGGTTGGATTTAATTGCAACATGAGGTGGTAGGAGAAACTAAATTATTCTCTCTTGGCTATTTTAGGGAAGATATAAGTGTTTATGATAACTTTACTAAGCTACAGAAGTCAGATGTTATAATTTCTGTAAGAAATAGAAGGATGTCTTTACATAAAATAATGTAAAATCAGGTGCCCTAAGCTGTATAGCTAATGTGGTATGTACACTTAGAAAGTAGTAATGAATTATTTTAGAAGGCTGAGGAGCTGAGGTCAGGTAGCAGTTTACCAGTACCAAATAGTTAGAAATACTAATTTTCCTGCGTTCAGTTTCCAGTGAGAATCCCATGATGGCTGAGGCTGGCAGGGCCCACTGGGTGCAGCAGGGCCACCCATAGCAGCTACCCAGGCCCATGTGCAGGCAGCTCTGGGAGATCTCCAAGGAAGGGACTCCACAGCCTTTCTGGGCAGCCTGCGTGCAGAAGTGCTTCCTAATGCTTTAATATAATTTTTTCCAGTTTTTCCAGGTTGAGGAGAGCTTGTTTCTGTTGTCTTTGCAGCCTCCCTTTGGGTATTTGTACACATGGATGAGATCCTCCTGAGCCCCTTCTTCTCCAGGCTGAGCAGCCCCAGCTCTCTCAGCCTCTCCTCACAGGACAAGTGCTCTAAGCCCTCTATGATCTCAGTGGCCTTCCAAGGTCTGTCATGTTCAATTCTGGCACCCCCAGTACACAGAGATGTGGCCTCACCAATGCTGAATGGAGGAGAAGGAAGGATCAATGAATAGTGATGAATAAAGTTGCTGAAGCAAATTCTAGAAAACCATGGTCTTCATTAGGCTTCTGTCATTCCTGCAGCATAGGTAATTTGCCAATGTTTTGATAGCTCTTCATTTCCTTTAAGTGATTTCTTTTTTATACTTTTGAATAGAAACCCTTAATATTAAAGATCTGATCATGGATCACTTCGTAATGTATTTCTTAAATCTTTTAGAAAGAGAAGGATCATGTCACTTAAACAAAAAGAAAAGTGACAAGCTAGAGTTGAAGACTTGTTTATCTCAGACCATTCTTGAGAAGACTTGGTGGGAGCAGGTGGAATTCAGCAAAGTGTCAAAAGGACAGAAATGGCTTCTGTCTTCTCCTTAGGTAGCGCCTGGCCTTACATGTCCCATCATAATCATTTGAGGATTTCCCTGTTTGTGCATCTTTAAAGGAGTTTGCAGCTAGTCCATGGATAGGGACAGAATCACGATTTGAAATTTCTGGTGAAGATCATTTAACTTGGGCTCGCAACACTTGAAGGGGTATGTTGATGCTGTTGATGTATGAGTGATGCAGGTCATCCAGTTCTTGGAGGTGAGAATGTCAGTGCTTCTATTAAGTGCAGTAATGTGACTGCAAGATTATCTCTGACAAAAGAACGTACTTCGAAGCAATGGGAAGCAATGCTGCTTCTGCTGAGTCTAGCTGAATTAACAACTGCTGGTACAGTCTAACTACTGCTGGGTGGCAGAAATTTCATTTGTTTTGAGAAGAAAAGGAAGAACAAAATATGAACGTGTCATCTAAAAGGAAACATGATAGTGATGCAATTTGTCCTAAGATTAATATATTTCTGTTTAATCCAACGCTTGTTTTGAAACACTTTAAAGCTCTTTTCCTGGGAAGTGAAGAAGTACACCACATCCTCTTTTGACTTGTGATTATGACAAATTAGAGAAGTTCTTCAACACTGCAATAAAATGCAGTGCAAGAAGATTTTTTTTTTTTTTTTCTCAGAAAGAGTGGTAAGGCACTGGAACAGGCAGCCCAGGGAAGTAGTGGAGTCATCATCTCAGGAGGTTTTCAAGAGGATGTGGCAGCTAGGTACTAGTTTTAATGGTGATGGTTTGGCAGTTGGACTAGATAAACCTGGTGATCTTTTCCAACCCGAAAGATTTGAAAATCTTTTGGCGTGTTGTGTGCCTCTTGTTCTCTAGTCATAGAATCTTTTGAGTTGTAAGGGACTTTAAAGGCCATCTAGTCCAACCCCCTTGCAACAAATAGGGACGCCTACAGCTAGATCAAATTGCTCAGAGCTCCATTCAGCCTGATGTTGGGTGTCTCCAGGGATGGAGTAGTCACCACCTCTCTGGGCAACTTGTTCCACTGCTTCACTACTCTTAAAAACTCTTTTCCTTACATCCAATCTACGTCTCCTCTCTTTTAGCTTGAAACCATTTTCCCTTGTCCTATCACAACAATGAATCCTGCTAAAAAAAATCTGTCCCCTTCCTTCGTATAGCCCTCCTTCAGATACTGAAAGGCCACTCTCAGGTCTCCACAGATCCTTCTCTTTTCCGGGCTGAACATTTCCATATGCAAGTATTTGGAGCTGGGATAAGAGAATATGAATTATCCTCTTATGCCTATTACAAGCAGGAAAAGCTTTGCTCATGAGATAGGAAAATGTTCAAGTGTTACCATATAGATTCATCCTTTTATACTGATGAGAATGAGAGAGTTGGAAGGGAGTAATAACCAGTAACAACTTATCTTGGTTTGGTTTTTTTCAAGTGGCAACACACCGTTAGAGGATTAATTTGGTTTGGCACTTATCAGCAAAGCCCTAGATCTCTGTCAAAGAGAAGTCCAGGTGCAAAATAGCAGGGAATGTTATATTCGAAGAGTTTAAAAAAAAAAAAAATTAAAATAGCACTTGAAGACACTTCTGCCATACTGTCCATGTCAGTCTAGTCCTTTTAATCTCTCTGCTGCTTTAAGTATCATTGTTTAAAGCACATTAAGTGGGGGGAAATGAGTTTACTGGAAGAGCTTCTACTTTGTGAAATAATGAATAATATTGCTGATCTGAGTCTTTGCCTATGGTCTTTTCCAGAAAAAGCAGTTGTCCAGTTTTTTTATTAAACTCTATTTGTGGAGCTGTGTTGGATGAACCAGGACATAGCAAGTAGAACAACTGATAAGTTTGGGTTATTTATTTATTATTACTGCTGTTATTGTTTGTTCTCCTTGCCTTGGTGTACCTCACTGTGTAACATCTGAGTGCCTTCACATTCATTGAAAGCAGTGGGGAACACAAGTCCAAGTGGCTTTGTGTTCTTCCTCTGATGGACAGGAAACCAGAACTCATTTTATACAATAGTTGAATATTTTAAGAAGATGTATGGCACAGGAAATTCTTCTGCCGTGTGTGAAGGTATTTCCAAACAGAAAGTGTTGTTCTGACTCTTCTACCGGTTGTGGTGAATTATATGAGGCCACTTCCATCTGCAGAGAGTCTGTTTCACTTGCTTGTGGTTCTGGGGCTTATTCAAATGCTCTCAAACAAAATAAAAGGAATGGATGCAATAACTTCTTTATGGAAAAGTCATTAAAAATCTACAGGGCCGTGTAAACAAATTGGGTCATTTACTAGATGTTTAAGTGATGGATATTCAGTCCAAATTCGAAGGTGTGGATTAAGTTTTACAGTCGTCTTGACTGAATTTTGCCCTCAACAAGACTTTCTTTTTCTGCCAAAATGTCTTTGACACTATTGATGGCAAATTCTCAGGAACAGTATTTTCAAACATTTCAGTGTGTTCAGAGTGGAGCAGAGAAATAGAAGAACAATTCAATAGTATAATTTGATCCTTTTTCTAGGTAAATGAAGGCTCTTTCTTGATACGCCTGGTCACACTGTAAAGCTGTAGTGGAACTTTGTAGTGTTCCAGGGGGAAATAAATTAAAACAGTTTCCCTTCTGGATTTAAACATGCCTGAACTAATTACAAAGCAACCGTTTTGGCTGTGTGCTCTATTCATATAAATAGGTTTGTACGGAACAGCAGCAACTCTGATCCAAGTTAAAAATCTGTTACGGAAACTTATGTTGGACCAGATATAAGCATTGGGAGTCATACCTGTGGCACATCAACTGAAGACCTTTATGATTCATTTCATTATTCTTTCAGAAAGTGGAATGCGAAAGAAGATAAGTATGTTGTTTTTTTTTTTTTGTATAATAAAGTGCTATATAGAATTCTTTATATATGTCAGTGTAAATGTTTACTTACAAAGAGAGAACTTTGTAAGTTTGGTGAAGAGGTGTTGGTGTCAGCTACTGTAGGTGCCTTCTTTGTCATGAGATGTGGCTGCTCAGCTCTGCTATTGCCAACGTAACTTCAGCTACCCCTCACAACTCTTCATAGACTAAAATATCAAAATAATTTCAGAATGAAAACAATCTTGCTGAAGTTTGGCATTAGTTGCAATTAACTGTACATGTGTGAGGCTACCTATGTATATGTACAGTCCAAAATAATGTGATTCTAAAAATACTTCCTTGGAAATTTTGTATTTATATAGTCCTTTACAGCGTGAATCAGATGAATGATTCATGGTGCAGTGTAGATTGTAAAACACTTGTGTTCATACTGTTCATATTATTGGCACTTTGTATTTCAAAAACATTACAATAGACTACCTCTCCAAAATGTATCTCAAGGATTCAAGTGCCTTACTATGTAGGGTGCCTGTTATGCAAGGAGGTTCCTACCTGTAAATATGTCTCTTGCTCATTGTTATGTAGACCTGAAAGTGAAGTAAAGCCTTATAACTGAGAGCTAACAAGCAATGACTTCAAAATAAACCTGATTTCTAGACAAGTAGATGAAATTGTTATATCTGACCTTACCTAAAGGCTACTACTTAAAATTATTCAGGGGTGGATGTGCTCTTTTCTTTGTGCTGCAGCAAGATTGCCAGAAAATAATAATAAAAAATCATTATTTTTTTCATTAGCATTTACTACCTAGTCTTTAATAACTTACAGGAACAGTTGTACTCTTATTTCTAGTATAAGTCTCATCCACAAAAAAGTCTCATCCACAAAGCCTTTCAGTCTCCGTGGTAAGTGGACATATTCCTTCTACCTCCTTCAGATATTTCCCTTGGGAGGGGAAAAAAGAAGGTAGTTTTCAGCATCACACGTTGCCATTTCAACTTGTTTGTTTCCATCCCATGTTTGATGATTATGGGAAAGTCCACTGACTCCTTCACTGGCTGTCTTCCTGATTCATCTCTTTGCTAGATACTTTCATCATTCCAACCTCTCTAGAGTTGCACATTTATTTTAAAATCCATCTACTGGAAGAAATGTCTCCTACTCATCCCTTCAGCCAATCGTTAGTTTCTCTCCAAGTATTAAAATCAGTCATATCTGTTACCAGATAATCTGTTCTGTGTTTAGAAGGACTGATAGCCAGTAGCCTTTGGCTGCTTTGTAAGAATACACAAATGTGTGTTTTATAAGAATACACATGTGCTCTTGAAATATAAAATAACTCTCAGTGAAGTGATTTTCAGCTCTTCTGATTCTGTGTTGTTCTCACCTTCTGCTCCTTTCACAAATGTAATGAAGGTGTGTATTTTTACGTACACCAGCCTTGCATACAATTTATGCCTGACCCCTGGGAGAATGGCACATATATATTCAGCTTAGAACCTGCAACTCTAATTTCTCTAAAAACTTCTGCTAATCAGTCCATGCTTTTCCTGCGGTATGTGCTGATAAAGAAATTCACAAAGTATTTGCCTGAAGTACTGGTTCAGCCTTGTAGTATTTCTTATGAAGTGGAAACTGAATTTGTGATGAGTGATACCACTAGTGCTAAGGACCTGAATATTTTGGAGAACAGTACATCTTTTCACTTACACTCTTAAGTCCTTAATGGATTAAAATCATAGACTCTTTTGAGTTAGAAAGGACTTTAAAGGCCGTTTAAGTCCAACTGCCTGGCAAATAACAGGGACACCTACAGCTCAGGTGCTCAGAGCCCTGTCCAGTCTCACCTTGAATGTCTCCAGGGATGGGGCATCCACTCTCTGGACTTGTTCCAGTGCTTCACCACCTTATTGTAAAAAACTTCTTCCTTATATCCAATCAAGTCTCCTCTTTTAGTTTGAAGCCATTTCCCTTTGTCCTGTCACAACAACGAACCCTGCTAAAGAGTCTGTCCACTTTCTTGTTACAGATCCCCCTTCAGATACTGAAAGGCCACTCTCAGGTCTCCATACAGCCTTCTCTGCTACAAATTGAACAGCCCCAGCTGTCTCAGCCAGCTGTTACAGGAAAGGTGCATCTTTTTGTGGCCCTCCTCTTGACACACTCCAATAGATCCATATTTCTTACAGCATTACAGAACTACAGGCGTTGGAAGGGACCTCAAGAGATCATTGAGTCCAACCCCACTGCTAAAGCAGTATTCCCTACAATAGGTCACACAGGTAGCTATCCAGATAGTCTTGAATATCTCCATCAAAGAAGACTCCACAGCCTCTGTGGGCAACCTGTTCCAGTGCTTTGTCACCCATACCATAAGGAAGTTCTTTTGCATGTTAGTATGGTACTTTCTATGTTCAAGTTTTAGGCCATTATTCCTTATCCTATTGCTTTATCCTATTGCTAAACATCACCTAGAAGAGTCTGGTCTCATCCATTTGCTTCCCACCTTCTTTTAGATATTTATAAACGTTTACCAGATCCCATCTTAGTCTTCCCCAGGCTGAACAGACCCACATTATTCAGCCTTTCCTCATATGGAAAATGCACTAGGCCCTTAATCATCTTTGTGGTTCACTTCTAGGAGATCCCTGTCATTTTTGAATGGAGCAGCCTGGAATTGGACACAATAGTCTAAATGTGGCCTCACCAGGGCAGAGTAGAGGGGGAGAATCACTTCCATCGACCAGTTGGCCATGCTGTTTTTAATGCACACCAGGATATCATTGACCTTTTTGGCCACAAGGGCCCATTTCTGGTTTCTGGCCAACCTGTTGTCCATCAGGTTCTTCTCTGCAGAGCTCCTGTCCAGCAGGTCATCTCCTAACCTGTACGGATGCATGCAGTTATTCCTCCCCAGGTGCAAGACTCTACACTTGCTCTTGTTAAACCTCATCGGGTTCCTCCCTGCCCAGCTCTTCGATCTGCCCAGGTTTTGTTGAATGGCAGCACAGCCTTCAGGTCTGTCAGCCAATCCTCTCAGCTTTTTATCATCAGCCCCAGTCAGTGATGACATCATAGAAGGCTAGACATCTGTGATGGTGGCATCATAGAAGGTTGGTAGAGCATGACCTCCTCCTGGTGAACCCATGCTGACTACTCATGATAACCTTCTTCTCTTCCAATTTCTTGGAGATGGCATCTAGAACAAGCTATTCCATCACCTTTCCAGGGACGGAGGTGAGGCTGTAGTTTCCCAGATCCTCCTCCTTACCTTTTTTGAAGACTAGAGTAACACTAGATATCCTCTAATCTTCAGTCACCTTTCCTATTTACCAAGGCCTTTCAAAGATGGTAGAGATCAGTTTAACAGTCACCTCTGCCAGTTCTCTCAGCACACATGGGTGCATCCCATCAGGGCCCATGGATCTGTGTGCATTGATTTTGCCTACATGCTCTCTGACCAGATCCACCTTGACCAAAGGAGAAGTCTTAATCTACCCGGATTCTTTCTTCTAACTCCAGGGTCTGGGACTCCTGAGGGCTAGTCTTAGCATTAAAAACTGAAGCAAATAAGGCATTCAGATTCTCCACCTTTTCAGCATCCCCTATTACCAAGACACCCAACTCATTTAGTCAGAGACCCACATCTGGACAAAGGCTCCAGGTGAGATCTCACTAGCGTAGAGGGACAGAATCACCTCCCTTGATCTGCTGACCACATGGTGACTGTTAGGAGCTGTTGGGAATGGCCACTTTTATTTAATTTTGTTTATTTATTTGTTTATTAACTGGAGATTGCTACTTTATAACTGATTTTCAGTATCTGCAAGAAGCAGTGTGGGGGTGGGAAAGTGGCTGTTCTGAAATGAATTTAGCCAGGGCTGGCAAAGGGGTTTTAAGTTCATTTTCTTCTTGTGAGAAAGCACTGTGGTTACTTGCAATCTTGCCTAGTACCTCGAACATGGCACACTTTGGGACTCTGGAGTATAAAGGTAAAGAAAGCTCTCTTACTTCATTATTTGTCTGCTTTGCAAACTTCTCTTACTGCTTGTAGCTGGAAAGATATTTTTGTGTTGTTGTGTTTATATTTCTACTTCACCTTTTTAAACCTTGTGCTTGCTTTATCAGTAAGAATCATAGAACTGATTTGTCCCACTAATCAATCTTGAAAGTGCTGTGTAATGATACCAAGTGAAAGAGCTGTGATGTGTTTCTGCAGTGTAGCTGCTTTTTACATAATTACATTGCCAAAATTTGCCTGGTTTGAGTTCTTTGCATTAAAGAAACTGATGCTGTGGCTGTGGGACATCTAATATAGTTTTACAGGATCTGTAGCTTCTCTTTGAGTCTAAAATGCTACCACTGAAAGTACTGGGTCAGGGCTGAAATAATGCATAAAGCTGATTTCTCTTGCTTGTTATTTTAAACAAACACAGAAAATCCCTTATCTTGTTACTGATTCTGATTCACTAGAAAGTTTTTAAAATGTTTCACCATAGGCGTTTAGTTTTCTTATGGAAAATGGCAACAGCAAAGCATTCATTCCTAGCAGCAGTTGCTTAATGGATGGTCTTTAATTACTTGAATTTATAGTTATGTGCACTTGTATGTGGTTTGTTCTGACATTTTTATGTATGTGGGTGCTTAATGTTTGTTTGTTTTTGCTCTTTTTATTGAGGTAATATTCTCAGGTTAAATTGACTTGTTCAGCTTTTCTTCACTTTCGGGAAGTATTTGTTAATCTTTATGTTCAGCATTTGAATTTCAGAAGAGAACATATTCCTTGTAGTTTTAAAAAGCAACCATCTCTTGTTTTTGGTTGAGTTAGGCAAGCAGTGAAAATATTGGATCTGAAACTATTTAGACTGTATTAAAAGTGGTTTAGCATTATGTTAAACAGATCCTCAAAACAATAAATGAAGTTGTTTATGGGCTAAATAGTAGGCTTGTATGCATGTGTAGGTGAAGATCGAGTAATGCTAGGTAATACGACAAATAATGTTTCTATTTCACTCTCACTGTCCAATATTAAGCAAGAAATGATTCTTTCCTGGTCTTCTGCATGTCAGCTGTTCTTGCATCTATTTAATTCCAGGCAGTAGAGGCTGTTGAATATGTGGATCCACACCCAGCTTGCAGTTTGGATGTGGCCGGTATGATCTGCAGAGACACAAAGATATACCGTGTCGTCTTGTGCTGCATCTGGTTCATGCCATTTTGTTTTGGAATTTGCATCTGCACCCAGATGTTGCTACTGAACATGGAATAGAGTAGCTATTTATTTCTGAATCCTCTACTCCTGCCTCTCTGTAGGATCTCAGATGACAGTTGTTGTTCTTTAAATGAATGGTCTTACAAGTCAGAGCACCTTTTTTTGTATGTGTGTATCTACAGACTTATGTTGGCAATACAGTGTCAAATACAACAATACATTGGTGCTAGATTTTAGTCACAGTTTAGTCACACTGATTTTTCAGTTCCATTATCTCCTTTCCATCTTCACTTTCAGAATATTCATTGCTTTGAAGTCCGCTTTACAAAGATTTTGTAAAGTAATTAATATTTATGATTGAGTTTAATTTTCCTCCATCCCCACTTTAGTCAAATCATTAAACAGCAGTGTTAGTGCTGCCTTCATATTAATGCAGCACACTCTATCCTATGCACTAGTAGTTTATTGGACTTTCTGCTGACTTAACTACAAAGACTACAGTGTATTGATTACCTCTACTCACCTATATTTGTCTAATGACAGTACTTTGGATAGGTGTCAAAGATACAAAGATATAATGAGGAGCTTTTCATTAACGCGCCCAAGAAGTTTCCTCAGTGTATAAGGAGTTGCCCTGAACTTGGGAAGAAATTATTTCTCATTACTAGGAGAAAATTATATGATGCACATCTGCAAGATAAAGCCACTGTCATTAATCAAAGCCTGGAAAAAGGAAACATCTAGCAAGGTGACTTCTTTTTCAGACTTTTGATTACATTCATAAAACACGAAATTAAATAAGCTCGGCAATTGTATTCATGTTTGCTATGGTGGTTGTTCCTGTCTAGCTATAAAATTCATTTACAGGATATGAATTGCTTTCTTATCTGAAGAAAACGGTCTGTTCTGTAGTTCGCAGGATAGCTGAGCGTTGTTGGATGCATTATAGCACAGAGAAGCAGTATATGCTGAAAATTGAGACACAGATATGGAAAAGAAATCAGTCTTGAAAGCTATCTGTTGGATAAAAAAAAATTTGGTGCGTTAGAACCTGTCTTTCTATCTATCTATCCCTTTTGTTACAAGTAGAAGGCCGAATGATGATTCCCAAATGTGATTGAACGTTTTTTCCTAATGTTGTGCATGAATAACTTTTACTTTACAAGTCTATCAGAACTATCACCTGATTAGTACAATTAGTAAGGGTACTGAAAAGGAGAGTTGGGAAATTTTTCACCGTAAGGACAGGAAGCTGAAGACAGCGAAGACTACAATCTAGTTTTCATGTAGAGTGCAAAATACTGGCTTAGCTTGTTTTTCTATGGCATGGGAAGCTGAGAACTCTTTTTGAGTCCCTGTTCCTTGTGTGACTGTTGCTCTTTGAATGGATAGGTCTTGCTGAACTTTTGGTACACAAGCTTCCAATGGTCTCCTGTGGCTGCTTTACGTTGGCAAGACATAGAGGCCCAGGTGGCCAAGAAGGCCAATGGCATCCTGGCTTGCATCAGGAATGGTGTTGCCAGCAGGACCAGGGAAGTGATTGTCCTCCTGTACTCAGCTCTGGTGAGGCCGCACCTCGAATGCCCAGTTTTGGGCCCCTCACTGCAAGAAAGACATTGAGACCCTGGAGCGGGTTCAAAGAAGGGCGACAAAGCTGGTGAGGGGTCTGGAGCACAGGACTTATGAGGAGCGGCTGAATGAGCTGGGATTGTTCAGTGTGGAGAAGAGGAGGCTCAGGGGAGACCTCATTGCTCTCTGTAACTACCTGAAGGGAGGTTGTAGTGAGCTGGGGGTCGGCCTCTTCTCTTGTGTAACAGTGATGGGACTAGAGGGAATGGCTTCAAGCTGCACCAAGGGAGATTTAGGCTGGACGTTAGGAAATACTACTTCTCTGAAAGCATGGTCAGGCACTGGAATGGGCTGCCTAGGGAGGTGGTGGAGTCTCCGACCCTGGAGGTGTTCAAGGATCAGTTGGATTTTGTGTCGAGGGGTATGGTCTAGTGAGCACTGTTGGTGATAGGTGGATGGTTGGACTGGATGATCTTGAAGGTCTTTTCCGACCATGGTGATTCTGTGATTCTGTGACGTGGGCATTGTAGTTATTAGCCCATAATGATCACCTTGAGTGGAGATTTCTTAGAGGAAGAAATGAATCCTGTACCATTTTCTTTCACTTGATGTCAATCAAAGAGTTCATATCCAGGCAGTAGAGAAACCAATACTTTTGGCTCTTACTGTTTATACTGAGACTTGCTTTCATGTAATGTGCTTATAAGTCTGATGAAGCACAGAAAAAGAGGCAGATTCCTAGGCTTGTTAGATTCTCAACATGAGCAGTTTTCATTTTTCCTCAGTCGTCTCTGTGCACTGAAATCACAGTGTTGGACATGGCCTTTTGAATTGCTTGTCTTTTAAGAGCGGTTTAAAGAGACAGCTTCATACCAATGGTTTTCATTGTTTAGAGCAAATGATAAGTTTTAAAAATCAGGATCTATGTACTGAGGGGAAAAAAAAAAAAAAAAAAAAGTATGTCAACAGAAAAATAATATTTCTCTGAAAATTGTGGGTCATCTTTGGCACATGCTTACATTGCCACTTGGGGCAGTAAGAGACAACAAACAATGGTACCTTGGTGGAAAAGTAGATTTATTGTAACCATGTTTTGTCTTCTTGTTATTCCTGGCACTTAAGAGAAAAGAGTAATTTAGTATTTCCTGAAATAGTTGTGAGGAGAAACAAGGTTCTCACCAAGACTTCTTTCCTTCCTTTAACTGTTAATTACTTGCAAGGGATGAGGAACTCTGCTTGGAGAGCTCGTGTTGTAAGTATACATTTTTTGTAAAAAACAAAACAAAACAAACAAACAAAAAAAAACCTGAAAAATTATAAAATATCAGAAACACAATGTTATGCCCCCTTTCAAGAGTTTTGGTTACAGTTGAGTGCCTATATTCATAAATCATGGGGAGGCAGCCTTCGTGGATAGTAATTGCAATTTGTAGGGCTGCAGGGAAGCTCTATGAGAAGGTAAACTATTTACTTGAAAAAATTTTGGTCCAAACAGTACTTTTTTTTTTCACAGTGAGCACTGAAACTGCTGCACACCAGAGTTTCTAGATAAGTAAGATTATACAAGGTTATACTTGGTCTAACTCTCTGTATTATGTTTTAAAACTGTATTTGCTTATGTGAAAGTAACAAGAACTTTGAACAGATTTTTCTTCATTTCTGATCTCTCAAAAGAAGGGCCGTTTTGAGCCTGACTTCATTTGGGATTGCAAGCTGTCTCCTAGTTGTGATGCAGCAAATGACCATAAAAGTCAGTGGGTGGTTTGGTTAAAGAGGGAGTTGTGGAAAACAAGTGCATTCCTGTGGTAAGATGCTGGGAGAAGGAAAATGAAGAAAAATAAATTCAAGGGAACCATTTTAAGGCTCTTAAAAACAAAACAAAACAAAACAAAAAACCAAAACAAAGCAAACCAGTGGCTTTAGCTTTAATTAATTCTGCTTCTTGTCGTTGATGGCGTTCTTTCTTTTGTTGTGTTTTGTGTGCGTGAGACTTGGAGAATTGCTTTTTTTTTTTTTTTTTTTTTAATTTAAATAATGTTTTGTTTAAATAAACAGCCTGGAAGGAAAAGGGTGTGATCCAGACAGTGTTGATTTTTGGTGAGAAAGGTCAGCATCTTGCACCTGCCCAAAAGATTTCTTTCAGAAACGATCAGATGTGTATTTATGGATGGATGGGGTAAGAAGAAAAGAAAGGGGAGCTTAAATAACTTCTGTCTGTAAACAGTCCTGTAACCCCTGGAATCATCTTCTGCAGAAAAAAAGTTTAAGTGGTGGGTGTGAGGCAATCTGTGCTCCTAGGTATTGTGAATTGATGCTTTTAATGGGGGAAGGGATTTTACAGCAGGCTCCTTCCCACCTTTATGGAACCTTAGTTTCTGTACTGAACTCCCTAGTGACCTCTGAGGCCATTGTCCAGCAGGCTGCCCAGTTGGTAGCCAAGTTGGGGGAAACAGCACCTAAGAACAAAGTGTAATATTAGGGTGGTAGAAGGAGCTGAGGTTCTCCCAGTTATTAAAACCAGAAAAGCTGCCCCGTGGGCACTCCAGTCAGGCCCCACACTGGTGTCCTGGAATCAAATGCTTAATGATCTAATATGGGCTGGGATGGCCTTTGCCAAGATTGATCAGCAGCCTAATCATATTTTACTTCAATTTTGGAAACAACTACAAGATGATCAGAAATTTCAAAATACTCCCAAAAGATCAGGAGTATGAATAATTTGACAAATACCAACAAGAACCTGGAATTTAGAGGACTTTATAGTCCCCAGTAGAAGGAAAAAGCCTCCTCAGGTGACTTGAGCTATGATGCCCGAGTCACGTGAAGAAAAAGACCTGGCCATAGGACGGTTTATGGTGTGACGGGATGTTAGTTCCCCTGCACCTAGGGCCTCCAGACAAGACCAGAGGCCCTATGTTGAACTGACAATTTTTGGTCCTGGAAAAATGTACCATGAGTTACGGCATTGGTGGACACAGGCACAGAAACTTCAGTTGTCTACGGTGATCCAACTAAATTTCAAGGAGAAAGAGTAATGATTGGTGGTCTTGTGGGACAGACCATTCCTGTCACCCAAACGTGGTCGAAACTGGGGGTTGGGTATCTCCTGCCCCGGGAGTGTAAAGTGTCTATTGTCCCAGTCTCAGGGTACATCTTGGCATTGACATTTGATGGGATCTGGCTCTCCAGACATCCGTAGGAGAGTTCAGACTCCAACAGAGGTGCGTTAGTGTCCGGGCAGCGTAGGCAATGTGAAGAGGCCATGTGAAGCATTCGTCTGCCAGAACCACACCAGACTACTAAGGGGAGGCATTATAGACTCCAAGGGGGGCAAGATGAAATATCAAGGACTGTGCAGGAATTAGAAAATGTTGGGATTATAAGACCTGCACATAGTCCATATAATTCCCCTGTATGGCCACTGTGAAAGTACTGTCATTCTCCACGTTCCATCTGAAATTATAGAGAATTAAATAAGGTCATGCCGACTGTTCATGCTGCCATACCCAATATTGCCTCCTTAATGGACATATTGAGATAAAAACCAATCACTGTGTCCTAAACTTGGCAAATGCATTCTTCAGTATTCCAGTTGCTGAAGAATCACAAGACCAGTTTGTGTTTACATGGGGAGGCAGGCAGTGGACCTTTCAGGTCCTGCCACAGGAGTACATGCATTTGCCAGCATATTGCCATAACCTGGTGTGTGACCTGGCTAATTGGGAAAAACCTAATAATGTTAGTTTCTATCACTATGTTGGTGAACTCATGTTGACGTCTGACTCACTGGAGGCGGTGGGACAAGCAGCAGATTCATTAACTACCTATCTGCAAAAAGAGGATGGGATATAAATCCTCAGAAGGTGCAAGGTCCGGCCTGTCTGTGAAATTCCTGGGGGCAGTTTGGTCAGAAAAGACCAAAGTACTACCCAGTGCTGTCATAGATAAGGTTCAGGCATTCCCAGTCCCTACAGCACCAAAGCAGCTGCAGGAGCTCTTAGATATGTTGGGATATTGGTGTTCCTTATACCTCACTTAGCGCAGCTGCTGAGACCATTATACAGATTCAGGACAAAGGGGCAACTGTGGGGCTGGGGGAGAATGGAATACGAGGCTTTCCAACAGGCTAAACTGGCAGTTAAACAAGCCCAGGCATTGGGTGTATTTGATCCTACCCTCCTAGCTATACTGGACATCCACTGAAGGTTCACCTTTCAGTCAGCTCAGTCATTGGTTCACACTGTGAAGGGGTGGAGTGTATGGGAACTGTTGAGTCACAGCCTGAACCACTGATTGAGCACCTGGGAAAGGACCCAGTCAGCCCTGGGAGCTCAGATGAAGGCAATTCAGCTGTATGATTGGAAGGTGTGAAGCCTGGCTGCACCTCTCTTAGACCCCATTTAAGGGCTGACTGCCCCTGGGGAAGGATCTCTGGTTGGAGATCCCTCCCTTGTGGTATCTTTCCTGTTAGCCTAGATCTTTGGAGATGGGTGAGCACCTTTATTTTTCCTTTGAAATACCGTCCTATCTGTGCTAGTCCCTTTGCTGCTACACTCCTCTGTCGTCCTTCCACCACATTAATCTTTCCAATTGTAACAGGTATGCGTTGTATAATCCTGTCACTGAAGCTCTGCACGTGGGAACAATGCTGAGAAAGTTCTTTGTGCTGTACTCAGACCTGGGAACGCTGGGAACCTCAGTGGTACAGAGTCATAAATTTCACTGCTGCAAACTCTTTCCATGTTCTGTTTCAAGTACAGCATTGTTAATGTTGTTAAGAGATGTTGGTATTCAGGTGGTGACTGTAAAAATGGGAAGCAAATGCTCTTCAGTATTCTTTCTTAAGCACTAGGCTGCTATGTCAAGAAGCGGTCTGTTTGTTTTGGCTTTGCTTTTCTTCCCATAGACTTTTTTTCCTTTGGCTAGTATGCCATCAGGCCAGAATCTACTCTTCTGTGAAGCCTCTTTGTAAGAGCTGCAGAGACTTTCTTCTACCTTATCAGCTCAAGGAACAGATCTAATGGCTAAATGTGTTTGAAGAGCCCTTTTCAGTGCTGTTGGCAAAACACAGCTTTCTAAGGGAAACCTGGAAGTGACATGGGAGCTGTGACCCATTTGCTAACACATGGGTATAGCAAATTCTTCTTTTGCGTAAGATTCAGAGATGTTTGTCTTAATACTGTGAAGACAATAAATCATCCTTGCTGACTATTTCAGCTCCCCAGTGGGGAAGTAGGTGGGTTCCTTGATAGAAGCAATGGAATTTACATTTCACAAAGGAGGTACTACTGCTGTTTTCCTTTGTCTTCTTTCCTATTTGCCTTATACATGTAAGAAAGTTTTCCAGATTTTAATGAGGAATGCCATGTCTTCTGTCTAGCTTGTGTGTGATAATGAATTACTGCCCCCTGCCACTCCTCCAACAAAATTTTCTGGGATTTCTTCTACATTTTTAAGTGTAGAGAAAACAGACCCTTCAGAGTACCAGATATATACCAGAATGTATCTCTTTAGTTTCTCTGGAATCAGTGTTTGGAAGCCATTCTGCCCTCAGGTATGTGTTTTTCATTGCAACCAAAACAAAAATATTTGCTATTAGGTAAGTGTATTAAAGAGAGAAGCTGTGTATCTGATGTCTTGCGCTCTGAAGTTCTAATCATTAAGTGCACAGTAAGTAACACCTACTTAGTGGATAATCCCCATTAACCACATCAGGGAGAGGTGACAAGATAAGCACTGGATAGCAACAGCTACTTGTTTTCTGTTTTGTTGTTGTGTTTTCTTTAATTCTGATGTTCTGGACTTCATGATATAGCACTGTTATGTTTAGACTGTAGAATTGAAAGCTCAGCTTTAAATTCACACCAGGAAGTTACTTGGTAAGCATGTTCTTATTTGGGATGACTTACAAGAAATGTTTTTCAGGATTGCCTTCTATGTTTAAAGATAACCCACAATTCAGCTGATAGGCCCTCTTTTGTGAGGGCACTTGTTTGTTATTTTATGGATTCCTAGAGGAGGGATGAAGTCTGCAGTCATGCACAGCCTAACACACGCTCTGCTGAAAGCATCTCTTTGCTTTCACTAGCATTGGGCAAGTCTATTGGGAGAGCTGCTGCAGCCAGGCAAGCCCAGATCCTAGTGGGGAGCATGGCTGATATTCCCAAGGATGGGTCAGTGGCTGCCTGCCAGTAGGTCCTGCTTTCAGGAAACTTTCAGAGAGAATGGTGCTTGCTGTGAGATGTTCCATGGTTGATTCTGAATCCAAAGCTGACCAGTTGGGCTTCTTTCCCCTCAGTCTGCCATATCTATCTTATGAGGGGCTGTGGGTGGTGCGGAAGGAAAGAGAAGAAATAGCTGTTTGTTGCACTAACTGAAAAAATGCTTATGTACCCCTCCCATATTTTTCTTGATTTGGAGACTGTGATGTGGTTTTATTCACTAAAATAATCAGACTTCTATGAAAACGTAGGCCAAAGTGATCCTATGCGAGGGGAAATGTGCTGGAAATCTCAGATTGAGTTGCTGGTACTTCCTTTTCTGGCTGGCTTTCAGCTGTGCCTGTGAGCGCAAAGGAATGGCATGTATTTATACATTTGTAAATAAGGTCCTGCACATTTTCCGCTTGAGAACATGCACTCAGCCCTTTTATGGTCAGGAAGGGGTGTTTCCTTCTGCCTGTAAGCTGCCAGAGAGCTGCACATTTCCAAGTATGCTGCTCCAAAACTTGTAGATAGTACTGCGTAAACCTGAGTTTAAATAAGGAAATTTGGGCAATTGAAAGCAAAAAGTCTTTTTTTTTTTTCCAGTGGAAATATACTTAGAAATTATAAACAGGTTTTTCACTCTGTACTCCTGCTAACACAGGAGCCTCAGTCAGCTATTTACTTAAAATAAAGCTTAATCTAAGCTCCTATCACCATATTTCTTCTTTTCAAAATGTTTATCAGGAGATACCCAATTGATAACAGCTTATTAGGAGGATTGAACTCTTCTTGAAGATGCAATGTCAGCTGATTATAGTGGCTCAACCTCCTAGCTCAATAATATTCTGAGAGTAATTGATTTTGTTTAAAGTAATAATTTAAAAAATGACAAATATTTCATTAAGTACTACCTACTACCAAGTCTATACTTCCACTTATTGGAGACGTTTTGGATTGAGCGATATCCAATCCCTTACGTTTGCAGAACACTTAAATGTCACTGTCAGTAATGTAATAGTATTTTTTATTTTGATTTTTTTCTTATAGGAGATGCAAATACAGCAGTTTACTTGTAAATCAGTGGGACTGCAGAGAGCCTAAATAAATATTTTTCTTTTATGTGAAACAGTGATCTGTTTTAGGGAAAGTAGTATGTAATACAAAATATGTCCAGGTTGGGCTTCTTTTTCCACTGACTGTGTAACTTTTGAGAATCACGGATTTGAGAACTGCAAATAATCTGGAGTGGGTCATTTGAAGTGCTTGAAATACTCTTCAACTGCTATAGAATCTTAAAAAAATTTTTTAGCCATTAAAGATATTTTTATGTTATGGTGCACATAGTACATCAGTACTCCTACCTCAAAGGTTTCAAATAATTTTTCTTTAAATCAGACACTTCTTGTCTTCAGATAGAGCTGTGAAACTTCAATTTTTCCTGGAAAAGAAGAAAGCCTGGAGGAGGAAGAGTAATGGGTTGCTGACTGCTAAGAGGGATAGATTTCCAAATTTTCACTCAGTTTCCCAAAGCTGCTTTACGCTGGAAGGTGGGAGACTTGCCATTTGATTTCTACCAATTTTTGCCCCATTTAATTAGGTCAAAACACACTGTTCAATTTGCTGTGATTTTAATAGCAGTGTGTTCCATAAGTGACAAAGGCGTATTTTGAGTTCTGGGGCTTTTATACATTTTAAATACTCAGTTATGATTTGAGATAAAGCGTTGTTGAAATCATAGTTTATTATTTTTAGGCTGATAGCTCTGTTCCATGGCTCCTTGGCTATATCAACCTGCAAGTGCTGCATTGGTGCACGCTTCAGCTTAGACCACAGCAGTCTAAATTTGCTGTGTGTGTGTTTTGATTCAGTCAGTAGAAGTGGGGATTCAGGCAAGAATTAAATTCCTGAGGTTACCTTGCAGATGCTTTCATGATAGAGGGAGCTTTCTCTCCAAGGTCATGTTATTGCATTACCCAGTGTTTATGTAATCTTTGAAAATATGTAGTTAAACACTTCTTAAGAGTTAGGTAGTACTTGTATTTGTTATTCTTGCACAGGCCAAAAACTCTTCAGCTTTGTGGGACTTCATCTTTTCTATTTGTAAGCAATCAAGGATTGGCTGTGAAATTAACTCCTTTGGGTGGCATGGCACCGGGGGTTTATTGATCATCAAAAACAGGCAGTGGGAGGAATGATGACATGACACCCAAGATGAGCGAGTTTGCCAAATCGGTCCTATTGCTGGTTTACATCCAGGTGAACTCTCACCTGCAGCTTGCCATATCTTGCTTGTGGAGGAGCTGGTAACTCACATTCTTGTCTAATTTACATGCGTGGAGGCTGGGAAGGCTTTATTAGGGAGAAAACAACTATGTGATGATCTCCTGCCTTAAGATAAGCCAAGAAAATAATTCCTTCTCCAAAGAAGTGAGAATCACTGACATAATAGGCTTCCCAGGGCACTTTCTCAATTTAGCTCTTCATTACTCTGCTAGGCTACGAGTCCCAGAGCCACCAGTTAATTAGTGGCTTAATCCTCAACTTTCTTCAGCCAGAGGCAAGAAGCAAAGCTAGTATTTAAGTGTGGAGAGAAGTGAGCAGGATCAAAACAGAGAAAAAGCCAGGCCTCAGGGGGATCTTCTGTATTCCCGGAGCTCGATTATTGTTGTCACTAAATGTGCTAAATTATTGCTTGAGTCACAAGGTGTGCCCTGTGAATGCAAATATATATTAATAAAAAGGCATCTTTAACTAAAATATATACCTTAGACTGGAATGTGTCTTCTGTGAAGTCTCTCTCTACAAACCAGGACACCATCTTGCTCTTTTTTTCTTTTTTTTCCCTATCCTTCTGCATGTCAGATTAGTTTCCTTTTGTACTGCTTTTCCACTCCTAACCTATTGTGATTTTTCTTGCTAGCTCATTGTATGAGTTATTTTCTGTTCATTGTGGCTCTTGTCACTGATGATGTCTAATGATGTCATTGCTGAAGGCGAGAGGCTGGATCAGAGGACTCCTCAAAGGTCACATTGATCTCTCATTCGTTCCTGTGATTGCCTTGTAAGCTTGCTCTTCCATTGGCTTTAACACGCATCATGGAACCAATTAATGCTTCAGAGGAGAATCACAAATCTGACTTGCTAAACAGGGAGAATCTTTTGCGTAAGATGCAGTGAGCATCTTCCTCACCTGGAATCTCTCTGTGCTAAAAGTTAAGCTGCTGATCAGGTGCTTCTCTTGATCAGGGTCAAAATGTTGAGCATCCTGTAGGTTCATATCTATTTCTTCTGATCTAGCAAGTAGTGATGTTTAAAACGCCAAGGTTTGTTATATGCTTCTATTTCACAGTGTTCTAATATGTGGTATGTTGCTGAGCTTCCTAACATAGTCAGATCGCAAGTGGAGGTAATGTGCACCTATCTGTACTTACTGAACTGGAGAGCCCTCTTGTCCTCACATTGTGTTGTATGGCAGTTCATGGTATGTCTACTTGCGACATCACTTGTTGCTTTGAACAACACAGAAGTGGGTTTGGTTACTCAAAGGCCTCCTCTTGCTTGGGTCAGTGATAGACCAGATGGCATCCTCTATTACCACTGAAACTGAAAATGTTGTGTATGGAAAATAAAGGAACAAAACTCCGCTGCTAAGGAATTATCAATGAAAAGCCACAAAGACAAAACTTTTCTGTACTTTAAATCCCTGTTAGAAATTCTAGGGGCTCTTCCTACTATGTCTATACCAGCCCTGTAAACTGTTGACACCTAACCTGCTGTATTCAGCTCCATTTGTAATTGTGGGAGCTCTGGTTGCAGCGACACCAAAGGGTTAAAGTTCAATCTCTCTGTTTTCAGGTCTCTTCATCTTTAAAGCAGTAAATCATTACTACTTGTATTCTGTAGTTGTTATTGGTTTTTCTTTTTGCTTGATGAATAGGAGATGAATAATTCTGTCCTGTCAGAGTCTTGAAATTGTTTGCACCATCAGAAAAACTTAATGCAATTTTTGTGGTGGCTATATGTGCTACTTTATTGTTCTTTCCAATAGCAATGTGATCAGATTTTTATTATAGCTTTAGGATAGTCTCAACAGTCTTCCTATTGTTATTATGATTAGCTATCAGAAGTCTTGCAGTTGGATGAGGAGAAAGTAATCCAAAACCTTCCTTAATAACAGAAAATATTTGCCATTTCATCTCCAATACAAAAGAATTCATCTCTGCTAACAAGCTGGGTCCTTCTGAAGGTCAGAACTGTGAAGCCTTTGTGTTCTTTGCTGTGACACCTCTTCTCAGTTCTGTCTGTTTGGAGTCAACCTCTTGAATTCCCAACAGACTCTTTTTGATAGGATGCAGAAAAGTGGGATGAAAATAGGGTTTTGAAGCTTTTGGACAGGAAAAGTACTTTTGTTAAACTAAAGCAGTGTTAGTAAGCTAGCGTTAGTAAATTTAGACTCAGCTGAAGCAGACTTTATTGCTGGTTTTACGCTTAGTGTAACTGCTCATGTTCAGGGCTAAGGTTATAAATTCATTAGAATTGTGATGAAGCAAGAATATTTTTGAACTCATGTAATTCAAGTTGATATAACCAATTGAAGCATTTTATTTCACTATGGAAGTTTATATGGGGCGTGAGAAAAGGTGAGGTTTTGTTGTGCTTAAGCCATCTACCCTTGGTTTGGAAGCCTGCTTCAGTCTCTAGGTTTCCCAGAGGTGTCCCCTGTGATTCTGAACTAAGTATTTATGGTCGCTTCTCAGCGTCACCTTCACCATCTGGAGATGAGATAGCTTGAGATGAGATTCTGGTAGCAGCAGTACTCACTGACTGTGTGAAGCACTGCTCTTGTGGATGTCCAGAAATGCCTCACTTCTAGTGAGCAGAGGTGATGCTTTGTTTGCACATGGCCTGTCTCCTTTGCTGACCTTCTCACCCGGGCTTTAGCTGGCTATTGGGCTGTACTGTATGCGTGCTTCACATGGATAAGACCTCTGCAAACCAGTGGCAGTGCCTCACTGTCAGTCATCTTCAGATAGGAGAAGCAGGAGATCTCTTCTTCTCCTGAGGGATTTCCAACTTGGAGTTTAACACTCCTGGTGAAAAGCTCAGGCTGGCACTACAGCTCCCTTCCAGCAAAGAGGCATTTGGTAAGCACAAAATCATCTCCAGCAGCAGAATCGAGCTGGGGCTGGGGCTTAATACAGCTAAAAGAGGAGGTAAAAACGTGAAGAAACACTGGGAAGCGTTAAAGGGAGATGGGCTGGTGGAGCCATGCTCTGCTATCCCTGCAAGAGAGGCACCCGGAGACACTAGGCCAAACATAAAGTTCCCAAAAAATAACTGATGGATAAGACTTCTGAGCACAGGCTATTGGGGTATTGCCTACTAATAATAAATGAAACACGTGGTGTGCAGCATGGGAGTTCTTACATGTAGTTCTTGGAAGGGTGAGAGTGACCACATCTGCGGTATCCACACTTTGGCACAGAAGATATTGCCACAACAGTTGCGGTCTCTGCTGTCAATAGTTTTCTAACAAGCATGGTGTAGGAAGTACAAAAATGCATCAAGTTGGTTTTTGGTTGGGTGTTTTTTTTTTTAGCTCCTATTGTTATAATTACTTAACGTTGCTAGTGCTATAAAAATAAATGGTTGCTTCTTTAGTAATATTTTTATTTCAGTGTGGCTGCAGTGTTTTTGTTGCCCTCTTTTTTCATGTTTTAATAAAAAATAATTAAGTTTTGTTACTTATACACATTCGCTATATAGTGTAACTTATAAAATACATAATAGGTAGTCATTATATCTGGCCCAAGATGATTTCTCTTCCCTCAGTCTGGCCCAGGCAAGCCAAGTGGTTGGGCAGCCATGCTCTGATTGCTGATCTGATACATTTCAGTATCAGAAGTATTGCTGTTGATGGTCTTCATTTTGATCATCAAATTCCACGTGATAAATACAGATGTCAGTCATTTTGGCCTCGCCTTCTTTGTTCAACCTCTGTTTTCCTCACCCCAGCCCCCGTTTGTTCCTTAGTTGAATAAAGCCTACTGTGAACCTGTTGCCCACTGACTGGGAGACTCTCAGGGAGTCTTTTTTTTACTGCAGGTCCTTTATTAAGGAAAAAAACTGAACTACAGAAGGATTTCTCCAGTGCAACAAGTAATACATATTAGCACTACTTAACGCTTAAAGTTTTTTTTACTCCAGACATTGCAGAAATAGTCATGCCTGCGTATTTGTCTTAGTAATAAATCAGATTTTAAATACAACTTCATATAGATTTGTTTTCTAGAAGTATGCAAACAAAATAAATCTTATATCTAGTAAACATCTGTAACAGCTTGGCTTCTAATATAAGAATATGAAATGAAAATTCAACACTTACTGTGTAGGACCTTTTTAAGAGATATTACAAATGTGGATGTTAAATAACGAAATCTTTACATTTTGACATCTGGCATACCAGCGGAGATAAAGCAGCAAATGTGGACTTGTTTTGTGTTGTATGAGCATACTGCAGTATGATGTGATGTGTGAGTGCTGTAAACTCCTAAATGTAAATGTGGATAAACAGCATTATAGTTTAACAGCTTTAATGTTCTTACCAGCTGGAGGACAGGCCTATGAAAGAGACATGCTGGAAGCTGCAACTTGATGGCTTTTCTGATGATCTGTTTTCATTTCACAAAAATAGCTTTTTTGGCCTTATCTAAATAGGAAGAAAATAAACTGAGACAGTGTTGGGGCTTTCAAAATGTTGGGTTTTGCAGTCTGGGTGAAGCTAGAAACATAACCAACTGAGGGTTGGCAGTGACTGTCACAGTGTTATCCCAATTTGAAGCTGAAATTACTTGTCACAAATTTTATCTTACGGCTTTTCAAACAAGAGTTGTGGCTTATAATGAGCGTGACATACCCACTGGAAATTAGAGTTATGCTAACAAGTTTTTCAGTTTGCCTTGTCCCCAGTTTCTAAATGCTTCTATGTGTTTTTCTCCTTTTTGTAATTTTTATTTTTTCCCGATAATCTTTCCATATCTTTGTCTTGTTTAGTCTGTTTTGTAAGTCCTCAGTGGGCTAGAAAGGTGTGCTCAGGTGAACCTGATGAGGTTCAACACAGCAAAGTGCAAGGTTTGGCACTTGGGTCAGAGGAATCCCAGGCATCCATACAGACTGGAAGGAGCGGTCCTCGAGGGCAGCCCTGGGAAAAACTTGACATGAGCCAGCAGTGTGCTCTTGCAGCTCAGAAAGCAAATGGTGTCCTGGGCTGCATTAAAAAAGAGGTGGCCAGCAGGGACAAGAGGAGAGCCACAAAGATGATCAGAGGGCTGCAGCACACTTCCTATGAAGACCGGCTGAGGGAGCTGGGCTGGAACAAGCCTGGAGAAAAGAGGGCTGTGGGGTGAGCTTGTTGTAGCCTTTCAGTACCTAAAGGGAGCCTACAATCAGGAGGGGAATCAACTCTTTGAAAGGGTAGATAACAGCAGGACAAGGGGAAATGGTTTGAAGTTGAGGGAGAGAAGATTGAGGTTGGATGTCAGGGGGAAGTTCTTTACAGAGAGAGTGGTGAGGTGCTGGAACAGCTGCCCAGAGAGGCTGTGGATGCCCTGTCCCTGGAGGTGTTCAAGGCCAGATTGGATGGGGCCCTGGGCAGCCTGGTCTGGTATTAAATGGGGAGGTTGGTGGCCCTGCATGTGGCAGGGAGGCTGGAAATTCATGATCCTTGACAGCCCTTCCAACCCTGGCCATTCTGTGATTCTATAAGTAGAAAAGCGTACTGTTAGTGTGATGGTCCTGTTAAGAATTGCGGTGTAGAAGAACATGTAGATTTCCACAAATCTTTAATTGCATGACAAGCCTATGAAAATCTGTGTTTTCTTGTAAGCAACTCTTTGAGGGCCACTATAGCCAGGTTCTCATGGAAGCCATCTATAACATGAACTCATTGCACAGTATTGTAAAAGGAGAATTTTCTTGCTTTAAGTCAAGGAGACATTAAACCAGAGTGATTAGAAAGATGTAAAATTGAAAAGGCATTTAGTTTCTCATCAAAGACAAACTGTCAATCCTGCATTGGCACCAGAGGCATGTGAACAGTGGTCTTTGGAGGCAAAACAGCACAGTGCTGCCCAGCCAAGGCTTCTTGTCCCCTAGAAGGCAAGAACGAAGTCCTTATGGGCACACATGTTGAGGCAGTTAGCCTCTGATCCATGGCATACAGATGTGCACACGCAATGGGTCCTACATGGCCAGCAGAGTTAATACCAATGAAATGGCTGACTCAGTGCTTACAGGATCAGGTTAAACTGATAAACCATGGTCCTATGCTGTGTCCATCTATCTAAAAGAGCACTCGTGTTGCTGTGCGCTGTAAGATCCTGTCTACCCTGCAGATTTAGACCACACTAAGCAAAGAAGTGATTCAGATTTTTTTTCCTCCATGGCTGTGTGTATTTACAGACAACAGGCTGTGTGTATAAATATGTACAAGCATGTATGTAAGTGTATATATATTTCTGTGGAAGATGCCATAACAGCAAAACCTGGTGTGTTTTGGCTGACTACTTTAAAGAAAAGCCTTTGAGCATCTCTAGAACTAAGTAAAGCTTTCAGAAGCAACAAATATAGTGAAGTGACAGTTGACATTTACTATATATTTAGGGTAACGATCTTAAGTTTGTGCATATGGTTGAATTTTTAGGCCCATAAATATGTAAGCGCGCACAAAACTAGCAGTGCTTTTGAAATTCAATGTTGTAAGCCATTCCATTCCAGATTGGTTACAAAATATTAATGTCTATCCCTGTAAAAGCAAGAATTCACTGAAAGAGCATGGACCAATCCTTAGCGCTAGAAATCTGAGCAGTGTCTGTATAATATTGTGCATGCTATTTAAATAATCCATGAATTAGTCACACACTTAACAGCTTAAAGTTGCTCTATTCAAAGCTTTGCAATTCAAACATTGAATCTGATTAGCTTTTGGGGAAAGGGTGTTTGTGAGAAGCTATGGTGCTTATTTGTGGAGGTCTCTCTGGCCCCTACAAATCCAGTGAAATAGGACAAGGCTTGTTGAATATTTTTTTTAACTGGTTTTAAGATTTTATGTCCGCATTAATCTCAGCTTTCAGAAAAGTGATGCTACTGCATTATGTACTCCATTACTTGGGATTTAGAGCTGATACTGATTTAATGTGGAAAAGAGAGAGAGAACTCTTTCCCAGGAAATTCAAGGATAGCTTCTTTTCTCACCCACTGCTCTGCACGGCTACAGTTGCTCTGGCCACGCAGCAGCAGTTGCGCTATTTGGACTTGCTGACTCCTGTAGCTTTGTGGCTGGGTCAGAGCTGAAGTGAGGTCTCAAGAGCCAACACAAGACAGCCCTGCAGGTCACTGCAAGATGTCCACAGAGAAGAAACGTGGCCTCCTGCTGCATGGGTCAGTTCTGATTTTGCTCTGTTCAGTGGCTGTGCTCTGCATGGGTTCTGCCTGAGGATGTTTTCGCAGCATCCAAACTATCCTAGTGACCTCGGAACACCTGCTACGTCATCACATAGTCACTGTGATATACTGCACTAAGTTTCAGGCTTAATTAGGTGCCCTGAAAATCACGGCTTTCCTATCTAATGTCTTAATCTCTCTCCCTATATATAAGAAAACACAAATTTGCAGACAATGGGTAGATTGAATAATGGATGTTTATCTTTTCTGAGCCAGTACTATCGTTCTCAGCTCTACCCCTTAAGCAGTCCTTTGCGGAAGGATTTAAGAAGCCAGCAAACCAGTGAGTGGTGCATCTTGTCCAGTGTTGGAGCCTCTTTGAAAATGTGACTTTCACTGAGGAGGGAGCAAAGACATAGAAAATAGTTCTTGAAAACACTTCTTCCTTAGAAAACCCTGAAGGATAGCTTGTATTAAACAAAAATGGAAAGAATGAAGTCTATATTCAGTCTCCACGTGGTGGTGCTTAGCTCCCTGTGGTAGTGAATTAGTGCTGGCTTTTGACCTTCCTGCTGTAACTTACTAGTTCCACCAAAGAGCCTCACTGCACGCACCTAATGGGCCTCCTGTAGGGAGGCAGTGCGCGTGTTCTCAATTGGTTTCATCACTGCAAAAATCTGAAGTTCTAGAGGTCACCAGTTGAGTTGAATAGGACATTAAACTCCACCATCCTTAGTGTAAAAAAACAAAAACAAAAAACTTCCTTATATCCGATCTAAAGCTCCCCTCTTTTAGTTTGAAGTCACTTCCCCTTCCCTTATCACTGCAGGCCCCGCTAAAGAGTCTGTCCCCTTCCTTCTTACAGCCCCCTTTAGATGCTGAAAGGCCACTCTCAGGCCTCCCTGGAGCTTTTTCTTCTCCAGGTTGAGCAGCTCGAGCTCTCTCAGCCTACTTCTCTTTGTTATACTGTATCTAGGTTAAAATATGAATTGTCTGTCTTCTGTGTTTTCATTATCCTAAACAGTATATTGGGAAGTCCTTATGAGCAATAAGGTTGTTGCTTGTGGAATGTTGTGAGGTTGCTTACTAGAGATTTGATTTTGAATCTCAAAGTGAAGCTGAAAAATATCTAAAGAAAAGTAGTATGCTAGAAGGGGGTACTGCAGTGGTTGAGGGTGGCTTCCATGCCTTCAGATATGGAAAGGTAAGAAAGGGAATATAGTAAAAGCTTAAATGGAAAGAAGTGATGAGCGGGGGTGTGGGAATAAGAGAAAACAGAAGGTTATTGGTTTCTTTCCACTTCTGTGGGGGAATGGAAGAATGAAATAAATGGTAGATTCAGAAGAAAAGATGCACATAAAGATGTCTTCTCAGGTAAGGCAAAACAGTAAATACTGGTGTGTATTTTTCTGTAAGATAGTATATACATACGAGTTTTCTGAATAACTCGCATCTTAAGAATGTGAGTTATAATTTCCTCAGAATGTCGAATACAAACTAGTTTTTCTTAGCATCAGGAAATCACATTTTGGCACTGGAACAAGTTTGTTAAGCTTTGTCTAAGGCAGACCAACTTGTACTGCAGTTACTTGTATTTTTGCTAGATACTCATGGTATATGGAGGAAATGTGCTTGTGTAGCCCATTGCTTGATGCTGTAAACTTGAATAACTTGATCTTCCTTTCTTGTAAACTTCTGTTGCGGAGTTGTTCCTTGGTGATTTTGGAAAGAATCTATTTCTTTTTTTATGTCTCCAGAAACAAAAGGTTATAAGGTAACAGATTGTTAAAGATATTTCAGTCAATTACTGAATGATATTTCTTGTGAGGTTAACTGCTGTCTTCCAGTGCTCGTATTATTTCAATGATGATTATGATTTTTTTTCTATTGAATTCTTCTGAATATGGGGGGATTTGTGTATTCCCCTGCTCTGCTGACAATTTTTTTTCTTTCTGTAGCTTAGGTGTCCAGAAACCACAAAAGCAAATACTATAGGCCAAGGATAAGGCCTCAGTACACATGTGGAGTCTAGAGCAAGTTTCTGGATTATTCAATGTTATGTTTGAATTGCAGGTCCTAATCTTGGATTATGGCAAAAGATTCCCTTAGAGGAGTGGATTAGAGTGAATGCATGTGTTAGTCTTGAAAAGCTCCAAAGTCCAACTAACTTAAACCATTCATCTGTACTGCAGGAGAATCTTTTGGCTGAAGCATTTAATATAAAGTAAAAGGATTTGGAAGACATCCCGTACTGAAATAGGAAAAACAGCAACTTTTTTAGAAGAACATTGCTGTATAGTATTTTATGCAACAATATATATTAAAATTCACGTGTAAAATTTTGTTTAAAAAGAAACATTTCCACAGGATGTCTTTCAAAACCCTAGTTGCTGATCTAGAAGTCACATTATTGCTATATACTTAAAATGTTGGTTCTTTTCATTTGTTTGTTTTTCCTCCTGTGGAATCTACAGTTTGCATGAGAAGAAATCTGGTGTTATGTAAATGGTATGATGGCTTCTGCCAGGTTTCTGGGTGGAACATCATCAGTGACAACAGAATTTTAAGTTTATGGGGAAAAATTGTGAGCATCTTAAGTGATGCTTAGGCCTAATGCCATGCAGTTGTGCATGAAGTGAACCGATTGACATCTATTTTCTTAACTGTGTTAAAACGAGATAATGATATTTTGTGATGCTTTTTCTTTCAAATCCATTTTTTACTTATAGATTAAAAAAAAAAGCCCATGTGTTGGTATCCTTCAGTTCTTGAAGTAAGTAGAAAACAGTAGATTCACTAAGGTGGACACCAGTAAGCAGGACTAGGTCTTCAAATGGTGGCAACAAAAGTGCACGTACAGGACCTGCCTTTGTTCTCTTAGCTGCACGTTAGAATAGTAACACTGATAAAGTTTCATAGTCTGAAATTTTCATGAGCTCTTTTTCCTTTGTGCAAAGCACTGATAGATTATGCACCTGCGAAGCTGATGTTTTTAACTGAAGTACAGAACTCAGATGTGAACAACTCACACTTCTTCTGGAAGGATTACCTTTTCATGTCTATATTTAAAGACTGTTTCTGTCTCAAGTTCCTGCTAAAAGATGGGAAGGAGATGGAAAATACAGAAGGTGTGAGTAGCATCGTAAGGAAAAACAGTAAACGTTCAGTGCTCTGCTGAACTTACTTCATGTAATGTTAGACAAGAGCTGTGCTGCATCCACTCAGAAGGCACTGAGATGGAAAAGACTGATTAGGTGAACTTTTGATACTCATTTCCTATGTTGGGGATGAGGTTTCTGTGGCCACGCCAGACCTTTAAAAGTGATTTCCTCTCCCACTGCCATTGGTTTTTAACTGCTATACGTTCACTGAAATTCAAAGTTGCTCATGTGAGTGTATTTTAGAGTTCTCTTTGGTTAAGAAGAAATAGAACTGGTGACTGCCAGCTATCTGAACTTGTGCACTAGCTCCTTGAAAACTTTAAGCTAGTACTGTCTTGTATCTTTGTTCTGAAGGCATGTGTGTATTCTGTTAAGAACTTCAAATTTAAAGTATGTTAAGGAGATGGTAAAAGCTGTATATTTTTTTGTTATGCATCCATCGCAAGAGCTATTTAAGATGAAAACTGCCAAGGGAGCTTACAGAGTGTTTATTTCCACTGTGAAGTGGTAGAATATACATCAGCTTTCTCTTATCAAGCGTTGCTTTCAGTGATAATTGTTTAAAGACCTCTGAGTAGGACTGTGGGGTGTCATCTGAGAGATTGCTGGTTTATATGCTTCTCTTAAGATTCCTGTCAGAATTACTTCGCTTTCTACCCCTGCATTAATTTTACAAATACAGAATGAGGCAATATTTTTTATACATACAATTATGCTACGAAAACACACTATCCTACAAAGAGCTTGGCATGTGTTCTAAGACAGATGTTTTAACCTTTATCTTCCTAAAGGAAGCAGAGTGGGGGAAAAAAATCTAAAATATGTGGTTTTTATTAAGTACAGTTCAGAATGGTATTTAAAACTCATTAAGAACCCTGTTGGAGAGAAAGTAGAGCATCTGTTAGCCCATCCCTGCGAGAGATTTGGTAAAAGATGCTGTTGAGGCCTTGGTTCCCAGAGCACTAAGAATTACAGCTTTGTATTGACTTTGTATCACTCAACGTTAACTGGAAAATGCAAAATACTGTGCTGATGGTGTTCGTGCTTGTTTTATGGTAAATCACATCAAATCTTCATAAAAAACAGCATGATCAGGCATTGCCTTTTTCATAAGAAAACTATAGCCAGGATAGCTTGTTGATGTCTGACCTCTCTCCAATAGCAGCAAACTAAATGTGAGGTGCACTGGAGTTGTTGCTCTCAGTGCAGTTATCCTAAAATTCACGCTGTGTGAAATCCTGCCCTCCAGGAACTAATGACAGTGGGATATTGTCCAGCTGGCTAAAATGATTTCACGAGTGTTTGAAATCTCAATTCATATTCTTATTGTGATAAATAAGTCTACTCTTTTGTATAAATCCATTTTTCTGAAAATGATGGGACAAATTGCTGCACGTTAAAACCTGGTTATGAAGGGCTTAGCCCTCTTTCCTTCCAGAAGAAATAGTTTTAAATTATGTACATTTATACATTTACTTATATTATATATAAACACACATATTTGAATGTATATACAAATATATATACTTGTTATTTATAAAGCTACTTTTCTACAGCTATTGTAAATACAGTCCTTCAAAAATGAATTTTATTCAGTGAATTCAGTAACGTGGTTAGCATAACACACTAAGGTAGGTGTGCATTAACATTTAGAGTGTATTAGCTGTTGTATAATGCAATCTTCTTTCTTTCTGCTGAGCCAGCTGAAGCTTTCAAGAAAGAAATGTCTTAGTATTCTCGTGAAGGTTCCCTATGTAGGAAACTTCGTTGCAAAGCATATGCTTACAACAAATATTTTTGTCTTTTTTTTTTGCCTTTCTTTCTTAAGAGCAGTTGAGTTCATGGTCATTTAGAATCAATTCTTCTGTGGCTCTTTTATTACTTCGGCACCCAAATAAGCTTGGGTAATAACGGGTAATAACTGTGTTCTCTTCTCTTGAGGAATGCTGCTCTTAATTTGCCTCTCCAAAAACATTCAAATAAGAGCTGCTTGGATGTTATGAAGCAATATCATTAGGCAATTAGTAAAATGCATGTATTGCATTTGTTTCGTGGTGTACTCTTTAGTCTTATAAGCTGTTAACTGGTGGAGTACAGACGTTTAGTTTTGCCTTTAAAGCCACGTGTAATTTAGTTTATTGCTTTTACTACATGTGTAAGTACATACATGAATTCAAATCTCTCCACAGATTTGTTTTTTCAGATGTGAAGTTTCTATATGAGATGGTTAATGATCAACATTAAGGTTGCTTGTGACTAGAACTAAGAGAATGCAGTGACTGTAGGCACTGCAGTCAGCAAAAGTATTCTCAAGGTTTTCAACCTGAAAGCTTTTTAAATAATTACTAGAATCTCAATGCCTTTAAAAGTGTTATTGCAAGGGAATGTTTTGAGAAATAAGTATTTAAGATAACGGCACAAACTTCATATGTATACAGCATATTGGATTTCATTCACAACTCGGGGGGTTGTGGGTTTTACATTAACTTGCTAAGTGGGATTATTCACTGCACTTATTTCCTGTCTTTAAGTTGGATCTGGTTACTCTCTTGATCCAAATATCTTTGAGACTTACGTTTCTTAGACTCATTTGAGTTGTTTCAACAGCCTCTTGGAAAATGCATCCAAATTCTCAAGAAAGGAAGAGGTTAGACATCATTAAGGGTTCAGCGGGCCATTCACATTTAATTTGAATAACTTCAGGTAATCTTTTTATTAGTAAAATGCTTAAATGTGCTAAGGATGACTTGTAAGACAAATACGGTTCCATAAAGCAAAGCAGGAGTTATTAAAGTCAGAATTGGAGTGAGACCTGAATACTTCAAAGAAAATCTTTTGTCATCTCTGAAGACTTACTAACTATAAAATTAATCTGTCTTTCCTGTATTTTCCCCATAACTGCTCATTTGTTTAGTTATGATGCACTTGAGTTCAAGAAATCGACCTTGCTTCCTGCCTTTTCAGTTAGGAAATGTGTAATGGCTGTGTGCAGTTAGGGTAAAGCCTGGAGTGTTGGGAATGGCTCCTTCCTTTTTAGAATATATAGAATTTGAGAATACCTTTTGAAATTTAAATCTAACACTTAAATATACAGTGACTGAAAGGCAGTGAATACAGCTGTTGCTGGAGAAGTAGCATCCTCTAAGGAGTGTTTCTTCAAAGCAGATGAAGCAAAAGGAATAAACAAAGTGACTGATAACAAAATGGGCTACAAGTGGATTGGTCAACAGCTCCATATAGAAACTAGCAGTTTGGAAGGCATTGCATTGAGAAGCTCATGTGCTGGTGTGAAGTTCACAATTCCATGCCTTCTGACAGTGCCATGTTTCTGTTCTTTTATTCTTCTGCAATACAGCCATGTTTCAGCTACTGAACAAGACCCAGGCAACGAGTCTGCACCTTTTTCTAGTGGGTTTGCTTTTCTCTCAGAATTAAGTGTTTTGCAGATATTCTCTGAATTTATCTCACAAAGTTCAGCAATACAAATGCAGGTTGAGCCCAGCATATCACAAATCATGCTGATTAAATATATAAGGGGAATAAACACGTTTTAACTTGCACCCACACACAATTCCTGAGGAGTTTGATAACTGCATTCAGATAGGTTATAAAAACATAAGATATGGTAATCTTCATCAGTTGTATGTCTTGTAACAGAACTTTCTTTTTTTCCCCTTCTATGATCCACCAATTCTTTGCTGTAAATGGCTAGAAAGGGAAGGGCAGAGAGGGAAAGCAATGCTTGACGTTACCCTTTCAGCTTTCATTTCCCTTAAAATGCTCTGATTCACGTATACTGTAGAATATGGTAGCTGGAGCAATGCATGTTTCTTGAATCTTCTTTCTGAAGAGATGGTATTCCATTGCAAGGCTTTCAAAGAGCTTATGAGAAGAGTGCTGTTGCTCAGCAGCTCTTTGCAGAGAGGGAAGGCAGCAGTTCTGTTCCTAGATTCCTGGGGGATCTGAGAGCTGTGGGCTCTGGCTGGAGGATGTGGATGTGCCCTGAGCACTCTTGGGGCTACAAGTATGATTCCCAGCTCCAGCCATCCCTGTTAAATTTAGCCAGCAGCTCAGTTCTGTCCTCTAATTAGAATGAGCTGAGATAGGAGAGGTGGTAGTTTTTGCCTATGTTGGGAGGAAAAGCTTGAGCAGCCCAGGCTAAGGATGGGTGGTTGCAGTTAGGTTGAACACACTGCTGCATCTGAGATGGCATGCTCATCCTTACTGGTTGTAAGGAAGATGTTTATATTCAGCAGCACTGAATGTTTGGGGGAAGGAGGGGGGTTCTTTTCTGTGGAGGAAGAGAATCTGAGAGCTCTTCAGCAGGGTTTTGAGGGCTTTATTTTCTCCCTGCACAGTGTTAACTGGTAGTCTCTGGAGCAGGGTTTTCTGTGTGGGCTAGTTCGTTCTTTTGAGAAATTAATACAGGGCTCTGTATGGGGAACTGCTGGAGTAGACCTATTTTCTTCAGTATAGAAGGAGCCCGTGTATTCCCGAGAATACTTTGAACGCAGGCTCAAACATCAAGTTTGCACAGGGGACCGTCACCCTTATTAGTCAAACACTTCTTGAAAGGGAAGAGTTAAGACTGTTTGCTGTCCCCTTCCCCCCTTCAGCGGCAGTTTGAAATACCCTTATCTTCAAAGCTTGGAGTGGATTTGAGGCAAACTGTCTGAAGGCCCCTTCTTCCATCTGCACTCTGGAACACCTGCATTCCTGACGTTGCTACCAATCACCTGGTGCTGCAGTTGTAAAACTGCAGAGGTTGCAAACCTGTGCAATTTATTTTTAATAAGTTTTGAATTAAATAATTTATTTTAAACAGTTTGTTTTTTAAAAAAAATAGTATAAATATTAATCTGGGGCAGTCTGCCTGAAAATAAGAGGCTATAAATAAAGTGTGTTTTTATTTTTTAATTTTTTTTAAAGAAAAAAAATAAAATGCTGCTTAGCCTAGAGTCTGTATTACTTTTTAGGAAGGGATGGGCTGAATGTGGCCCCTGGTGCCATTGAGGACTGTGGCTGTTCAGACAGGTGCACCTGATAGACACAAATCCTGCTGTCCTCTTGGCTGCCTAGCCCTGGTCTGCAGAATTCTGGATGCTTTTCACTAACCTTACAAGTGACTAAAGTAGTGTGTGCAGCCCTCGAAAGGAGAAAACATCACTCAATTTTTTTCTGCAGGTGCACTTGTCAATCTAATTAGGCATGCAGATGTAACTGAATCTCTTTAGCGGCTTCCTGGAATGGAGTGTGAGGTGATTGGAAGTACGTTAGTTTCAGAGGTTTTATTTTTGAGGTAACAAATGAAGGTGCTGTGCAGAGTGAATGAAGGAGTAAAGGTCCCTGAGAGCTTCCAGCAGTGTGTGAGCTGCTAACATGCTGGAGAGTGAAGTTCCTGTTTGAAATGCACATACATAGAACAAAATTCCTTATGAAGCATGCAGGCTGTTGCATGGAACTGTTGGCTTGTCCATTTCTTCGGTCATTCATAGGTGTACATCTGGTAGAAATGCTTTTTCTGCAGTGCTGGTTCCAGGAGCAATGATCACAGTATGGTTTCGGAGAAGCTTGTTCCAAGCTGTGCTCGTTGAACCCCTTTGGCCATCCTACAGCAGGACAGCTTAAATAGCTCTTTGCTTTGCAGCACTGAGGAACTGTCAGCCCTTTGCTAACAGCATGGATGCACTGAATGTCTGTAGAACAACAGATGCTTTCCTGCTTTAATCCTTTAAAGTCAACTCACTTTTTCTTTCTTGCAACCAGTTTGATTTCAAGGAAGCAGAAACTTAACAAAAGCTTACTGAACGGAATTAGTCTTCATGTGTTTAATGAAGCGTAGTTTACTATAGCTGCCTCCCTAAGCCGGTTTGTTTTGTCTACCTTTTGGAGTACAACCCTGTAAAGAAATGCAATGCTTTGCAGTTTCCTGTTGTTCATTTTGTTTAACTTCGGCTATAAATTACCTTTGGCTCAATTACAAAGCTTTCAGAAGATAATCAGAAGAAAACAAGAATCAGGAAGAAATAATACCCGTTTGTTTTGATTCTATAAATCTGCTTTAGTGCCAGCTCACTAGGCATAGCATAGGAGACTCGAGGACCCAAAGAGAGGTGCTGTTTCTGGCTGGCAGTGTACAGCAGCAAATTTGCTATGGTTAGTCTAGAGCACTTTGCCCAGCTGCCACTGACTCCTCTGAATTAGCAAAGATCTTTATTATTTTGTATTTTCAGTGCCCATTTTTCTTCAGCCCTCTTGTATATTTTCATGCCTTTGGTATGTCACATTAGTATTGATTTTGTTACTTCTAACACTGCCCCTACGGAATCAAAGTTTGTGGCACCATACAATAGCTTTACAATTTATCACTCTGATAGAAATTAACTGTAGAGCAGTGCTGTAATGATTGCTCACGGGAAATGTCTGTGGCGTTAGGCATAAACTTGGATGTGACAAGGGATTGGAGGATGTAAGATAAAATGGTGGAACAAGGCAGAAAATAATGGATAATCTATTTCTTGAAATTGAGTTTAGTGAATGTTTGACTGGATTTGCCCATAAACTTTAGTCACTGGTAGCAACTAACTAAAATAGTGAGTCCATGCCTGCAATGTCACTTTCCAATTTCTCAACAGAAATCTGAATATAGGAAGATAACAGCTCATGCAGGCTGACTTTCTTTTCCATTTCAGCTCAAGAAGCTGCATGCCTCATGAGTTGAGAAAGAAATACAACTATCTTGTTTCAGATATTTTTATATGCAATCTGTGCTTTTGGTACTAAGATCCAGTTAAATGTGAAAGCCATGTAGAGAATAGGCTGAAAAATATGTTAAAGAAAAAGCATAATTAGATCACATTACATTGCATGTAATGTGGGGTTTTTTTTAGTTATTCAGCTATACACTTGTGTTTTTGGGGGAAGGAGTTTGGGTGGTGACAAGAAAAGGAGGGTTAGGTGCATTGGTTTCTTCAACAGTTGTACTGAATGTTTGTCTGTATAACCAGCCACTAGTAAATGCTGCAGTATGGTTGTGAAGGTTATTAAGAAGTCTTTGGGCTGGTGGAACCAATATATCCATCCTTCTGTTTCATTCAAGTCTTTCTAAAGCAAGTCTGTGAATTCTCTATGAGGGGGGAAGTAGTTGTCTTTGTCCCAGCTTCACGTGTTTATATTAAGTGATGAATGTACCTACATTAGTTTTAAGCAACGTGCTCTGGGACATGGTGAGTACAAAAAACATTTAATTTCTTGCAGCTTTTAGTAAATCTATCATTTCAAGTGAAGGTGCTGTATTCTTAAATGATGCCTTTTTGAAAGTTTTCCGAATGGCTTTTTAAGCCTGTTAAGAGAGTCAGTTGGTAGAACCGATCAGAGTTCTGAATCCAAGTGTTAATGTCTATTAAGAATTCTGTGGAATATAATCACAGGGCTTCTGTTCACTTTTGTGCTTGAACATGCACAGTAAAACGCTCAGAATTCCATTATGCATTACTGAGTTCATGAAGGACAAATTCTAAGGCTATGTTTTCCTATTCTTCTTCTATACACAGTTCCATATAAGCAGATTTGTTCATTTCAAAGCCAATGTATTTCAGTAGTAATTTTTTTAGCAATTTCATTACTACTTAGTAGAACTTTATGGGCTATCTTGCATGACTAATGCATGTTGCTTCATGAGACAGCATAACCTGAAACCGTAATGGCTGTCTAGTATTTGTGGTCTTCAAAGTTGTGTTCCTATGATTCATCCTTTTCAGATTTTGTCAATATTCACTCCTACTGCAAATCCTGTTGGCGCAAAACTGCAAACCCCACTATTTAAGGATAATCCTGTTAATGCAGAAAATAGCGTTTAAGTGTCATTCGTATATTATACGCACCTATTTTTTTCTTATCAGAAGGGCAGCTATAGTTACTAATGACTGTATGTAGAGAGTTTTCTGGTTTCCTGTTAAAACATGAAAGTCAAGTTTCCCCCTTTCCCAAGGTTCGGGGAGGGAGCTGGGCAAAATAAAATCAGTTTTAATCTTGATAGTTGCATGCATCAGTAATACATGAACATACATTTCCCATTTCCCATACGTGTATAGTAATTATAGCTTATTGCTGTGGTTTCACCTTAATTTTCAGTGTTAACTGCATTCTTCTACTCTACTGATTTTTGTCATGGCATAGCCTGTAAACATAGGATTTGTGACTTCTATTTTATTAAAGCTTGAACCAAGGTTTCTGCAAAGTATTGTGTTACATGGTGAAAACATAGAGCGCTCTAAAGGGAAAGCACCTTAACCTTGAACTTTAAACTTGCTTTAATCTTGCAGGCTGGGTCTTTCGTGGCCTGCATTTTGCTTTGCATGTGCCTGTAGTTTGCTGAGGCTTCTCTGGCTGGCAGCCATGCCCTCCAGCATGTCCGCACTTCTGCTTTCCTTTTTGTTTTTGGAATTGTTCAGGATGCACTGCTTCTTTTGGCCTAGCTTATTGGAGAAAATATTATACCACTATTAGCTCTGAAAGGAATTTCTTCACTGGCCTCTACCTTTTAAGCCCAAAAGCCCAGTCAGTTTTTCATGTTCCTTGTTATCCGCTCATCCAGCATCTCCTCATCTTGAGCACAAGGAGAAGTGCTGTGATCTTCTGTATTGACATCTGTTGAGAGCCTTGCTGAAGCCCAAGCAAATGAACTAGGCTGCTGTCTGCTTGTTTTTCAAACCCGTATTTTGTCAGAGAAGACACTGCTCTGGGGACTGGGGCTGACAGCAGTTCTGTGGATCCTCCGAGCTGCCTTATTTCAATTCTTGCTTTTGGCACAACATTCTTCGTTTGCTTCTTGTTTTTCTGGTCACAGCTTAAGTATGACCTGATATTTTCAAATGGTCTTCATAGTGATACCAATGTTTTGCTCCTGACTGTGCCTTAGTGCTTATTTCAGATGAGGTTTTATCAGTTGGAATTGTGAACTCTACTCTCAGCTTCTATTTTTTTTTGTTCTTGGCTTTATACTTTATTCTTTTAGAATTGACTGTTCCAATTAACATTTTTGCTGTTCCCCTTCTATCCTGCTTTGTGAAATCATTAATGCATTGGCAGCAGTGGTCCCAACGCTGTTTCTTGTTTTCTTTCTTAATTTAAGTAGTAGTAATAATAAAAAAACCTACCCTTCATTTTCTAGTTATTACCAGTTATTAACCTTTAAGGGAACCATTTCTGACCCGAGGCACTCTTTTATAAATGTCATCTAAAAGTATTAAAAAATAAAGGTTGTTTCTACAAAGATTCTATTAAAACAAAAGTATATTCAAAACAATTTATTCATTTATTTGCAAGCTTCTTTTGTAGCTATAAATTGCATGATTTCATTGGCCCTTGTGGTATACTGAGGGCAGTTTTCAACATTAAGCTCATGAATAAGAGTTACAAGTGAATAAGCTGAGGTTATAAATAATGAGCTATTTCACAGGGAGAGATGTGCCTCATTGATGTGGTTTTTTGTTTGTTTATTTTGAGGGACTTTGTAAATTTACAGTCCACATAACTAACTATTAAAGTTGCTATTAACATACCAAGGTGTCGCAACGTTGTTTTCTTATTTCAGAATGATGAAAATTAAGAGCACAGAATAATCTTCAAAGCACAAAAACTTGCACTGACCTTTGCTCGAGCTGGCTTCAGAGAAATAAGACCTGCAAGTGAGAATCCCCTATTAAATGCCAGACTTTCTCCAGCTGCTGCATGCCTTCATCTTAATTTACTTCAGTAACTTTCAAAGGCATTGTTGGGTGTTTATATAAGAGAAACACTTCTAGTAATGTTGGATATTTTAGGCCCGAATGTTTTTTGACTGTGTTTTGGTCACATTATAATCATTATCTTACACTGGAGACATTACATTGCTGATTTGCTTCTAAAGATTCTGACGTTTGACTGCTGTTGAAAGCAATCTGTTCCGTGTACAAGTGGCAGCTTTTGGAGATGGCAGCTCTTCTGTGCAGCCTCCTGGAGACCATGTGTTAGAGGAGACTTACATGTTGTCCAGATAGCTGGCTAATTCTGATCAGGGCTGTTAGCCTATAAATGCTAAGTGAAATAGAATTAGGAACACTGAAAGAAGCTCAGCGTTCTTTTATTTTTTTATTTTTCTTTAGCAATGGGAACATGACTTGAATGTTAATCTAAAACTTTTCACCCCAGTTGACACAGAAAGGAGTAGAGGAACTCTCTCATAGCCAGGCTGGTGGTGATCACCATTCATCTTGCCCTCCTTTTGAATAATGGATTTATGAAACATCAGTTGCTAATTAATGACTTTCGTAAATTAGGTGCGCTCAGAGTCTAGTTCTGTAGATATAAAGATATACAGCATGATACCAGTATCCTTAGCAGTGATAGTAGCCAGCATCATCATCAGCTGATTTTTTTTTTCCTGAGCTGCTGACCAGATCACTTGAGAAGACAATTTAAAATCAAACGCTGTAACTTTTACACCTGATATTCATTCTGCCAGCTCGCTTCCAGTTACATCAAGGTGGGTTATATGTTATTCCCTTTTGTAGTGGGAAGAGAACAATTATAAAAGTACTTCTGTTATGTAGGATATTGGCATCCATTCTGTTCTGTCCTGATGCCTGCAACATGCATATTCCTATGGTGTTTGAATTCTGCCATTAAACTCTGATACTCCGTTCTTCTCTAGACAGTATCTGTGGAGAATCTTCAGTAAAATTTTTGCTGCTTGCTCTTAAAACTATTCTTGTGAATGGCAGGTAGAATAAAGTATTCACATACAGGACTAGAAGCTTAATTGGCATTAAATTCAATGAGCCAAGAACTTGCATTTTGCAGAGCTGGAATGGGCCAGACTACGTAAGGATGTATTAAATCTTTGAGAATAGTTTTGGATTCATTTAAAGTCTTAAGTAAGAGAATGCATTGATTTTTTTTTTTAACTATTCTACCACCTAACTACATATTAATTTCATTTGAAGACTGAAGGCTTATTAAACAGAAACCAGCCTGCTTTGTGACCTCTACACACAGACTTTTTGTGAAGGAAACATTCCACTGGTGAGAAGTAGGGCTTCATATGGAAAAATAACATTTTTAATGCCACATATACTGTAGGCCTGTAAGACCTTCTGAATAATGCCACCTGGCACTCCTGAAGTATGCTTCAGAAGTATTTGGCAGTTTGCTGAACTGAGAATGACATGACCTAATGAAGTAGAGTGGAAGGAAACTGGGCTTCATCCAAGATTCTGTTTTTCAGTTGGAAACACTATTTCTATCTTTTTTTTTTAATTCCCTTCAGAACTAGTAAAATAGGATAATATTCAGATGTGCTTGCTGCTCTGGTAGAAGCGACATAAATACATAAAGATGGATTTTTTCTTCTTCCTTGACCTCGGTCTTATGCGTAGTAGGTTATGGTTTTACAAACCATTGGAGCACATGGTTTAAAAAATAAGAGTAGTATAAATCTTTTATTGACTTCAGTAATTTTTACTTGGAAAAAAGAAATGGTAGTAGTTCCCTTCCGTTTGCTTAACAAACTTGTGTGGTATCAGTAAATGGATCAGTTCTGAGCCCAAGGAGGCTTTTCCAGGATTTTTCCACATCATCATATTTCCAGGAAGAAAGCATTGCTTTTCTATTAGAAGTGCCTGACGCTTAGCTCTAGCTGAAGAGCTTCCCTCAAAGCAGGAGCTGTGGTCTGGCTGTGTATCTGGGCTCAGTGCTTCTTTTGCCAACTTTGGCCAATGCTCTCCTGTGCAGAGGACCACAGCCAAAGCAGTCTGATTTTCTTCCTTTGGTTATCTTGGGTGTCTGTGGGTGATGCAATGCTTAGAACTGTGAGCAATGTAGGTAATGCAAGAGTCCCAGGCTGGCATAGCTGTGTTTCCTTCTTCATTCTGACAGGTCTGGAGTCCCTTCAGGAGTTCTGATACCTACAGCCTGGGGCACCTGTGGGAACTGGGGGTCAGCTGAGACTATCTAGAGTAGCGGCTTTATCATCCATTATCAGAGATGGACATCTTATTTTCTTAATTTTTTTCTCTTTTTTTCCCCCTGCTCATATTTAGGGTACTTATGAATTTGTTCTTTTTTTGTGTGTGACTTGCAAGCTCAAATGAGTTGCTCCAGTCTGCTTAATCTTGGAAGCTTCAGCTGCTGTGGAGTGAATGCCAGCCTGCCCACTGATGAGCACATCTGTTACACTTTATCTGTTTTGTAATCCAAATCTTTCTGAGAGCATCTCTGTCCATATACAGTCAATTCAGTTGTGCCATTAGGGTTTGAGTACAGATGGCAAGTGTGCTCATAACTTCCCTGACTGTAAGTTGGATTCTGTGAAACAAAAACTGACTCTTTCCATTTGCGAGCTGCACAACCACAGGTTTTTATTTATTTATTGCTTGGCTTATGCTGGAATTAGGACAGATGTCGTCTCAAAAATGTTTTTCTATTAAGATTTGTTTGTTTGTTTTTTTACTTTGAAAATGCTAATTCAGCTGCTGTGATGCTTCTGAAGAGCTCATCCTGGTAGGCTTGCAAATGAATAATGCATTATCCTGAGAGCAGACCCGAGGGAAGTGGCAGAAGCTCTCTCCTTGTGTGTCATTTAGATTATTTTGAGGGTTGTAAGTTCCAAGAGTGATTACAGAAATTGGAGACCTCACAAATAGTGAGAATAAATACTGGGGTTAGTATTTAGATTGGATAAGCTCTCAGATATTTTATACAAATTTATTTAAAGTGTGTTTGCATATACAGATATCAAAAATTATGAGTATTTACGTATAATCTGTCAGGAAAAAAGAAGGTAACAGCAGGATGTTAGTCCTGCTAAGTTACCACTGCCAGGGAGTAGAAACAGCAGCAATGCATAATAGGGGAAAAGTATCCTATAATTAATCTCTGAAGTTTGAGAGCTTGCCTGCTTGGAAGTATTTTAAAAAGATCTCTTTATCAGATAATAAGCAAATAAAAGGGAAATGATATTTGTTGTAAGAAACATCTGCAGCAAACAATTTGCCCCTAGTGACACATTAGTTAACGCTGTAAGTGCCATTATGATTGACTGAGTATCGCTTCTTTTGTTTGATCATCAAGGCAGTAATTACATATAATACAAGCTGCAGCATAAAAGTGATTGATTATATGTCTCTTATAGAGGAAGAGTGAAAACGTGGTTAATTATGATGTGAACTTTTCATAGCTTGTGCAGCTCTAGTAAGAGAATGAAGACAGCTGCAAGATTAAGCTTTACAGCTTAGTTGTCAGCTTCCTAACTATATGCACATGCTACCTTGTCCTTCTGTAGGCTCCACTGGGTACCAAAATCTTTCATCTTTCTCCTCAAACTGCATTCATAGCGCCTTCTTATTTGGTGCACAAATGCCCAGAAATTAAGAGACAAAGAAACTAAATGATTAAGTATTCAGACTCATTAAACACCTGTGTGCATGAGTTATAAATATCTATCCTGACAGTGGAAGAGTTGTGCTACTGTTACTGCAACTCTCAAACTTTCTTGGTTCTGTGTTTTCAGACTCATTGGACATGACAGTTGTTACACACGAAAAGGAAAGGTGAATTTGTAGGGGAAACCTTTCTGAAATGAAGACATAATGAATAAACTTCGGAGTGTTATTATGAGCCATAATTTGGAGCTGTTCATGATAGGGGAAGTTTTTTTTACCTATCTTCTGCTGTTGTCTAGACTTTTATCCTGCTGTAGAGGTGAAAGTAGCTAAATGAATGTGCTGAAAGATTGGGAAGCAACACAGGATTGTTTTTTCCTTGTGTTGGTGGTTGTGGTTATTTTGAAATATAGTTAATCAGCAGGAGATAAGAAATGCAAATGAAGACAGTTGTGCTAACTGGTCTTTGACCTCTACTCTGAAATGAGTGTATCTGGGATTTTCCACAGAAATGGCAGAATTGTTTCTGCTGGTGGCTCCTTCTGCCTTCACCCCAAGGACTCCAGTCTTGGGAACAAATGTGATGGCTAATAATTAAAATTGGGCAAGTTTGTGGGAAGTGGTTTTCAAGATGGAATCACTTCATCATAGATGGATTTTGTTCCTTTTTTTTTTCCTTTCATAACAGTAGAACTATGACAGTTGAAGTATCACTTCACATTTGGTGTGTATGGGTGGATGGAAGAACTTGAATAATTTTTTACTATCTAGATGTAAACTATCAAATATTCCAGGTTTAACAGGACCATTTCCTAATCTGTTATCGGTTCACTTTCTAATTCAGTCAATTGGTCAAATACCATTTTTCATATTTAATATGGGTACAAACTTTGATGTTTAACACTTCTAATTCTCAAGTCTGATATTTACATGGTATTTTTTCTAAAAACTGATTAAGTGCATTACGGGTTTAGATAAGTCTTTTTGAAGAGGCTTAGAGTTGATCAACTCTTATGTAGTGCTGTTATGCAGGGATAAAAATGAAAAAATGCAGTGAAACATGAAACTCATAGGGAAAAACCATCAAAATGATGGAAGAAATAGTACTTTTTGTCATTAAATGAACAACTGGATACCAACTGCTACTTAAATTTCAGTCAAGACCTGTGTTTGGCTGGGGATTCTTTTTGGCTTGTTAATAAGGAGTAGCAGCTGACTTTTCTTTTTTCCTTAGTGAACTGATCTTATAGACATTGACAGTATAAGCACTTTCTCTTAGAGTAAAAGCACTGGATGCTTAGAAGCACATTTGCAGCTGTTTTACATAACATTTGGATTGTTTCCACTTTATCAGCTGTAATGTAAATGGAATAAAAAAGGGCAAGAGCAGATGAGAAGGATTCTGGTAGATTGTGTCATCAAATGACCATGGCTAATTTGAACTTTCAGGTATTAAATAGTGAGACAGGTCTTGGAATTAGTTTTTAATAATAAGATTGCAACAACTCTGTTTCCCTCTTGCCTCAATCCCACCTTTTTTTCCTTCTCTTTCCCTAGACTGGAAAAAGGAGGATTAATTTCTGGTATTGTGATGATAAGATGCTGATTTAATGCTGAACTAGTTTTTTGGTACACACGGAAGAGAAGTTTTATGGGTGGTGTTTAGTTTTGGAGGTCACCAAATGCTTTAGGTTAATATTTTGATTTGACTTAACAGCCTTTGATAGAAGTGAATTTATGTGAACAATCTCAAACTGGTCTTTTAGCCCAGAGCAGTTGGTAATCTGAGCCCACTGAAGAGATAATTACATGCTCTGTTAGGAAAACGGGGTGTTTCTCATCAGCTTTCAGGATTTATCTCTGTGAGTGGATGGGCACAGCAAGTATTTATCGCTCGTTTTTTCATTTGTATTTACACAGTGTCTGTAAACCTTTTATTCTAACTCCTATTTTTAACGTGGAGATGGAACAGTTTTGTCTTGAAACCACAATATGAGTAAATACTAGTAAAATGAAGTTTATAACAGAAGGAAGTGGATTTTTTCTCTCCTCTTCTTATACTAACTGTAAGAAGGCTGTAAAAGATGAATTTAACAAGTCCCTGGGCTATTTAATTGTGAAGTGCTGATAAGCATTGGGATTACTTGATATTTCTGTGGCTTCATTTTCCAGTAGAACTACTGGGAAGGGAATTATAAGAACAGGAAATCCTAATGGCTAAGATGAAATGACTCTGAATCTGGGAATACTGTTGTGCTGAATGACTTGGGGCTGGGCTGCAAGAAGTCTGTGTTTGCTGGCTTCTTGCTCCTGGTGATGGCTGGGGGTCTGATCCTGTACCAAGGGTTAGAGGCTGGGGGAGCAGCGCATGTGTCTGGGAGTGGGGGAGTGTTTTTGTTATCAGTGTGAATTTGAGCAGCAATTGCAAGGAAAGCAAGTGATTCTGTGAATGGATAAAGCAGGCTCACCGTCGTCTGCAGGACGTACTAACAAATGGAATGGAACCCAACTTTCCGATTGTTGGGGGTTGGAGGGAGTTGTATATGAGAAGTTGCCAAAATAAAGAAAGAAAAACTGTGCTTCCAGCCCCTTTATTAATCTATACTATTTTTACTTTACAAAGGTTACTTTGTTTCAATTCAGCTTTTGCCTAATATTTTCCTAGATTAGTCTCTAGAAGTAGAAAGGATAATAAGCAACTCTGGACAAAGTGCAAACACAGAACCTTGTGGAAACTTTCAGTCCTTGTGGAAAGTCTCCCATCAATTCAGTAAATGTCTGAAATATCCTAGGATACTTTCATTTATGGAACTGAGCTTGGCGAGGGATGTGAAAAATAACAAGAAGGGATTCTACAGGTTTGTTGGTCAGGAGAGACAGGCGAAAGAGAGTGTGTCAGAGATGATAAATGAGAAGGGAGAACTGGCTTCAACAAATAGAAGGAGAAGGCTGAGGTACTCAGCAAGAAGAGCAAGTCTGAGACCACCTCATGAGGCTGAATATGTACAAGTGTGTGGGGCCAGATAACACGCATCCCAGATCCTGAACAAACTGAGTGATGTGATTGCCAAGCCACTCTCTTTTGTATTTGAAAAGTCATGGCTGTCAGGCAAAATCTCCAGACTGGAAAAAGGAAAACATCCCTCCCATCAAATAAGGGAGAAAGGAAGAGTTGTGAGGCTTACCAGCCTGAACTTCCACCTCTGTATCTAGAAGCAGAGGAGGTCCTCCTGGAAGCTCTATTAAGGCACGTGTAATACAAGGTAGTGATCTGAAACAGTCAGCACAGCTTCATCAAGAGCAGATTGTGCCTCACCGATCTGGTGGCCTCCTGTGATAGTGTGACAAAGGAAAAGCAACTGTTGTTATCTGCCTGGACTTGTACAAGGCCTCTGATGTGGTCTTCATTTCTACATTGGAGAGTTATATGTATTTGAAAGCTGACCTACTCAGTGGATAAATAATTGGATGGCTGCAGCCAGAGGTTTGTGGTCAGTGGCTCTTTGTTCAGGCAGAGGCTGCTGATGACTTCTTTTAACGTGACTTAGCATTTTTTTTATTTCATTTATGCCTTTTCTATTTGGTATATTTAACATCAGTATCTTGAAATAAGCAGGAAGATTTTCATTTTTATTAGCTTTACATCTGCAGCTTGTCTCCAAAGGTATCAGAAGCAGTTCTCCTATTACATGTTCCGTTGTGAGAGAAGTCTTGCAGAGACAATCTGCATGAGCTGAGATTGTATGATCTCTCAGCCTTCATCAGATTTGGCCAATTTCAAAATGAGGTAATGTATTGTAGTCCTTTTTATTTACTTTCTCACTTGCGCTATGAACTCGTTGTATCTTACCAGTAGATATGAAACTACTCTTGGAAGAGCACCTAGCAATAATTAGGCCATAAAAGTTGAAAAGACTAGGATGAGATACTATGCTAGAAATCTTGTCTGTCACAGAATGAAAAAAGCTTGTAAACCTGGTAAAATCCATGAAAACTTCACGGATTAGAGTTACCTCTGCTGAACTGTGAAGTAACAAGTATTAATTGATGGAAGAGCTTAAAGACTTGTTCATCAATTCTCCAATAAACTCCTGCGTATGAATGTATGTGGTTTGTCTGTGCAACAGTCGACTCATAATCCCTCATAGTTTTCATTCAAGAGCGCTTAAATAGTTTGGGTAGAAGTTCTGTATGTCTGAATTTCTTCCTTTGTGTAGATTAGAATGATAATATATTAAAAATGGGTTATTTGTATATGTGTTTACATGTGTATCTTACTGCAGGATGCACTCCATAAAGAGTCTATCTTTAGTAAGCAGATGTTTACATTCTGAAATAATGTCTTAGTGGAAATGGGAGCTGAAACAGAGACTTAAAGTTATCATCATGTGAAAGAATGCATTTGTTAGCAAGTCTGTATTCTGTAAGTTCGAAAGAAAGGTCCTATTTTAAAGTGAAATCACTTTCTTCATCCCTTGTACTTCAGCCTTTCTTATTTCAAGTCATGCATCACCTGGAAGGCTAATTTGAACGTTCTTCTCACTATAAGGGATCTGTGACACTTGCAATGAAAAGAGCCATTTCAGTAATGTGAGATATATGCAGTGTAATATATGTGGTAGTATTTAAATAGAAGTTCCAATGTATTGTCTCAGTAGCTAATTTAGACTTCTGGAAACTTGTTTGCACATGCAGTGCCTTACTAAGAGATCACAGCATTGAGTATTATGCTCTCAAACATTGGTAAGTAGGTGTTTGCTGAACTTTGCTTTGTTTCTCTCATTTGTGCATGGCTAAATCTTTAACTGGTAGCACACAGCTAGTAAAGTGCTGCAGAACAGGGTTGATCATGGTGTTTTGATTAGCTGTAGCTAGATGTACATTTATTCACAGTAACCCTGAAGTTTAGAAGCTGATTATGATTTAAACATGTTCACATGAGTAAAATGGCTACTGTACATGGTTGTGAAACACTGGAAAGATAGAAAACATTTAGACTGAACTCAGCATGACCCAGCTGAAGAGTCAATGTTCCTTAGCTCTTCTATTTCTTACAGAAGATTTCACTGCTTCTATTTTATAGTAGCAGTGGTTAAGCTGCCATGTATCTGTGCTACCCTTGTCTTGCAGAGAAGGGCTCTGCAGCATGTGATTTGCTCCACCCTGATGATAGACGTGGGCTGTAGTGGTGGGATAAACTGCGCCTGGGTCAGCAACTGTGAAGTGAATAGACAGATTTAGCCTTATGGAAATAGGTGATATACCATTACATACCAATTCTCCTCTTTCTACTCATCACCCTCTTCTGCCCTTATGCTTTATGTCATTATGCTTGCTGAAGACCTAATTAAAGGTTAATTAAAGGCAACCCTGGATTTAATAATTCATCCTCAGGAAAATTACATGTTGTGCCATTTAGTTAAAATAATCACATAGGAAGAAGCTAATTTCATCATTCACAGAATGTAGTATCACCAAGGCTGGAAAAGATCTCCAAGATGATTCAGTGTAAATGTCCAATTACCACCACTAAACCATGTCCCTTAGTGCAACGTCTAAACTTTTCTTGAGCGTTTTTTGGGATGGTGACTAAACCACCCCCCTGGGCAGCCAAATCCAGTGCCTGACCACTCTTTCAGAGAATAGATTTTTTCCTAACTTGAACCTTCCCTGGTGCAAGTTGAGGCCATTCCCTCTAGTTCTTTTGCTGGTTATGTGGGAGAGGAGACTGACCCCCGTAGCTTCCTTTCAGGTAGTTGTAGAGAGCAATAAGAAATCCCCTAAGCCTTCTGTTCTCCAGACTAAACTGTAGCAGTTCCCTCTGCTGCTCCTTATAAGGCTTGTTCTACACCCCTCACCAGTTTCATTACCCTTCTCTGGACATACTCATAGAATCACAGAATGGCCTGGGTTGGAAGGGACCTCAAGGATCATGAAACTCCCCTCCACCCCCAGGGCCACCACTCTCCAAATTTAATACTAGATCAGGCTGCCCAGGGCCCTATACAACCTGGACTTGAACACCTCCAGGGGTGGATGGGGCATCCACAATCTCTCTGGGCAGCTGTTCCAGCACCTCACATAGTAAAGAATTTCCCCCTGACATCCAACCTAAATCTTCCTTCCCTCAACTTAATACCATTTCCCCTTGTTCTGCTGTTATCTACCCTTTCAAAGAGTTGACTCCCTTCCTGTTTGTAGACTCTGTGTAGGTACCGGAAGGTTGTGATCACCCTGTAGCCTTCTCTTCTTCAGGCTGAACAAGCCTGGCTCTTTCAACCTGTCTTTGTAGGGGAGGTGCTCTGGGGCCTTAGTGTCTCTTGTTGTATTGAGGGGCCCAAAACTGAACGTGGTACTTCACCAGTGCTGGATATAGGATGATCGCATTCCTGCTCTTGCTCGTAATTCTATTTCTGATAGAAGTTAGGATACCACTGGCCTTCTTGGCCATCTGCGTATGCTGTTAGCTATGTTTATCTGCGTATTGACCAACAACCCCAGATCCATTTCTTCCACAGTCTTCCAGCCGCTCTGCCTCAAGCCTGTAGCGTTCTTTAGGGTTGCGGTCGAAGTGCAGGACCCAGCACTTGGTCTTGTTGAAATTCATCCCATAAGCTTCAGCCCAGCAATCCAGCCTGCCCAGATCCCTCTGTCGGGTGTTCCTATGCCCAGGCAGATCTTAGTATCCGCAGACTTACTGAGGGTGTGCTCAATCCCCTCATCCAGGTAATTGATAAAGATATAAAACAGGACAGGCCCCAGTAAAGACCCATGGGGAGCACCACTCACAACTGGTCCAGTCAGCTGGATGTGACTCCCTTTAAAATCACTTTCTGGGCCCGGTCCTCCAGCCAGTTCTTTACCCAGTGAAGAGTGTACCTGTCCAAACCAAGGGCTGCCAACTTCCCCAGAATACTGTGGGAGACAGTGTTAAGGCTTCGCTGAAGTCTGGGTAGACTACATCAACAGCCTTTCCCTCATCTACTAGACGGGTCACTCAATCATAGAAGGAGATGAGGTTTGTCAAGCAGGATCTGCCTTTCATGGGTGCTGGACCTGATCCCACAGTTATTGCCCACACGCTGTGTGATCTCACTCAAAGCCATCTGCTCTGTGATCTTTCCTGCCACCGACAGGCCTGTAGTTCCCTGGATGTCACTCAGTCACCATGTAAACAAACTGTGCTAAAATAAGTTGCAACCAGCAAGAAACAAAATCGCTTTCCTGAATCCAGCTCAATGAAGTAGGAGTCTTCAAACAGTAAATTCTCCAGTCATCAAGACAGATCTACCAAGGACATTGTTTCACTTGTCTGCCTTGCAGAAGACCGAGACCGTTCACTGTAGTTGTGTTTTCAAAATATTAATTTTCTGTATTTAAAAAATAATAAGGAAAATCACGCTCAGCTTATTTTTTCACTCAGAAATCCTTGCTCTCGTATTCAGCTTTGGAGCGGAGACAGTTAACATTTGGCATCCAGCACTTTGTATTTCTTGACAGCAGTGAAGCTTTGATGTGCTGATAATACTTTACCTGTGGCATATAAAAATCTTAGCATAAAGCCTTCAGTTTCAATAAGCTGCTTTTTGAATTCTGTGAGATCTTCAAAGAATAGACTTCAGATGCTTTAAAAAATAAGGAAGAAGTATCAGTTTGGCTGGAAATTTCGATAAGCATTGAATTAACAGATTTCAAATTCATTTTAAGCATTCTCTATGTATAGAATCCTTTATACGGTGCTACGGTGGACTAGGTAAACAAAATTATGACCATCAAAGCTTTGTAGAAGCTGATATTGCTGAAATTCAGCAGAGGTGAGTCTTAGGTATGAAAATTTCCTTTCTTCTTCAGCCATCGTGTGCTTGAGTTGTGCACAATTAGTGATTGTAAACCATTTATCACCAGGTGATTCAAACACCCCATTAATTGTGATGCTGAGTGTTGGGTTAGATTATGAATATAATACATTGATTTTAATTTGTGAGAGCATAAGCTTCAGGGCTTGATGCTTCTATCTTGTTCATTTTGTAATTGAACTACCAGCTTCACCTACTATAATTGAAGTTGCTGATAAATGTTTTGTGTTGGGAAAATATTAGAATTCTTTTGCATAAAGTTATAAGTGAATGAAATGTGCATCAAAAGTAACCTGCTATTCACTGGAAAAATGTGGTGCCTTTATATAAAGCACAATTTAAACTCATTGAATCAGAATCATAGAATTGCTCAGGTTGGAAAAGACCTTCAAGATCATGAAGTCTAACCACAACTTAACCATCCTACCCTAACTCTAACAATCCTCCGCTAAATCATGTCCCTGAGCACCACATCCAAACGGTTTTTAAACACATCCAGGGATGGTGACTCAACCACCTCCCTGGGCAGCCCATTCCAGTGCTTCACAACCCTTTCTGTAAAGAAGGTTTTCCTGATATCCAACCTAAACTTCTCCTGGTGCAACTTGAGGCCATTTCCTCTTGTCCTGTCACCAGTGAGAAGAGACCAACCCTGCTCTTGCTGCAGTCACTTTTCAGGTATTTGAAGAGAGCATTAATGTCTCCCCTCAGCCTTCTGTTCCCCAGACTGAACAGCCCCAGTTCCTTCAGTCTCTCCTCATAGGCCATATTCTCCAAGCCCTTCACCAGCCTTGTTGCCCTTCTTTGGCCCTGCTCCAGCACCTCCATGTCCTTTCTGTACTGAGGTGCCCAAAACTGAACACAGCACTCGAGGTGAGGCCTCACCAGTGCCGAGTACAGGGGCAGGATGACTTCCCTGGTCCTGCTCACCACTCCATTCCTGATCCAAGCCAGGATGCCACTGGCCTTCTTGGCCACCTGGGCACCCTGCTGGCTCATATTCAGCCCACTGTCCATCAGTACACCAACGTCCCTTTCCATCAGGCAGCTTTCTGGCCACTCTTCCCCAAGCCTGTAGGGTTTCCTGGGGTTGTTGTGACCAAAATGCAGGACCTAACTTGGCCCTATTGAAATTCATACAGTTTGCCTTTGTCCATCGATCCAATCTATCCAGGTCCTTCTGTAGCGCCTTTCTCTTGTCAGGCAGATCAATGCTCCCTCCCAACTTGGTGTTTTTCTTCAAATTTCTTGACCTAACTATCCTAGTTGACCTAGAATAAATCATCAGCAAAACAGCTTTTATTTATTAGTGAACAGACAGGCTTCCAAAACCTGTTTTGGGCAAGATAGCACTACTAACTTTACTAACTTACATTACTATTTTGTTCTACCATTCAATTCTAAACTGAAGCTGTAATTGCTGAAATAAAAGAGTGTGATGAGATACTGGACTAAGGAGAAAAAAAAAAAAAAGAATTTGCATTTTCATTGCAGCAGGCTGATTCTGGTTGAATTTAAGAATTTCGTTATTAATTTATCAAAATCTTTTGCTCCTGTGACAAGGAGCAAAAGATTCTACGTGACCTGATAACACGTTCCTGCTGCCTTTCTGGTAAAAGCACTCATGCTCTTAAAGCTTAGAAAAATGTTTTTAAGATTTTTAAGAATTTCATTTTCACTCTGAATCCATTCCTTGACTGCTGGGCTATGTAACAAGGCAGAGAAAATGTGTTGCCTGGAGTGCTTGTGTGCCCCTTCTTGGAGCACTGCATGTTCCTTTACACTCCTCACGACACTTCTAAAGTTGTACCAGCAAGACCAAGGCTCTGATTTTGCTTTATACTTTTTGCTTGCTCTCTAGTATTGCAGGGGAATTAGGCAAAATGCATTTTAACTATCAATTTTCTCCAGCCCCTGCCACATGCCCGTGTGTTTTCCAAAGAAGATGATGAATGCTGAAAAGTGTTACTGACACTTTAGCATGAGTTTAGGCTTAAAAAAAAGGTGAAGTGACACTTTAGAGTGAGGATCGATTGGTTGCTTGGACATGATTCCAAGCAATACTGAAGATGAAAGGGGAGAGCAGCAACCCTGCAAATTGCACCAGATTTAAAACTGGACATTAGATTGCGATGTGATGCTGTGAATGATCAAAGTTTGTTAAAAGAAAACAGCTTTGTACAGCAGTGCCTAGACCTTTATGAGGAATCCCAGAGGTAGTTTCCCTGTGTAGTTCTAAAAAAGGCTGTCAAATTGGATGCTTATCCTTAAGTAGGGATTGGAGTGGTTTGAGAATTTTAGATTTCACTTTTCATTTTACAGTTGTGCAGCTTTTTCAAAGTATCCCACATAAGCATTCTGGAAGAATTCTGGTATTAAAGATAGGCAGAAAAAGATGTTAGGTGACCCAGGAATAACAGCTTAAGCTTCATGTCTGGAATAATAAATAATAAATTATATGGGAATAAATAAGTCTTATATGGAATAAGTGGAACTATGGATGTGCTAGGGACTAAAGCCCAGATCAGTATACCAATAGATTTCTATGTATGATGTATATAATCTTCTTAATGAAGGAAGTTGTGACTGTGGTGGTCCTCAGGGGCCTGCTGTCAGTCCTCCTGAAGAGCAACTTCTACTAGATTAACAAAAGGGTCTTTAGCCTGTGGTTTTCCTCAAAAAAAAGGCTGTTGTATTGCCCATGCCATGGGACACAGTTCTTTCATGGCTGCTCCATGATGCTTTTGTGATCCCTAGAAATCTTGTCCAGTTTTAACAGAATTCTTATCAGCTATTTTAAATATTCATTGCTTGTCATTATGGTCCATCTGTAAGAGATGTCCTTGACATTCATGTGCATCAGTTCAATAACCAGCAGAATCAGAGACGTGGTAATGAAGGAGCTGTAAAGAAGTGTTATTGCTCTACGTGGCCATTTTATGCTGTACAAAACCTTTTATTTTCACCTTGCAGTGGATTTTGTAGCTGTGCTTGTGCTTTCTGAATTTCTTCTAGACTTCCATATCCTTTTCTGGACAAGCATTCTTTTGGTATGTTACGTGATTTAATTTCCCATTAAAAGATACTAGAAACAAGTGTTTTAAATTTGGTTGTTGTGCTTTGTTCTGTCTGCTTAAAATTCTTCAAATTCAGTAACAGCTGTTTTATACACATACTCGTGCATCAGTATTGATACTGCATAATCACTTTCTGCCAAGTCATCTTGTGGAAAGTGAATTGTACTCAAATGAAGGCATTATATTCTTCCAGAAGTTTTGTTTTAGCAGGTTAGTACCAGCTAAAATGCTTTTACTTTAACACATACAGAAGATGTAAATGTTTGTGTCCTTGAATTTGGGACTATAGTATAGTCCAGTTCTGAAAAGGTCTAAATAGATCAAAACCAATTTTGTTATAGTACTTTCTTTGTTTCTCTTGCCTTTTTGACATAAGTATATGCCAGAGCTATGTTTTTTGTATATACAGTGCAAGCCTGAGGCAGCTTTAATCTGGCTTGCAGACTTTCCAGTAGCAATGTTATTTCTATATCAAAAGTTTGGCACAAACTCTTTAAGTTTGCATAAGACCCTCTGCATTTTTGACAGTGAACTGAATGCCACGTTGGATTCACTGTTACAGTTAGCCTTGTTCTGTAGTTAAAACTAGCTGTAGATGTGCTACAGTCACACCTTCAATTGCAGTGAGCAAATCCCTTAAATCTTTGGGTTTGTTTTCTTTCCTTTACATGCACTGATCAATGGAATTTTTTTACTAGAAATCTTAACCATCCTTGAGAGTTGTGTTTTCATATCGCTACGCAGTAATAATTTTCTAAATTGGTTTGAAGAACAGCTTATTTACAGGATTTGAAATATAATGGTGACATTTATAAATATTTGAATCACTGTTTCTATAATAAAGAATTAAAAGGGAAATCCACACAAACACCAAAACAATGGCAAAAGCAAAGCAAAACATTTCAGGACTGATATTTATAAAGATTAGGGTAGTATCTTTCTTTTTTACCTCCGATAGCATGATGAAGACAGGATTATATTTTTTCATTCTGAATAAAACTGAAAATGAGATGTAGCTACTTAACACATACCATATCCATAGAGTCTATTTATTCAGGCTGAATTCCACATGGGCCATGGATAATCTTTTTCCCAAATGTTTACTAGTGTCTGCTTTTAACAAGTGCCATGCAGTATAAACTGAAGGAACCATAAAGAAAAAGGGGAATAATAAAATTAAGCCTTGCTTTTCAACAGTCTAAATTGAGATCAAGAAGTGAAATTTTTGAATGGATCAGATTAAGGAATTTTTTGTTAAAGGACACAAATCACATGGATTTTAGAGGGGGGAGAGATGACAACACCATATCTAGTACTAGAAAATGAGATACGCAAGGAAGTTTTAAGAGCTGGCTTTGAAACTAATGCTTTTAACTGACATAAAAAGAGATCCAGATTAATTTCACAGTTTTGTTGAAGTTGTCTTATTGAACTTGCAGCCATTCTATGCACAGTTTAGAAAACTGGGGGAATACTGCTGCTTTTGTGTTTTTTCCTACCTTGCTCAGGCTGTAAAGTTATTCAGGACAGACTGATAATTTTTGTTCATCTGTGTGGTTTCTAGCACTAACAAATCTAATTTTGGATGTGGTTTTTAATTCCTGTCTTAATAAAATTTAAAACAAATTCTAAGTGCTGTGTTTAAGCACTTATGTGCAATGTTTTTCGCATTTGCAAAAACATTCTATGGTGCTACCATAGAGGTATTATTTTAGTAATAACTTCTGGTGGTGTTTGCTTGCATTTAATTAAGAATTTAGTTACCTTTTTCATAGCTTTGCTAAGTCAATTTCCTGTAAAAATAACAACAAACCTATATCACGTTTTTGAGTAGCAGAACAATTGAAAAGATCACTTATTTTGAAAATATTGACAATCTTCTCTGCTCAAATTCTCAAACACTTTAAGATGTAACTTTTTCCCCTTTAAAGTAAGTAAGTAACTGTAATCTCTTAGTAGGTGTAAGTATGTCCAGTTGGACAACTGTTTTCTGATTTACTGTTTGTTCTTATTTCCTGGTCTCTTTCCTTATTTAACCCTTACAGGTTTTGTCTTCTGCTGACATTTTTCATGTATATTAAGTTGTACTTTTCCAAAGAGACTCTCAATTCTCCCAGTCCAATACCATTAGTATCTTTTAAGAGTTTGGTAAGTAGCTTGTTTGAGCTTCAATAAGTTTGAAGGTTACTCATTTCACCTTGCTTATTAACTGATACTTCAGTGCAGAATGTGTAAAACTACTCTTTTTGTTAGGGGAGGGGAAAATAAGCTACAGAAAATATCAAAAGTATTACTTAGCATACTGATAATCAGGAATACAGAAGAAAACAAAAATCTTAACAAACATTCCATTATAGGAAGTTGTGGAAGTGAAAGAGGGGTTTTATTCTACAAAGATGAGAAAAAATGGTGGTGACCTCATGCTATTGGGTGAAGGTCAGGCATTTACGCTTTTATCTTTTATCTGCCCTTGACACTATTGATTGTGAAGATGTTTATTATCTGCCAATCCTTGCAAGAACAGAGGAAGTGATTCACTTGAAATGACATTTTTTTCCCTCTTTTTCTATTTCTTTTTTCTTCATCTCCTCTCCATCTCTCCCTCCATCTCCTACCAAAAGGTTTGAGTAGCTGCACATTAAGTTTTTGCGTTGGGGGTTTTTTTTGTCATCACAGTAATGCAAATATTTTTTTCTTTTTTTTAAAGCATTTGAAGTGATGAAAATGGAGACATAAACAACTGTTCTTTTTCAGTCCATAAAATAGTTATTTTTTTCTCTCGTGGCTGATGAAATGTGATTCTTCTACTCTATCTAATAGAATAATAGCATATAGATAAAAGATATATGCGTAGTTGTTATCCAAACCATGTAGACTAAGGAAATATTCTTTGAAAGAAGCAGCACCATAAAAAAGTTGCTGAAGGTAAGTTTGTACTTTCATGATTGCCTAACGTGCTTTTTTCTTTCCTGCAAAGAGCAGATGAGGAGTCAGAGTAGTTTCTCAGTGTTTCATTTCACCCCCATTTGCCAAGGGAATTATTTTATATCCAGTCTGAAGTCTCTTCAATACGTACACTCTTACAATTATCAACACCTTTTATCATCTTAAACGGCTGTAGTGTCCATTTTTGTATAGTAGTGCACCCACAAATAAAATTCTTCTTGCAGGAATTAAGTATAATGTATTGCGTAGAAAACTTTGTGCTGGAAATATTTTCTCTTCCTCTTTGTTTGGATCTCCAACACAAGTCCTAATTATGGTATAATTCAGTAACTATCTGAGGAGTCTTGAGTTGAAGTTGAGTTGAAGTTGAGTTTTCTTTCCTTAGTGTGGCTGTATCTGTCCAAGAAGGTCATTCAAGCTGGCAGTTCTGTAGTTTAATGGAAGAGGTTTGAGCTAGGGTGCAATCCAAAGCTGGAATGTATGTATACTATAGGTTTGTTAGTATTTTGCATATTCATATTTATTTTAGGACATTTATCATCCCATGGCTAAAAAAAAGGCAGATGCTATTATTATAAGTTCAGTATAAGATAAATATTTCATCATTAGGTATTTAATAGAGATGGAATTCCTTTCACGTTCAAGCCAACAAGAGCTTAAATATTTATTCCAGTGCAGCCAAGATTTTACCTGTGAACACTGGAATAAAGTACCTATTGAAACGCTCCCAAGTAATTAGATCTTAGAGCATGTGATAATACCTCATCTAACATTTAAAAAAAAAGGAATTCTTTATCTTGGCTAAAATACACTGCATATCTAGTTTTAAAAGGTATTGAGGAATTCAGGACTAAGTTTGCCTTCCACAAGCATTTGGTCTTAAAACAGATCTCAAGAGGTTACTTTTATTTTAAGATTTGCCATGCATTAAAACAAGCAACAACAACAACAAAAACCCACAACAAAAACCCAAACTGTTTAATTGCCATGCTCTTCTCAAAGCAAAAGCCAGAGTACTAGGCAAAAGGCTGGCAGAATACTTCAAGGTTATAAACTCATAAAGTAAAATATAAAAAATATAAACTTTTTTTTTTTCTTGATGCAGTTTGGAATCAAAGAAAGTTTGTTGGCGTACGATTAGTTTGATTAGTCACAAATGTCTTCTGCAAGACATTAAGTCACGCAGTTGTTTGGAAACTTTATTAAATCTGTTACTACAGTTCTATGCTCTGTTCTCCAATGATGTCTTTCCCTCCCCACACCCCGTTTCTTTTGTCCTTCCCTCATGGCCAGCTGCCAGAACTCTGATCTATTAGAAACCTTGCTCTTCTCTGCCCATCTTGTCTCTGTGAACTGCTTCACATAACGTTTTTTACATAGCTACAGGAGAAAGACCTTTAACCAGCAGTTAAATCATATATGATATTCAGTGCTTAAGGCAGTGAAATGGGAGAAATTGTAGGATTTTAAAATGTAATAATAATAATAGTGATAGTGAAACAAATACAGTCCTGTACGCATTCCTGTACTTGTTTAAATCAGCAGTTTTCTTGTTAGAAGGTGAATTTATCATGTGACAGTTGACAGCTTATTTGTGTATATTGCGTGTAAACTTTGTAAACTTCTCTTTCTGGTTATTTTTTAGTAATATCGGAAGAATCACACTAAGATTTCAAATAGGTAGCTATATCAAAGCATGGAATCAAACTTCTACCAAAGGCATGATGTGTTTTAGAAATGTAACCCAGAAAACCACAAGCCATTCTACTTAAAGCTATCTTAGAAGATACAGCAAGCCTGTGTGAAGTTTCCTTTGCTCACTACTTGAAAAGGTGAAATTGAAAACAAGCCCTTGTGCTTCAAAAGCATTTCTTGTGGTACTTGAGGCATGATGGTTTGGAAGAACAGACTGCTTGCTGGATAGGGTGAAGTTGGCTTGACTGCCAGGCTATAAGACTTGGTATCGGGACAGTGAGTGGAGGGTGGCAAAGATGGCCTTGTTTATGGGCAGAAGAAAGGGCCATTAGGGGCAGTCTGACAGCAGACTTAAGAGCAGCTACAAGCATGACCTGGTGGCCACACCAACCCTGTTTTCCAAAAACTAAACTAAACTAAAGTAATAAAAAGAACTGATCGGGATTTCAGCTAAAAAGATTCAGATTAGACAAGAGGAAAAACATCTTATATTGGAATTTAATATGTCACTGCAGCAAGTTATCCAAAGACACTTTGGACTTTCCATCTGTGCAAGTTTGGGAGTTGACAAGAAAATGCCAGCCTTCAAATGTGTGACCTGCTGTGGTGTGAGCAGGAATTTTGACCCAACCAAGAGCTTGGACTGGAAGTCCCACAGAGCAGCATTTGTATGATTTTGAATGTTTTCGTGCCAATACCCACTGTACATGTGAGCAATATCAAGGTGAGCTATTTGCCTACTGTTTTCTGCCAGTGACAGACCATTTTCCAGTTTTTCCTTTGTGCCTGGAAAAAGAGTTAAATTTTGCTGCTACATTCAGATAATAGCTATGAAGTGCCTGGAGGCAAGTGAACCAGAGACAGAGGATAGAAAGAGGTATTCTCATATTCCTCTACTTATTACTTCTGAAAGTAGACTTGCTGCTTTTCGAAAGTTTGGAAAAAATACCATATTATGTTACATTTCAAAGGGTTTCTTCTACAAAGCTTGTTTCTGTACATAGCGCGGAGAGTTGTAGAAATTGCATGGGATTGTTGCAGGAAATCCTTTCAAATAATGATAATAAAAGAATGCATCCCTTTGAAGTTCCGTGGTAATGAACAAATAGTCATCTTTTGTTGCTGAGTTTTAAAGCAGAAGACTTGCACGTACTGCATTACTACATATCAGAAAGAGCTCTAATCTTAATCTGTAAATATTTAGAGTTGAATTTTCTGTATTTGAACTTGGCATTGTTTTTTGGAGCATTGATAGCCTTATATGGCTGTCACTGAAAGCCTAGAATTTGTTTTCCATAATTAAGGGCTCCAGAATGACATAAACAAGATTATGAACAATCCATGATTGGTAGGATCTTGTCCTATTTACAGAAAAAATTACTTTGTGAAATCAGTGGAAGCTTAACAAAAAGCATTTTAAACACTGATGTTACCAGTGCTGCACCTCTGAAGGAAATCTGCCCTCACAGTGGCACCCAGGGGCCAAGGCTGTTTCTCCTTGGTGCTCCAGAACTGATCTGTCTGAGTTTTACCCTTGACCTTCGCCAAAATGTAGTGATTACAACGTACTAGGAAGAGGTATTTGCTATATTTAAGAAGTGTCAGCACTGATCTTTGTGAAATGTATTGTGCCCATGGGGGAAGAGGCCTACTTTGAAGTAGACAGGAATGAGCTTGTCTTGTCGGTGGGTTTAATTTCAGTTTACAGTGGCATCTGCTGATCTCTTGGTGATACCGTGGTTTTTCATCTGTGTTACCATTGCAGTGGAGGGGTTAGGCACTGCCGTGCATTCAGAATGTCTGGAATCTTGTAATTTTCAGGTGCGGGCTTTCTGCATTGATATATAAATCTGGTGATAGCATCTTACACCACATCAAAGACTACTGTGGCAACTCATTCTTCAGCTTCGGGCCCTGTGATGCTCATACAGTCCTTCCCTAATAAGCGTAACCATGCCACGTCCCTGGGTCAGCTTAGGGGTTTTCCCCATCTGGTGTGCCCCATTTCCAGAACCTTCTCCTGCAGATGATCTCTGCTCGCTTTTTGAAGAAGCTTCTCACAGGACCCTATCTGTCCCCCTTCCCTAGTGGTGCTGCACCAGGGCTAAGGTGGTACCTTGCCTCTTCTGGACCGATGCTTCTGAGCTGATCTGTGCTGTCTGAAAAACCATGATCAATTTTTCAATCTTTTTTTCTTTTTTTTTGTTTTGGAGGGGGCTATGAGATGTTAACAGCAAAGCAAACAGGTCACAGCTGTAAGGACTGATATATATATATATAGCTTTGGAGCTACACAGCTGACCACTGTAAATCTGGATGAACTTGTTACTCCCTTTTGAGTCTAACCCTAAAATAAAGCCAGAAATTGTAAAGTCATTCCAGAAAAGAACAAGAAACTGTGGTCTCAGCTTAGTTACATTCAGGTGGCTGTGCTATTCACACAAGTTATCCAAAAGAAATTCTCTGAACATGAACTCAATAGGAGAAGGCTAGGTTTTTTGCAGCGTGGTGGTACAATTAGTTTATGTAGAATGGATGAAAAAGAATATTGCAGCTTATCTGAAGACAAATAACAAGCCTCATTCTCCAGTGACAGCAATTACTTTCCTTTGTGGTCATACAAAATAATTCTTTTGCAAAAGAAATTCCACTGTGTGAGAGCAAATATTTGAAATGGAGCAAGTGATATGTGCGAGAATTTGATATGTTTTTGGAACAGTGCTGTGTATAAGACATTTCTCCTTTCCAAACGGAGGAGCTGGAGATACTGGGGATGCTACAAGTCCCATTTACTAATTTACAGTATGCCTTTTTGTTTCTTTGCCTCTCTTTAGTGACTTCTCATTTGCTAAGTCTGGACTACTTACAGAATTTAATTGCATTGAGGTGGCTGTCATTGTCCCAGTGATAGAAGTACATGGTGAAATATAACGTGATTTGTAATCCTATATGTGCTTTTTCAAGACAAAAAAGAATCACTGAACATAGTGTCATCAATGAAATAATGTTCCTTTGCATACTTTAGAAATAACACTCCGGTGTACTCATCTCTGGGAAAGTCACTTTTATTACTGTTGGCTGCTGCGTTTAATGTGGAGCTCCCTGCTGGCGTTCTATAGGTTATTAAAAAAATGCTTGTGACTTAGTAACAAAGAAAAAAAGCAGGGAAGTGTCTAAATTAAGCATCTAACTCTTGTGCGTCCTTTGTGCTTTTTTTCTTATTACTGCATGCTGTTCTCCCTTGTGTGTCTGCAAGGCTGTCAGTCCTCTGTAACTGCGTGTGAATACTGGCAAAACCACGCTCCTTCAGGTTTATGTAAGCAGCAGTTCATTGAAAGGAAAAATTTCCATTTTCATACCGCAAGTAGAAAGCATGGGTCCGTCAGAATAGAAGGCAAAAGTCTGTCAGACTTTAAATTACAGTTAAGTATAGATTAATTCCTTTAAAATTGCAATGCTGTTTGTATAGCTTTCTTTTCTTGCAGTACATTCATTTAGCTGTCAGCCTTTATATGTTGCTATAATAAGGTATGATTGCAGTGCATGTTTTCATTGTAGACCGAAGCACAGACTTTTTACATAGTTTCAAATGTATTTTCATCACCATGCTGTTTATATAACAAACAAAAATGAAGTAACTAACTGACAAAACTAATTGCCAAAAAGAAAATAATGTGAATTACTCCCCAGTACAAAACTATACATGCATTTAGTTACTAAGGTTATTAATTAGGTAACTGAGGATTGCTATGCTTTACTGACTGCTATGTCAAACTTGACTATATACAGATTTTTAGAAAAGGTCAGAGACAGTAGAAGTCTTGTGCTGTAGCATAAAGATTTTTTTCCTTTGATGTGCTTACGGAACTAAATTTTGTCATGTAGAGATCTCAACGTTCTGTGTCATGATGTTAAAAGTATTCAGATTAGATCAGTGCCTCCTGTTTGCAGCTAAGTCTGATTCCAGCTGCTGAATATGAATTCCTGGGAACGCTGGGCACTTGGCAATGAGGTTGTTGGAGTAATTGTGAAGAGAGTTGTGTCCCTGACAGTCACAGTGACCGATCACCAGAGGAGTCCTTTCCTTTTCCTAACTCCTCACATTTGTGAGTTCATCACCCAAAGAAACTGTTTCAGTGCTTGTGTGCTTTAAAGTCAAACGTAGTCAGCGTATTTCTTTTGAGTTCATTTACTGCCACATAAAACATTTATTTTTACGTGTATTTTGTAGTCTAGCAAAGCTGAAGAATTTTAAGGGATGCCCTCTATCGGGAATTGTCAGCAAATGTCTAATTTCATATACTTGGTAACTTCCAAATAGCGTATCCCAGATGTGCTCCTGCGTCAGGCTAACTTTGGCCAGTACATCAGCATGGATGCAGCCATCAAAATCCTTATTGCTGGATCCAGTAAATGTAAAAGTCTCCTCTAATGAGAGACAAATTTAAACCAGCCCTTCTGAGGGCTGCCCTTCCACCTTCGGGAGATTTCTCTGCACTTCCCAGTAACAAAGAACTGGAGCCATCAGCAGCTGCATGACTAAGTCCCTTTGGCTGCTGGACTTCTGTGAGGGCTCCAGTCTCACGTTTGTGTTGGAGTTGAGGGCTCCAGTCTTGCTTTTATGTGTTGGAGTTGAAGGAACTACACAGTCACATTTCTCTTACGTCCGCTTGAACTTGTGTTCTGTTTTCTGACCAACAGTTGGAGCTTGGGTTTGGTTAATTTTTTCTCAGCAAAGCAAACTTTCTCTCTTAATCTGTTTTTACTAAATAGGTTTTCCAGACAAAATGAAGAAAAAAGCAATCAGAACAAAGGGACTTTTTCTGTGTGTGCTATGCTCTTTAAGAAAAAGGAAAGAAATACAGTATTGATGCATCTGCTTTCTCTTTTTATTACAGGTGTGCAAGATCCTCAGCATGAGAAGATAATAACAGTGACTTCTAATGGAAGTATTCACAGCCCCAAGTTTCCACACACATACCCACGCAATACTGTACTAGTGTGGAGATTAGTAGCAGTAGATGAAAATGTATGGATACAGCTTACTTTTGATGAAAGATTTGGGCTTGAGGACCCAGAAGATGACATTTGCAAGTAAGTTACTTTTGCTTTAACTTACAAAATATCTTAAAGAAGATGTGGGGGATGGAACAAGAGTATTGCTCAGCTTTTGCAAAAATGTTACACCTGCATGTCAGTGTATTTATACAAATGCATCTCTAATGTATTAGCTACTGATTTTCTTTTGCAGTGCTAGGAAAGCATTTCATGCTTGAAATATCATTTGAATGTCATATCCTGCTTTGATGTGTTCCTGGGGAGATATTTCACACCAGTTTTTCTTTTCCAAGCGTGTTTTTTTTGCTTTATTTTTTCCACCCCTATTTTAGATTTTATTTTTTTTACTACTCTGTATGTTTGATTCTTGCTTTTAGTTTTTCTAATTAATTAGTCTTCATTTGCCTGTGTATCTTATATCAGTTTTTTCTGGTTTCTTTTTTTTTTTTTAATTTGGATTTCTTAGGGGTTACTTTTGAGCTTATTCTTATTTTGGGAGTTGTGGTTCATAACGGATGGACAAATACCTTCTCCATAATTCTGAAGAGAGTAATTGTCAAGGCCACGTCAAAAAGAACAAAATACCAAGTACAATAAGCATATGTTTGCTCAGATGGATGCACTCCCTTTTTAAATGAAAACTTAGCTTGCTTTTTCTTTTCTTTGCATGTGGCAGATTGAAGTGAAGTGAAAGAAAATCCAGGTAGGGTGGCTCATTCGTCCACTTGCAAAGAAAAAAGTCAGATAAGTTAAAATATTTTTAATCTTAAAACTTGAATAGTATTTTAATGGGAGTACGTTTATTTAAAGTAAACAAGGTGATGAATACAAAAGTACTAGTCAAATTAAAAAGCAGTCATAAGTCACTCATAATACTCACCCACTCGTAATCTTATCATGCTCATATTTGTGCATGTATACCAGGAAGCTGGATGTATGCTGATCCTGACACGTGCACTTTTGAGGACACATTAGTCTTTTTAACTTTGAAGATTCAACCCTCTGAAAAAGAAATTTTGTTGTTTTTAACAAAGAAAATGCAGAGATAATGTTCCTGTATAGTTTAAATTCAGTAACGTTGTCAGTAAAGGAAAGGAATATGTATCTTTTTTCTGTGAAGTCAGTTCAATTAATTAACAAGGAAATTAAGGAAATAAAAGTGCAGAGTTTAATTGCATAAAGCAATTCTACACAGGCCAGTTAAGTTACTGAGTTATCAGAGTAATATCTCTTTATAAGTAATGTCCTGTTTCTTAGCTCTTGTTGTTCTTACTAAAATTATTTCATCTTCTTTCTACTTTCTCTGTAGAAAAGCTGAGGGTTTTTGCTGCCTGCATTCTATTTATGACTCTGCTCTGTTTCTGCTATCTTGAAGGTCACAAATCAGTATTGTTGCAAGAGTAATCACCAGTTTCTCGAGACCAAGTTTATATGACAAAGAACAGAATAAAATATAGAATCATGACACCTTAGAGTTGGAAGGGACCTCTGAAGGCCATTTAGTCCAACACCCCTGTGATGAACAGGGACACACAGCTCCATCAGGCTGCCCAGGGCCTGATCCAGCCTGGCCTTGGAAGTCTCCAGAGACAGGGCATCAACCATATCACTAAGGAGCCTGTTCCAGTGTCTCATCAGCCTCACTGTAAAGGGTTTTTTTTCCTTTTATCCAACCTAAATCTTCCCTCTTTGAGCTCAAAACCATTTCCCCTTTATCTCTCACCGCAGACCCTGCTAAATTTCTGTCCCCTTCTTTCCTGTAGCTCCCCTTTGGATACTGGCAGGCTGCTATCAGGTTACCTCGCAAACTTCTCTTCTCCAGGCTGAGCAGCCCCAGCTCTCTCAGCCTGTCCTCATAGGTGAGGTGTTCTGTTCCATGGGTCATGTTTTTGTCTGTGTCTAGAAACCAACACCTGGCTGGCTTGGCCATATTTGGATTTCTCCAAAGTCAGTTCTGATGCTTCAGCTATTCTTGTCAAGAAGGTTTTTAATATCTTACAGGTACACTGAAGGTACCAGCTTAGCCTCCCTTTTAAATAGTTTCCTGGATCTGAATCTCATCCTGCACAGCTATTCTCCAGTCCATTTTTACTTGCAATTCAACTCAGAAAATGTGCTAACAAATTATTTGCATTACTGCAAATTTTTTGTTTATGCATCAGAACCCAGTCTCACTTGGAAGCATAATAACTTCCATAGTCCTCATTGCTGTGCAGATACTCACCAGTGTAAAGAATAGCTGTTGGCTCTTTTTCTTTTCAAAAGTTTTAACTATGAGGGTGTTTTTTGTTTGTTTTTGGTTTTTTTGGAATAAACATCTGATTTTTTGCCCATATTTCTCCAGGTGACTCTTGCCCAGGCTTTACAGTTGCAATAGCTTTACATTTCTGTAGTTCATCTCTGCACTGTTTAACATATAGCTAATAATTTATTAACAGTAATTCTGCTTCAGCTGCACTGGGTCCTCTCTGCGAGTAAAATTGTGAGAATCCCCGTGTGCCTTGTCAAAAGTGTACACAAAGTCCATTTTGCATATGAAACTCAATCCACGCATTTATTTCAGAATAGCTGTTGCTCAACTCTTGCTTGTTGTCTGAAATTGTTGCTTTCTGTCTTTGAGAATATACAATGACAGAAGTTTTATGATAAACCCCTCCAGTCATGAAGACACAGACTTAGCTTTCTTCCTTGAAGAACATGTGCATTACAGTTGCCATTAAGAAGCAGTCTGATGTTTTGAGTTGGTCGTATACTGCAGCATTAAATAACAAAAATCTTGTAATAGTAACATATGTCACTCTCTTGCTGTGCACAGAATGGCTATAGTTGTTCATTTCGTGGTGGTGGCAGCTGTTTGTTCTAATTATCAGATGATTTCAATCTGTTTGAATTTTATTGTATATAATAAAAGACAGAAATGAGTTACAAATGCAAAGTGCAATTACTGTAGATCAGATTATAAGGATTAAAATCCACAAGTGGAATGTGGAACTGAACGATTGTTGAATGGCACTTGACACTCATCTTCACTTTAGGAAGACTACATGCATTTACAAGTCTCTTCAGTCCTCTAGTGATTTGAAGTATGAACTATAGTCTGTTCTGTAGGCTTTCCCTTGTTTGTTTTTATGTGAAGCTTTTAGCAGCTGCATATGTGACTCTGTTGTTGCAGTTATGTAAGTGAAGCATTTGTCTGTACAGCTTTGAATGAATCTCTAAAACTTGTCTAGTTAATGTGCAATATGTAGAACTTTTGCCCGTAGAAAATGAGTAAAACTGAAGACGGCTGTCAGGGGTAACATGGGGTAAAATCTATGAGTAGCACTGTGACTGTTTTGGACTGTCCTCACATAAAATTAAATATTTAAATCCTAATTCCAGGAATGTTCTTCCTCTGGGGGTACTTAGGATGATGCTTTAAGATAAAAAGCCACAGGCACTAAGCTCATTGCCTCCTTTTTCCCTAATGGTTCTGTATGCTACTCTCCTTCACTTCAACTTTTGATCAAAATGTGCCCAAGCTGTTCCCTTCCATTCAGGGAACAACAAAGTTCTTAGGTTCCAGGAAACCATATCCAAACTGCTTAAAAAGTCCTATGCTCCTAATGAATGGATCATTAGCAAAGTGTTGATTAAAAACCTTGAAGATTCGGCTTAGTCTCACAAGGCTGAAACAAGTGTATTAAGAAGAAACATAAAGACACTGCCTGTAGTCACTGGCTATGAAGAAGGAAAATATTTGCTTAGCTGTCTCTTTGGTATAAATTATGTCAAATGCATACTATCCAGAGGTGAGTTATGATAAGCACAATATAAAAGCTAAACATTTTATTCTATGATTTTCTAAAGGGAGCTTGCCATGTAATGTAGGACCCAATGGAGCACGTGGAACTTCCTCTCTTTTAATTGCAACAAAACTCTCCATCTATCACATGGAGTTAAATACAGATGCACAGCTGCAGCTGCATGGTGTTTAAGTAAAAAGATAATAGATATTTCAGTTCTGTTTGGCCCGTGTCATGGTAACACCTAACTGCATCAACAGAGCATGTGCAGGAAAGAACAATTCTAGGATCTTTCTGTACTGCAACCTACAGGGGAAAAAAAACATTCATACTGTTGTTCTTCTTTTGCCTTGAGTGCGTTGTAGAGACAATATTAATGTATGTACTAAGAACATACTATCAGATATTCAGAAAGAAACATAACTTCTTGACTTTTGGTGAGCTGGCCTTGCTGCCTGGCAGTCTTCAACACTTCTGATGGACTTTTTTGTTGCAAGAGTGACGCTATCTGTGCAGAGCTACAGATAGAGAAGTTACCACAAAGTTCAACTTGTCAGCGTTCATGGTGACTCACGTCACTAAGTAGATAGGCTGCTGGTTTCTTTGAGATTGTTTGTTCTTCTCATTTTGAACTTCCAGGCTTTGCTGTTGCCACCTTCTTTTGAAAACTCAAATGGCAGGGAAGAGTCCCCCAAAATCTCTAAGACTTCAAATTATGGAGAAAAATAAAAACACAAAACCAAACCAGACTGAGAACAGAGATGAACATAGATGGCCTCAGTTCTGCTTAGATGATTCCACATCTGTGATACTTAAATGTCTCCTTCATCACTGGATATATATATATTTATGAGCATAAATAAAGTCATATTAAAGTTAAAATCCATTATTGCTGTCTTCTACACTTAGATCTGTTTGGATAGAAATGATTCCGTTAACAACTGGACTAACAAAAAGCTCCCGAGTCCTTCATTTTACCTTTTTTTTCCGACATATAAACTCCTTGTTAATCACTTTTATTCAAAGTCTGAAAGGGGGGGTCATATAATTTAAATAGCCAGAATGGATTCTAGTATTCAAGAACCTTAGATTAAGTGAAATACTTATAAGAAGGAATTATTATGAAACGGGTGATTTAAGCTGACGTTCTTGGTAGCATCACTGATGTTCTACTGCTGGCGGGGAGGTGACATTTTAGGAGCAATGTGTGCCACAAGCTTGAGTGAAGGTGGAATATTTTTCCACTTGTTTTTATCTATTTTTTCTTGGCTTCTATTTTCTCAGTCTATTTGTTGCAGGACAGCTGAGTAGTGGTAGCATTTCAAGAGAGGTTTAATGCTGAATGGATTCAAAGGGAGGATGAGAGTGGAGTGTGGGGATCAATGTTTTTAAGAAGTTAAATTAAAGAAGTTAAATTAATTTGGCACCAAAGTCTTTTGATTCTCTTAACCTTTCTTTTACATATAAAGAAAAAAAATCAGTAGTGGAAAGGTTGTTCATTTCATACAAGTGTCATTCTAACATTATCATTTCAATTTAATGAATGCAGAGAATCCAATACACTCATGCATCCTTGCCTACAGGAAAGCTGGGGAAGGATTTTTTATAAGGACAGGTAGCAACAGGATGAGGGGAAATGGCTTTAAACTGGAAGAGAGTAGATTTAGACTAGATATTGGAAAGAAATTCTTTACTGTGAGGGTGATGAAATGCTGGAACAGGCTGCCCAGTGATGTCATGGATGCCCCCTCCCTGGATGCAGGGCCAGGCTGGATGGGGCTGTGAGCAACCTGGTCCAGAGGAGGTGTCCCTGCCTACAGCAGGGGATGGAACTGGGTGATCTTAAAGTGCCCTTCCAACACAAACCATCCTATGATTCTATGTTTTGAAGAACAACGGAGTATTTTTCTCCATCAGAACAAGTAACCATATCTGTTTGTGCTAGTCTGATTTAGGCTCACTTCTGAAATTAAATACAAGGAAAATTTATCTCTGTTCCGCATTGGACAAAAATGTGCTTCCTTTTATGTATTTATTTACTTTAGAAAGATGTTTCTTTTGAATATTCTATGATTCCAGAAAATTCATCTCTTTAATTCCCAAATGATGGTTTGTACAGTAACTCATCCTTAAGCTGGTCCTATCTTGCTCTTTAACTGCTATCAGTGGTTGGTACTGGCAGAGGTATGTCCCGTGCCCAGAAGAGGCTGCAGTCAGTGGAAGCTCCAGACTAAGGAAGGCTGAGTTAAACCTCTTCTAAGCTCCTGCTGCAATGAAACTCTGCGGTACAATTGCCAATGTATGCTCAAAGTAGATGGATTCATGAAAAGGAGAGGATCATGATTGACCTCATGGCAGAAGACAAAAATATTACCCAGTTTTGTAATCTGAATTTGGCTTCTAAATATAAGCGTTCATTTAGGTTCTCTACTGAATATTAAAAGTTGTTTAATACCATTTATATGATAATAAGTTTGTAAATGTGACAAAGCAGATATTGCAGTAAAAGAAGATAAAACTCGAGTAGTACAGTTGTTGCCAAGACTACTCTGTAACACGTTTCTTAAGCTTCTAAAAAGAAGTTTCTTAAGCTTCTGTATAAATGGTTTATAGCTGCAAAATTGTTCTCTGTAAGCAAATCAAAGTTCAAGACTAGAAAGGAAAATAGGACAAGATGCTTCCATGGTCTGGATGGAGGACAGCACAGCCTGCACAGCATGATGAGGAGCACATGCTGCACAAATTTAGGGACTATTGTGGCGTTTTTGCCTTCCAACTTTTTTCCTTTAGAGTAAATCCAGCATTCATTTTTAATATCTGCTGTTACCAGAGGATGTTATGATAGATCCTATTTTGTGAGTAATTTAAAATCAATTTTCACAGCTCTGATGAGTGTTAGGAGAGAGACTGCTGCTGAGTGGGTAGTTGACATAATCCCTTACTCTTTCTTCACACTAGAGACTATCACTCATTGATTTTGAAAACATTTTAGGCTCCTTAATATTCCTTCTTGGTCCTCTCAATCTCAAGCAAGCTGTTTGAATAAAGTAAACTGTGTCTGCAGTATCAAAATATTTTTGTAAACAATCCAAATCCTAGTTTATTGCTTCTAAAATTGTTTCATGTTACCATAGCTGGCTCTGTTTCTAGTGGCATAATTTCCTGCTAGGCACTGCTAGGTCTTACTTGTCTCTGGGATGCTCTGAGAACAACTCCTGCTAATGGATTTCTCTGCTCCTTCCCCAGTGCTAATTAAAATGTTCTGGTTACTGAAGGTCTGAGTACAGAAGAGCTAAGCCAGAAGAGTTGCTGTCAGGTTTATGAGCAGCTTTCCCCTTCTTAGAGCCGTGAAGGTGGTGAAGGGTCTTGAGGGTGAGATGCATGAGGAGCAGCTGAGTCCCTTGGTTTGTTCAGAGCAGAGGAGGCTGAAGGGAGGCCTCATGGCTTCCTTCAGGCAGTGGCCATATTCCCAGGCTGCCAGAATTGAAGAAGCATCTAGACAATGCTTTCAATCATATGGTCTGATTTTTAGATTATCAGGATATTTGGGAAGATGCACGTGGAAGAGATACTGCAAAAAGCAGGATTACTTATCCTGAAAAAGGACAAATGGTCATGTGTGAGTATCCCAGAGTGTTTATAATGTAAAATAAATAGATATTTTTCTGAGAATAAAACAAGTGAGCAGCAGTTATTAGGAAGTTCTGTTTCATACTGGGCTCTGATTGGTATGCTGTGGATGGATTAAAAATAGGTCTGCATAATTTTATGTCCATTAATTTATAACTAGGTAAACTGAAGTGAGAGGAAACTCTTTGCATGCTTTAGGTGTAAACTGATCTCCTGCTAGGGTTGGGAACACATTTTTCTGCCTCATGCAGTGTTTTGCAACTCCTCAGTTACATTACAGGGATTTTTCACTTTCTGTTCAAGTAGCAGTTATTAGCCTGTCCCAAAGCAGGATATTGGATTTGGTGATAAATGGGCTGTGCTGGATTGGTAAATCCTGTGTGCTACTGTAGCGGGCAAGAAACCATATGTAGTTATATCACTAAACAAAAGAAAGAAGTGTTTTCATTTAAATAAGCCTAGGTAGAGCCCCACTCTCCAGTGAGGAGGCAAGAAGCAGGAAAAATGAAGAGGAGAGACTTGACCAGGTGCATGATGCTGCTGTGTATCAGGGGAGGGGTGCATGTGCTGAAGATTCTTGCAGTCTTTTAGAAAATACCCCTGAGGAATGTTGTTGCTGCATTCTAAAATTTAGTGGATAACACTAAGAAGTTGCTTAACCAGTAGTTTTCACATCATTGACTCAATCCATAGCCACTTTTCAGGATAGAAGGGATAGTGCATACAGGAAAAACTACCATTTGAGGTACTAGACTAAATATTTAAAATGCTGCTCAAAAAGCAGCCATAAAAACATAGTTTTGGATTCAGAGAAGCTGAAGGAGGTACACTGACTATGGTGAACAGTGTGAGTATGGGTGGCATCAGAAATACTTTAGAAAGCTAACAATCAATCTTAAAAAAGGAGTCTTTCTCCCTTCATACCTCGAGTTTTTTTCTGCATGATTATATCCTAAGATTGTTATTCAAGTGATTGAGAGAAAAGGCTCATTAGAAATTACACTTGTGTAACTTAGGTTCGTGGCACAGGCTATCTAGATCTGTGTTCTGTGGTGGCTGTCTTCCTGAAGGTATTTATCTGCACGTTTTATCTGTATGACAAGTTTAACATACACTTAAATATGTATCGTGTTGCTGTCTGAATACAGAATTATTTTGGCTTACAACCTGCAGAAGATTTGCTTTGCATCTAATTTGCGATTTCCCATTTTGTGGAAAAGTTAATGCCCATTTTCCCCATGAGACAGAAGTTATCTTCAAGGTCTGCAGTATTAGCATGCCTAAGCTGGAGATACTTGAGTGTTCACCAGTGCACATAAATGCCAGTTGCCGTGATTTATTGTCACACTGTGTTTGTGTGCCAATGCACTGCTCATGAGGGAAAGGATGTGTATTCAGCAGTACTTTGTTTATGAATTAGCACTGAAATAAGGGATGGGTTTTTTTTTCTTTAATATACTGCTTTGTTTCCAAGAGACAAAAGCTAAGCTACTACTTGAAATGTGGGTGCATCAGCTGCTCCCTCAGGTTTTCAGCAGCTCCATAGAAAATGGAAACGTGTTTTCTGCTAGACAGGAGAACGGTTACACAACAGGCAGACAACCATATTGCATCTTTTCCTTTCTGTGCAAAGTGTTTGGCTGTTTGAAGAGTAGCATTTTGTGGTTTAAACTCTCATTTTTTCCTTTCACTTGCAGTGATGTATAGTCATGAGTGAAGGGGAAGGAAACTACTAATGAGTAAACTTTTTTTTTTTTCTTAATGTATCCTAAATAGCAAGATAGAAATACAGAAGGAATTGTGCAGTTCTGTTAGAACCGTCAAGGTGTTATTAATCAGTATGAGGAAAGATGAAATAGGGAGAGCCATGGCAACCATATAACATTTGTGAATGAATATGTGTTTCCATAAGGCAGCTCCTAATGTACAGCACCGCGTATTCTAAAATAGATGTATTCAGCGTAGGTTGGCACAGAAACTACAATCCATATTTGGGGAATGGAAGTTAGAAATGTTCTCTGTTTATACTTGGAGTATCTTTATTTCATGAAAAATGTAGACATGGAAAGATGCTTGTTGTTTTATATAATACTCATTTGCTGTATTGGCTAAAAGTGAAGTTTATTGCTGGACGTGATGTTTGTGTATAATTAAACATCATTTTCTGAGTACGAAAACTGACCTCATCACTTTATTTATATCAGTTATTTCTGGGTATGCTATTTCTTAACAGTGACTGTTAAAACACAGTATGTGTAGGATCAGCAGATACAGTTACAGCTATGGAAATTCATTTTACATCAAATTGTTGCTGTTTCAATGCCGTCTCTTTTTGCATTAAAACATCAAGCATAACAGAAATTGTAAGCTGCTAAGTGGAACACGACTCATTTCTCAACTGTTGGCTCTGCTATCCTCTTTGATGGCTCTGATAAGTTTTCCCAAAGTGGCTCAAGGAATCTTCCAGTGCTGTGCACCTCAGCAACTGGAGTCAATTGACTCCAGGTGCCTTTGATTTTTTTTGCAGACTTTTGTAAAGGCATTATCAAAAAGGAACATATAAAATATCTTAAGTTTTATATTTGGTAGTCTTTGAAAAACAGGTTTTTTCTAATACCTCGTCTTTACTGTCATTTAAAGTAGCCCTCAGTCAAAAGTTTCTGTTCATGTCAAATGAATTTAGTTTTATTGAAGATTTATAGAATCGTAGAATGCATCATAGAATGGCTTGGCTGGAAGGTCCTTGAGGTGGGCAAGGACACCTCCCACTAGACCAGGTTGGCCACGGCCCATCCAATCTGGCCTTGAACATCTCCAGGCATCTCCGTCTCCACGGCTTCTCTGGACAACTTGTTCAGTTCCTCACCACAGTAGGAGTAAAGAATTTCTTCCTAACATCTAACCGAAATCTTCCCTCTTTCAGTTTAAAAACATTCCCTCTGTTGAGTATTTGTTGGTGCTGCCCACAGGGTCAAGATTTCAGCCAAGGTCCCCTTTCCCTTCCTTTCTTCCAGGAAACTTTGCTTTCTGTCTCATTTGAGGATTTTTTTTCCTTACCTCTGGTGGCAGGTTGAGTTACTAACAGCAAAGTTGTACGGATGTGAAGTGTTCAAGGTCTGTGATTTCAGGAACATTTCATCTACTTGTTAGCGGTGGGCTTAACTGATGGGCCAGTCTTTACTAGTCTAAGTTCAGGTGGATATAGTTTACCGGCAATAAATACAAAATACTATAAAATAACTGAATGCATTTGAAAGGAATTAAATAGCTATTCTGAGCTTGCAAACTTGTGTAACAGTTGTACAGCTTGGCAACACCAGAGGAGAAAAATTACCAAAACTAAGATTTCATCTTACACAACTTAAAAATACACACACTTGAAAAATAGTGTGCATGTACCTGCAATTTCATTATTACCTACTATTTAATTTCTTTTAGTATTTTGATTTTAATTTCACACGATATCTTCTTCATCTGCATGTCAGTCTTTGAGGAGCATTTCCTTTAGTCTTGATGGAGGGACAGTACAGGTGACAGAAAAGTTCTCCTGTTGAACCAAATGGTGCAGTGTGTGCTCCTTTCCTACAACTGTGCTGCTGCAGCAGTAGGTTTGTAGTTTGCCTGAAATCCACTTTTATTTCTCTGACTCAGAGTGTCACTATCCTTCTATGCTTTTTTCCTTCTTGGGATCCTTCCATTTTCTCTCTGTTCTTCATTGTGAATTTTGCATTCTCTGTGTCTCATCCTGTGATTATAGGCAATAACAAGGATACTTAAACAGATTGGTTCTGCCATCAGGTGCCATGGATTTGAGTGCCTCTGTTGTGCTCCAGTATTCCCTTTTCCACTCAGATAAATGTGAATTTTCCCATTGAAGTGTTGCTGGAGATTTCTGTTGATAGAGGAAGGCTTCCAAAATTTGTTACAAGTGAGGCACACAAACTTTGAAAGAAAACTTCTTCAAGCTAAATGCTTGGCCTCTCTTTCCTCTCTAAATATAGTGTTTGTTTCACAAAGAACAACATGATTACTTGCAGCTGTGATTTAAGTGATCGAAGAGGTGAGTTACTGTCAGTGCCTTGACACTTCTGTGTGGAGAACAATACAGTTTAACTTGAATGATGGAAACTAAAGTTTTATTCCATAGGAACTTTAAATATTTCAGAAGTAAAAATGAAAATGATTTTAAATATTGACAGAAGATGGGGAGAAAACTGTCCTTTTGAAATTTTGTTTAGAAAATGTTTTCAGCATGACAGTTCTTTGTAATTTCTATTGTTTCCAAAATGAAGCTGCCCAAGTATAAACCATCAACATTCTATTCAGTAACCTGTTGTCTAGTGAACTGCCAGAGGACCTTCGATGCTTTAGGTCCAAGTATGAGGTAGGTATTTTTGTATGTTGCCCCAGCATAGGGAAAACCTTGAGATTCCCAATGCTTTTCAACAAAATGGAATAGAAATACTGCAGCATCGCACAGGGAGAAAATGTCAGGGGTTGCTGTCAACTTCATGTCACTTAATGGAAAAAGAACATGAAGTCAATGCTCATCAGAGGAGGGAAGGAAGAATGCATTTCACTTTTCTCATGGCGAGTGTGCTAGCTTTTTGTCTAGCATACATCTATATGAGATGGAAAGATCCGTTGTCACCAATGTGACAAAATATTTTACCATGCGGATTTCTGTTCCTTACATTCATTGATACATTTGTGGGATTCTGAAAGCAGAGGGAAGCCACACGAAGGTCACAAAACTGTAAGCCAAGGTAAACACCCTGTCAGAAAATATTTAGCAAATGGTGTAAACCACAGAAAAATTGAGAACGGAGAGGGAAACGCATTTCCCTAGAGAATACGTTTCCTGGTTTGAAAAGTATTGAAGTTCAGAGTCCCTTACATTACCTCTTTGTCCTTTTCAAATAAATTGCCTTTGTTCAGGTTGTTAATTCAATTCAGAGTCCTGGGCACCTAGCCATAGGGAAGAGGAATACGTATTCTGCAAGTTATATATGGGAAGGCACAGTGGGAATTGTTGAGTAAAGGCAAATGCACCTTTCGTCCCTGGATAAGAGATGAGACTACCTGTTAGTCAGAACTTTTGGTAGTTTTCGAATAAAGTACTGAGTGTGGATATGTATGAGCATTTCTTTAGTCACTGTGCCACAGAGGATTGTGTTTTTTGGTTTGTACACTGCACAAAAAGGATTATTTTGTTAAATGAGCATTAAAAAAAAAAAAAATTAACTCTGTTGTGAATAGAAAAAAGTTTCTATTTCTCAATTCTTGGTTATTTATCCAAGTTTCCTTGCTTTACAAGGAAAAGCTTCCCTTGCTGGGAAATTAGGTGGCTGTGATATTGTCCCTGCCAGTTTTTAGCCCTGTGACAAGAACCCTCAGAATTGTGCAGCGCAGTCTTGTAAATGCTTAAGGCATCTGAACGAGTTTGCTTCGTTGTGTTTTGCAGCAAGTTCTATCTTCAGTCAACATGCCCAGGAAATGTGTGAGGGGCTTTTTTTGGTTGATGTGAAATTTGTTTCACTTTTACTTCAGGGGTACAATGAGAACAAAGATGCAATAGAAAGTGCTGTGTATGTTATGGTAGAAGTACTACTGCCTGCATTATATTTGACCCCCTACAAATATCTGAAGTTGTTAAAATAATGATTAAATTATTAACTCTTTACAAATCAGAAAAAAATAGATAGATAATCATCTACTGGAGACATAAAAAGATGACAATTGGAAATTTTGTAATCCAATCACTGTTGAAACACACCACGCACTGCCTCACTGTGTTCACCTCCACATTCAGCAAGTGCTGGTGAATGTTAGTGGATGCCATTTTATCCACATGGAGCAATTTAGTGCCACACACCTTTGCTTCATACACACTTCCATGTCAGACACATCCCAGGCTGTCCCTCTGCTGCCATCTGTCCCACAGCAACACGATATAATGGAATATTGGTGGGAACGTTCAGCCTCTACTGCCGTACCACCAACATCCACCTCTGATGTTGTGAGCCAGCAGAATAAAATAAGAGCATTACTTTCAGAGCAGCCCTTGTATGATAAAATTCACTGCTCAAAATCAATTTAGTAAATATGGTGAGCTTCAAAGTCTTGCTGCAATTAATGTACACATTGTCTTTGTAGTAAGTTGTAAGCCTGATCATAAAGTTAAAGCAGCTTTGAATCAGTTAAAGGAATTAGTGTTTCACTGGAAAAAATACGGTGATGAAGTAATTAGTATCATAAGTTCAACGAAGATTTAAAACTATGGGACATGGTAGTAATGCATTTTGAACACAGTTAATGAGCATATTCATTGCATTCATTTCTAATTAAGTGGAAAAAATACTGGTCCTTTAAATGGAGATAATAAATGTGCAAGTCAGTCTTGCACAAACATGCAACCCCAGAATTTATTACCTGCTGTCTAACTAGGGAACTGGGAGTCATTATAAAGATTAGATTTACTGAAAAAAAAATTGAGAAAAAGCTTCAGTAGAAAATGTTTGAGGTAATAATTTTCACATTAAATTTTTCTTGGCAGAGTGAGAGTGAGTTTTCCTTTTTAAAATCCAGTTATTTGCTGTCATCAGGGCTAGTAGGACTGTTTGTACCCTCGAAAAGGATTCAGTAATATTTACCAACTTAGACTTCTATGAGAAATACATTTTGTTTACAACTTTAGCTGTAAGAGAGCAGAACACTCTCCAAACTGTTGAAGCTTTCCTAGAGGTGTGTTCAGGCTGGGCTTAGGAGAGCAGAGGTGCTGTGGTCATGTAGCACAGCAGTGGCTGGGGCAGCAGTAAGCTTCCCAAAACCAGCTGGGGCCCGAGGGTTGCACTCCTACCTTTCTGAGCCCAGGAGCATTGCTGCTCACAGGTTTTCAAGCACTACAGCGGGGGAAAAGCGACAGAAATTCCTACTGTTTATTCTGTCAGTAGGCAGCTGGGGAATTGACATGAAACAGGTTAAAATATTAAAACCAGACGTGCCTTCTAGAGCAGTGGTTTTCAATGTTTTTATGACTTGAGAACCCCCTAAACATTCTCCAGTGGAAGCAAGGACCTTTGTGTGGTGTATTAAAGCTTATGGGTGACAACTGACGGGCATTTCTTAGTTACCTTTCACGGACCTATTTGAAGTTGTTCATGGATCCCCACGGATACCCAGACCACACGTTAAAAACCAATGAAACTAAATCAAACCTCCTATGTTCTGCTCCTTCAAAGCTCCCAACTCATATATCTCCTGTCAGTATTACCAACGTATCAGGTTCTTTCTGACACATGGTGCGTTTATGTTTTTGCTTAACAAGTGTCTCACTGGGATATGCATAAGCTCCAAATGTGCTTCCAAGTTTCCATAAACCACCTTAACCTTCCGGAGCTTACTCATCCCTGGTATTACAAGGGGGCAAGATTTCATTACCAAAAGCCTCTGAAATTTCACTGGCAACATGCAATATATTTCCAGTGATATTACAGTGCCACACATAGGCAATTCTAGTTTGTTTGGGTTTTTTTTGTCTGACTTCTTTCTGCCCCATCCTGCATATTGTAATTGTTCCCCATAAGAGAAACAGGCTAAATCATACTCGTGGTCTATTCAAAATGCTAACTCTGCTCTTATTTCTTTAACCTCACTGCATGATTTTATTATGTATTGAAGCCAGTAGCAAGTTGGAGGCTGTTTTAAAAAGAGCTGACTTTGGTAGGATACTTTTAGCATTTAAAAATAATAAAAAAAATATAATAAAAAAATCAGTTTACGCATTAAAATCGGATGTTTGTAGAAATTTATCAGTAAGTAAACATGTAATTTTCTTTTCTGTTCAGGTATGACTTTGTAGAAGTTGAAGAACCTAGTGATGGCACTGTTTTAGGGCGCTGGTGCGGTTCCAGTAGTGTGCCAAGCAGACAAATCTCCAAAGGAAACCAGATCAGAATAAGATTTGTGTCTGATGAATATTTTCCTTCTCAACCTGGATTCTGCATCCATTATACCCTTCTTGTGCCAGTAAGTAACGTGTTTCAGGAACATTTCAGAAAAATAACATCTTTGAAGTGGTAGCTCAAAAGAATCTTTGCGTAGTTTAGGGTTAATTACTGTTTATTTCATAGTAATAATAATAATGAATAATTTGTCTGCCAGAATTGCACGTTTTGCTCTTTAACTAACTGAGTGTTTTTGTGGTTGATCTTGGATGGCTTTGGACTGGGAAGTCGATGGCTCAGTTGTTTATATGGAAACTCGAATAAAATGTTTGCATTCCTATTCCGGTGCTGTGAAAAAGCCATTTTTTCTTGCTTTGAGATGAACAAATTCAGCATAAGAATCAGCTGTGTGACCTGTAAAGAGCATTGAGACTGAAGAAATTTACGTTCTTCTAAGTCAGCTGCTCCATGCAGAGCTGGATGATTATACCTAGTTCAAAACAAAGAGTTGTTATTATTCTGAACTGTTTTATTATAGTGGCAAAGCAGATGATGCATGATACTCATTTTTCACTGCATTTTTCCTGGAAAATGTACTTTAGACTTCTCTTAATGTTTTTTAACACTTGTAACTCACAGGTACTAAACAATAATTGTCTGAAGAATGGCTGCTTTCATCATCAACAGATTTCTGTTACTTTTTTTGAACAAGTGAAAGATCTGTGCTAGCAAAACAACATTTATAAGCTTTTAGGGATGAGATAATGTTCTGAAATTCAGGATTGAGTGGAACAGAAGTTGGCTTGTTTTAGAATAGATATTTCATATTTAAAGAGAGTAAGAAATATTTTTGTTGCAACCTTTATAATTCACTCTGTGAATCTCCTCAGTCATCTTGTGGTTTGTGGTATTTGGTTAGTGTAAAACATCTGCAAGCTCAATAAAAAACTGATCAAAAGAATCCATGTCGTAAGCCTGCTGACGTGCACTTCAGTCAATGCATTTGGCTTACTTGACTTCTTTTTCCATTTTTGCCTGTTGTCCTCCTTCACAAAACTCCATTTATTGAGGAGAATCGAAGACTAATTCTGTGCATCTTTTGCTAACACCTCATCTCCTCTCTTATGTGTTTAGTACACTGGTAGTGAAGTCATTTAAGTGCAGTATTGTATATATATACATGCTGTTTCCTGTTGTATGCCTCTCAGTATTGGTAAATATTTATTTAGGCCTAAGTAATATTTCTAAAATGATTGAGGGCAAGTCTGTTTGAGCCTTTTGTAAGTTAGATGAATGAATTCTGAAATCAAATAACATGTCAGTCAGTCTCCAAACCATCTTGGAATATGGCCAGCTTTAAACTTTTTATACCAAAGGGCAGAAGGTAATGAGTATGTTTACTTTTAGAAAATAGTAAAAGAAGGTCCCTAAATAGATGTTGTGTGAGCTGATGCCAGATTTCATTGCAGTTGCTCTAGTATTGCATCCTACCTGCTATGTGTTTATCTTACTTACGTTTGATCAAATTTTTCTGGAATGGTTTAAACTACCAGAATATACATATAATTATATTCATGTGTTGCTGGGCTGGATTTATTCCTATATACTTTATGGGGAAAACTTTTAAATTGTTAACGCTCACAAAAGTAATGGCTGATTTTCAGAATATTTAGATCACTAACCATGAACATTTGTTATATAGACAAAAACGGAGACTCCTGACATTATATTATGCCTTATTTTAGTCCTTCTTTTCCTCCATTAATAAAGTTTATATGCCTAAGACGTATGCATACAACCTGTTACAGAAAACAAGCTATTTTATCTGTCACGTGTGTAAGAGGAAAGAGCAATCCCCACCGTGTCACAGGAATGCAGAGCTAGCTTCAAAACGCATGGTATAACAACTGTTCAAACGTTTCTGAGAATTACTTTCCAAGTTTCTAATGGAGAGACTTTTCTTCAAAAAAAATCCATTTTAATAAGCCATGGAAAATACAGTTTCACATTTCAGACTGCATAATTAACTGCATAGATTGTAAATGCAATCCTTATTGATGAATTGCAGGATTAGACCTGCTTCTGGTTTTCAAGCAATAGAAAACTGAATGCTCTCTCTCTGTCTCTCTCTCCTTATTCATTTATGCATATATACCTAATGCTATATCATCCTACATTTCAAGATAAATTAAAATTTACAGCTTCATGTGAAAAATGTCCAGGCTACAGGAATTTATAAATGATTTTTGCAAAAAACATCACTGATTTGCTTAGTGATTCACTTTTATGAATTGGTCCTAAACAGTTAATTTTTTTTTTTTCATTTTTTAAGAAAAGGGGGAGGGGGAGATGCCTGGTAGACTAGCAATGAGAGATTGTTTGGGGAGAAATGAAGCAAAACTGAAATAAAACAGTGCAAGCTTGTTTCTGTATTTGGAGGCCACACACGGAGAAGGGCACTGGACACATTTTCAGGTCTTTTAAAGAGCAAGAGAAATAGCTTTGTTTAAGCCTCCTGTAATTTATTGTATATATATATTTTTAACTTTGTATATTATATTTCAAACTAACTTTTCCTATGATTAATAAGTAGAAGGAGAATGGCTATTGATCTGATTACCTTACTCCTAGGATTTAGCTGCTCAAAAGTACTACCAGCAGTTCCAATGGCATTCAGTGCAACATAGCTTTACAGAAACATTTAACACAGGATTGCAAGGCACTGCTTAAAAGCCATGTATATGCTGTGCATAAGCAGAACGTTTCCTGAGCCAACCACACAGCTTTTCTTGAGGATCTAGATAACTGCAGTTTAATTATTTGATTTTCTTCCATTTTAAATTGTGTATCATGGGTGCATTTTAGAAGAACGCTCTCTAATTTTGGTTTAACTCTTTATTTTAACTGTGTTCTTTTGTTGCAAGTTAATTGGAACACTGTAAAGTGCAAAGAAGCGTTGAAAAAGCTTATTTTTGGTAAGAAAATTTAGCTTGTGTTATTTCAGAATTCTCCTGCTACTTCCAGCAGAATTGTTATTCTTAGGCACTCTTTTCATGCTATACCCTGTCACTTAGTCAGTGCTTACTGGTGAGCTGCATTATTCACTAAGGGCTGTTTAGTGGTTGTTCTGCATTTTGACTGTTCAGCTTGCGTTTATTAAAAGTCGTGTATTTGTCAGTGTTATGTAATCCAAAACCACCTAGAAATATACTGCAAAAACAATCCATATTTCATTTCTTTTCCCCTCCTTCTCACTTGCCCCCAGTTACAGGTCTAATCCATATAGTAGCCATATGCAATTGAGAGGAAACCTCATGAACTCCTACAACGTGCGTTAGGGCTTCAGTCTTTCTGGAGACTTGTTTAGTTTAAATTATGTCAGTTACAAGTTTGGCATAGAAAACTTGATGTAATAAAGCCCATTGTTACTTGGGGGAGCGGGTGAATGGGATACTTGATGCCTGAGGTGCCATTAAGGAATGCATGACTGATTGCCAAAGTAGTTATTAATTATTCAGGGCACTCAAAACAAAGCAGCTCCAGTTAAAGTCGAAGCTGGGGGTGACTATATTCCCCTTCTTTTTTGGCATATGGCAGCACGTCTGGAAGATCATGCCAAAAATCTTTGCTAAGAACAGACTTAACCCTCTTTTCTGCAAGTGAAGACAAATAGCAAAATCTAAACGGAGTCTTAAAAGACTGACCTGGTTTAAAAGTGACTTGGAAGGTGTTTTGTGATTTTGGTGCAGTACCTGTATGGCTACCTGGGTTTCAATCCAAAAGAGATTATGTTCTTTTGATGGAGAGATGATGTCAGCAATACTCTTGCTGGTATCCATAAGGAACTTGTTAACTTGTTGTTGACTTCAAGAACAAGGACTAATATTCCTCAGGTAATCTGTTTAAGGCCACGTGATAATTGTTACTTTATTTCATCTGAATTGGCTAAACTTTATTTTTTTTCAGGGTTGAGTAGGTTAATTTTGTTTGTGAAATCTCTTTAAATTGAGAATGTTTAATGAGAAAATGCTGATAAAATGTAAAGAGTTGTAGAAAAATGTATACTAATAAGAGAGAAAGGAAAGCTCTTACCTGGCTTTTCCTTTCATCCATTTCACAGATGTCAGATGTATATGTGTTACATCAGGACCAAAGACCAAGAGAGGTCTAATTTTTGCTGCGAAAACTGAAAACCCACCCAGAAACATCACAAAGGATGTTGTTCATCTCCTAAACAAAGGTGAAGGAAAAGCATTATCTCAGGAAGTAATCAAAAGTATTTGGAAAAGAAGCAATATGATTTTAGGGTTTTTTTGAGCCAGAGCCAAGGTTGTATGAAACAGCAGGAGAGTATATAAGTGTTAGGCAGTGCTTTGGGTGGCTACATGAGAAGAAAGAGAACTGTGAAAATCCTTTATACATTCAGAAAGGCTCTTAAGCATAAACTCTGTGTTCAGAGTTTCCACTATGTATGGTGAATCCTAAGCTCAAATAAATCAACAGACTCCTAAAGATGCTCAAGCATGTAAATCCATTGATTCAGGTTTTGTCTGTGACAAAGAATGATGCGTTGCAAGTAAGGGGAAGTTTTTGGACTAAGTTTTCCCTTGGGGATTTCATTTTGCATTAAATCTAAGCTGAGGACTGAAGAGAAATTCCCTTTAATTTTTTTTTACATAAGATATGAAAGATTAGTCACAAATACATAGATAGGTGGGACATGCTTCAGGGTCAGTTCTTAGAAATAAAAGAACTACAGAGTACACAAATGAGAACGACTGTTATCCATGGAGCTACGATGAAAGGAAAATGGTCTTCTATCAGTCAACAGTAATAGAAACAAGCATTTAATGTGCTATGCTTGCAGGGATGTGAATTTGAAAATGTCTTATTTGGCAGTTAGAAGTAAGGCTAGGTTTCTACACCTTTCACTGTTTCTCAAGTGTTGGGATGTCTTAAACCAGAGGTTTAAGGAATCAGTTACCAGTGGTGGTCAGAAAAGGATGATTAAGGAGCACTAAGAAGAGGGCAAGCAGATGTGAGGACTGGAGCACCTCCCCTATGAAGACAGACTGAGGGAGCTGGGCTTCTTCAGCCTGGAGAAAAGAAGGCTGCGGGGTGACCTCATTGCAGCCTTTCAGTACCTAAAGGGAGCCTATAAACAGGAGGGGAATCAACTCTTTGAAAGGGTAGATAACAGCAGGACAAGGGGAAATGATTTTAGGTTGAGGGAGGGAAGATTTAGGTTGGATGTCAGGGGGAAATTCTTTACAGAGAGAGTGGTGAGGGGCTGGAACAGCTGCCCAGAGAGGTTGTGGATGCCCCATCCCTGGAGGTGTTCAAGGCCAGGTTGGATGGGGCCCTGGACAGCCTGGTCTGGTATTAAATGTGGAGGTTGGTGGCCCTGCATGTGGCCATTGGAGCTTTATGATCCTTGAGGTCCCTTCCAACCCGGGCCATTCTGTGATTCTGTGATTCCTCATCTGTGATTTCTATTCTGCCCCACTTGTAAGCTGTTTTCTGCAGAAGGGAGGAAATTCCCTGTGTGCTTTATGTGTTTAGTAATCTGTAACCAACCATCCTCGCCAATAATTGTCCAGTTTCCCCTTGAGCCCAGGCAAGATTCATGGCTTCATCACATCCTTTGATAAAAAGTCTACAGGTCTATCATATGTTTACATGAAGAACCACTTCCTTTTGTTTGTTGAGCCATGCTACCAGCAGCTTCACGTGATGGCCTCTAGTTCTTATAGTGGAAGAGAACACTTCTATAGTGGAAAGAGTTCTTAGAGTGGAAGCAGAGAACAGTTGTTCCTATCCACCTTTTTCATACCGTTAGCCCTTTTCTTGCTGATTAATCCTAAACAGTTCAATTATTCTTTATCAGCAAGCCATTACAAAGCTTTCACCATTCTTTCTGTGCCCTTTTGGACTCTTGAAATTGCAAGGCATTGGAGATAATTGTACAGAATTTGCTAATAGCAAGAGATCTGTGTCAGAATCAGTCACATCAGAAGGATAGCCAAGTAAACCAGAATTTGTTGTACAGCAGAAGTCGTGGAGGGAGACTTTTCAGGGATGGGGCAGCTGGTGGCAATCTTTAGGGGTGTTAAGTCATTGAGAGCAGCAGCAGAATAGCAGATGGTGAGATGGAAGTAAGATGGAAAGCTACATTTGGAGCACCTCTGGAATTGGTAAATGGAGTGATTGCCAGGATCGTGTGAAGTTCATGTTGATGCTTCACTTTTCAGTGGTTGACTCTTCACTTCTCACAAACTTGTATGAGGCTATTAAGTCTCTAGCCCTGAAGCAGATTGATTGCTAGCAGTTTGCTGGTTGCAGGACTAGTTGGTTAATCATGGCTTGGCAGGATTTTACACAGCACAATGGTGAAAGGATTGACAAGTGCCTGAAAAACTGGGAATGAAGTAGTATTGAAAGGCAACATTGGTTTATTGAAATTATGAAGTCAGTGTCTGGGCAGAGAGACACATTTGTGTTACAACACATTTCTTCTTTGTACACATTGGGAGAGTATCTAAATACTCGATTAACTTCTTGAGTACTTCTTTCCCTACAGAATGTGGAGATTGTATATGCACCTCATATAAAAGAAACATCAAAACACTCTTTTTTTGAAAGGAACGCATGTGTAAAACATGTCTCTCAAACACAGGTCCCATGTAATTGTAGCTGTTGGATGTTACCTCAAAATAAATATTCCACCTTGATTTCCGAATGTTCCTTTAGCCTTTTGAAATTGTTCTGTAATCATGGCTCAGATTTAGTTGTTCATTTTTATTGGTCATATCTATTCTAAAGACTACAATCTCTATCATCCATGATTTCTTAATTAATTAAAAAAAAAAATTGTTTAACAAGCTACTTTTAAAAATTAACCCAAACACTTTCCTCCCAGATTCCTTCTAGCTTCTTTTTTTCTCTTTTTTTTTTTTTCCAAGAGTACTTTTATCTTTATTTCTTCTGCTTCAAGCATTGTATAACTGTCTAGTTGACAATCCTTTTTCCAGTTTCGAGGATCAGCATGTTATTCACATCTTTTTGAGAAAGCAAGCTGATGGCTTCTCTACAAATCCCACAGCAAAGGGACTCTATCCCATTCTCAAAGTAATCTCCTGGCACAGTCCCAGGTTTTTGTGCTTTTAAATACTGAGACACTTTTCTTGACATGTTTGCTAGTCAAAAAAAAAAAGGTAAGCAAATGTACATTTGATACTAGGTTTCAGTTAGCACCATAACTTTCAGTTTTCCTATTTTAGCTGTTTTAGCTTCATTCATGTTATCTCCTATGTGTTCTAATGCTATGTCACAGTGCTACCCATTGCCTCATCCCAACAAAACAGACAAAACAACAGAACTTTAGTGGTGTGCACTCCGCTAAGTTTTGTTAACATAATTCCGGTAGGGAAAGATGAAAACAGGAATGAAAGGGAAAATTTGAGGACAGAACAAAGAAGAGTTACTTAGTGCAGTTTCTCTGACCATTTTTTTAAATATATGTTCCAGATCTGAAAGGGCCCTTAGGAACAGCAGAGTCTCAAGAAAAAGAAAGAAATAGTGGAGCAGCTTCTGTAGATGACTGACAACACAGCCTGACAACATAGACCGGTGGAAGCAGCTTTTTAAATCTAGGAGAAAAAATTCTTGACAGAGTAATAACACTGTGTAGTAGCTTCAGGGTAAGAGTTTGCTTGAGGAAAGATTAATGTGGGGTATTGGTGGTAGTGTTAAGAGAAATCCTTTTGTTTCTAAAAAGGGATAGATAATAAGCACTATGGGAATACCAAAATTTGCACCTGTCTTGTCTTTACAGTACCTGGCCTCTGGTGTTACAGATGGGGATTATGAGCTGTCATTTGTTAGCTTCTCATAAGTGCTCAAAACTTTTAATGATGATGATGAAAGGTTTGGCTGAAGAAGCCAGGATTTTTGTTGAAACGGTTCTGGTTTTGCTTTCATGGGAAAATCTACATAATGACAAAGCTGATGAATCTAGTCTTTCAATTATCTCAGACTAGGATGGTGGAGAAAGAATTAAGAGAGTTCCTTCTGTGCTGACTACTGGTAGCCACTACACATTAATTGCTTAAAAAATGAAGACAAATAAAAACCTTGTGCATGAGAACAGGGAACAATTTCTGCTTGGCAAGTCAGTTCCAGAAGCTCAGGCTGCATTCTGTTTTTGAACTGGGCAATAAATTGTGGGAAGAAAATAGCTAAAAATCTTTTTTTATGAGGAGAACTAAACTGCTGGGCTTCAAATTGAAGGGAGCAATTTAGTGCATGAAAGACCTGGCTTAAAGGCACTGGAAAAGTGAACACGTGAAAGCAGATGGTGCAGCCTTTAGGAGAAATGTTGCATATAACCTTGAAGACATTGTGAAATTGTTAGTTCCAAATAACCCTTCTCTTTCTTCTGCATAAGTATTCCTACCATAATACTCGGCCCTGACATCATGTACAACAGTTCTCAGGTTGTCTGTTAGACGGTGAGGGGAATTTCAGTGGAGTGCTGTACATAAATCACCCTTTATCGTCTAGTATGTCGCCCTGATATCTTTTCGTAGCTCTCAGCTTAAAAGTTTCTTGGCAGATCTGTTCAAACCGTTCTTCAAATAACATGACAAATACCCTTTTAACAATGTGATCGTCTTTAACAAGGCATCCTACCCTAAGGTGGTTCTTGCAGAAGTCGTGTAGCCATGGTTTGGTGAATAGTTGGCATAGTAAATGCAGTTCCCTAGAACTGAATTTGCAAATGTATTGTTTCAGTAGGTTTATTTCAGATATTTTTGTGTCAAAAGTAATTGTCTAAATCTGGCAGTGGGACATTTCCAGTACATTTCAGTTTGGATCTTTACTGAAATGATTGTTTGTGCTGTTCACATATGTGATGTGAATGTGAATGTAAAAACGACAGTATTTTTAAAATTTCAAAAAATTGTTTCATGAACAAATTTTGCTAATTCAGTGCAACTTGAACTTCTTGAACTTTCTGCTGGCTGTCAAAACCAAGATGATTAGGTAGGTGAGGGGAGTAAGGCATCGGAGAGTTTCATTCAGACATCACCTTTACTTCTTTGGAAGACAGGAGCAAATGCCACAGTGTTTTTAACATGCTAACTGGCAGGGCAGTTACCCTCAGATATGTAGGATTTTAATATGTAGGCTGTTAATCTTGCCTAGCTTTTAAGAATCAATCTAATCTTCTGATTTGCATGTGAGTATTTGTCTTCTGGCTTTTCACTGTGATGTGTCCCTGGCAATCAAAAGTTAATAATAAAATACTTACCGTTCTTGAGTCATCTGCATAATGCCTTTTTGGCTTGGAATTCATATATTTTAGTCAAAGAAAATCCTGTCATTGTTCTCTTCCTGTTTGCACTCTGTCAATATTTGTAACTTTAAATAGTGTATTTACTTTTTAAAATTGCTTTTCTGATTAAAATAGTTACGGGCAGCTTTCATGTGGGGAAAACCCCAACACCCCATAGCAATTAGTTGTTCAAAATAGCAGGACATCTTTTGATGCAGCATAGAGGTAGAGTTAGGATTCAGAAGAAACTTTGAAACCAGCACTTTGTTGGTATGAAACACTTCAGAATAGAGCCTAGGATTTCACAGAGAGCTGGACAGATGGCGAAATCCATCATACGAAGACAAATGGAAAATTGTCAGATGGTTTTTCAATTATGTTTCATTAAGAACAAAAAGTTGAATTACTTGTAGTACAAAATATTTGGATAGATGAAAGATGGCACGTTAGTTTGGAAGTAACTTATTGCTTTGCTAACAAAGCACGTCAAAAAGTAGGAGAGCTGAAGGGGCAAAGCAGCACTTCTGTGATGTGATAGAGAGGACCAGATATGCCTGATAGGTTACAGATGTGGGATATGGGTGAACTTGAGCTCACAGCCCACTGTATGGAGGCAGAACACTCTTTAGTCAACCCTCTGCTCTGCTGCAGGAAACCAAACCGGGTGCATGCTGCAAAGCAGCATTCTAATCCCACTTAATTTAAAACACCTTTGAAGCAATGTCATGAGGGAGGAGTAACTCAGCTGTTACTTTTGTAAGCTACTTACATATCACTGTGTAGGTAAGGATTTATTTTTGTGTTTGTTTAGAATTAAGGTTAAACAGAAGAGAAGGAAGTAAACCATAATGGTTGTGTGTAACGCTGTTAGTAAACAGTGACTTTTTTTTGCAGATTTTCATTTCGATAATCAGTGCACTTGAAGGGTCTTCTGTGATTATTTTGTGGGATTGTGGTTGTTGACCATTGTTTTAAGCAAACTATTTTTTCTCATTTATTTGCATCGTTTTCTGTGAACTTTTTATCTCTTCCTTGTGCACCTGGTATTTTAAAAATTGTGCTAAGAAGCTGTTTCTTTAATTTAGAAGAAAGCTGCCATAAAAACAAACAAATGACATTTCCACAAGAGAGTTTGCTATTTCAATATCTGAAAGTGTTTACAAATTACAGAGCAATTTAAAACACTGACAAATTAAAAGCTGCCTGAGTATGAACAGAGACAGTACCTTTGCTTTTCAGGGTATTCAAAAGAGAAAAAATAATAATAATGGTAATCAAAAAAACCTGAAATGATGCCAGTCTGAGGAACGTTATTAATTAAGCTATACAAAGCTAGTGCTATACAGAAGTGCCAGTGGATAATTTATGGTTAGAGGCTGGTCTAAATTTCATGGTTAATGCTTGGAGGAGTGGCAAAATGGTAAAGTGAGACCACAAAAATCTGAAACCGGAGGCAACTCATTTTAACAACGTAGTTCTAAGAAAAACAACGACTTTCTATTCTTCACTTCTCTTTAAATCCAATTTCCTAGTGATATCAAAGTATTTTCTTTTGAAAGACTCCACACTGTTGTTCCTTTAATAAAACACTTACAGAAAGCACAGCCCTAGTCTAGCAACTAGAGAACTCCCGAACAGAAGCAAGAACAAGTCTATCAAGCACATGCACAGCACATGAACTTTTCATTATGGGTATTCTGTTACCCTCCTTTGAGTCTGTTGCAGGCTTTATTGGAGATAGAACATGGTACATAATGGGCCATTCCTTCCTCACAATAAGGCACTCGTAGCTTTCACTGATATTTTCTGCTGCAGGAAAGGATGGCGGCTTTTTTATGGGAGCACTGCTAGCTGCTGAGGTGGGAAGTGAAAACTGTAGTCAAGTTGCCCAAAGAGGGACAATAGGCAACTGACAGATTGAATCATTCTGTTTACAAATGGTATTCCTGTCGTTTTTGACAAGGAGAATCATTTTATTTAGCATTATACTGATACTGTGTGAACTTTCGTTTCATTGCTGCAGGTAGTTTTAATGCTCATTATTTCTAATGTGATGAGCACACAATTAAAATTGAAGTGGTAGATAATACCACTCTTTCTATTGGATAGGCCTTTGAAATCTTTGGATGCTTTTATTTTAGCTCTTTTCTGTTGTTCAGGTGGTGCGATTGATGACAGGCAGATTTTGAAACAAATAGAGCCCATTGCCCTCCACAGGAAATGTTAGGTATTGGACTCAGAAAAATACTCCCCATCAAATCAATGGCCATGTTACCAAGGGTAAATAGATTATTTGAACATACACGTATTGATAAATTGGCAAATATTGGCAAATAATAGTCCCTTTACCCATTTATTGCATTGAGAATAATTTTCTGCTCCATCTGATCTGATTTTATAGTTGCTACCTCTTCCTCAAAATTCCTAACCAAGTGAATAAGACACCAGAGACTGGTTTCAACGATGAAGTAAAGATTACCAGCTCAATTGTAAATTTATTGGGAATTGTGTTAAAGTTAGCGCTGAAACTGCTGTGCTAAGGTCACAATCAGTTTTTATCTCTAAAAATCCTATTGGTTTAATTTTCTGTAGGAGACTACTTTATAGTAGGAAAAAAAATGTCAGTACATATTTTGGTTTCTTACTAAAATCTTTGTTTTCCTCAGAACTCTTTTACAATACATAATAACTGCTAAGATAATTCACGTTGATATTGTTTGAGCACATATTACAGCCTCAAACAGCAAAATGTTCTCTTAAAATGGAACTTAATTTCATACTTATATGAATTCAGTCAAATTATGTTGTTTTTATGCTGGTGTATTTTAAATGATAATTCTTCCATCCCATTCCCAAGTGCTGACACGATCATTTATTAATTATAATTCATGCAAATCCTCACTTTTGTTTAGTGGGACTGCACACATAAAAATGCAAGAGTTTGGAATTAAGTAGTATATAATTGAAGAATGCTAAGAGCATGCTAATAACGCCACCTTGGCGATTAGGTGCCTTACCTGTATAACTCCTTATAAAAGGAGAAGGGATTTAATCAAAAATAGCTAATTGATTTTATCTTCAGCAGTCGTTGCAGTCCATTTAGCTGACTTCTTGGCATTTCTTCTTAAGGATAGTTTCTGCAGTGGTGGTGCGTTTCAGTCGAGGCAACAACAACAGTGAGCTGCCTCCAATGATGCTCATTTTTTTGAGTGTTACATGCAAGCTATTGTCCATGGCTGATGATAACACATAGCTGCTGCCTGCGTTGAAAAACACTGTAAGAAAATAGCTGAGAATTTGCTCTGTGAAGTAGTAGCGTTGTGCTCTTTGTATCTGTTGTAGTTTCTACGTAAAGAAATAGAGGCATTACTTTTGGAACAATTGTCAATACCGATTGCTATTGCAAGCTTTCAGACTTGGTTTCTGTTATCTATACAAAGAAATTGTCTTATCAGATTCACTGTGCAGGCCATGTGGAAGAAATCCCACCTGCAGTAGCCTCACAAATATCTTCAGTGAGTCTACCTTGATTCCCTTGCAAAATTTCTCGTTTCTCCTCTTCTGCAGCACGTTGTAGCATCTGCCATAAATGCCCAGAGCAATTCTGATATGCACTGAGATGCATACTGAGTGATCAGTGCTTCTTTCTTAAATAACACCTTTTTACATCACTTTATTTATCATCTTTGTCAGATTTGTGAAACTGTTTTGTCAAGTATTCGAATGACGTATGTGGATCAGAAGTTTGGTCTCCTTTGCAATCTTTGAAGCAGGCTTTCTGTCCGGATCAACAGATGTCTTGTGGTTAGAAAGATCTAACCAGATCTTTCAGCCCATAGGCTAATGCTGTGAATAACTTTACGTATTGTTGGATTCAACTGAATGTAAACAACATCTGCAGTTCACAGAAAATCATATTTTTTATGAGCTGGAAAATTCATGTGAAGCCAATGCCTCACACTTTGACTCTTTATTTAAACTGATAGTAAACCCCATATCCAACCACTTCCTAGATTGCAATGAACAGCAGCCCATGAAGCCACATTAAAGCTTGGAAAACCACATTTTTTGATGTCTGTGTTCTGTAATCACTTCCATGCATTCTCCATGAAATCACCAGAAACACAGTGTTCTTGATTCAGTGAACAGGAAAGGAGGCTGAGGAAGAAACTGTTTTAAATCTAAACAAACCCCAGCAAAAAAATAGAAGCAGAAAAGTATGCTTAAGTGTATAAATACTCATTTTCAAATAGATATTTGCAACAATTTTATATAATGGGAACGTGAAAAGTTAAATAAATGCTGAGACTCTGCAGAAGGATTAACAGATTTTCCTGAAATTATGCCTTTGGGAAAACAAAGCAAAATAAAACAACAAGAACTTGCTGTGTTTGGGTGGTGATAAGGTAAAGAAGAATGCTGAAGAAGAGTTAGGATACGGCGTTAGCTTACAGCACCTCATTTCTTGTGCTGATAACTGGTTTTGAGCTTGCAGCTTTACGAGCAGGATGAGTGCATGAGAATGGAGAGCTTCACTGGAACAGCATGCAACTCTGCACACAGATGAGATCCCTTGAAGGTTGTGCTGGCAGTTTTGGTTGCCATAATCAATAACCCAAAATAGCCTCTTTGAAAGTATTGTGGGGAAAATTAATGGGCTGATTGAAAACAAAAGTCACCGTGATTTTTCCATCATTTTTGATAGAGAGCGCCAGCCTTACTCATGTTATGTTAGCAAGCTTCAATTAAAAATGATCAAATGACATGATCTAGTTGACCATATCAGTTGGAGATAATTCGACCACAGCAGTGACAGTGTTATAACCAAACCTGTCAGGCATCCTTGAAAGTTGCTTGATTTACTAGCAGTCTTCAGGAGAATCAGACTTTGCCATAAAACACAGTGAATTTGTTCATACTGTGGGCTCATTACTTGGCAGTTTTCTTTTCCTTCTTTGTTTATACATAAGAAGGAAAGGGATGAGAAAGAATTGTGCGTGCAAAGTAGGAGTATATTACTGCATTGTAGTAAAAATAATTTAACTACTTGCTGCAGTGATTATCATTTTTTAAATAATATCAAGATGCAGACTGAGGCAGTTGAATGCAGTGACTTAAAATGTAACTTATTTAATGGATTTGTTCATGCTGTAAGCAGAACAACATTTGATGGGAGACTACTTGAAATAGAATGAAGCGCTCTGCCTTTGAAGGCTCCATTTTAAATAGCAGCCGCAGAGATTGAAAAGCAGAGCATGGCAGAAATGTGTCTACTTTTATTTTACGGCTGATGGTAAAACCATCTTGTTAAGTGGGTTATATTGCATACTATTTCGGGGCTTCAAAGAAATCGTAAGTGATACTGCCAAAGGAACTTCTGCTGCACCCGAATAGGCAACTTTTGTCAAAAACCCGTTCCTCTAAAGTCCTGGCTGTAACAATTGACCGCCTGGTTTTCTTCAAAAGAAAGGAACTAAACTCCAAAATTTATTAATTTCCATATTCTCATGTGAATAAGGGCTTCTGGGCTAACCTGCAAACAGATCTATCTTTTTCTGGATATTCCATATTTAGGTATACAGTCATTTGTGCAGTTCCTAAAGTTCAGGGACAAAGATTTCACAGACCTTGATCATCTGTTGCACTGCTTAACATGGCATGCATTTTTTTCCTGTGATTGATGGACTGGGGAACAGCTGATCATCTGTTGCTCTATTACATGCTATTGCATCTCCTGTCAGTCTAGGTTAAAAAAAAACACTTGTATTGCTCAATCTTATCATGGTTTGTGTTTTCTTTCTCTTCTTGCTTTTTTTCCCTGAGTGTTCTCTGTCTGCCTATTTCTTAAAAGTGCTGGAGGTAAAAACAAAGCACTTCAGCTGATACCTTTCTAGCAGCTCAGTAGCCTAGCAGTATGTTCTGAGTACATCTGCCTGAGATTTGTCTTTTTCAGAACAGGATCACATTGCCTCCTATTCAGTTTTTGGTCTCCTGTATCTCTATTTGAGTGCTCATGATTTTGAACTATTTTTAACTCTTTCCTCTTACATGAATTTGGAATATGTGCTTTCTAAACTTCTCATAGTACGCATGATTTTCCCATTCATTTTGCCTTTTAGTTCTTGTATAATCTCATATACTATGCTATTGTGCGTAATTTATCATTATATATATATGTGAAATTATATTGAGGTCACATGAGATGGGAATTAGGAGATAAAGACAGCAGACAATGCAAAGGTAAAAGAAATCCAGCTGGACATTATAAGATATGTTAGAACATTAAGGCTAACACTGCAGGCCAGCAGGAGCTAGCTCACATATCACAAGTCTGGCTTTTTCAATCAGGTTGAGAATCTCTTTGTTGGCAATGCAGTCATAGCTTTTGCCTGTGGATAGATGGTCACTGGGTTAGGGTGTGTATGTTATATATAAAGCAAATGTATAGAAATAACTTTCCATCACAAATCTTAATATAGTAAATCTCCAGCACGTTTGATAATGCTAAGGAATGGATAGATGAGGACAGAGCTGAGGTTCCTTTCTCTCAGAGTGATGTTTTATTCAAAGACTTTTTACCCTCGAGGCAGGACAAGCTATGATTTGCAATATCTGCTGCACAGGAATTTGGGGTGTGCTCCCTTTATTGTGATATGAAATGAACAGAAACCTGTTGTGGAATGCAATTTAGCATGTGTTCCAAAGGAGCACCTTAAAATTGCATATGCTGTAGAAGACATTTTCATTGCCCTGCCAAATACACTTTTCAGTTGTGATAAACAGTCGTTCCTAATGTTTAATGTTTGATCAACTTACCTATGAACTTACTGGGAAAAGTAAACATTGTTGTAACAGCTATCCATTTCCAATACCTAGAGGGAACTTAGAGCACTTCATTACCTGACTCCAAACACCGTCTGTTTTTCTATTATTTTTTTAGGTATTTTTTAAAAGTATTTGACAGAATTGGTAATTAAAAAAAAAAAAAAAAGGACCCACAAACATGATGCCTTTTAATTATGACCGACCGCATGCCCTGTCAGAGAAGTGCATTCAGAAACTTATAGCTGCTCAGAACAGCTGTGCTTATATTAACTGTTTATTGCTTATAAACTACTGTCTGTCAAGCAAGAAATAGGGCTTTGTGTACAGAACCAAAAAAAATCCTTCTGTAAAATCAGAAATGTACCCGATGCAAGTGTGTTTTCTGTACGAGTTTTGTATGTGTATGTAAATGAGGTTGTTAGTAATTATGCTAACCCAATTTGCTGTAAGATTTGAGGTAATATTTCTTACGTTGTGTCCAAATGTTCACTGCAGTCTTGTGATTGTGGGAATTTTTTGCACTGACTCACTTGTAGACTGAGACTCTTACATTACTGCTTGTCCAGCAATGATGCTTCTCTATTTAGAGGATAAATTCACATTTTAAGCATAATTTGGATTGTTCTCTTACAAATCTTCTCTTAACTGAAGTGTAAGCTTTTCCACATTTCAGTCTACAACAGATGCAAGAAAGTTCAGCTAAATATTGGAGCCAAGGCTCTCTGTGCACTAAATTTGACTTCTGGTCTGAACTATGAAAAAAGAATTTGCTCATAATGAGATCCTAGTACTCGTAAGAATCTCTCAGTATTTGATATGTAATATAATTTATAAGACTTCTCTTCTAGGAAGGAATTGCAAGTGTAAGACGGCATTCATCAAAATAGGACATTCCAGAAAATAATATGTAATGAACAAAAATACACCGAGTGTTTATTGTAAGGGTTATTAGAAGGGTTTATTAGAAGGGCACCAATGGTTTACAAAGGGTTTATTTATTCAAGTGTTGAAAAACTCTTCTTATCTGGCTCTCTACTCTTGCGTGCATTCAAGTATCTTTGTATGGCTATGAAATAATGCTCTGCTGTGAAGTATTATTACTCTTACAAAGAGTCACAAAGCATCCTACTGTCTTAATCACTACTTGAACACAAAAGAAAAAGCCGGTTATCACTCGAGTCTATATTTGAAATATAAAAGGTGATAATGGATTGAAGCTACAAAGCAATGAAATAGTAAAGTAGTTTTGGAAAGGTCTCTGGAGAGTTCTACTTGAGATCCTCAGTGAAACAAAATGAGAAGACAATGGATTTGTTGGAAAACACAGCAAGCAATCAGTAGAATTCTACACCAGAGATGCACATGGGACTGATACTGGTGGTTTTTGTCACAGTGAGAGAAGACAGCTATGAAATGACAAATTTTAAATGTTCTTAAATGCTATGACAAGTACTTTGTGTGGAAAGGAAGAGCAGGTTGGTGGAACAGGGAGGACAGAGTTATCATTCAGGAAAATGGTGTTTGTTATCAAAAGTTAGTGTCCAGGAAGCAGAAATCATAGCAGTTGACATCAATAGTTAACGCTGTCTCATGAAGAAGAGGTTTATTGAAGCAGAAAACTACTGATATATCCTACAGGTGGTTCAGCCATATTTAGCAAGGATACAAAGGATACAAACTTCCTCACACTTTTAACACATTAAAATGACTATTGCAGTTATTGATTTGTACTGGAAAAAATAATGTTCTATGAATATAAAGAAAATGTTATCAGACTTAGAGACTTACGCCCATACTGCAAGCAGCAGGTATGTTGCAGGATTTTTCTCCAAAGATTTTGTGAAGCTGTGGTTAGAGAAACTGTACTTCAGGAAGTTGTTTTGGGTCTTCGTTTTGTGTATACATAATCTATTTTCATTTGTTTTCTGCAGATATTTTGTATGCATAGCCTATTCACCTGATACTCTAATCAGGTTATCACCGTGTATTTACAGCTTAAAAAATGAATGTATACAGTGTGTATCTCCAAATCTTGTACTAAGGGACGTGGTTTAGTGGGGAAATATTGATGGCAGGTGGACAGCTGGATTAGATAATGTTGGAGGTCTTTTCCAAACCTTGGTGATTCGGTGATTCTGTGGAGTCCGTTCATTTTTAATATGACAGAAACATACATCACATGTGATCAGGAATCTGGAAGGAGCTGTGCATGACCTCAGTATAGCGATACTCCAGGGCACAGCCTATCACAGAGATACAGGAATGGCTATCCAGTCCTGTGATGCCAGACATTGTGGCTTCCCCCACATCCAGCATCATTACTCTTTATAATGTAGATAGATGTATCTGGATTGCCCGTTGTCTGAATTAGACTCAGGTTTGTTTGTTTTTATTTATTATTGTGTTTTCGAATAATACTAGAACAACAATTATCAACTAGATTTTAGCTCCTAAGTTTCGGTTATAGTCCTGTTTGCACTTACAGGAGGCAAATGCATATCTAGTTCATTTTAAATGTGCTGCACATTTGGTTCCAAGCCTCTTGGAAGCTCAGAAATGAAAATATTCTGTAAAAGTTACTAGGATACAGAAGATAGATTTACTTTTTCTTTTGGCGCATACATGGAGTGGGGAGAGCTTACTATACATTTCATTTAAAGTCTTATTTAGAAGAGAGATTTATAAACAAGAAGGTAGTGCTCATTAAGGATTATGGTTTTGGATGTAGTTATGGTTTAGATATTCCACAATCGTACCTTATAGGAATCAAAACCCAGAGATTGTATTCCTAAAATTAGTTTGAGTACCTAAATTAATCTGAAAACAGCAACAAAAAGAATGTTTTTAATGGATGGACTGCAATTAAAAACTGACTTATTGATTTTATTTTGGAACTTCCTCTGTCACAGAGTTATTTGTCATAACTTGTCTATCCTACCAGGCCCAATTCATTGCAGCACTAAACGTTTGCTGTTAAATGAAATGTAGTGCATGGAAGATCTTATTGTCAGTACAGTACTGTGAGCATTAGTTTTCTTTTTACCTTCTAATTTTCTAAATGAATACTGTGGGTTATTGCTGACACATGAAAAAGCAAAATGTATTTTCATACAAATATAAACATGCAAAAGCATACATGTCATTATAGGTCATTAACTTTTAAAGTTCATTGGAAAATGGCTCCAGAAATTATTGCTATAAATGTCATCTTCTGAGAATTCGTGAAGTTGTTCTAGATAGGTGTCAGTTCTGGCTTCAGGTGAGTAATTCTCACCAGTATTTTTCAACGTGTGACGATGCACAGGCTTCAGGCAAAAAAACTGTGATTTGCAGGAAGAAATCTGATGATTAGTGACATCCTGTGCAATTTTCTTGCTGCCAATTTCCTTGAGAGCATCTCCCAGTTGTTTCCAGCACAATTAGAATTTTGTGAACTGCACGGAAAGTCTGGTTGGGGGAATATTTAGAATATTTCTGGATATATTTTATCTCAACGCTGTAAGGTAGCCTGAGGAAATGTTAGGCTGCTCCCAACACTACTCTTACATGTCATTAATCCTTTATTGATATCTGTGACAGGCAAAGACAGAAAGGAAGCAGTGCATTCACATTCCCTTGTAACCTTTCTCCTGTTGGGGATTACAGACAGAAGAGCAGAAATTATGCACAACTTGGAAAGGGCCTTTAAAAAATAAGAGATGTAGAGTTTAGAAAACTGTCTCTGGCTTCAAGATATAAGCTACTGCAGGGACATGGATCCTAAGAAAGTAAGGTCATTGGTGAGATAAAAAGGAAATCCTGGATGCATAGGAAGGGAGGCTTAGATAAGAAAAATCAGGTAGCATGCAAAAGGGCAGAGGGCTGGAGGCTCCATGAGAAATAGTCATTTGACTGGCAGGAGTTGCATCCCAGCAGCAAGGATAGCTGAACAACGTGCATGTTTTTACTTCAGTGCCACTGAAGCCTATTTTATCATCTTTGATGCTGTGATCGGAACTTCAGCAATAGAGGCAAGTTCTGCAGTGGATGGGAACAATGCTGGCCTTCCTGGCTTACATCTCTGTCACTTGCAAGGAAACACTCTTGCCTTATTTCAAAGCCTTATGGCTTTGGCAGCCTAAATGGATTATCTGTCTTTGCTTCTTCTGTTTTTCCATTTCATTGCCAGAGGCAGGAGAAACAGATCCTAGAATCTACTTTATCTGCTTTGGCGGTTGCCCACAGTCTGAACCACAGAGCAACTTCACTTCCTTCTAACGTCTCTGCCTTGAAAAGGTCTGCCATTTTGTGTAGCAATAGCACAGGCTTATTCCCAATACAGTGAGTCTTTGGAGGTTACAAGCTTTCTGAGATGAATTAGCATTTTATGCTACATACATGTGCATTAAGTAAGTTGGTGCTTGTGGGTAGGTAATGATTTGATTTGTTGAGGCTTTTAAGAGTCATTATTGCATCTGGTAATGGGAGAAAAGAAAGAGGTATTGTTATGCCAAGAAGCATCTATGTCCTCAGGGTAAAATCCTTCTGAGCTGGATATCTGCTCTTCTTCATAGTTTCTAAAGAGGCTGATAGGAGGGCAACCTATAGAGGTACAAAATAGGCTTTCTTCATCGTGTTACAATAATGTACATGTGCTTTCAATTTCAACAGCATACCTCTAAATCTATTATTTTATAATAATGGTAAAGCTATAAGAACACCTAATTAGAAGAAATCTTTCAAATTTCTTTCTATTTCTAATCGTTGTGGAGGAGTCCCCTTATTTTGATTGATCGATTGATTGATTGATTGATTTTTGGTTACAAAAGTGCCTTCTTGCCCAATGAAACCACGCTCATACTTAATAGTTTCTCCAAACTCTGCCAGCTGATGAATGAGTTTTCACTCAAAAACATCTTGACAGTGTTTTCTTCAAGACAGTTGTAAATGTGCTGTCATGCCAGGTATTTGACTCACTGGTTTTTGTTGTTCCAGTCTTAACTCAGTGACTGCATTATTAAATGTGGAATTCATTACTGTTGGCAGCAGCACACTAAGAATATTACATCTTTCTTCTCCTTTAACTGGAAGGGGTAGTGCCAGTGCCTTGATAGTCAGTACCTAGGAGGCAGGAGCAAAAGGAAATATTTGCTTAAGAGTTTAAATTGTGCTTAAGAGTTTATCTTGTGTCGTTGGTAGTGCTGTTTTGTTCTGAATAGTTGATCCTTGGATGAGGTTCTGTGTAAGAGAACCACAGGTGGATAGCAAAATACTGCCTCACATCCCAAGTTTTACTCTTCCTACTTATATATTCTTCAGACAAACTATTAATCTAATGTTTATTGTATTCATAGGACTTACGATATCAAGGAATTGACATTATGCTTATTTTACACATTTGACATGGTCGGTGCCAGAGTGAATCTGACAATGTTTGTCTTACTGGCCACTGTACTTTTGGTTGGGATGGTTTAGCTGCTGGAGGTCTGTGCTGTGAACAAACATGGGTTTAAAGAAAAATGGAGAGGAGCAATGTTCTCTTTTGGAAAGGTTAGCTCTTGTTAATGATGCAGCTGCATACGCAGTCATGCTGACACAACAAGGAGATGCTGCTGCCAGAAGCTTTGCACCAGGAAGCTGTGGCCTAAGTCAGATTCTCAGGATTGCACAGGAAATACGTGTCAGAGCAAGAAATGAATCGATCAAATGAAATGAATCAAAGAAATGAACTCTTCAAGTTAGACCACAAACGACATTGTCCTTAGGTCTTATCTTCAACTAGGTAACTTCATATTCATGTGTTGTTGTTTTTATTCAGATTTACTGCTTCACCAATGGGCAGCTTCGTTGTCCCATGTATGTGTCATACCCTTTCCCTTTTGGGAAAGAGGCTAGGTGAGGCAGCTTTGATTACTCCAGCAGGGCACCACTAGGATTCTGAGAACACTAACATGCATTTTACTCCCTAGATTTCTTCCTGAGTACTGCTGTTATGTATAACCTTCAGGTCTGTGAAGCCTTTGTATTATTTTCTTCTTTTTTTTCCAAGCCTGTAAGTAAAACTGTAGCCTAAATTTGATCTATTTGCTTGTCTTTAATGCTCGTGAACACCTCTGAGAATTTCTAGAAGGAATTTGTTTTGACAGAGTCAAGTACAAACACAGAAATATGGTATAAAAAGACCTTCTGAAACTTCTGCTTGATCCAACACTAATTGTCATTCTTGGCTGTTCTGCAGGGCAGCAGAAATCCTAAGTTTTCTGCTCTGGTTTTCATCCTGAATCATTTTTAGTAACTGAAGATACAACTATTTAGCTCTATCTTGTTTTTAAGCGTCTTTATTCTTATTAAAGTAAGTTGAAGTTGTTCCCTGGACACAAAACTAAAACCCATAGAGTGTTTTGTTAATTGGAGGAGTCACATTGACATATGGAACTTGTTGAGGTAATTTTAATATCTGTCTTAATGGAAATGATACATCCTCATGCATAAAAAGGCTGAAGCCTAAAACATCGGTATTAACTGAGGATGCATAGAACAGAGAAAAAGATTGGGAACACTGAATGAAATTATATATTGATAAAATTCCAACAGATTGTTTTGGTCAAAGGAAGGAGTACCAGTTTGCTGCTCCTTTCCATCCAAAAGATTTAACTTACAAATTAAGTAACACTTATTAGCAAGGAAGAGTAATGTAGAGTATAATTTCAATTGACATTTTTACTTAGGTTTATTGATTTGAGATTTCATTAAAATTATTATACGTATGAATTGCAACACATAACTTTATGATATTGATTATCTATAATCTTTGATATATGTTAACTATGGAATTTAAATTGACTAAGAGATTATTGGAAAATACATAATTAATCTTGATTTCAACCACTTTATTCAAAAAGTTGTGCAATTCAGCTGTTTTGGTTACTTTTCTTCACGTTTTAGTTTGCTATGAGAATGATTAGAAGGTGATGACAACTTTAATTGTGCTACTGTTGAGCACAATGATTCACCATTTCTTCATAACATAACTGGCAAATGCTTACTGAATCCAGAACAGCACTAATCAATGAATTCCAATACATGTATTGCTAAGTGTGCATGTTCCAGGTTGTGAAATGTAGAAGTAGTTTCTAGACAGACAGATTTTTATCTGGAGTCCATCTATTTCACTTGGAAGCAAAAGATCTCAATAGAAATCAGAAACCAAAGTACTTTCTCCTGTTAGAAACAAATAGAAGAATTTTTTTTTCTGGTACTACTTCCACCATTTGAGGCTTAGTTTATTTTTTCCTTTAGCAAACTCCTCCGCCTTCCAACCAGGGAAGTTAACAAATACATCATTATGGCTAAAAACAGGAACAAAAATTTGGTAATTTTTTTTTTAACCATCTGAATTACAGTGTCACAGCACTATTTTGAAACTTGCTGAGTAGCATGTTTTGCTAAGAGCAAATATTTAAATTATAGACCAGAATCTGTTGCCTTATTATCATAACCTAATAGATGGGTCAGTATGTTATTATTTTTATTATGGCCACTGGAGAGAAGAGGGAAAGAAATGCTTTAACTTTTAGAAATCCACATCCATCCAGAATGAGAAGTAACTACTTCACTCACTGTATTGGAAATGGAACAAGAAAAGCAAAATGAAAATAAAGTTAGTAATTAGTACATTAGATTTATGTTCTCTGTTATCTTTACAAGGCTCCCTGTTAAAAAGCTCAGGTCACTCTAATGACTGCAGTTCTTGAAGATGGAGAGAGACAAAACCCTTGAAGCAAAAAATAGGAGGATCATGGTGGGTGCTTCCCTTTTTGCTGCCCTTTGAACCACAGATATAGTTGAAGGCAAAAATACGTGTTTAATAGAATTGAGAGCATGGAAGGGAAAATGCAATTATTTGTATGAAATATAGCTTTGGGTTTTTTTTATTTTAGAAAATTTCTACATAGTAAGTAGCGTTACAAGAATTATTTTATTAAATATATTTTTTTTCTGCCTAACCAGACATTTCCAATTGGTCTATTTCTGTATTCATTTTGTAAAGATGAAGAAATACAACTGATCTGTCCTTACAGATGGAAAAAATGAAATTACATTTCACATTGCAGTAGTGAGAGTGCCATTTTGACACTGTCTGCTGCATGTATATGTATGTATGCATATAGTGACAATATAATAATGACATAAACTAGTGTAGATCTTACCCCATTTCCCTGCTGCACAACACCAACCACAAAGTTGATGTACTTGGCCTCAATGGACAGCCCTTCCCAAAGCTTGAACGTGCTTATAGTGAATGTATGTTCCCTAAATCTTACACGCACCACACTTGAATGCAGTGATAATGTAACATTATGCACTTAGCTTGCTGATTTCTTGTCCTTCCTGTCCTGTAATCAGGTTCAAGCCTTTACTCTTCCGTGGTCCAGAAAACTGCCTTAGTGTAGTGCTGTGGACTCAGTGTCTGTAGCAATGTCTGTGTATATAAAAAACTAAAGAAACTTATGATGGTGTTGCAGAACTTCCTGCCTAGATTTCTCTTCTTGCTTTTCTTAAGTCTTTTGAAAATACAAATCAGTGCAGAATTTTTAAACAGACTGTAATGAGAACAAAATGAGAAGTCTCACTTTAACTGCCTTCTACTGATAGCCCTGAGCCAGCAAGTGCAAGTTTTGGAGTGAGTTTTGTGCTGCAGGAAAGTACAGTGATTTGTTTCAGTGCTGAGTTTCAGTGTCTAAATTTTTTCTAAATTCTAAATTTTTTTCTAAATTTCTAGCTACTACGTAGGTAGAAATACAATTTCTAGCACAATATAAAACAACGCTGGTGCTTTTGTTTGTTTGTTTATAGACGAGAACATGAATATTCGCTATCTTCGTAATAGGGATGTTCAAATTTTACATTGAAAACTGGGAACAAAAAGACTGTGGCTAAGTTTCATAGGAAAGGCAACATGTGAACTGTGTGTTTCTTCAGATTTCTATAAGGTTGCAATAATTGCCCGTAATGGGGCTGTATTTGCAAATCATTCTTTCTGTTTCTGTCCATCACTTAGTGAATTTCTTCAAAGAACAGGTATATTAACATGCTATCTTTAAGGCAGGGAATGTAAGAAATGGGAAAGCTGTCTCGTGAAAAATTGTTTACACTTATGGCTGGAGAATAATTAGATACTTTTTGACTCTTGTCATTTGTCTTTTTGTGCACTGGAAACAAGCTAGCTACATATAAACTTTCCCAGCTATGTAACTTATAAAGTACAACACTTCATCAAAGCAGATCCATTAAACCTCTGACTGGTACTCTTCTCTTGGCTTTGATTGCAGCACCACACAGAAGCACCTAGCCCACCATCGCTACCCCCATCAGCTTTGCCATTAGATGTATTAAACAATGCTGTTGCTGGATTCAGTACTGTGGAAGAACTTATCCGGTACCTTGAACCAGATCGGTGGCAGCTGGATTTGGAAGACTTGTACAGGCCAACGTGGCAACTTCTTGGAAAGGCATATATTCATGGGAGAAAATCAAGAGGTAAATTACTCTTTTCTTTGGCCTTGCAGCTTTCTACAGGTGTGTTTTCGTGGCAATAAAAAGCAATTAAGAGTATTCATCACCTTGATTCCAAGAAAAGAATTGGAGATAATTGTTATTAGCTATCTTCACAATTATATTTTCTAGAAAAGAACAATAACTAAACTCAGAAATTAAAGGAATTTAGCAGTATAAACTAACAAAGGAAAAAGTACTTGAAGCAGGTAAGGTACCTTACTCTAGGGAATTGGGAGCTCCTTGTTTTCACAGTGGCAGGGTATCATGGCTGAGTCCTATAACCTAACTCTCTAGGTTTCTTTTTTTTATAGAGGGCAAAAACTTTCTATTTTTTATAGATACACTTACTGTATCACAGGTTTACTTCCTTAGAATTGTTCTAGTATCTACACCATGTGAACTTTGTGCAGTTAGCTAAATATCTCTTCCATAATACCTCGTGAAATTCCTAACTCCATGTTCGGTTTAAACAAGGAGTTTTCAACTGCATTAATCAGATGTAAGATAGGCTATGTATTTTAAGATTTGTGGAGCTGTTTCTCATTCAGCAAGTCATTTTCTTCCATGCCAAATTTAGGCACTCACGAGTTTTTCTCAATGTATTGTCCAGATGCCGCCCATTATTTCATGTTTATGGATTCCATGTACCTAAAGGATTCAGTACCTAAAGGGAGCCTATAAACAGGAGGGGAATCAACTCTTTGAAAGGATAGATAGCAGCAGGACAAGGGGAAATGGTTTGAAGTTGAAGGAGGGAAGATTGAGGTTGGATGCCAGGGGGAAGTTCTTTACAGAGAGAGTGATGAGGTGCTGGAACAGCTGCCCAGAGAGGCTGTGGATGCCCCGTCCATCCCTGGAGGTGTTCAAGGCCAGGTTGGATGGGGCCCTGGGCAGCCTGGTCTGGTGTTAAATGTGGAGGTTGGTGGCCCTGCATGTGGCAGGGGGGTTGGAGATTCATGATCCTTGAGGTCCCTTCCAACCCAAGCCGTTCTGTGATTCCACATGGAAAGACAGCATAATATCTCCTTTTTCGTCCATTACACAGCATGAAAATGGTGACCTACAGGAGTAACTGAATAGAGTCCTCTGTCAGTTAATTTAAACTAGATTATCATCTGATCAGTCAGAAAAGGGAGGAGATGGAACTTTTCACAACTGAAATTTAAGTTTTTGATGTCTGATTTTTGATCAGAACCTAAAAACCAACCCTTCAACCTTACCTCTATTACTACAGATTGGCACATAACAACTAAATCAAGACTCAAAGAGGGGGAAGTCTCTTTAAAAGCTTCCAGCAGTGAACCATGTCTTTCAGATAGTCATTTAGCACTTGCCTAATTACTTGACTAATTAAAGAGTTTCAGTATTTGCCAAATATATGCCATAAGCATAGAGTAAGTGGGAGAAAAAAAAAGTAATTTGTGAAACCTTACATAAACTAAAATGCATGCATTAGGTAACATCTATGTAGAAAAAAGTGACTGTCTGCAAGACATATCTTTGAAAGCAATGATGACAGTAAATCTTTTACAGACTTCTAATTAGATGCTGAAATAGATTTTTTCCACTGAATAAACATATAACAGTATTGCCACATTCATCTTAAGGAGACCACCCTCAGTCTGCATTACTGAGTGTGTAATGTAATAGCTTGGAGAAGAAAATGTGTCCAGTTGAGATGACACAACATTAACTGCTAGGTCTATTCAATAGACATGGAAAACAAACTTTTTTTTTTTTTTTTTTTTTAAATGTTACTCCATTTAATGGAAGGTTTGCTGTATTTAAAAATCTATTTAAGAAACGTTTGGGAATGTGCATACCGTAAATGTTTTTTTGTTTTATTCTGTTGTTTTTTATTTCCCCACCAAACTCTCAGGTCCCATAATTAGGTAAATCTTGGTTTTGCAGTATTCCAGTGTAAGAACTAAATTGCTGTCCTGCTTTCATAAGATAAAATATAAATCTAATTAAAAGTGTATGTTAGTTTGTGAAGAGTACTGTCCTTTACTGCTACTTAATAAGTCGTATGAAAAAACTATATTTAAACAACCTAAATTCCACAGAACTTCTGTCTCTGATGTTTTTTTTCTGGATAAAATGCTTCCAAAAATTAGCCAGGAAAAAAGAAACACCAAGTTCAGAGGCTTTGATGTCTAAATATAGTCCTAAATTCTTTTATAATATTAAACATACTTAAAAATAAAATACATATTGCTGTGCAAAAAAAGTGATTCCATCACTTCCCACATAAATTTTTGTATAATCATCAGGTCACATTCAGAAGGCTGCTTGAGAACAGTCATTATCCAACCATACTACTTTGTAGATACTTTTCAAGTGTAAAAGTTATGAGTTTGTTTCTTTTTTTTTTTTTCTGTTATCCATGTTTGCAGTTCAAAAATTGCATGGGAACCAGTTTTGTAAAAGCCCTGACCTATTATAGGAAACTACACTTCCAGGAATGCCTTAGAAACTGAAGGTTTCTAACCAAAGGTGCTTAGAAACTGAAGCAATTCTGCTCCTATCTGTGCCTACACACAAGTGTCCCAATGAGAATTTAAGATGCTAGACAGTTGCAGTGCCAACTGTAGAACATAGATATTTTCAGGCAGATGTGAACACAGAGTACTTCAGATGTATGCACTAATAAAGATGCGCTTTAGAAATAGGTTTTACTGTAGGTTTTACCTGTATCTGTGTTTTTTCTCCATTTTTTCCCCTTTTCACTTATTTTTATTTTATAGTATTTCCCATTCATGTGCTACTACAGAACCTTCCATTCCTCCTGAGCTAGTGCTAAACAAAAGAACTTTGACTGTTGTGTCAAACATGATATATGAGTGGCAGCCAAGTTGAAAGAGTGTTTAAATGTTCACATTATAACAGGTACTGTAACTAAGTGCACTTGGGAAATCCACATAACCTTTTATTGTGGTTAAGTAAACACTTTTAAGGGAATATATACATTCTCTCATCTAGCTTCATGCCCACAGTGCGTTAAAATAAATTTTGGACAGACAGATACTCTTTGAAAAAATAACAGCTTCATTCACACACTTCAAAGAAGTGATTATATAAGCACTAGATAAATTTGCCACAGACCTTTTAATGAAATTGAATTACATAAGGTAGGGCAAGGGTTCACTGCAAGGTATAATAGCAATATACCTTTATACATTGTGAAGCATGAAAACCAAACATGGCATTTTTCATCTCTCCAGAACCCTGTTGTTACAGCAAAGCATACTAAATCTTTTTGGCCAAGTGCTGAATGAGTTCTTGCATAGAATCTTTTAAAATTTGAGCACGTCTGAAGGGTTCAGCTCAAATTCATTCAGATTCTGTGGTAAAATGTACAATGCACTTAGTGCTCATGTTAGCACGTAACTCTTTTCTCTATCCTGTAACGTCAGCTAGGACTAGGAAATGGCTGCATTCCTCTGCTGTTGCGAGTAGGCAGGAGTTATCAGGGAAGCTGAATGCCACACAGGCATCTCTCTCCTGTGGGTCAATGGTTTTGCTGGAATAAAAAGCATCAGTGCCCAATTTCTGCTTTCAGTTTCTCATGGTGAAGGGCCATCCGGCTGTGTTAGGATGCATAAGTGTCCTCAAGTTCACTGCAACAAGCCAAACTGTACCAAAATTCAGTCTCTCTGGAAATCTTCCAGCAGGAGCAGAACTACTGTTTCTCTTGCATTTTAGGCATTTTATTTTCATTTTGACAATTCAGTTCTTGTCTGTTTGAAAATGTTCCACAGCCCTCGATTAATGCAGGTAGACATGTCCACCCTCTGAATGACTCAGCCTAGAGCTATTAGCTGATCAGAAGACCTTAAATAATTTTTAATTTCTCACAGTGAATCTCTCCCTGGTAACTTCTGTCTCTATTCCTCTGCTCTCTTCTCAGCATTCTCCAAGGAATGTGCTTGCAGTGTGGGAGGCAGCCTGGCATCCTGTCAGTAACTTTATTGGAGTTATTACACACTCCTGACTTTTAAAATCAGATTGTTTATTTGGACCCTATGTTAACCTGATAGTAAAGGAATGAAGTGCCCCAACTTGGCATTCACTGTAAATGTAAGCAGAGGAAAAGCTTCAGTGTGTTTAACTGACCCTTCACAGCACCAAGGCCTGACTTAGGGATACCAGTGTATGGATATGGTCTGCAAAGGAAATATTTTAAGAAACACAGAATGAAATTGCTGCTCAGTATCTGTTTCTGAGGGAGTACTGGTGAGCATTTCTGCTTAGGAAGTGAATCTTCTAAATTCTCTTAATTTCCTACATGTTTCAGTAGAGTTGAGAGGCAATATCTTGTCTTGGTGATCTCTGGAGACTCCTTACATAATAAGTAGGAAAAAAGGTATTTCTCTAGCAAACAATTCAGATCAGAAAGATATTTTAGCTTTATTCTATAGTTGTTTTTTTTTTTTTTTAGTTTACAAACTACTAGCAGTAAATATAAAAGATTTGAGAAGTAATGTTAATAATCTGATTTTTTAACTGTACTGGGATATTTTTACTCCTAGTTTATTCTTGATTTAGCTCAAAAGCAGTTGGCTTGAAGCTCTGTGCTGCTTTGAGACTTCTATTACAACAGTCTCAAAAGCCATATTACCACAGGGTTTTAGTTATTCTTTTTGTTCAGAAAGATAAAATAATACTGACCAGTTGGAATATGTTTGTGAACTGAATGCTGCTGATATTCCTTAATGCTGGTAGGTTTGGAGAGAAGCAGTGTAGACAAAATACCCCCAGAACATGATAATTATAGTCTGGCTTTTCTGAAAGAAATGAAATGAATTTGCTTTTCACCAAAGTAAAAAAATGTTTTTGTTTTTTTTTTCCCTAAATCAATCCTCGGTCTTCAGACTTAATTGCCTCTATTATTTCTTGGCTGTGTAGCTGAGAGAAACCTCAGTGTGCCCTGTGTCTGGTCTTTTTTGAGCTAGCTGTTTAACCATTGGCATAGTAAAGCTTTACTGTGATACAGTGGAACCAGATTATAGGAAAACAGGTTTCTATGTGAATAACTTGCATTTGAAGGTAGATGCCTGGAAAGAGTAACTATATTTAAAGGCACATCAAATGAAAATGAGTTTTAGGGAATTGGTAGAGATTCATGATCCTCCCTGTTGAGGAAAGGCTGAGGGAGCTGAGTCTCTTTAGCTTGGAAGAGATTGAGGGATGACTCCATTGATGTTAATAAATATGTGAAGGTTGAGCATCAGGAGGATGGAGCCAGGCTCTTCTCAGTGACACCCAATAATAGGACAAGGGGCAATGCGTACAAGCTGGAAGACAGGAGGTTCCACATAAATAAGAGAAAAAACTTCTTCACAGTAAAGATAACAGAACACTGGGAGAGGCTGCCCAGAGAGGTTGTGTGATCTCCTCCTCTGGAGGCATTCAAAATCCACCTGGATGCATTCCTTGTGACCTGATCTAGGTGTGCATGCTCCGCCAGGGGGATTGGAATAAATGATCTTTTGAGGTCCCTTCCAATCCCTGACATTCTGAGATTCTGTGATTCATATTTAAATTGCTATGGAGGAAGAGGGGACCTCTGAAAAATGGAATATATTGCAATTAAAAACATGCTTGTGTGCTTATTAGTTGTCTGTGCAGTACTCACTGGTGATTATGTAACTTCTTTAATTCTTTGTGCACAGAAGTGAGCTTCTTAGAAATAAATGGTTTCTTATTTATACTTGCATCACACTTGCAGAAAAGCAATAATTGACATTGTAGTGGGAGAGAGGTTTGAATGCTTTAAGCAAATGAATTCAAAGACTTGTGTGGAGGGTTGTAGTCTTCTTAATTGCTGTGAGCATTCTTCCAATCCACTATTAATATGGAACAGCAGCACTCAAACTCAGTGTTGCACAAAAGGAACTCCATTAGGATTGAAGTGGTAAAACATTTACTGGAACGGAGCGGCCAAGGTTTGCTTTGTCTAATTTGAACTAACACCTCCAGAGTTACAAAACAATTGGTGAATACTCCTAAACAAAGGTCTTTCCATTGGTTTGTCTCTTTGCAGTGGTTGATCTCAACTTGCTAAAGGAAGAAGTGCGGCTGTATAGTTGCACTCCTCGCAACTTCTCAGTGTCACTGAGGGAGGAGCTGAAGCGAACTGACACCATTTTCTGGCCACTGTGTCTTCTGGTTAAGCGTTGTGGTGGAAACTGTGCCTGTTGTCATCAGAACTGCAATGAGTGCCAATGTATACCAACAAAAGTCACCAAAAAATACCACGAGGTAAGCACTTTTCTACATTTTCATGTTTGGAAGTACTGCAAGCCAGTGTAAGAATTTCTTTTTTCCTGTAGGAATGTATCAATATATATTTTAATATTGCATGCAGTGCACTTATGGTAAATATATATATCTAAACCATTTTTAATGATATATCACATAATGAAAAAAAAAAAAACCTTCCTTGTTAAAATGCTTTTCTGTGAAACTGTTGAGTCATTTCTGAAGCATTTGTTTACTAGTGCAATTTGGGCACATGACAACCATACCTCCTTCTTCAGCTTTCTCCAGCTGTAGATACGTACTCCGTGAAGGAAGAGATAAATATCTGTCCCATTTCTATTGTTATAAATTTATAACTAACAGTATTTATTGTAGAATTACCTAATCATTAAATTGATTTACTTATATGTTCTAATAACTTTTGTGAAGGCTTTGGTGTAAAAGCCAAAGTAAAAAATTAACGAGTGGAATAAATGAAGAAATTCAGCTGAGAAAAGCCTATTTCTTTTAATAGCTTTCCTGCCATCCAGTGTGTTTCCAGTGCAGTCTAACTCATAGCCTAGGTGTGTGATAAAGTACCTGCTGTTCTGTTGATGCTTGACTTCTTCTCCTTCAGGTTCTTCAGCTGAAGCCAAGGAGTGGTGTCCGGGGATTGCATAAATCACTGACAGATGTACCCTTGGAACACCACGAGGAGTGTGACTGTGTATGCAAAGGGAATACTGAAGGATAAACATGATTTAATTGTGCTGTCTTCTTTGAAGCACGTTCAATCCTTGCTGATTCTATTATGGGGCTTGTGCATTATCTCCTTCTGTAATCTCAGTTGTTTGCTTTGGGGAACTTCCATCTTCAAGATTTACAGTGAGCTCTAAAAAGAGGAGAAGCAAAACTGGGATTATGTGATGTATGACAGCTCTGTTTGGAGGCCCAGTGAAAGGATGGGAGAAAGGCATCAATGAGAGATTTAAAATACATGTATTTTTTTTGTCCCCTACAGTTTTCTTGACAATACACGGATTTATAATTTAGGAGTAAAAATAAAGTTAGAAGCCTCACATCATGGAGACTCGATCCTGCTGGCTGTTCATTTGTACAGCTCCAGAACATCTGGCCTCTGGCTGAAAACATCTGAAATCTTTCTTTCTGTGTTCAACTACTCCTATGTACTCAAAGCATTCTCTGTTTTATAAATTTGGTTTATAACAGACTGTCTTGCTCTGAATTAAACTTAATTTGTCTAACGCTGGTAGGAAAGACTGGATTTTTCCATATGCTCTAGTAAAGCTCCTGCCTTTTAGAAAGAAGACTGGACAATAACGTGAGCTAAGGAAGAAAACGTTGAAAAGAACAATGCCTTTATTCTTAATACTATGGCCGATGATTTCTTGTTTGTTTGTTATTTTTATTGTGTACATTTTTATACTCTCCTTTTGACAGTATAACTATTTGCTTTTCTAAACTTGTTAAATATATCTATTTTTACCAAAGGTATTTAATATTCTTTTTTATTACAATCTAGATCAACTATTTTTTAGTTTTATGAAACTTTAAAGACGGATTTGTACAGCTGGAGGAACATAGAAGAGATTACAATGGGATAGGAGCACTATATTTTTACTTTGTTGCTACACAGTGAAAAAGTACTTTTTTTTTTTTTTTTTTTTTTTAAACCTGCAAGCACAGTAATAATAAAAAGCTCAAAGCTTTGCTAGCTCCATGATACTGAATATACAAGAGATGGACATTACTATAAGTGGTTTCAGAAGCTGATGTTAAAAATTCCCTCTCTCCATTCTAGCCTTTGTTCCAGTAGAAAAGAGATGAGCATAGATAGGTGCATCGTGGCTTGTTTAACTCTTTAGTTTCTTTAAAGTAGGGTGATCAGCGTAAGTTCAGTGGCTTACAGCCTTCATGATGCATCACTGTCATGGGAAGGCAGCCTTGTTAATGTTGAAGTGTATGGTTTTCCACTGACATTTATCGCTGTTTAAATCCTGTTCACTCGTGGGATTGTAGCATTCTTCAGTACAGTTAGATCAACTATGGTTTTGTTTCTTCTGTACTTTATATCCTCTAACCAATACACTTATCCCAACCTATTCAAATTGAAAAGAAAGCAGTAAAATGTTTTGCTTGTAAAATGCTTTAACATTATGCCTAGTTTATTTTTTTTTTTTTTTTTTACTATTGGATTTTGCAGATTGTAATGAATCACCAAATAAAGTAATAATGCTAATTTTGGGAGAAATGTTTGTATGACTACATATTTGTATCTGGTCAATACGTAAAAACAGAAGAAAGCAGAAAGGATTATACTCTACTTATTTTGAAGGACATCAAAAAATGGAAGTCTCTTGTTACTGAGATTTCTGCTTCCTTAGTTGGTTCTGCTTAGCTGTAATTCTGAGAAAAGAGAAAAAAAAGGAAAAAAGAAAGAAATGTGATTGCATTCTTATAAACACTCAAAACGTTAAAAAATGAATGGATTTGAAACCATCAAATTGAAATAACATCTGCTACTTTTTCCGTCATGAGAACGAGTTCTGTTGAGAACGTGGGCATTTTTCGTGTTGGTATAATTTTCTGCTATCAGTTCCAGCAAATTGTCAGGTACAATCTGATTCTCTCAGCTGATCTGCTTTGCCCAACCCTCAGTCACCTACAGAGCAAGACATGTCTATTGTAAATGCAGTGTACAATTATCCAGTCTGAATATTAACCCATTTCCAAATGCAGAGCAGTGAATGCACAAGAAACTTGGTTCGCTTGAATTCTGAGTCCTCTGGAGGTTTATTTTATTTTTATATTAATAATGTGATTTCTTTGCGATGTCAGGAGCCTCTAAAAGGTGGAGATTAAAAGCAGGAATCATAGTTTTTGGTTCATCAGAAGAATTGAGAAATGTAATTCTGTTCTGTAGGCCCGCAGTGCAGCATCCGAACTCTCTTTACAGCACCATTTCCAGCACTCTCACCCAATACAAAACTGCCATTGCTTCTGTTTGCTATTCCTATCACTGCTGAGCACATTCTGTCCTCAGCTCCATGTTGAAGCTGTGTCTTCTCGCTTCATCTGGCTCGTCCTTGGTTTCTGACCTCCCTTTGCTGCCCCAAGCACAGATAATGCACCCTGGTGGCCTGGCGGTGTGGGCCTTCATCCGGAAAAGCAGATGAAGCAGGGAGTTGCTGACCAATGTTGAGCCTTGTTTTTATGGATTCTGCAGCTATTTACATTCCTGGAACCATTCTGTCAGCTGTTGTCAGCATGGGGATGATGGGAAGCAGCACCAAAACTACAGTTACCAAGGATGTTAACTGCAGATCCGTTGCTTCTTAAACTCTTGTAAGTTCCCTTGCTCTTTCTCTGCCTGGTTGCATAGGCTAACAATTTTTCAGCAAAAAGAGAAAAAAAAATTGTGCCTCATACAACAAAGTGCATGGAGGGAAAAGAAAGAAGCACAATAGCAATTTAGCAGATACTGCATCAGCCTATATATGCTGCTTCTTTATTTCCTTTCTAATAGAGAACTCAGTTAAAGCATTTAAGTTTGCAGTTCAGATGCTTGCTGCTCAGATGGTCTCATTTTGATTGCAGCAAACTCTGGAAATACAAGTTGGAAACATTTACTTTTTGTTTTATTTCTGAATATACCGTAGTAATGCTATGACTCTGTCAGAAAATCCTATGCAGAGATGCCTGAAGAGTGACGACTGTAAAATTCACATTCGAACCACACTCTGATGCTAAGTAGTCCAACTTACTTTTCTGGTGCTGCTTGGAGTCAATGTGATATTTAAATTAGTGTAAGTTTGCTCTTCATTATCATTTTTTGCATGGGGTGCTTCACCAGACAACTTGTCTTTCAAACTCCTTTCATGCACCTTTCAAACCCAGTGGCAGTGTTTTTGTTTTTTGGTTTGTCTGCCAAAAACAGAGGAAAAACATGACTACTGTTTCAGCGTAAATTGGACAAAGCTGTTCAGAAAAGACATAGTTTGCCCATTGCTTCACTGAAACTCACCTAGATTGTTAAAAGAAAAATAAGTTTGCAGCTCAGTCCCATGAGAAAGATGACAGCTTCTTGGCAAGTGTGATTCAAAGCACGTAAGCTTCTCTGAATCATGCTCTGTGTCAGTCTTTACTGAGCTCGTCTGTCTTCATTAAGGAGAGTCAGAGTCTGTCCCTCTCACTTAAGGCATCTCTGATGCATTAATTCAAGTAATGCAATTACCAGATTTACAGGTATGTTCTCTGCGAACAAAGCAACTAAAGAAAAACCCCTTCTCTTTCTCAAAGAAGGGTCCCAAGAAGTTTTGCAGCCTGGAGTGCTTTTCCTCCTTGCTGATTTGGCAAGCTTTTATATTATCTAGTGAACTAAAGACAGAATTAACAGTTCGATTCAAGAAGGCCACACTGCCTTCCTCTGCAACTCTGATGACAGGTTCCACCCAGCTGGGTTATGGCATCTCTCCCATTCAGACTGGAGTTTGAGAACTGCATCTTTCGTAGTAAACTCTGCATTTTTTTCACTGTGCATTATCCTAGCAATGTAACAAGGTTGGCAATCCATTATGTTTATCCATCTCACGTTTTCCTGCTTCAGTCACACCCAAAGGATTTGCTTTGGGACCTATGATAGCATTTACATCAAACTCGTTTATGAGCAGCCAGTGAAGGCCATGATGTTTAGGGAATATCATTCTGAAGAACAGCATCACAGTGATCAGTACAATTAGCACTTTGCAAACTGTCAATTGAATGTACAATTAACCACATTGCTTAGTTTTAAAGGCTTCGTTTAGAAAGTGACCAGAAGAAAACAGCGTTTAAGCTTTGATTTAATTCATGTTTTTCCACAATTTCAGATGATGAGAGAAGGCTTTTCCTCCTCACTAACTGTTAATTTCGTTTCCTTGTGTCATAAGTTGAGAATTTCTCTCAAAAATAGTGAAATAAACATGTCCCTCAGGTGTTATAAGGGTGAATATCCCAAATTACTCTTTTCTTCAGGCAGACTATATATTGTGACTATACTCTTCAGTGGAGAAAAGTTGGTGATCTACCTACCATATATCACCTTTGTGCTCGTATGGTTCCTTAAAGATGTTAAGCAGATTTTTGATACAGCTATGCTGAGGGGGTGCTAGGCAGAAACTGGGTGGTCTAGGAGCTTCACACAGTTGTGAAGTCATAGCAGACTTTATATTGCTGAAGGGCATGCAGAATCCAAATGTACAAAAAAAAAAAAAGCTTCCCACCTCTGTTCTTCAGAAGAGATAGGCGCCATGTGGAAGGCCTCAAAAATAAGTCTGTTCTCCTGTAGCCCACTCAGTCACTTCTCACGTCTGATGTTGAAAGATCAATGTTGAAAGACAAAGTATGTCTGAGCTGAAAGAGCTTTTTCATCCAGAGACTTAAGCAACTAGAGCTCTGATTCATAACAAGTCTCACGCAATATTATGTTGTATAGTTAAATCTCGGAGCTTAAGGATATATTTCTGAGATAGGCAGAAACAACAAGCATCAGAGGCAAAGGAAACCCGCAAGCTCTCTTAATTGTACAACAAAATCACATCTTTTCTCAACTGTTTTATGGCATCATCATAGAATCATCATCATAGAATCACAAGGTTGGAAAGGGCCTACAAGATCATCTAGTCCAACCATCCTCCCATCACCACTGCTACCACAAGCACTAAACCATATCTCGCAGCTCCTCATCCAGACGCCTCTTGAACACTGCAGGGACGGCGACTCCACCACCTCCCTGTGCAGTCATTCCAGTGCCTGACCACTCTGAGAGAAAAAGTTCTTCCTCATGTCTAACCTAAACCTCCTCTGGAATCTGAGTCTTCGGGGAACAGTTTGTACGTGTTGCTGAGGGATACATTCAGAGTATGGTCAATGGTAACAGGCTGGCTTCTATTTAAAAAAAAAAAAAAAAGGTTCTGGATTATGGACAATTAGGAGTCTGTGAATAAGAAATCAAGCAAAAGATTTGTGTTGCTGTAGACCACATGTTCATCTGTTTCAGCGTTCTCGTCTCCGTTTGTGGTATTGGTTTATGTTTATGAAAAACTGTAAGTAAAGTACACTTTCCAAATTCCAGGAGTTAGCAGTTTGGAACTTCTTTAGTTCAAGCTTGAACTACAGCTCTTGATAAACTCACCAGCGGCTGTAAAACACAGGACATTTAAAGAACTGCAACATCTTCTGCATGAAGTGAGCAGAGAAAGCTGAAATTCAGCATGTGTCCTGCATAAGAGAGATGGTTATCATAAGTGTAGTAAGCCTGGTTTCCTTTGCCACACTTTGAAGTTAACGTGTTCCAAAGGGGGAGATTAGATGATTCACAAGCAGATGGCAGTGGGCACAAACTGGAACACGACGTTTCCTCTGAACACCAGGCAGCACTTATGTGCCATGCGAGTGACAAAGCCCTGGCACAGGCTGCCCAGAGAGGCTGTGGATCCCCTCCTCCTTGGAGATCTCCCAAAGCCACCTGGACATGGGCCTGGGCAGCTGCTATGGGTGGCCCTGCTGCAGCCGGGGCTGGGCCTGGTGCACCCAGCAGGCCCTGCCAGCCTCAGCCATCATGGGATTCTGTGCTTCTGTACCACGCTATTGGATGAAAGCCTAAACACACTTTTACACGAGGAGTCCTATCACACGCATGGAATCAGTAAGCCTCTTCATGCCTAAATAAAGCAAATAAGAATCAATCCTCTTGCTCAGCACATATCTTCTCGATTCTGGGAACCAATGAACTGAGTAATGTTAATTCCATTATATTCATTAAAAAAATCAAAAACAAAGCTAAGAAAGAGCGTGCAGTCTCTCATCTAATTAGAAATTAATGAAAAAGACAGTTCAGCAGTGGGTTCCCTGCATGCTCTTCAGCTGTTTTGTTTATAGCATAATGAATGGGTTTTGATCCTTTTTGATGAAGGAAATAATGAAAGCTCTTGTTTCAGTGCAACACCTGGTCATGACCAAGTAGAGCCTAGTAAAACAGGATGATCATTCTGAGAGCTGGGTAAAGCTACAGGAGAGAAGTTACTGCCTTATTTTCTTGTCAAGTTAGCATCTCCTTCTCCAATCTTCAGGACACATAAATTTCTGTATTTTTTTTTCTATCTTCTTATTAACTGCATAGTTATAGGCTTATTGCTCCCTATATAACATATATTTTGTCATATAAACTTATTCGCTACGTTTCATGTATCTTGAGAAGAAAATTTTTTGTGCAGTAATTTTTCAAAACTGGTTACAGTTCTGTATTTTCCACCAGTGTCTTCAATCTTATGAAAACAATGGAAATTTTACCGTGGTAAAGACAGCAGATGACAGCCAGTAGCCAGCCTATCCCTTTTATCCCAGTGCTCAAAAGAATTTTGATGTACAGAGAATTCAGTGTTGACTTTCTAGATGACTAATATCTATTTTAAGGTCGTGCTCAATCTCTTCTTCTAGTTTTATCATCATTAAAGATATGCATTCTTCCAGCAGGGCTAGATTCTCACATTAAGGAAGATTTGATTGTGAAACAATTCATTCAAATTAGGACTTCTCTAGCCACTATGTGAAAGAACATAATTCAGTCATTGTTCTTTTTCTTCCTGCAGATCATGGCCAGTCAAACATCTGTATACTACAAGAACTCAGTAATTGTAAATGTACTTTTAACATCTGCAATCTTAGCTGAGAATAATTTGGGTAATTTAGAGAGCTTAATGTTAATTGAATAGACGAAAAAAAAATGTTATTCATTGTATACACATTCAAAACTGCTAATACAGTCATCAGACTGAAGCCAGAGTTGTTGCATCTGTTAATTCTATATGCATGTTATGGTGTTGGGAATGGCTACTTCACACTGAAACAATGGAAAGTTCTGAACACCTTTTGGCAATCTCCTCCATTTTTTTTTTCTCCAAAGTTGTTAGCTCTGATTTGTAGTATTTTATCTAATACCTAGCTTTTTTTTTCTTCTTTTAGGACAAAGTGCTCTAATATCTTAGGGCAGTATTATGACTTATTTTTTGTAAATCTACTCAAAGAATGGTGTTTACTGCTGTTAAATAATATCATTTTGATTTTCAAGGTTATTAACTCAGCTTCTAACTTGCAATGACACCATATACAGACAGTAAGCAGTATAATAAACTATACAACAGTTTGAAAATTAGTGGGCTTCAGAATCTATCAAGTAGTGGTGAATGAAATAAACACTCCCACCTCATTTTGCAGATGTGAACTTGTTCATTTCAATGCATAGGAGGTTGCAACACTCAGAAGGAAAAAAACATCCTAGCAACACATTTTCTTTTCCATAGTCACTCATCACTCATCTCTGGTATATCAGGGACAGAAAGTGATGTGAATGAAGTGTAACACCTGCCAGATGACATCTGACATACATTCACTGCTGAAATAGCTACAAAAATGAAAGCAGAACTGAAAATTTCAGCCCAGAGATATCACTATGGAAATTAACCAAAGGCTAACCAATTTGCATGCAAAGTTGTGCTTCCGTAACCATGCTACTTTTAGGACGTGAGCTCGTTGATATTTGCAGTACTGCATTCTGCCTCGTGGATGCATCACTCCTATCACGTAGCTTCAATTTCTGCCATTTAAGCTCAGCTTAAATCCAATCCAGTCACGTGCCTCCCTACACTGCATTCCCTCAGGTTAAAGATTACAGAGATAAAGCAACTGTTGGGCAGACTGCAGTCCCACGTGGTACGTGGCACCACTGTGTTGGGTTGTTGATTTCTTCAATACGGGAATTTGAAGCATCATGCCAAGATGTTGTCTAAAATTCTGGGAACGACAGAATTAAGTCAGCCCAGCACTTTGAGCTAGCAACCATTTGTTCACTGAGAAAACTGACCAGGGAAGAGTGTTCTGCTCTAGCAGTTGTATTTGTTCATCTGACAGCTGACTTCTGGCCTCTGGTTTAGGCTTTCCTATATGGCACTCTGTTAACAGAATTGTAAAATCATCCATTCTGTCCATTCAGTGTGAGTTTGGTTTATGTTGTCTAAATCACGCTTTCAAATGCTTACATGCTACCTTACTGAACTCTCCTGATATTCACATCAGCAGAAAAATAAATGCTTCTGCTGTTATGGAAAATACTAATACAGCATCCCCTCTCATGATGAAAAGTATTTTCTATTCCAGCAGCAACAGAGGAGGCTGTTAAGCAGCAGCTGCTAAAAATAACCACCTAAAGAAGCACATCTCGATGAGCTGCACCCAACCCAAGAAACTTATCTCAAGGGCTTATGAATATTTGTGTTAATTTTTGGTAGAGCTTAGACTAATAGAAGAGTTTTGGAAAAAGCAAGTGATTATAGCTCCATTTTAATGGGAGTGGGATATAGCATATTTATTGTCACATTATGTCCTATGGCAAATTGAACTTCTTATCAGTAAATCCCCACTTACTTTAAAAGGGGTGACTGGAGTGATCCAACCAAGAAAAGATGTGTCAGTTTGGCTCTGGAGAATAAATAGAGAATGGAGATGATTATATTTCTGTCTGTTAATTGAAACTGTTCAACACTGTTAACACTGTTTATGGTGGATAGAGCCTGACAAGCTAATTGGACTTTTTTTTTCTTTTAAGGAGATTACACACTTAGTTGCTAAAAGTAACAGTGCTGTTTTAAAATGCCTCACAGAAATTTGAGTGTATGATGTCGTACAAATAGCATTTTGATTAAAAGTCTGAAATGTAAAATCAGCAAAGAATGGAAGGCAGGTCTGTTTAGAAGCCTTGGGCTGCAGGCAAGAACAGCATCTTACAGTAAATGCTCAGCTTTGTGATTCAGCACATTTGTACAGAACTCAGAGGGACAATACTAAATGATGCCATTTAAAATTTTACCACTGAAAGTAGTGCTTTCACTAACACTACCAAAGCTAGATGTATTTTATTTACAGCTTTGAAATGAGGGCAGAATGTGCATATTCACAAACAATATAATGCGTATGTTCAGTGAAGAGATGTCATGTCCAACAAACTAGCAAATTTTAATTACTTGGTATCACACTGGCCTTCAAATTAGAATAATATTACACTGCATTCATTATCTGTGAGAGGATAATCGACTGAGGCTTCTTAGCTAAGAATTACACAACAAGAGAGTGACTGGAGGGACAACTGCAACACCTGTATACAGGCTTATTATGATGAACCACCTCTGTGTCCTACAAACTCAGTGAAATTCCAACTTTTGCAATACGACAAGCTGTGGGGCTGTGAATCTTGCAGGTTTGGACTCAAAGAATGAGTGGACAATTCAAAAAAATCAGTGTCCTGATTCTCCCTTTCTCACAATACCTAACAAAGCCCTTTAGGATTTGAATGTACCTCTCAAGAACATCTTTATGATCAGGTACGATCCCCCCAAAAGACTTACCTGGTAATTAAAGCTGTGTAGTAGGAAGCATAGATCAAAACTTAGTAAGGCTGAGAAACATGGTAGAGCTGGGCTTCTGTGTGGTATGTGGAGGCCATGAACACTGATGTGCTAAGCAGAAAGTATGGGCAAGTGCTCTTCCACTGATCATTTATATGCATATGCAGATAAACAAAGAGAGTTTAGGCCCTAGGGAGACTTTCTTTATGTGAAAATATTTTCAACTCTAGACATGCATATCTGACATGCCCTACAGGGGCAGAAAGAAAATCTTACCTGTCCTTGTGGATTTACCTACAGCAATTTTCTTCTCAGAATTTGTACTGTTGGGAATCCAAATTTTAGGTAGCAGGTCCTCTGACACATCACGCAGGGGAACCTTTGCACTTAACTGCTGCAGTACTCAACTCCCCTTATGAATCTCCTAAAAATACTTGGTTTGATGAGCAGATCTTTGTAAGTTTCATTCTGATGTGACCGTGGAGATCAAGCATCGTGTACTTATTAAAGCTGACATCTGAAGGTTCTTCTAAAAATAAATTCCCATTTTGCAGAGGGGATTTCTCAATCACCTTAATACTTTGTGGTATTTTGGGGGTACAATGACATTCCAGTGACTGGAAAGTTTCCCAAAGGACGTCTGGAAAATTGCAAAAAGGTCAAATGACTCATGAATTTACCATTCATTCAGGAGATTATCCTATCATGTTTTCTATCTAAGTGCTCAAGGAAACAGACACCGTATCACTCAACTTTCAGGCTCTTTGTCTTTGGCTCTTAGAACCCATCCCTTGTACTTCAAATGTCCTCCTGTGACGTGAATCACTCACAGGATGAGCATGAAGGATTATGCCTGACTTGCTGGCCCCATAGGGAGCTTCTGCTGCTGCCAACATTGTGGTCTGAGCACTTAGTAAACAGAAAAACTGAGTTTAATTGTCTTCTCAAGCTGATGGTGTCCTAATCACATCTCCCCATTGGACAGGCTATGAGAATGAGAACATTCTTTACTCTAACTTCTAAAATGATGTTAGCTTTAAGTAGCAAATCCCTGTTTCACCGGATGAGAAGAAGGAAGCTCTGGCTCCTTCAGTCTAGTTCACATTTTGTAGTATGGACAAAGGACTACTAAACTCACATTGTTATTAGGATTGCATATTTCCTGCTACAATTTAGAGAAAAACGAACATCAAACTGGAGTTTCCCAACTCCATTTTCTCTCTTCATTGCCCTAAGAAGTAAATAATACAACATTTCATTTCCCCCTTCCCCACCCATACGGCAGGCGTAGATGTAGACCAGGAATCCCCTGAAAACATCTGTGAGTGAACTATTATGTCAGGGCCTGAACTGATGATTGGCCCAGGAAGCACAGATGCAAGCATTTCACCTGTGCTTCCCACGTGACCTTGGGTCCACTTCTCACTTATTTAAGCTCATTTAAGGGCTAGCCCCCAACAAGAGAATCTCTCCTGGATGAAGGTTGCTTCCTGAGGAGGGATGTTCTATAGCTATGGATCCTGTGACCAACCAGGTGATTCAATTTTTTCCTAGGTATGATTATTGATATTCTTAATGATGTTTTGCCTGGTATTGTGAAAAACTTACCAGAAGTAATTTCACTGCTTCTAATGACTGATGCTATCCTCCAAACTGGGCTCCTTGTGAGGATTTTGTAGGCAGAACATTCAGTCTCTTGCTCATTCTTCTGTGAGACAGCAATATGCTTAGTTTGAATGGTACCAGGCAGAAACTGTGTCCTGGGTGCCTTGAGTACCTGTAGAACTCATTAAAGGAGACAACTGTAAGTTTAAGTACTGCTAGTACCTACTCTAAAGCTAGCTGTTCTCGTTTACTTCAGTTGTGATGTCCCTCATTCACAAGTGATGATATCAGATAGAGACAGAGCAAAGTGTGCTTGATTCACCATCCAGACAGAAGAGTATTTAATTAGCTTAACTACGTTTACAGAACTCAGAAAACAACTTTTTTTCTTAGATATGCAAAGAGCTGTGTAAGAAAAATAGGGTTATTTTAACACCAGTGCTGCCTGCTCTCTAGCTCCAGTCAGAAGGCTAAATCCATTTTGCCTTGTTTGTCTGGACAGGCTTCTACGAAATAATTTACACAGTAAAGTTTGCCAAGAGCCATAGAAATGTATACCTGGAAGAGGCTTCCTGCATTATCAAGACCTTCTTGGTCTGACAGATGTATTTTAGTGTTAATTTTCTGGAACATTAACCACAATATTCCAGGTAAATCATTTATTAACGCTTTTCTGTCACTGCTTAAAATATTAAATTTAGTTTTCAAACTTAAAAGAAGCTGGTCCTCTATGCCACTAATATATTCAGATCTCTCTGTGTTGCAAATCCTAATACGTCTAATCCTAACAGGATCATAGCAGAAATTCCTATTAATATCTTTTTCTCTGAGTTTCTTACTATTTTTTTCTTTCATAATTATTTTTCTAAGCCTCACAGTTATTCTTCAGATATAAGAAGTTATTCTGTCCTTTTTCTAGTGATTTCCCCCAACTTCGTTTGCAAATTTTGGAAACATATAGACAAAGACATTAGGGAAACTAATATTTTCCTTAAACAATCTCAATAAACAACTTGATTGAAGCACATACCCAAAGTTAGTTGAAGACAGTGTAGGGTAAATCATTATCATTTTAACTTTTTGTCACTTACCCGATTATGTTCAAGTTATGGGCTGGATGTGATCAGATTGGTTACAATTATAGCTTGGAATTGTTAAATGAGCTATAGATAATTATCTCTCCGTTAACAGTTTTATGTTAAAATCATGCATAGCTGAACAAATACAGAAGAAGAAAAAATCGTTGCTCCTAATGTTCTCACAGTTTAACAGGGAGCAAAACTGGATTTTCCAAAAGTCTGGAAAAGGAGTGTCAGAACTACTGCTTGGTACAGTCATTCTTAACAGGCCAAGCCAATAATGAACTCATCTGCCTAAATATCGACTCACTGCTTGTGCTTCACTGAAAAAGGTGTTTTAGTGGGAGCTGAAGGAAACTGGGCAAATTCGAGTGACCAAATTTTATTTTATCCAATATTTTGAAGAGTGATGCAGGTGTGAGCAGGGAACTTAACTTTTTGCTCAAGATAGTGGTATTTTCTCACAAAAATGAAGTGATTCTCTTAACTTCTTGGTAAAACTGTATTTACCTCTCTGGTAAATCAAGCAGATAGATTTAGTAGGCTTTCCAAGAACCTGATAAGCAAGGCAGTTGGCAATAGCTACACCCCTAGTGTTTTCATGTGCTCTTAAGCTGTTTGGGTTTCCTGGGCCCCAGAGGTCTGAAGCAGATCTGCCAGGCTTTGTTCAAGCACCACTGCTGCAGAGCTGTGTAACCAGAGGGTCCATAGCCTGTCTACAGCTGTTAACATCTCGTCTTCAAAGGGGGGCAATCAGAAAGATCTGTCACACCAGCGCAGGCATGTCAGCTTACAGACAGCTTTGTTTCCAGCTGTAGTCGTCCTGCGTAAGGCCTGGTTTCTCAGCACTAGGCAGACTCATTAGGATAAGGAGAAATGTGATGACTCCACGAGCAACCATTCTGAAAGCCTGAACCTGCACGTGGCCTTCAAGTCAGGGAACCAAAAGCTGAGGGAGTCCAGCTGGCTCACCGCACAGGGCGTTTCAAACACCGCAAGCATAGTTTCCAATAGGGAACTTTCCTGGAATTTCTGGTTGCGGATCGCTGTAAGGAAATTGAAGTCAAAAAACATGGGAAATTCCCAGTCTTACTCACGTTCTGTGTCAAAAGAAGCAGATCAGTTAGAAAGAAACTGATTTTTCACTGCTTGCTAGTAAAAGATGACTCTTAAAACAAACAAACAAAAAAAAAAACATTACCCCAGAATACAGATGCATAGAAATGCAACATGCAGACCTGGAAATGAAAGATAAATGATGTTTCAGGCTTCACGTGAAGATCCATTTGTCACTTTTGACCAAGCTAACTCTGGAAATGCCATTACTTCATGGGCAGAAACCATGTTACTCGTAGACCACCTACTACTACTTAGAGTACCTCTCTTATTCTCTGGTTTTGTAGTTATGTAATCTCAGTCCTGCTACCATTTCTGTGTACTTTCCTTCTTTAAGATGTTCAATGTAATAAAATTCACCATCCGTGAAATGATTTTTTTCCTTCATTTCTTTTTCCCATACTTTCTGTGCACAGTGTATTTTTTTAAATTTATTTATCCAGTGATCTTTTGTTGAGGTCATGTATGAAGCTGCTACTGTAAATACTTGGTGTTTAACATGTGCCTCTTTGTTTTGACTAAGCAAGAACCAATTTTTTTTTTTTTTTTTTCCTGCTGTGATTTGAAACTGGCCTTCCAGACCTATTTTAAAAACTTGGATTTCTGCACCTGTTCTTGTCACATACCTTCACTCTCATCTTAGAGAGAATAAAATCAAAAGGGGTGCATGTATGGCCACAACTAATATTGTGAAAACGTTAAGAACAGGGGGAGAAGAGCAGCCTTCTTCTTTCCTCTAGGTAGACACAGAATGTTTCCATTCTCATACAGTCTGAGATGCAAAGAAATGCAGAGAGAGATGCTGTAAATTGTTTCTCTGGTGCTGCAGCCAGAAAAAAAAAATCAGTAACTGGCTTAGCAGTTCTAAAATATAATGTATTTACACTGGTAATTACATCACTTAAAATTTGAACTCTAAACAGTAACGACACAAGAATAAACATTAAAAACAAGACCTCTTAAATATGCTTTCTGAATCTCTCTCTCTCTCAATGATTCCTTTAAAAATTTCAGACAAGAGATGGTAATTGAATTTCCAGACCTGTCTTTATTACTTGAGCTAGAAAGAGACATCCAGAGTGAAATGGTTTAACTTCTTGCCAGAACGGAATCGTAACTAAGACAAACTGGCCCTGCTTTTTGTTCCCCTTGGGGAAAAAGACCCTCTCACATTTAAAAGGAATCTGGTACTCGGTCTTTAGAGATGTATTAAGAAAAGTATTAGCATTAATTGCATCTTGATCTACAGCAATTATCTGCAGGCCTATACAGAATTACATACAAAACAGAATGAGGAGACAGGTTAAGAGTAAAATGAGTATTAAAGACTTAAAAAAAAATGTGTGATTTTGTTTGATTGGTTGCTATTAACATGGTCTTTCTAAGCTAGGTCTTTTCCAAAGCCATACTCAGTCTGTAATTCTGGTCCTTCATGCTTTAAAAAACCTATGGCTGTCTCAAAGTATCAAAATCTGTCTTTTTCCATCATAGGTTTCCTTAGAACCATGAATTCATTTTGGACAGAAGCACTTTAAGACAACACCAGCTATATTACAAAGAAAAATCTTGATTTAGATGCATTGTTTCTTTAGCATTTTGAAATTAAAAAACCTGGGAAATTTGAAGTGCATATATATTCACTCTTTTCTATGTGTAAAAAAATAAATTACTTGCTTATATGACCAATTTACAGTAAAATGTATGTGATTCATTATAATGCACTGTTGAATGTCTATGGGCTTTGTCCTCTACTGAGGACAAAGCATTGTTTATGGTTGAGCTCATGTTTCTAGCTCAGGAAGATTCTAGTAAATGAACTAAAGGGCAACACCCTCAGCAAGAATGGCTCTGACATGCTGAGGAGTCTGCAAAATTGGGTGCCTGAATGGAGTCAAAATCTGACAGTGAAGTGCTGTGTCAGTGGCTTCATGTGAAATACCAATATGGGAATTTTCCCATTAATTCTACCAATGGATCTTACAAAAACTTGGGTCAACTGGTACTCTTGGATCAGACAACACCAGTTGAGCATAAAATAACACCTCCAAGTTGAGATTATTGGTAAGCGTGGTGATGCAGCTAAATTAGCTAGAAGAAACAGATCAAAGGATAATCTAGTTTTTTCTCAGATTTGTCTGTAGTGCTGCTACAGATTAACATAGGGACAGAAAGTAGAGGTGTTTTTTTTTTTTAATTCTGATTATGCATGAGGATACGTCTTCATACTCAATGGTTCCAATTTTATGACTAAGTACTCTTTCAGATTATAGACAGACAAGATCTGGATTACAAATCTGTTTTTAGCGTATTCTTTGTACCTTCTTCTACTTCTGCACTTTGATTAAAAACACGATTTGTTGTCCTGAAAAAGATATACTGTAATTGTGGCGGATAAATGTGGTATAAATGCTGGAGGGAGGAAAAAAGGTTACTCCTCCAAGTTTTCAGCCTGCATCAATTTGCACAGCATTTGACTTAGGTGGGTAAACTTCAAATATGCTCAGTTATACAACTTAAATGTAAACTTTGAGCCTCGTTAGAGTTGCCTAGAAAAAAACTTATCCTGGAAGCTAATACTACGTGATGCTTTGTTTGAAGGTATTGATTGCACTGATCAATATCCAGCAGTATGACTTCTAATCTGCTCTGCTCCAAGTCAAGCATGACTACAGTTGGAGTACTGCACTCGCAACAGCTTAGTATATGTTAAAAATATCTTCTGACTTCCTTCCTTTCCAACCGTGGCTATGTACCCAATTACAGTGTTCTTAAATCCTGTCTGTATGTGTGCTAATTTTGCCAAAGGAATCAATAAGGAAGTCACACTGTATATCTAGAGAAGCCGTAAAATGTAATTGCAGTTATGTACTTGGATAAAGTATGAGGTCACATGAAACATGCTAATGGTATCAAAATGTAAGAAGAAAGTACTAATAGATGTGGCAGATTTTTTACCTTCTTGCCTCAAGATGGCAAAATGTCCAGAAAATGCATTTGCTTCTCTTTGGGACATGACAGAATTGTGCCTGAAAACCAGTTGTACTGAGAAACCTTGCTGGGATGTGGCAGTCTCTATGTAATTCAGTGAACCTGAGCATAAATTTATAAGTGAGCTCCCTGGTGCCTTTACTAATGTTTTCATGTAGCTGGATTTGTAATCTGTCTATTATTTTCTAGCTGTGTCTGGTAAAAAAAAAAAAAAAAGTCACGTTGTATTAGGGGGTAACTTAACCTAGGCATGGGGAATGCTTCTGGGGATGGTTTCATCCAGGTGCTGTGCATGGAAACAAACTGACCCTAAAGATGTTGGGTTCAGATGTAAGTTTTGGTGTCCTGATTTTAGTTGCCCTAAAGGAGTTGTTCCAGAAGTCAAGTAAAGGAATAATGGATATGCTTGTGACACAACAGATAATTGTACACTGTTGTCTGAAGAAACCAAAGCTATTTTTCTTTCCAGTACATTTATTTTTTCTGCCTTTGTGGTGCCCTTGAACAGCAAGGAAAAGGAGAAGGCTGTTATCAGTACAAAGTCTTACATTCCTAATGCTGGGCCTGCAAGATGAAAATGCCTCGGTAGAAATAGGCTTGTTTTGTACACAGGGAGAAGGATGGTAGCTCCTCAGCTTCTACTCTCAAGTTTGTTCTACGGTATGTGAAGATATTTTATTCAAGTTGCAGCGTTTTATTGCACGCTTCCAGCTTGTGTAATTCAAATCCTCAGATTTTTGAGTTCTGTAATAGAAAATTATAAGACTATAAAATATACATTTCCTGGTGAATTAAGAGTTATGTGGGGCATGACTTCTCTGGCTCTGGGACTAGCCTTGTTCAATCCATCACTATTAAAAAGAAAGTCCTGGTCCTCCTTGCTTATAGCTCACTATTCCAAACCAGTCTGTACTTTACAGGATCAATTGAACTTTTTGTACTCTTTCACTCTTCTTGCATTCAGAAATGGTCCTTAAACTCCTCTTCCTGAGGACGTGTCTCACTCCAATTTATAGGAGGGAGAGGAGGTTCTTTAATGTATGTACACCCGACAGTGAGATTAAGGCACAACAGGTCAAAAGTTAGCCCAACCAGTGTATCGCAAATCCTAGTTGCTTAGGGATATGGGGAAGGGAAGACAGGCAATAGAAAAAAGATAGAAAATAAAAGCAAGGAGTCTTTGGAGAAAGCAAGAGAGAAAATCACCACCATGGGTCCAGCGTGGTTGGTATGATGTCCATTGATCTCAGGAACTCATCCAATCACTGCATGGGATGGGAGAAGGCCAGGAAGCTTTGCAGCAAGCAGAGCCTGGGGGTTGGAAGGGGGAGGAAGGGGGGGGTTCTTCCCTGTTTCTCAGGTGGTTTTTTTCTTCTTCTTTTCTCTCTGTGAGTATGACATACCTGGCCCAACAGATAAGGCAGCAAGGAGTGGTGCCTTTGTTGCCATGCACAAGCATGATAGCATGATTACCTTTTGCAGTGGTCAGCTCCTTCAAGCTGCATCCCCCCCAAAAAATGCTTGTCCTGCTTCTGCTTATCTTTACAATCATAAGAAGTAGTACTGTGGTACAGTGACACTCATCACTTACCCCCCTAGACTATTATCTGTTAGGTAGTTTCACTTAGAGTCTTATCACCAAAAAGGCCTCACAAAGTGAGTTTCGAGCCAGAAAAAGAGGGCTTCAGAAAAACCATCTTTCTCAGGAGGTCTGTGTGATAGCCACCTAAAACCGAACCTCGGGAAGAAATGGCATTTAAAATTAAAATACCTATTTGTTTATAGAAAGGTTGACTGATTAAATGTCTTGGAACTTGCCAAGGTTCTTCCTTGTGTTGCTAAAATGACTTTAGGAAAAACTGTTGTTATGTAATCTGTTTATTCTTATTTGTTCCCATTCTGTCTGCTCTGCCAAGAGAGCATTCCCTGACCTTTGTCTGTCAGTGCTGGCCCTCCGATTTTATTTCTATTTATGTATTTTGGAGACCCGCATTCCAAATCTGATTGCAAACTGGAATAGGAAGGAGCGTGAATGTGGGTGACAGGAGTGGCAGCAGAGGAATCTTTGTTGTTCTTGGCCCCAGCCACTTCCAGGCTGAACAATAGCTTGTTTTCTTCCTTCGTTTCACAACCGGCAACTCTCAGAGCAGGAATTTCATTATACTTCAGATGGGTGGAAAAGCTATAATCAAATGCCGGTGGCAGGTAGACAGGAAGTCTGCAATAGGCTTTTAAGGCACGAGAAGCAAAAAAAGACCTTGAAGCTTAAAGAAAAACAAAACTTATTCAAAATGCTTTTTAAGGAGCAGCACCTACTTCAGCTCAACCAACCATCATCTGCCCACGGCTCTGCAGCCCTGCTGTACATGGGGAGGAGAGTGTGAAGTCAGGGGAAATTAGCTAAGTCTACATAATGTCAAATATAATAATCAAATATAATGAAAATCAAACATGAAATGCAGCACCAGACTTGGCTCTCCTAATTGATTTACTTTAAAGTGCTACAGGCATATTTAACAGGTTGCAATTGACAGACCCAAAGCAGAATAAGGCACTTTTAATGGAAGTATACAAATTTAGCTTATGTTCACAAGCTGCTGGTAGGATATCGCCTCATTTATTATAATTTTATTTGCATAAATAGAACCTAACATCTTTTCAATAATATAGGAAGTAGTAAATGCCAGTAGTGAAAAAGCAACAAAAATCACTTGGGAGCACACAGGCGAAAGGAAATGTTTCTGCATGTGTTTATATCTAAGCACAATGCCAAGTCCACACTTAATATTGCTTTCTATCAGCTGCCACATAGCTAGCCCTCCAGAGAAGGAAGGTCTGCATCATCTCTTTCAGCTCTTTATGAAGGAAAGCACTGAGCTACTGGCTCATCTGTGATATTTCTAAAAGCTTACTAAAATAGTAAGAGACTGAAAATGATCCTTGGTCTTCATTAAGCTTCAAGTACTGTAGGACAGTGCCTTTTCTGTTATGTCCTGTTACTGTTCTGTTACGCAGCACTGTGGGGGCTTCTTCCATGCCTGAAGGTCTGTAAGTCTCTGCTGAGAGAAAATAATGCTCTTTTAGACATTCTGGGCTACAAACATCTTCAATTTTTCTGCAACTTTTAATAAGGTGACATTTCAGTTGTTTGTGTTTACAGGCTTGAAAACTAAGAAGAATCTCAGAGTTCTTGAAATATAAGCCACTAGTTTCCAATCGCTTATTGGAGAACGTCTAAAACTAATTTAATGCTTTAAATAGAAGGCAATTCCTGTGTCTTATTCCATATAGACCCCTTCACTGAACCTCATAATGTCAGGTCTGAAACTATGGATGTGATTTGTACTGTGTGTCCTAAAGTTCCAAAGTAGATTGCAACCTGGCCAGCTATCCACGCTGCTGTGTAAGCAAATGGATGAGAGCACCCTTACTCAAATGGGAGCCTGGCTTTCTCATCTAATCCTTTGCAGCTCTCTGGATACTTACTTAAGTTACATCTTGAGTAAATTAAGTTACATCTTCCCTTCAAATATGAATTTCTTCCTATAACTAGATATGAGATCCAGCCCTGTTTGTTGTGAACATGTGGTCCTCCAGTGCTAATATCTGAGCTTGTTCATGTAAATAATGCCACCAAGCTCATCCCTGAGGATGAGAAGATGCTCACAGCAGTAAACGTAGAGTCAATGTAGTCTCACAGAATATCTTCCCTCTCTTTTGTGTGTTCATTTGAAAACTCTTTGAAAAAACACGTTTTTATACTTCTAGTCACAAAAATACTTAAAAATCTAAATGATTTTTAAAATTTTAAAAAGGAATCCTTGGAATATTTTATACCATTGAGGATCTCTGAAAACTTAAAAGAAATTTAAAAGAAGAAAAAAAAAAAAAAAGCTCTGCAGTGCCATTTCTACTAATAGAGAGAAACATATTCAGTTGATATCCGAATCTTCCCTTGGGTTGAAAGTCTAAGGGGTTGTTTCCAACAAGCTTTCCTGCCAGGTTGTTTACTTTTATTACTCTCCAGGGATAAACCAATTTACTTTTAGTAACGTTTGCAGTTGTTTAGTCTGAGTTCTTGTGAAGTGATTCAGTCTTAAGGAAACTGACTAAAACCAATGCTTTTTTGTTGTTCTTTCTTTTTCCACAAAGCTTCCGAAAAGTCTTGTTGACCAGGAAATTTCTGAAGGGTTGGGTAAGGTTGTGAAGTCAATTGCCTAAAGAGGAAACTGTTGCTGGCAGTTCTGGATAGGCTAAGCAATTACATTTTTGAGTAATCCTTGTTGGTTTTGGGTTTTTTTTCTTAGCTTTTATGATAACCTTTCATGAGGCTTCATGTGATTGGTGTTTCTTCTGCAGGGGCAAAACATGGCTGGGTGATTTCTTTTTCTTTTTTTTTTTATCCTTTTCTTCTTTTACAACCTGAAAGTAAATAATAAAGTCTTGTATAAGCACAGTGCTGCAGGAGTTCAGTAGTAAAGGTAGGGAAGTGTAGAGTGTTCATGCATATGGTTATCAGGGAGTACAAGTGATTTTAGTCAGTAGTGATGTGAATTTGGCTAGTTCTTTTCATTTTTTTCAAATCCTTTTCCTTTCATGATATTCCCTTGGGACAAAATTTCCTGGCAAATTTTCCTTGAAGTCCCTCACAACATTTCAGTTCAGACTGAAGATTATGCTTGGCACCAGCTCCAAAGCCAATAATTAATAGTAGACTGCTTTGTACACACCACTACTTAGCACAGTTACTAAAGGTGAGCCAGCCTCCAGTGTAAGAGAAATCACAGATTACACTTCTCTCTACTATAATTTAAAATCAAAGGTTTATGCCAATGAAGATTTCTAAAATGCATGCATAACTGGAGTGATTTTGTGGTTGTTCTTCTTTAGCAAAAAAAAAAAAAAAAAAAAAAAAAAAAAACCCAACATATTCCAGTAGAACTTCAGGACTGATTTCTTTAAAAAAAATTATTAGAGGTGTGATCTCAGTTAAAGATAGTAAAATATAGGAAAAACAGATACTTCAAATCACCTGAAGCTGTTCTCCGGAACGTGTGAGCTTTTGAATAAAGAAAATAAGTCACGATAGATGAAATTAGGTTTCATAACGGATATGTCCATCACTGTCATTTTTACCTTACAAAACAGGAACAACGTGTAGCTAAGTCATGTGGCAATGAAAATGTTAACAGACTAGAAAGTACTAGCACGAGGTAGAATTTCCGTATGGAAAAGCGTTGTCACTTGTGGGGCCTTGCATCACTCATTGCTTTTTTTCCTGTGGAAAACAAAAAGAAGTAAAAACTGTTGTTTTGAATAGGAAGAAGGGGTAAGGTTAATGCCTCAAATACATAGATTAGTGCATAGAATACACAGAATTAAGCTAGCTGATGAAACATAGGTCTTGCAAGCGGGAAAATCCATCAGCCTGAATGCGAGTCCAAACAATAGTGCTTTTTGCCTGAGTATGACTTATTTCTCAATGGAACCTAGTTTCTCTTGAATTCTGTGCAAGACAGAAGTTAGGCAATTCAGTAAGTTGAACTGGTAGACTCGTATTCTGTATGTCAATGACGTAACTTATCACCACTGTGACAACTGTTGGAAAAGATCTTTCTCAGCCTGCAGCCCTCCAGGTAGGTATTTCAGGAAGTGTTTCTAGGACATACTTTTGCTGAAACTTTTTCTCATTCTTTTACTGGAAAAGCTATGTGTTCTTTATTCCTCTGGGTTTAATCTAAATAGTGATTAATACCTGAGGGGGAAAAAAGGTTGATACTGATGTTTCTGTCACTTTTTTGATTATTATAATCCTTTGAAACACAACTAAAGAATTTTTCAACTTTGTCAAACATGCTCTCAACTCTCAAAGTCACCAGCAAGCATTGCAGCAGAGTCCCTAGTGCAGTTCCTTCTTCAAATAATTAAAACGAGGTTGTGTTTGCTGCCAAAATGTCAGAACCTGATCTTCTGGAGCCAGGCAGATTAGAATGAAGCCCTTCCCCGGGCTGGGTTGGAGCACTGGAGCAGTGCATGGGGCACACAGTGGTGCTGGGTACTGGCAGTGAGTGGGACCTCCATGGTTAAGGCAGGCACAGCCATGGGCCTGTAACCAGATGGGTCCCTGTGCCCACAGAAAAGACTGAAGCTGTGGAAAATGGTGAAGAAAAGGTCATTTCCTCTGCGTACGCTATTTCTGACTGCTCTACCAATGATTACAACTTCCACGGAAACCAACAGCAGTTCCCTATGAGCTCAGGAGCAAGGAACAGTGCAGAAAGGGAATACTTAAGGGGCTAGTTGTTATCTTACTGTATTTAGCCCTGTTTGGGGGGGGGAAAAAAAAAAAAAATAGACCTTAGCATATTGTGCTTTGTGAACGTTTTAATGGATAAATGCAGAACAATACAGAGAGAATCTGCTATGGGAGATAGGGGTCTTAAGGGTAGTAAAAAAATATTTCTTCCTGGCTATCTGCTGAGCAGAAGGATTACAGGATTAATCAGTGCCTGCCAGCCTGGGAGGCCTCCTCCTCTCTGTTCCCCCATCTCCTACAGCAGTTTTCACCTTAAATGCAGTTTCTGTTATATCATCTTTCATGTAAGTAGTTATTTCTTTAAATTCTTCAACTTTTCCTATTTTATAAGCTGCATGTTATGCAGGAGACAGTCAAAACTGGTCTTTGTATCTGCATATGTTGGAAAGAGTTAACAATATGGAGTGCATAAAAGCCATGATTTTCCTGTGAGACATTACATCTTTTATGACAACCATCATTTTTCAAGGAAGAACTCAAAGGAGGAGGAGAGTTAATGAAACCACAGTTTATTAGTCTACTGCTAATGATTTAATCTCATTGAGTAAATTTCATAAAGCAAGGAAACCTACTACCAGGCTTTCTAGATGCAATGTGGGATGACTAAAGATTTGCAAAAGACGAGATGCAATTTTGGCAGAGAGTAAAGGAGAAAACAAATTTCACCAGGCTGCCTTTTCAACTTTTTGAGGTAGCTGGATTGAGGTGACTGGCAATGTGTTCTCAATCACAGGGTTTTTTTTCTTTTTTTTTTCTTTTTTTTCTTTTTTTTTTTCCCCTCTCATTTGTATGTGTAAGGAGTTGCATAGAAAACTGCCACTATTTGAAAACTAAACATATTGTCATTGCTTTTAAAGCTGTCTGCTGTATAAGCCATTGTCATAATCCACCCGTATGTCAAAATCAGGGATTGTGTTATATCTTAAGATATATAGAGATGCCAGAGACTGCGAAAATGTCTTTGCTTTGCCAAAGCAAATAAATGAAGGGAACCCCTGAGGGTAAGGGGTGAGTAGAACAGATGTGATAGCTTTACTTCACATTCCCTGCCTCCTACATAGGTGCCACGTAAGACGTATAGTTTGAATGTTGTTCTACTTAGTCAATAGTCAGTAACAGAGAAGTCTCTTCTAATATGTGGGCAGCTGAATTAAAGTCATATCAAGCCTAAGGCTGCTGTAAATTATTCAAGATGCTGTACTCAGGATAATATATAAAGTTCCTCTTGAGCTGCGGCGTACAGATCAAGTGTAACATCACTTGTAAAGAGGTCTGCAAGTTTCATCCCTGTAATCTTGCTATTCTACCCTTTTCACCCCAGTGAAGTGGGATTTTTTTTCTACTGCAAAACACAAAAGAAAATGAAATAGAGAAAGGAAGAAATTGACAACCGGCTGATTTCCAGTTTACATGGACTGAATACAGAATCTGCCCAGAATTTGGCTTTATTTAGAAACATAGGCCCTTGTCCAGATCCCATTAATACTGATGAAAAATGCACCTCATTGATTTCACTGACAGTGGATTCAGCCCATTAAGAAAAATGAGTTTGGTGTTAGGGTAGTAACACTTTCTGTGGAAACTGGAAAGGATGAAATCTTTTATAGAGCAGAAACACAGACTTTCACAACTTTAATACGAATTCCAAACAAACAAAGCTGCTGAAAATTAATTCAAAATGAAGCTAGTGTCTGTGCATGTTCATGTTTTTCTTACTGACTAACACTGCTGGAAAAGCATAATGTGTCTCTTAGTTATCCATCAAGAGAAAAATAAAAGTGTTCACGAAGACTGGGATTATATTCCTAACATATCAGTCACTGCAGCTGCACTAACTTGGAAGAGAAAACCATTAGCTGTGGTAGAATTCTAACAGATTACTCCTATCCCACAGACTAGGGAAAAACATATAAAGAACTTTATTTTCTTCTACTGACAGTAAGTGGCTTACGTGAAGTTAATTCAAAATGACCATTTTGCTTTGGGGGAAGAATGGCTGCACATTTGTGAGTTACTGCACCAGAGGGGTCGGATTTGCCTTGCACTCACCGTTAGAGTCTTGCAGGATGTACCACAGTGTACAACTTCTGGTTTCTCCTCAGATGGAACCAAAATTGAAGTCATTCACTGGTGTGCTACCGACTCATCCCACTCGTAACATGAGATGTAGTTACCTCTTCATGCATATATACTGCATGCCTATGGTCAGATATTAGCACAAACATAATTTTTTGGTTGGCACACTATCTGCCTGTCAGCCCTAGAACCGTATCTAATTAGAGCTCGTTAAAGACATGCTCCTTTCTTTGTGCTCTGCTTCAGTCAATAATGTAAATGCAACTCTTGTGTCCCTTAAGATAAGATCAGATCTTCAGCCAATGAAGAACATATCTAAAGAATGGCTCCAGTTTGAATCAGCCCAGCAGAGCAATCCAAATCTCAGAATAGTCCATGCACATAAATGGAAGTCTAAACCAGATTTATGGAAACGTATCAAAAGTATATGTGTAAACATTACGGGAAAGGTAAGATTTGCAGGGACCTGAGTCTCTCTTCCCAATCAGTATGGACAGCCACAGATGTCAAATCAAATGGAAAATGAGCATGTATACAGAGTCCACTTAAATGTTAGAATCCTTTGTTTAAATATTTTTTCTTTTTCCTTTATTTTCTTGTTTTCCATTTTCCTTCATTTTTTCCCTTTTTCTCCTTTTTTATTGCTTTTTTTTTTTTTCCTTTTTTTTTCTTTACTGTCTAGATTAGTTCATTTTTCAGGATTCAAATTTATCCAGGAGATGACAAAACCTAATCTCACTTCTAAACCGAATTCACTGCTGAAATATATATAAGTACTGCAATTCTGTCTCAAAGCAAAGTCAAACAGCTTGATTTTGCGTGGCCTGCCATTGGGACAGAGGAAGGAAGCAGAATTTTAGAGCTAGGAATCATCTTTTAATAGAAATCAGCAACAAACAGCTGGCTGAATCTCCTTCCCTGTGGTTGCCATGTAGCCAAAACAGGCCAAGGTACAGGCCAGCTTGGTTGTTTGGTCAACCAAAGCAGCTTATATTTGAATTGAATCATTAGTAAACATCAGTGGCAAGTGGTAGGTAAAAAATACACTTTTTAAAACAAAGATCTTTTACATGTGGCCTAATTTCTAGCTAATCTAATAAAAGATTATGGCTACACAAGGGCAGTCCATGCTTCTGAACTAGTCAGCAGGACTCTTTTCTTGGTTGATTTTTCAGGAAAGTTCCCTGGATCACTTCAGAGGGAACAGTAGTGTGTTGCATTGAGAGATACTTGCTATATGTGGCATTTGCAGCCTTAAAAAATGGCAGTGATCATTTCAACTTTGTTTTCTTTTGCCATCTGTAGCTCCGTAAAGCTTTATGTCAATGTCAATTTATTAAAGGAAAATGTTCAGCTGATTTTAATGTCTTTACTAAAATGTACAGCTGAGTCTAGCCTTCTCACACAGAATCACACAGAATGGCCCAGGTCAGAAGTGACTTCGCAGATCATGAAGCTCCAACCCCCCTGCCACATGCAGGGCCACCAACCTCCACATTTAATACCAGACCAGGGCCCCATCCAGTCTGGCCTTGAACACCTCCGGGGATGGGTGGAGTATCCACAACCTCTCTGGGCAGCTGTTCCAGCACCTCACCACTGTCACAGTAAAGAACTTCCCCCTGACATCCAACCTAAATCTTCCCTCCCTCAACTTAAAACCATTTCCCCTTGTCCTGCTGTTATCTACCCTTTCAAAGAGTTGATTCCCCTCCTGTTTGTTGGCTCCCTTTAGGTACTGAAAGGCTGCAATGAGGTCGCACCGCAGCCTTCTACAGTGTTGCAGCATCCTTTTCATGCAAATGGCCCAGTGCAAGAAGTGTATTTAAAAATAATATAAAATGCATAAGTCACTCCATTTTTCACTTGACCAATTGGTCTGAAAACTCAAAGGATCCCCTGATGAGCAATATTTGTGGAAATCAGCTACAAAGTTAGAGATAGGAAAGAACAAGCCTAAAGAAAATGCTGGAAATGTGAATCATAGAAGGTTTGGATTGGAAGGGATCTTCAAAATCATCTAGTTCCAACCCCCCTGCTATAGGCAGGGACATCTCCCTCTAGACTAGGTTGCTCACAACCCCATCTAGCCTGGGATGGAACCCCAAGCCAGTTCTATTTTATTAAACTATCATAAAAATAAATGGAACAGGAAATGTGAAATTGTAGAAAGTAGGCAGAGAAAGGGCATAACATTTTTTTTCATTAAATTATATTGGTTGTTCTGAAAGTAATGCCTCCTATTCATTTCCGTGGAAACTACAACAGATACAAAGAGCAAAAAACCACTACTTGATTAAAGAAATTCTCTGCTATAAAATACTATTTTTCAACTGTCACCACAATTAACTATGCTTTTTCCCAGCAATGAGCAAGAGCCTGCAGGCTGTGCACATAAAAATCTGCAAGAGTGGAGGTCACCTAATCCTGCTGTCACCACTGTTGAAATGCACCACCCATCCCTCACCCTCACTGTGCTCACAGCCACCGTTTGGTCTTCACCAGTGTTCAGCAAGTGTTGATGTACGTCAACGGATGCCATTTTTTCTGCATGGAGGAACTCAAGGATGCACCTTTGCTTCATATGCACTTCCATGTCAGGTGCCATTTTGTCACACAACAATGAATTGTAATGGCAAATTGGTGGGAAGGTTCAACCCCAACTACCATACCACCACCATCTGCCTTTGACATCTGTCAGCGTAATAAAATAGAAGTCATCGCTTTCCAAGCAGTCTGAGTACCTACACCCAAAAGATGAGGTGCTAAGAAACACACACAGTGTGAGCTTGTAAAAACACACCAAATCAATCACTTTTTGACAAAGCAGCCCATCTACGCTGCAAGTGAATAAAGTAGGTGTGAAATAAATTGACTTTAGCGAGGCTAGACTTTGTTAACTATCATCTAAGCATAAACAAATAAGAAACTGCGGTATAATTTTAACCTGATTAGTGCTGATTTAACTTTCTTATCATTGGCTTTTAGCTCACTATAATGCTGCAGTTTGTTCCTTCTCCCTTAGGCCATATTCCTGACACCAGGTGTCCTTCAAAATCTATTCATCACTCAAATAGGAGGGGAGGTCTCTAGCTTGTGAGAGCCAGCTTGACTATCTGACCCAAAAGGTGCTACTCATCTCCTTTATGCCATTTGCCCAAAACTATTATTCTCCAGAACTCCTTAATTCAAACCAAGCCTCTGCTGATGAGCCCACCCAGGCAGTTTGGAACAATGTCCCCAATGCTGGCAAGGAGTGTGAGAGGCCTGATGTGTCCCACATGCTCTGTGTTAGCATCCACACCTCCCTGTCAGTGGGAAGATGGAGAACAGGCTGACAGGGTTGTTCAGATTAGATTTGAATGGGTACAGAGAGTCTGGGATGGAAACTCCTTAACAAGCATTCAGTGAGGAATATTTGTCTGACCACAGTGTTGAAACTAGAGCCTAAACGAGGACAGTTTGTGTAGCAGACAAGGTCCAAACAATCTGCTGTCTGATGGAGCAGGGCTTAATGCAAGAGGAGGAACAACCCGTGCCTGAGATGTGGAGATGTAGAAATAGCTGCATTAGTGTAAAGTACATCTCCTTGTCCTGTTTGTGCTCAGCCACAGGCATCTGTCTGCTGGTGGCCCTTGCTGCAGACAGTGCTGTACTATGGGCTCCTGTGATCTGAAGTTGCATGGCTTCTTTTACACATGCATTTGACAATCTTCATTGAATATTTAATGACTGTGTCAACGATTTACGGGCTGGTTCGGCCCTTTTCTGTGACTAACGGAGTTCTGGGACCCAAGGACCCACACCCTGGGAAAGGGGAGAAGGGGAAAGGGGTAGGGAAATGGGCCTAAAAAACAAAACAGCAGCAACGATCTGAGGAGGAAAACTGATTTACTAAATATGATAGAAGAATGCAAGATAGCACAATGTAATACAATATAATCGGAATTGAAGCTAATAAAGCAAATAAAATGTAATACAATATAATCGGAATTAAAGCTAATAAAGCAAATAAAATGAGAGAGGGAGTGTCCAAAAACCGAAGGCCTTGCTCTGATGCTGAAGGTGAGCCAGCTAGGGAGCATACACACTGCAGAGACAAGCAGAAAGGGAAAGGAGGGGATGTCTCGTGACACAGGAACAGTTTTATCTTTCCCTCTGAGCGGAAAATGGAAACGCAAAGTCCTGTAGGGTATGTAGTTCTTCTTTTCAGACAGGTATACCAGAGCTATCAACGATCCACGGAGCATTAACTCTTTAACTCCCAGTGCACTACATGATGTTATGATGTGGCATATCAATAGCAAAAATCATAAAACCATGATAGACTATAAGGTCTTAATATGAACAGTTGTTCTGTTATATTGTATACAGAATAACAGAATGGTGCTTTGACACTTTATATGTTTAGGGAGGCAAACCCTGATCCTATTTAGTTAGATTCTCAAAATAGAGTATTTCCATTGAGGCTTGCATTCAGAATGTTTGCAGGATCTGGGATGCTAGCTGCTGTGTTCCAGATAGGCACTAACATAAAATACAGATCTCTAATCGAACAAAGCATCTCAAATGACACTTACTGACATGAACTGCTCTAGTAAAAGCAATGGCTCTGCTGGCTGGCCAAAGCTGATAACCATACTTTACCAATGTAAAGTCAAAAAGATGAGGATAATCAGATATAACCTGAAAAGGAGAAAGTACGTCTTCAACAATCAGATTGTTTCCTGCCTAAAAAAAGTTCTCTCTAGCAACACCGATGTCAGATCCATTATCATGTACAAGTTTCTCCTAGCTCAAGACAAGAAGGGCAGTGTTTTAGAGGAGAAAATCACACTAGAATGCAGCAAAAGGTCAGTACGTACTTTAACACCGAGTGACCACAATTGCTAAAACCTGTCATCCTGTTTATAGTTAGCCATACAGATAGCAGTACAAGAGCTTTCACCACAGCTCTTTGAACTTTATTTTTAATGAGAGTTAATTTTGCCGTGAGGTATATCATTTACAGTGCATATTTGGGATGTAATGTCTAAAACACTTGTTTCTATAACAAGCTGTCATTGTAGGATGAATGGATTTCTACACAGATTCCTGGGTAAGATAGTTTTAGAAGTATCCACTTTGGAAATTACTAATTGTTAGTAGAACAATGTAGAGTAATAAAATGTAGTGTAATAGCTAGGTACCAACTGTATAATTATTACTCTGAAGTTTGTTTTTCAAAATAAGATGACATGACCTTTCTCGTGTTTTTAATTGTATTCAGATCTCTCAGAAGTACACCCAGTCTAGAGGTTTAATGTAATAGTGATTGCTCCAACCCCTAATTTTCTTCAACTTTCCATTTTCTTGAAAAATTTCTCATTAAATAGTGTGTCACATACCTGCATTGGTGCCTCAGTCAACTCTCTTGCTGAATGTATTCAGGATTTCTGCTGGATAGATAACAGAGCCTCTACACATCATAATCTTAGCTTCACTTCTTGTCCAGAGAACTGGCAATCTGGTATCATCAGCTCTTTGAGTTTTCTGGAAAAAAATAAAGGGAAAAAAAAAAGCAAATATTGAATTTCAGAGTATGTTTAACAGCACCTTTGGAGACCTACTGAGGGAGGTCCTTTAATCAGTATAACATGCTGGTGTTAAGTTTGAAAGCACAGTTGAAAGCACACATTCACTTATAAACTGTGTTTATTATCATGTGTACTTTCTATGAATTCCTAAATCTGGATGATCAAACAGATCCTAAGTTATGATTGATTATAGCACAGATGTAGAGAATACCAGTTTTTTAGACTAAGAATCAAACTATGCCCTTTATACTGGGATTCTGCTGAGACAGCTATATGAATGGTAACAAAAAATATCGATTTGCTTTAGGTAGCAGATACATGATGAATTTTGGGGCTCAAGTCCAGTTTGGAATTGAAGCCTGGGTTAGGCATCATTCCTTGTAAGACAGTGACAGTGTGCTAGAAGTGTTACAGAGAATGCAAGTGAGCATCTTGTGGATTGTAAGAAATTTGCCCTGAGGGCCATTGGCACCATATGTTTAGCAGGTAGCTGACAGCTGTTTAGACTGAGTGCAAATCAAGAAGAATTTAAGTTTAGAGTAATATGGTGAAGCACATCAGGAGTGTGATTTAGGCAGCACGCACGCACTGTGGTTGGTGAAAAGCAAATCTGCTATTCAGTTCTGTCCTTGGGAACATCTTCCCAACGTAGCCAGGAGGAATCCTAAGTCATACTTAAAACTCTTGCTAACTGCAATTGCCTGGGCTTGCATGCTCAGGTATACGCAACCTCTTTTCTTTCTTTTGATACTACATGCAGAGAAAATAAAGATGGATACTTAATCCTGCGTAGCACACTGTATGCAGCAAGTGCCTGTAGAAAGTGTTTGTGTTGCAGAAAATACATAACGGTGTTGAATGACATTTCAATAATACCTGTCTTCCCGTTCAAGATTCTTTTCAGTCCTTCCATTGATTCGTGCACTCATAGGTGCAGTGCAGTTATTCACGAGGCACGCACTCCATGCCTGTAGCATGTTGATAACAATTATTATTCATGCATTAACTCCTCACAAGTCATTTATGTCTACCGTTTGTGCATGAACAAGCACTGACTCTAAGCACTTTAAAGCTGACAGACTAATCCTTCTCCCCACTGACTCGCATCTCAATTATTAAATTGCAGTGTAATCCATGAAAGAAATTGGCACAAAGTGTGTTCAGCCAATTAATTACAGTTAAACGGTTTTATTGAAAAACGTGAGCGTGGATGCATACAAACAGGTATTTTTTTTTATTTATTACAACTTTTGCCCAAGACTGCCTCACACATCAGAGCCAGGCACCTCGTGTGTGTTTACTCTGGTTCAAGTAGCTGCTGAGTTTGTTTATTCATTTGCTGGGTCTTTTGTTCATAATGACTTTCTTTGTCCCACAGCACCGTGGGTGCTATAAGGCATAAAGGGTTAAAGTTACTTCAGTGCCACTAGTGAAACATTCCAAGGCAAAGAGAGGTGTTTTTTGACAGTTAATAAATTTCTCAGGCTGATGAAGCTGTATTTTAGGAACGTGCAGAATTTCCCATAGCAATATAATTAGCACTAGTTCCTAGATTTATTTGCACAACTGGAACTATAAAATTAATCTCTTTGGAGATGCCTTATTACACTGAAATCCCTCTAATTTTTTTTTCTTTACCCACTGGTACGAGTAATGAAAATCTTATTAGCTCCAGTGATTACATTTTAATGTCTTAGGTGACAATACTATAAAACCCTGGAATCAACAGCTACTCACACCTCCCAGTTTCAATTGTCCGTGTGACACATGGGCATTTGCACGCTAATTTACTTCTGCTTTCCTTGTTGAACGATCCTTCCAGTGATTACAGGACTCTGTTCTTTTGTTGTTGTCTTTTCTTCCTCAGCACTGGGGTCACTGCTGCAGTACATTCATTTTTATCAATAACGGAGCAGAGGAACTTGTGTCACACACACAAACAGTGGTGATCTGGCAGCAAAGCCACAGCTACCTTGGAAATTCAAGTAATAAAATGAACATGCCTGCAAGGAACGTATGTTTTGGGCATCTGACATGACCCAATTTTCTAGATGCAACAGCAATAAGACACGTGGCCCCTTCCTGTAAAGTACAAGCATTAGTATGATTATGTCTATTATAATCAATATGTGCCATTGCTGTTCTGACAAGCTCTTTATTAAATGCATAAAGCCTCACATACATCAGTCTTATTTTATTTCCCATCAGTATCATGTTTCAAGGTACACACAATTCTAATTGCTATTTCATTCAATTTTAAGAGTGCACGTACAGCTGTCCCAAAAGCCCTCATTTTAGTGCACCAAAGCATAGGAGTTTGAATTTGCCAGCATTCAGATCCACCCTGTCAGAATTATCTGTCATGCTCAGTATCTGTAACAAAGAGAAATGAGGGACTGGAACATGAAGGAGGATAGGTTATATCATCCTTCGTCTGCTTGTTCATCTGTTTGTTATTCTGTTCAAACCTGGGTTTGCTGCTTAAAGTGTCTGTTTTTCAAAATGGAATTAAAATCACCAGTATTTTCAGAATGACACAAATCATGTATCTTTCACAGTGCTGGCCCACACTGATACCAGATTCCTATTTTGCCTGTATTTCTTAGATCTTATTAGGCCACGAGGATATGCACTTCTTTATGTAAAAGACATTTATGTGTTTATATAAAAAGAAAGCACAAGAAAGAGATTCCAGCATCCTCCAGTACACTGTGACACTGAAGAAGTGACACTGAAATAAAAACACTCATAGCTGCAAAGGTTGCAGCACGTGAAGTCCTTCATAAAATGGTATTTCTTAATTGTGCGAACCAAGACAACTTTTGTGATCACTGAAACTAATGAAACCTGATTTACAATCCATATGGGCCTTGTGGCTGACTGGTTTTTTAAATGAATTAATCTGAAAGCTACAATATGGGTTCTTCCGCTGTTAGGAATTTAAAAACACATACTCAGTTTCCTGAAAAAAGCTCGATAAATACTTGAATAAAATTTTGTTTGTTACTTGACATTTAAAGCTCTGTTTTTCAGTCATGATTTCTCCTCCAGTAAAGCAGATACTTTATGAATTAGGCATGTTTGTGTTTGAAGCTTTCTCCCAGGAGGTTTTATGATGTCTAGCAATCACTCATGCCAGCTTTCTTCCTCCTTATTTCCTTCAGTAGAGAATCTCTCTTCTCAGCCAGCTGTCTTTAGAAAACATTCAGGACTTTTAGTATCTCTGAGTTCTCTTTTTTTTTTCCCCAAATATGTGATATCAATCAGTCAAACAAAATCTAAAGCTTGCAACAAACTATTTGAAACACTTGTGCACAGAGAATATGGCTATACAAAACTCAGTACCTTGAGAAAGTAGCCTAAAAGAACAGAAAGGACAAAGAAATTCTTATACAGCAATAGCATTATTTTTTAGTGTTCAAAGAACAGACTACTGGATTTCCAGATCTCCAAGTTGCACTACTGTAAAATAAAGGCTTCCTAATGTCCCTGCTCTGGTCACTAGGGAAGTTATTGTTATATTTTACCTATGGTTTAGCACTGTTTTCTAGAGATGAGGATAGTGTCTAAGATCAGGAATGCCTGGAGATCACTCCTGAATCAGAGAAATGAGCACAGTCAGATGTTCCCCACAGCAGACACAGCAGCAGGTGCACACAGAGCAAAGATACCCAGGTCCACTCCTGTATTTTAATAATGCAGCAAATGCAGAGAGAGGGCCGGCATTGCCCTTATACATTCATTTAACAGTCAAACTTTTATTTACTAATTTCATTTATCTTTAATAAGATTTCTGCTGGCACTGCAGTGCAACACCAGAATAAATCATGGGCTGTCCTTCAGAATCTTGTGAGAGTGCTGGTTTCTTCTGGCAGCTCTGAGTGAGGCGGTAGAGTGGGCAGAACTGACACCTCTTTCATTCAGGTGCATTTAAAAACAATGAGTTATTGAAATATTTCTTGCAATATTTGCTATTTTTATGAGGTGCAGGACACAAAGATATTCATACACATACATACATAGCTTAACAAAGCATCCATATATCCCACTTTTATTAGCCACAGGAAGACATCAGCCATATACTCTTCTTTTATACAACTCCAGGGGGTGGATGGTATTAATTTCTATTTTATGCTTTGTCCTGGTGACTTATCACTCACCCTTAGGTATGGACCTATGGCTGCAGCAGGACACACAGTTTGCAGCAAGCCCAATGGAGGCAGTTTCACACTCTGTGTACAGAATGAGATGCAGAGCAGGAAGGCTCCGTGCTGCAAGAAGCTCAGTGCAGAGAGCCTGCCCTGCAGCAGCAGTAGTGCTTGGAATGATTTGTTGCTCCGCTGCTGCCACTACTGCATACTGGAGGTGCTTGTGCTTCCCTTCCACGCTAATGCTTTCTTAATGCAAACCACATTCATCCTCATGTCTGAAGCAGACCTCTTTCTTATTTTTTATGTCCCCTATCTCCAGTAACATAATTGTAATGCAGAAAAATGGAAACAGCAATCAGTAGGCACCCAGTCCCAAATGTGCTTAATGCCAGTCACAGAGCAGCTGTAACACCTTGGTTTCTGTTGGTTTCTATTCCTGAGTTGAACTTCAGAAGGGCTTTAAAAAATAAGCTTCCTCTACCTTTTATTTCTGCTTGTAGAGAGCGTTGTGGGAAGCCTCTGGGTTTTGCTGTTTCAGGAAACAACTTGGCTTTGTTTAATTTTGCAAGTTCCTGTGTTTGAGCTTGAAAACTATATCTTGAGAGACCTGTGGCCTTCAGATGACCTGACTATGACAGCATGCACGTATGTCGATGCACTCACACGTACACATCCATGGCAGTATAAGTACACTTTATAGCAGCCAGTTCAGAAGCTCGTGGAATTATCATCTGAGTCTTATCTTGAGTCAGCAGTGTTTCCTTGCAGCCAGAAGTGCCAACCTACCCTGGGGTGCATCAGACCAGAGCACTGCCATCGGGCAAGGGGTGAGATTATCCCCTCTGATCTGTGGTCCCACCTCAAGCACTGCATGTAGGTTTGGTTGCTGCAACATAAGGACTTAAAAAAATATTGCAGAGCATCCAAAGGAGGGCAAGAAAAACGGTGAAGAGTCTGAAAGGCAAGGTGTGTGAGGAGTGGCTGACATCCCATTGGTTTGCTCAGCCCAGAGCACAGAGGGGTGAGAAGAGGCCTCATAGCAGCTGCATCTCCAAGCTCTGGTCTCTGTGACAATAGCAGGGCCTGAGGGAACGGCCTGGAGCTGCATCAAGGGATGGTTGGGGCTGGTTAGGAAAAGGTTCTTTGGCAGAGAGCAGAGGGCATGGCCACAAGCTGCTGGAGTTCAAGGGGCATTTGGATATACTGCTCTCAGACATAGGGTTTGGGTTTTGGGTGGTCTCTGTGGGTTCCCTCCCGCTCAGAATGTTCTGTGATTCTATGACTCTATGGAAAAGTGAAGCTGAGGGAACCCAGCATGTGAGTATTACCAAACCTACACACTGCTCAGTGCCTGGCATGGCACACAGATCAGGTCATTCGCCTACTTCTTTTCATTTGCAAGACTTGTGATTGTTTCCACTTTTTCTTATTATACTCCAAAGTCAAGTGAGGCTTCAGAGAAGTATGGTATGGATCATAGGACATTACAGAAAGCATCCACTGAGGTGTTTATCAATCACTGCACCTATTCTGAAAAACAGAAATGCTTTTGTACATCTTCAGGTCATGCTGTTCTTTCATTATAGCATGGACAGGAGCTCTGGCAGTGTATACTGAGTGATGGAAAACAAACTGGAAGACATAGAAACAGACAATTTTATCTGGCTTGGTTGCTAAAAGGAATGTGAGACAGATGGGAGACGATGCCTATGAACTACAGTGTGGGGTGGACATTTGATGACCTAAGGCTACTTGACTGTGCAGCAATCTCTGCGTGCTTGAAAATTTGGGCCAAAGGGCTGTCTGTAATATAAGCATGAAGCATAAGCACAGCTCCTGCTTCACAGAACACAAAGTGAGCCAGGATGTATATGGGCAGACAGCGACAGGAAAAAAAAGGGAATGGTTTTAAGCTAAAAGATGGGAGATTCAGGTTAGATTTTAGGAGGAAAGCTTTCACGCACAGGTGAGGCCCTGACACAGCTGCCCAGAGAAGCTGTGGGCGCCCCATCACTGGAGGCACTCAAGGCCAAGCTGGACGGAACCTGAGCTTGGTGGGGAGCAGCCCTGCCCACAGCGGGGGCTGGGACTGGGTGGGCTTTGAGATCCCTTCCAACCCAAGCCGTTCTGTGATTCCGTGCCCCTCTGCATCATCACCGTCCCGCTGCCGCCCATCCCGTGCAGCAGCAGAGCACGATCAGCCACCGGCAATAGCGCACCAACCCCTTCCCCTCCCTCCCGAGCCCGGCCGCGCAGTGCCCATGTGCGGACGGCGGGACATGCTCACTGCGAGGCCGCCGCGCAGTCGCTCCGCACATGCTCACTGGCCGCGGAGCATCGCCGGAGGTAGGGCTCGCTGACCGGAGCCGCTCTTCCGCTCCGCTCCGCGCCATGCCGCGCCGCCGGCTCTCCGACTGCCGCCGGCTCTGAGCGCGGAGTACCGGCGGCGGCTCCGCTCCGCTCCGCACGGCTCCGGCCCGGACGCGATCGTGCGTGGCGGTGAGCGCGGGGCTGCGGCCGCGTGGGCCCCGCCGGTGGAGGCTCCGCGGGTGGGGGCGGCGCGGCGCGGCGGCCCTGTCAGCACCTCGGCCAGCGCCCGGCGGCGGCGGGGCCGGGCGGGTAGCGGGGCCGGGCCGAGCGGAGGGGGGCATCGGGCACGGTTGCGGGGCGGCGGAACCCCTCCGTCGGTGCTCCGAGTGGGATTGGGGCTTTGCGAGGGGATGGAAATGACCCTCCGGAAGGTGAGGGAGAGGCGGTCTTACAGGTAATTGAATAAGTGAGAAGTGCAGCTGGTGCTGAGGGATCCGTGAGGTCTCCGCTGGCCTAAAGAGGTGGCGTGGGAAGCAGCCGAGGAATGGAAAATATCACACACCCTGGGTGCCGAATGGCTGCGGCCCTGGGGGCCGACCCCCATGCGGCGAACGGAACGGGGTGGGATAACGTTGAACCCTCTGGATTGTGCTCAAGGCGTCTTTACGCTTCCCATTTAGTGCTGACTCTGCGTCTGGAGTCCTTGCGAAATAGTCGTTGATGTTTACATTTCCATCTGTGAGACTGAAAGTGTGGCTCTTTCTGATCAATTGAAACTGTTAATTTTTTTTACGTGTGCCGAGTGCTCTCAGTTCTCTGTCTTGGTAAATGACTGGTTGGTCACATTTAGCCATGTTTAATGCAGTTAATACATGGTATTTTTGGAGATGAATTCTCCAACCAGGTTTCTGAGGATTTTGAGTTAGGTACCCTTTGAAGGTCATCTTGTTTATGTTTTAAATACACTGAAGCTATCTTGCACTTAAATCTGTTCCTGGCTGTGATTCTTTGAACTTTGGAAAACTATCTGATGCTCAGAAAATTACCTAAATTAGTTTAATATTAGATTCATATCTCAGCAGACTCTCTCCCATGACAGCTAAGACCAAATATAGAATCATAGAATGGCCTGGGTTGAAATGGACCACAATGACCATCTGGTTTCAACCCCCTGCTGTGTGCAGGGTCACCAACCAGCAGACCAGGCTGCCCAGAGCCACATCCAGCCTGGCCCTGAATGCCTCCAGGGATGGGGCATCCACAGCCTCCTTGGGCAACCTGTTCCAGTGTGTCACCACTATATATATATATACATTTATTTTTTTTTTAATGAAATACTTGTTTACCTTCTGTACCCATTTGCCCTCTATAACCCTACTTACATAAACCTATTTATTTTCTCTTCCCATAGACCAAACTTTCTCTGAACTTTAATCTTCAAGATGAAGTTCCTGCTAGCGGTTTTCTTCTTTGTCTCATTCTCCTTATGGGTGGAAGAAGTCTATTCCAAAGAGAAGTCTTCAAAGAAAGGAAAGGGAAAAAAGAAGCAATACCTCTGTCCATCGTATGTTCCATGTTTCCTTTATATTCTTGCTGTATCATAATTCTGCTGTATTTTAACGCTGAAAATGACATGGCAGTTGACAAAGAAGGTGATGGTTTCTGTTGAGAGATTAGTTATGGGGAGTAGGAATGAAAGGATGAGGGATTGGCCAGTGACATCGCTGAGTTCTATCAATGAATTTGTTTTTTCTACAGCAGGTAATTTATTTTAATGAAAAGTCTAAGCAGTAGTAAACACGTTTGTGGGGGATTCCAACCCTGTGTCTTGCTATTTATGGGCAAATAAATTTATTCATTTCACACTAAAATGAATAGATTTATTCACTTTCTAATGCCTACTGTGTTTTGTGTTGCTTGTTAGGATGATGCATACATTTATTTCAGGGGGCCTTTTTTTCTCATTTTCATGGCCAGTCTTGGTCATCTTTTTATTGGTGTGGTGTAAATGTGGAATATTATGAGTTTCCAATGTGTGTAGAAGAGCAGTATGCCTTAAGTACTAAAGTGACTCAGGCAAATCTAAACACCTTTTAACTGTGACCATGAAAGAAAACTGGAAGATGAAACTGGCTAGCTAGCAGTAACAGACATTGTGAGGAAAAGAAAAAAATAGAGTAACAATAATGAGGCAATGTTTGAAGAGTACTTTTAAAGTTCCCATTCTTTTTAAATGCTGATATTGATGTTTATCTGTAAAGGCAGTTTTTTTAGAAAATTTCTACATGTGAGTGTTCTTATTTTTTTATTTTATCAACCCTAAAGATGAGACATATCTTTGGATTTGAAAACATTACGACACAGGTCTCAAATGTGACACGACTCATTTGAAATGACCCACGTCCATTCTGTTTCCTTTGAATAGCTGAGTTCTGTGCAGAGCATTCTGCTTGAGTTAATGTAAGGACTTCTGGCAATGGGAGAAATGTCATGGTTCCCCAGACAGGCACGAGCACTGAAGTCATTGGATAGTGAGTTACACAGCTGGGAGCAGAATCCAGACCTGCCATGGTCTTGTGAAAGCAGCCAGCGCTTCCCTCTGCTCTTAACTTGATCTTAATTACAGTTCAGAACACTGAAGCACAGTATTTCCTGGTGTTCTGTTCCTTATACCAGTTAGTTTTGAAATGTATAAATGTGACATCATTTGTCACCACTAGTTGAGGTGAATCAATGCTATAATTTTTTAGGTGGTATTTTTACACTGTGACAGTGAAAGCTTTCTTTGAAAATCCCAGCAGGTTGCCATGTTTGATTGATGTATCCACATGTAGGGAACCTTCTTTTGCAGGATGGTTGGACAGTCCAGGTGAGCTCTGTCCTTCTCTCCTAACTCAAGTTAGTTTGTTGATGACAAACTTTCAGTCATTGTCGTGTTCTAATAACGTTTCACACAGCCTGTAGTTGATGACAGTGTGAATTGTAAAAGAGATGGCTTACTCTTAATGCTTTTTTCCTATGGAGAAAAAAAGGGAGAAGTCTCCTCAGAAACAAACCAAAATACGATGCAGTAGTGGAGTGGGAATTCAGTGGTGAGATCGAAAATAATAGTCTCAGAGGAAATGGTTGGATGAAAAGTTCCCTAGTAAAGCACAAAGGAATTTGCATCATTTGTATCATTGAGTGGTACAAATTCCTAAGGAAATTTTAAGTTAAAATTCTATTCTGCCTTTAAATTATGTTGATTACTAGTGCAATACAACTTAAAGCTTTCTTGTAAAAAATAATACCTCTTGTCTATTTTCAACATGCAAAAAACTAAGTTCTACCTCCTCAAGAAAATAAAAACCACTAGTAATGATATGAGAAACAAACTTCACAATTACGAAATTCAGATATATGCAAATAATTTTTCAAGAAAATATTTCTGTCGAGTCTGATAAAACTGTTTGAGTTCTGTATGTAGTTTGATGTACAGAAATGAGTGTTGGTAGGGATGGTTTAGGTTTTGGATGTTTGTATGAGAAATGAGCACACCTGAACTTTAATTCATATCCAGCACATGAGTTTGTAGCTTAATGTGCACCTCTGGCATGAAATTAACTATTAAAATAAGCTGATTAGAAATCCCATAAAAACTTCATTGTTGTCTCATAAACAGATATTTGCATCCTTCATTTAGGAAAATACTATTTTGTATGTGGGAGCAAAACCTCTTGTGATTATTTATAATTCTGCGATTCTATGATAAATGCCATACTTCTCTGTACATTGTGTGATAGTGTCTCAAAGAGCCCATCTTATTTTTATTTCTTTCTGGAACTGTTTTTTTTTTTTCCCAGCTTTTGCTTTAGAGAGGTTTCATGAAGCCGATGCTTAATCACTTGTTTTTATTGTAATCCAGTGCTTCCTCAGACAGATGTAAGATATCGCATCAAAGTTTAGATCATTTTCTTTCTTACCTCAGGCTTTTCAAATGAAACAGAGAGTAATTATACTTGTCTGGTTCTCAGATGTTTGTTGATTAGCAAACAAATTGATATGTTGGACCTAAAAGTTCACAATAGGGAGTTTTTCACATAAATCTAGGAAGCTAGTTACCGCAGATGCATAGTGCAATATAATATGGAGCTTTGATGAAACAAGTCTAGCCTTTTCTCTCCATGGAAAACATAAAGGGGAGGGAAGGAGAGAAGAGGAGAGGGAAGAGGGAAGAGAAGAGGAGAGGGAAGAGGGAAGGGAAGAGGGAAGGGAAGGGAAGAGGGAAGGGAAGGGAAGGGAAAAAGGAAGGGAAGGGAAGGGAAAAGAGAAGGGAAGGGAAAAAGGAAGGGAAGGGAAGGGAAAAGAGAAGGGAAGGGAAAAAGGAAGGGAAGGGAAGGGAAAAGAGAAGGGAAGGGAAAAAGGAAGGGAAGGGAAGGGAAAAGGAAAGGGAAGGGAAAAGGGAAGTGAAAAGGGAAGGGAAAAGGGAAGGAAAGGGAAAAGGGAAGGGAAGGGAAGGGAAGGGAAAAGGGAAGGGAAGGGAAAAGGGAAGTGAAAAGGGAAGGGAAAAGGGAAGGAAAGGGAAAAGGGAAGGGCAGGGCAGGGAAAGGAAGGGAAAGGAAGGGAAAAGAAACAGGTTGAGCTCTTGAAGAAAATCCTTTAAGAATTCTGTAGATTAGGTTACAGAGCTTATTTTGAAATTCACTATACTGAATACACATGGCTTGGTATTAGGCACAGGTGGATTTAGTCACTTGATCTATTTCTTGGTCATAGACTGTCCACCAGCTGTATTTCCTCTGTTGTTTCCCATTTGGAGGCTACTCCATATTGCTGCATTTCTACAAGTTGTTGTTTGTCTGCTGAGTCTCTGCAGAATGGAAAATATGAGCTGTGAAGTGGCATTGCAGGTAACAGTGAAAGAGTGTTGCAGCTTTAAAGTCTAGAAAAGAATACAGAACGGGCAATTGTACTGTGACTCTTTGTGAGAGTGTGCCACAAAGGTTAAGCACAAGTGTGACCGCTTTACATTTCTTGTTAATGTGAGTTAAGCCTATGTGAACAATTCAGGCAGATTTGATCAGATAAACATGGGTATTTTGTTTGAGTTGCTCCAGGCAGAGAAAGCCTTTTGAATAGACACGTGTGACTTCCCTTCCAGGACTGGCATTATTTTGAAAATGTTGCCAGATGGCAGAGGAGGTTTAAGAAGCTGCTGCGTTTTAGTCACGGTGAGGACTGATGCTGAGAATAAGATGTACAGACAGACATGTTTGGGATGGAAGATGTGTTCAGAACACATTTTGTCTAATGTTACCGCTTTCCCTTAGCGTAACTTCCTCATAATTCCTCCTAATACCTGTTCCTGGTAAACATGTTGGGCATGCAGCTGTGGCTTTTTCTAAGAGCACTGCTAAAGAACATTTTTCCCTTTTTTTTTTTTTTTTTTGGTGTCATAATAAATACTTTAGTTACATTACAGCATTGCAGCTGTTGCTATTATCCCACGGTCCTTGGTAACCCAGAACGTCTCTCTCAAAGCCCCTTGCACAATCTCTACACAAATTAAATTATAAGCGGAGGGAAGTTTGGTTACAGAAGGCATGGAGCTATGTGTCAAATAGCAGCTAACAAAATCAGTTAGCACCGTGCTCACAGTCACAGCTATCCCTGTTAATTATGGTTTTAGTGTGACTCAGCTGTTCACCTGCACACTTTTAGTTGCTGATGGTCCCCCAGAGAGTCTAACAGTCAGAGTATTGCATTGATCTCTGAATCTCATTCTTCCTCCTTGATCTCAAGACTGTGTTTTTATGTAGCATCCCTTCCCACCTATATGCATTTTCCCACACGAAGGTTTATATACACACAGGTGATTAAATGCACGGTACCTGTAGAGACTTTTTACCCACAGAACAGGAATACAAATTGTGTTTTGGGCTGTATTCAGGAAAGCATATCCTTTACTTCAAAAGCTGTGAAACGGCCCTCAAAGCCATCCAGAAAACATGGTTTGTGCCATCTGCCAGGGTAGAAGCTTATGAAGGTCACAAATGCCAAGGTTCAATACGCAGCTCTTTTAAAAAAAAAATAACAAGATAGCAGGACTGAGGGGAAAAAAAGCTTTGCATGTGTTTAAAGCATAGATTTGTATGAAAGACTACTCTGTACATTTCTCTAGGTTAACTGACAGCTTCTGACAAGCTCTTTCCATAAATGCTGAAGTCAGTCAAAGTATTCTACCTTGGATCCTCTCCACCCTCCCATGGACATGGAATTTTCTTCTGACCAAGTGCTTGGGTCTATGTGGTCTCTCTGTCAGTAGCTTGTGACCATCCCTCCAATGTGAATGGTGAAAAGGGGAATCATCTCTGTCACCATTCCCTCCCATCTTGTAGAACACACTATTGATAGTCTGCGAGCAATTGAATTTGTAGATGTGAGGGGAGAATTGATGCAGTTTGTGGGAGAAGGTGGAATGGAGTTGAAAGAGCAGCCTGAATTTATTTGTGGGGACAGTTACATTTCAGTCACTCTGAAAATGAAGACATTGCAGAGCCCTTTTCTGGTTCCTGTAAAAATTCTTCTGCCCTGTGGTAACTGCAATTGGTTGGTGGTTTAATTATCCTGTAGCACGTAGCCCTCATGGAAAGCCATGATCCCAGACAGACACGGCCACATTCCTGGAGGTCTGGGAATTTGTATTCAGAATGGATAAGCGTGCTGGGGAGTAAAAGATAAGGCTATATAAGCAAAACGTAAGTTCTCTTGTAAAACAGTAATTAACTGTGGTAGACTGAATCTCTTTCAGTAATCCTCCCTCCCTGGTGAGAAATTCTCACTCCGCTCTGAACGTTGTAGTGATGAGGCAATGCAATTGTGCAGGAAAGTTACAGACTCGAGCCCTGTCCTTCATACAGAAAGAGCCTCCAGACTGAGAATGCTCTCAGGTCTGCTCATGAAACTGCCCTATAACTAAGGGTGAGGAAAACCATAGGTCTACATTCTGTTCTCATTACCACCACGTAGGGCTCTGAGAGGCAGATTATCTCAAATGTCTCTCCATTTATGCTATCTAACCAAGATGGTGCTCCTTTCAGGATGCGCGCATTGCTCTCCTTGGTGTTCACACATCTAGGAAAAGAGATTGGGATGTAGGGACCCATGTGGACAAATGTCTGTAGTTCTGCTTAAACTTCTGGCTCCTGTTAATGCTTCAGGGAAAAGCAAATCAGCTCAGAGTGCTGGCTCCTCAACGTGGAGCTGTGCTGAATGTAAACCAAAGCTAAATATAGGGGCTTCTGATAGGCAAGAACCAAAGAAGTGGCACTAACTGAGCTATTCACAGTCCCAGCTACTGGAAGCTTGCTTACATGCCCATGTAGGGAGTTTGTGGTCTTTCCATAGCAGATGAAAAGGAACTATTTGAGACCACGATTCAGGGTGTCCCAGCAGGACTGATGTTTTTGTTCACTGTACTGGATTAGCTCCAGATTCAAGGACTGGAGCTGCACATCTAATTTTGAATGTTTAGCTGTCAACTGCATTTGTGAGCATTCATAATCTGTTACTCTGAGATTCGTAGATTTGGTAAAATTCAAGTAGTTTGACTTTGCATTGGAGGGATTGTATTTTTTCTCCCTTGCAGTAGAGAAGCCAGGCTGTACAGTTTGAAAATTTAACTATTAAGCACGCTAGAGATCATGAAGATCATTCAGAGGAATTACACAGTGTTTATTTGATTTGTATTAGCCTGTTCTTATGCCTTGAGTTACTACGCATAGAAAATCTAATACCCACAAAGCAGAACACTGTATCAGGGAAGTAGTATATACAGTGTATGGCCAGATGACAGATGCTGTGTTTCCCAGAACTTATTTTTATCATTTTCAGATATCTACTGCCACGTTATATGACTAAAATGACAGTTTCCATCACATAAATTAGATTAGCAGTATTAAATCTGTTGTTTCGGTGTTTCATAGGAAATTTTATGGTAGGTAACAGTAGTTGGAATATATAGTTTTCTCTGTCAGACAGCAATCTATGCAAAGGCAAAGCTTGACATTAGCTTATCCAAATTATGAGCTCTCCATAAATGCTGACAATGGAAAAATCATGCAGTTTGACTCTTTGGTCTGCAGTGTATTGTAAGATGGTTTGTGAATTGGCTTCCCTCTGACACATGCTTATTTTTTTCCCTGATCGTCATGACATAAGTAAAAACTGTATTCATTCCTCCTAAAGTGGCAATGGGATCTTAAGAACAGGGATCAGGGCATGAAAACAACAGAGGTTCCCCTTCCCATTTGTGTAGAATAAATATTGTTGGCGTTCCTTTCTCCAGTCATCCTCACGGGGCTCTGCCTGTAATAAGGACTCTTGTAAGTTCAGTGAGTTCTGGGAGTAGATGTCATGATAACCCAACAGAGAGAGGTGTAATGTCTTCTGACATATTTGCTTGGCACAAATGTAACAAAGTTATATAAATTTCAAACGGGGAGTATGATTCGTTTTTGCCACGCGTATCTACTCATCTAAACTTCTGGATGTTGATTAATGAATTATGAAGATAATCATCTATTGTATCAATTTAAAATATTCATCGTGTTCTTCAAAGGCAGCAATAAGATATGTACAGCTGCAGTGGAAGAAAGAGGAGATGGACACCTCGCTGTGTATGCCATGCAGTACAGTATTTACAGTCATTCTTTTATTCATCAGTGATAGCAGAAGCAGGCTGGAGAGAGGCCACTCATAGCCCACAGAAGTTTCATGCTGACAGACTCAGAGTAGTTGTTTTCTTTCCGGATTTTGCAGATACTGTTTGTAAAGTGAGAACTCTGTTTGCTTTCTTACGTCTTGCAGAAAAATAGAAGACATTCTGTGCTTTTTTTTCTTTTTTGTCCCTCCTCTTCAGAATTGTTGCTTAGGCAAAATTCTCAATAAGTCATTTCTAGCTTTACTATTGCTTTCCTTTAAATTCCCCCTTCGGCAATGGTGAGACTTCAGTTGCATTAGCCTTTGCTTGGTATTCACTGTGTCTTGACTAAAACTGATAAATGACTTTGAAAAATGTTGCTACATGTCCATTTCCTTATGTTTCTCAGCAGCTATGCATGCAAGCTTAGGTAAACATATTAAAAATGCGTTGTGACTGGTGGACATTTAAGGGGAACCTTTGGCTTGTTGGGAGCTTTTCACATGAAAATTCTAGGTCGGATAAGAAGAGATGGTAGGTAACATTTCAGTTAGTGTGAGTGGTGTTGTGTGGGAATCAGACTTCAGAAAATGGTAGTATTGCTTCTTTGGGGATGGAAGGTTTCAGCTCAAATTCTTTCTTTCTAGTATAGTCTACACCTTTGCAATGAGTTCCAGAATGGCCAGTTGAGCAGGGGTGGCAGTGTTTTTAGCTGGGACCTCAGTGACTTGAATTGTCCCAGCCAGTTGCTCTGTGCGCCTAATCCATCCTGCTGTGCTTAATGGAGTCATTCAGCTAATCTGTCACTCTGAAAGTGACACAGGATCTGAGTTGGCCAAAAGCTACACCTCTGTTTTATTGATTTACAGGTGAAATCCAGGTATGTTTCATCAGCAAGGCTTTTTGAAGGCAACGCGGTCTTTGTGAAAATATTTGGTAGCCTGAATGCTGCTCAGTGAGCAGTTCAGTGACATCATACCGTGAAAGATCACAGTGAGAGTATGGCTGGGCTCTGCAGAGCTCTTTTCCAGTGGCTATTCTGGCTGCTTCATTCAAAGTCACCTTTACAAAAGCAGCGATGACTGACTGTGGGCTTCTTTCTTTCCCTAACTCAAAGCAGCTGATGCTCTTGTGTCACTTGGCTCTTATATAAATGAGAAAGAAATGGGTGCACGTGACACTTAACTTCAGCAAATGCGAGCACAGTAGTCCTTAGCAGACAGCAGTGCTGCCACCCTGTCTTCATCACATCACTGGCTTCTCTGTGCAGGAAGCAACCTTTGCTTAATTGGCAGATGACCTCTGAGCAAACAACCTGAGCAGAACCCTGTATTGACATGCTTCTGCAGTGAGTTTCAGGTCTCACGAAATTGCAGCTTTATTCCTCTTAATTGAAGAGACAAATAAACCTGACAGACTATCAGCTGTATTTGGCTTTCTTTTGCTGTTTGATGCTCGCTCGTTTTATTTCTCAAGCTTTTTTTCTCATTTCCTCCTCGCGTTTTACAAGCATCTGTATTTAGTTTATGTGTACGTATTGTTCCACATGGTTCAGATCATCGCTGTTTAATGACTACTGCCATCATTACTATTTAATGAACTTCGTTGAATTATACATCACAGAAATATAAAACAGATTGGGATTTAAGTCTGTTCATGAGCTATTTAGATTTGGTTTGATATTTCACAAATACTGGGTATATATGACTTAGAAACAAACTCTATGGTTTGTGCTTTATAAATACAACGTCCGTAGGCACCTGATGGAGGTGTGTTAGGTGTTAAGATGTGTGACTTGCAAGGAAACAAAGCCATGAATCTTTCTGCATCAGATAGAGTGTCTGAAGTGCTTGCTTACCTTTTTTTCCAGCTAAATTAATACTCTTTTCAATCTTGTTGAAAATCACTGAAGGCTGAACAAAAACTGTAAAGGGACAGAAATAAATCAGTTCTTTTACATACTTGATGATCCAAATTCAAGTCAAATATGAAAAGCCATAAACACAGCTCTGGGAAAATTACTTAAAGGTAAATGTATCAATTATTTGGAGAGGTTAGAAACCTTGCTGTTACTTAATTGCTATAACATTAAATTCTCAGGGGGTTATTGTACATACAGTAAGGACATACTAGTGGCATTTTTACGTGGTGCGTTGGTTATTCTAATGACAGACTCAAAGAATGGTTGGAAAGCTGATGACAAGAGTTCAAAATTTGAAATCACTACTGAACATATTCTACAGAGAGCATAAAAAGGGCATTAGCAGCCTGCTATTGGTGGGATGGGGTCCCGTGCATCTTCCTCTGGGTGATGGTTTTCATTTAACACCCAACACGATAACAGCGAGGTAAATGAAGATGTTTAAGATTACTCTGAAAAACAACCAGCGTGTAAAGCCTTGCTTTCCATAACAGAGCTCTGTTAGTGCTTGCCAGTTCTGCAATGCTAGGGCTCGCTGGTGCAGGCAGCTGAAAGGCAGGGAGCTGCCAAAGCCTCTGTGCAGTTTGGCACCTAAGAAGTGCCTGTCAGTTTACTTGTGTTCCTAATCTGACAGCCACTATAAATAGTTCAGGTGGCTGTTTTCTTCTGATGAAGTTATCACGTCCTTCTGGATACATGTTCTGAGGGAAGGGAGCAGTTAGGGAAATTCTTACTTATTTGCAGGACTTTTTATCTGATGTTTACCATTAGTGTATTTTAGAGAGCTGTCGCGTGTTACAGCTTCTTGAAAAGCACTGAAACATCACAAAGAAAGAAAGCATGGAATGAAACTGCTTTGCTTGTGACCCAGCACAACTTGAAAATGAGTTAACTTTAAGCTCGCAGTTGCTTCTTCTTAGTAGTAATGAATGCACTTCTTTTTACAGCCAGCAATCAGCTGAAGACCTTGCGAGAGTACCTGCTAATTCTACCAGCAATATCTTGAATAGGCTATTACTCAGCTATGATCCCAGGATAAGACCTAATTTCAAAGGTTTGTCACATATTTCTGCCTTTTCGTTTGATCCTTGTAATTCAACTTCTTTTTATGCACAGGAAGTTTATATAGAAGTGATATTCACAACTATATTTATTTCTAAGATGAAGATTTTGCTACAAGCTGTAACTGTAGGAGGTATTTACAGGTTTTTTTTTAGCTGAAATATAATATATAGGGATTTCAAGATCATAATACTGTCTGATGCTTTATTATTACTATTATTAAATTTTTCTTACAGATTTTTTTCAGTTGAGTGAGATTTTGTAAAATGCATTTTTAAATATGTCTTTATCACTCTATTTTAATTAGGCTTTAGCAATATCCTTGCTTTGCAGTATTTCAAACCACTAACCTTCTCTATAGGGATCCTTTAAGATAAAATTTGAGATATCAGCAGTTTCGTTGTTTGGAAATCATGCAAAATACAGTTTTGAAGGTATGTTAATAATACTGCTTACAAGGTTTGGGATTTCAAATGGATGATGAGTTTATGCACATGTGATTCTGAGATACGTTGTTGTAGGCAACTGTTGTAGGACTGTTCCATGTAGGCAAATGTGATTTCCTTCCATGTACAGAAAAGACTGATTACTCTGCAAAACCTCTAGTAATCGTACAGCTGCAAATTGTACTTTCCAGGAATTAGATTATTTCCCCGATGGAAAAAAGACAGGAATTTTATTATATTACACACATTGAAGTTTATATAAATCAGTTCTTTGTACAGCTTAATTATAGGTAGGTTAGTAGTTACTGTAACACATAGCAATAGCATGAGAACTTTGGAAATCTATAATCTTTATTGTGCTTTTGAAGAGACCAGTTTCAGATTCTATTTAACTAAGCTTTATAACTGCATTAAACTCAATTCTCAGCAGGTTTCCTGCTTCTTTCTTATTGTCTGTAGAGTCATGTTTATTTGTTTTCAGCTCTGAATTTTGTCACAAAAAATAAATGTCCATGCTCTGTTCTATCTGCTCCTCAGCACAACAGGCTTGTAGCCACTCGTAGAGCATCTTGCAGATTGATTTATATTTCTGATATCCCTGATGGCACACTGGTAAGAATTGGGTCTGAAGAAAAAGAGAGGGCATGTAATGTTAGCTCACAGAGAAGTGGAAAAAAAGAACAATTTCTGACAGGTGATTTGCCCGTGTTAAAATGTTCCTCACACTTGACTGGCTTCCTTGGGCTGTAGTTCCTATTCAAATCTGGTAGGGATTCCTGGCTACCGGTGGTGCAGTGGGTGCTCTGTCACTGGCATAAGGCGTTAAATGCTATATTCCACTTATTGCATAACTGAAAGAACTGATCTGATTGGCAAAAACTGGTTCACTGAAAAAATGAAATTTTATCTTAGTGATTTTCTGGTGAACCGTGAGAACTTTCTGAGTTTGAATTTACGCCTTATACGCACTCTATTATAGAATATAATATAGAATATTATACATAGATGAGCAAACTATTAAATATGACATTACTTCGTAATGTAGTTGCTCTCTCTGTATCCCTGTCCAGATAGTCTTATTCTCTTACATCTTTTTTACTTCTGAAAATAGAAAGAATTCCACCGAGCTGAGCAGTTGTAGCAGCGTGACAACAGATGCGTGCATCTAGTGTGTGCACTGACACTCTCAACATACAGGTGCTAAATAAAACTAGTGGACCGTAATTCTCACAACCATCAGCCCACTACCCCCCACATCATGATAACCCTCTGTTAACACCAGATAGATGGCTGCCTATCCATTCCCGCAGGGTGACAGAGGGCAGATGTAGCAGCTGTCACACCAGCCCTCTTCAGCTACAGTAATCCTGGCTGTGGAAAAGAGACAAAAATCCAGTCCATCTTGATATCCTCACAGCTGCTGGCTTCTCAACATTTTTCTTGCCAAAATTGGTTATCATTGTAAAATGGAGCAGCCCTCTGCTTCTCTCCCTCTCATGCTAGGTAGCTGTGAAAGCTGCATGAGACAGTTTTTATCCCCCTGTGTGTACACTGCTACATTTATACACTTGACTTGCACAAAGAAGTGCCCTCTTACAATGTAAGTAAATGCGTCATCATAAATCATAAACAGTTACTTGGGATGATGGATCATTGTTATATCTTTGGCAGTTGTGTCCACTGCTAGAGATGTGAATAGCACTGCATGTAAAAATAATGCTGGTTGGTGCATTCTATGATAGCAGAAAATCATGGAATTTGAAAATGACTCATTGACCTGTGGTCAGTGAAATGCTTTAAGCTTAGTGCTCTGGAATGAGGATTTTTTTTTTTCTGTTTTCTTGTGAAAATGGTTTCAATGCAAGCAGATTATACTGTAGCTTATTATACCTTAGCTTATTATACCGAAAACAAATTAAATATATTAATTTGAAAATACAAAGTTAGAAAAAATATTTCACATTGGGATACCACTACAGGGGAGCCACAAAGGAAGGCTAATGTACCTTTACTGGGTTGTGCAAATGACTAGAATTCTTTTCTTTTTAAAGGAATTCCAGTCGATGTGGCGGTCAACATCTTCATTAACAGCTTTGGGTCAATTCAGGAGACAACCATGGTAAGACTGAAATGAACTGAATGCAGCACACATGCAGATTTTCTGACTCAGTAAAAATTCAGGCTGAGGATAACGAAACGTAAACTGTAAATGATTGTTTTGTGACTGCACAGACTGAGGAGTAAGGTAATGGGAATAGTGCTAGGCTGTGCCTTTTGCTGTAAATCTGTGAAGCTATTTAATTCTTTTTTTTTTTTTTTTTTTTGGTCACAGGTTGTCATAACTTTTAGACTCTGATGTGTGTGAAAGGAATTCTGGTAGATGGGTGCAAAATGAACACACATGCAAAGATCTCAAGCATGTATGTTCTCTGTTCTGTGGATTCCTGAGGAGTAAGGAGTAGAAGGAGTAAAGCAGTAGACTATTGGTGACCTTACTGTCCTGTTTATTTACTGTGTGAGAGGAGATAGACTGATGAATGAAGTTTTAAAAAAAGGTTTTCCAGTCCAGAGTATCTCAGCATGTCAATAACGGCCTCAAATGATCCACTTTGCAATTTTGACTTTTTCTTGTTGTTGTTATTATATGAAGTACAATCAAGTTCAAAACAAAAAAATCATTCTAGAAAAGCACTGTCCGATATTTTGGGACTTGAAGATCTGTTTTCAATGACTTTTCCAATTAATACTGTGAAGAATATTGGAAAAAAAAAAAAAAACAACAAAAAACACATTTCATTATAGAAAGTATTATGATGCAGTCTAGGTTTTTCTTTTGTTTAAAAAACAAAGAGGAGTACACTGTTTTGCCAGTGTGTGAAAAGCCACAGCCAGGGCATGTAGTCAGGCTCTGGAGTCCCAAGGCTCTCCCACACCATCCACTGAAGGAACAGATGCAGTGCTCTGCAGTGCATGGGGGCAGTGGCTAAGGCAGCATTCCTAGTCCCAATGGCAGAGAAATAATAAAACCATAATACAGCTAATGAATAATAAAACACCTTTTGTTGCACATCCAAGTCAGTACCTGCTTAAAATTCAGAACCAGCTCATGTGTTACCCTTAATGACATTTCAGTGAGTTGCTCAAAGTTAAAGAGATGCAATGGCTGAAGTAACTTTTGAGCAGCTTGGCCATTTCATCGTTTCATTGCTAGCAGTGAATAAAGGATTTAGATTTGATTGAAAATGATAGTAAGTCAGCTAATGGCATTAGCAGGAAGTGATATTAAAACAAAGAATGTAAGATGAAGATATTTTGAGATTTAGTTCTTGAAAAAAAAAAAAAAAAGAGGACTGGAGTTTAAAGGAGCAGGCAGGAAAAGCAGGAAAGTAGGAGTGAAATGAATATCTAAAATGGCAGGTATATTAAGCCAGATGGCCCTTTCAAGTTTTTTTGAAATTTATTACATGCTTTAAAAAGTGACTTTTACAGAGGCTTTTTTACAATTAACCATATCCTAATAGTAACAGAACATGAACGTAAGGCGTGTGTGTCCCTCCAAAAAATAAAGTATCCTCTCTACAGCAGTGCATATATGCCTGCCTGTGAATTCCTGTCTAGTCATTCACAGATTTTACTAGCATGTTGCATAAGATAATATGCTCTCCTTCATATTTTAGAGCTTCAGAAACCATCCTCAGTTTATGCTTTTATTTAGATTTCTATGTCCAGCCAATCACTGTGATGCCTTGGTTCACAAGGGCTAGCTTTGTGGTCTGAACTTCCTATTTACCTTCCTTATCTCATGTAATAATAATGTTTCTCCATCATCTGAGTTTGATGGGGAATCTCACACATTGAGGGAATGACTCATTCTGCAAAAGACAACATGCTTGGACAAGTTGCACAGTCTGTTTCAGATGAAAACAAGAGGATCATAACGTGAAAGTCAATATATCAGAGCAGAGATGGAGCAGGACACAGAGGTGGGTGCTGAGACAGGCATAACATTCAGAGTTAAAACAGGGAATAGAACTGTGGCTAAACTGAGAGCAAGGAAGGGAGGCAGATACATTAGTGGGACCAGAACTCTGCAAGCCTGTCCCCTGTGGGCATGAGGAGTTGTCTGGTAGCATCCCAGACTGCCTTGTCAGTGTCAGTGGCCTTTGACTGGCCAAGGACATGGGAAATAATTTTATGTCTTAATGTCATATTCACTCTTTGGCTCCTTTGGTGAGAATCAACTACTTTTGCTTTCTATCTGTATTGTCCCATAACTACGTTCTTAGCTATGTAATTTGCTCTTCACCAACAAAAATAGAGTGGTTGACTGCCTAATGAGGTAGAGTCTACTTGGCTTTAGGAGAGAAAGGGTTTTGTTGTAAAAAAGTGTTGACAGGTTAGAAGACTGGTGGAGGCACAGCACTGACCTCATGCCCATTCTGTACAGTTCTAATCAAACTTGTGCAAAAAATGAAGGGCAGACGATTGCTCCATTTCTAGCAAGAGTAGAGTTCATGTTGTATTGCTGAGTACTAGAGGGAATGGCCTCATGTTCCCACATGTATCAAGCAAGTTAACTGGAAAAAAAAGAACAAAAACTAGCAACTACAGAGCAAGTAAGAACTTTTACAGCTAAAATAGAGAACGGTTCATAGCAGAACTGCTACTTTCAAGTAAGCTCCCTTTACCTGAACTCCTTAGACTTGTTTTCTTCTGGCTTTTTAGAGTACTTGTCTGGGATCCCCATGCTAACTATTCCGATTTTTCAGAGGTTGTTTTAGAGTGCAGATTTATAGGGTAATATAGGGATTATGTTGCACTTGGAAACTGTTATAGACAAGTCAGGGATTTCTAGGGATAGATCCTTTCTTTTATAAATATTCATAGGGCTATAATGTTTTAGCTGTGCTAAGGATCTGACCTTCTATCTACTATGACTATTCATTCTTAAGGTTTGTATTTGCAGTGTAACCTTTCTTTTCTGACTCAAAGTCCACTTCCTTCTTCTCCTTTAATTTAAAACCTTACAGAAAAGTCTTTTTAATGTTCATGCTCTTATTGCACTTTTCTTCTTTTAATCCTATGAATGCAATTCTCTACCTAACTAATCTATTAAAAGACAGCACTCTACCACTACTCTGTTTAAAGAGAGTGCTATTATGCTTTCTTTCTTTGTATCATTGTAGGTCATGTAGAAAAAGCCTTTCACGATCTACTGTGTGCTCCAGTTTTCAGAGAGAGAAGTATTGGCTATGCCTAGCTTCTGGCCTGAGGAGTTTTTCTGGCCACATGCCCACTGTTTTTAGTAGGTTGCATTTGAAATATTTCCTAGAAGTCCTCCCCTTTCGGCTTCCCTTGAAAACAGCTTGCCTTCTGTTGGAGTTTCATGGGAAAACAAAGCCCTGTAGAACACTTCAGTGATTCTTTTTACCTTCCCTGTCCTCCTTGCCCTAATGGTAATGAACAACTCTTTTTTTCCCCTGGTGTTTGGCTTTTAAACTGCTATTTGACTCCCTTTTACTTTAAAATATTGATCACTCTGCAATATTCAAAAAACATCTGTAAAATTTATGGGAGGGAGACCATGTGACTCATCCAGACCACTTTTTTAAGCCTACATTGAACCTAATTGCAGTGCAAGTACTGAATCTGAAAATTCATTACTCGATTTTGGAAAAAGTCTGTTACCAGTCCTCTTAAATTCGATTTGTACCAGATCATAGCCTATCCTTCTGTCATGTGCTGAAATAGTTTGTATTCTGCTAAATACAACCTTTCTGCATATTATTTTCTGTAGGTACAGTTAAGTCTCCTGACATCTCCTTCCTTAATTAAAAATGCTTCATACTACCTCAAGTATGTGGTTGCCATCCTCCCCAGGTGTACACTCTATGAGTGGTTTCCAGTCATTTGTGTAGGACTGAACCTACTTGTTTTAGGATAATGGGAATTCTCTTCCACTGACTGAAATGGGAACAGAATCAACATCTTGAACTGTTGCTAATCTAATCGTTTGGTTTATTTGACTTCCTTTGTAATAGAGAAAGAAAGGAAGTAAAGTAGTGTCCACCTGATCACAGAATCACAGGATGGCCAGGGCTGGAAGGGACCTGAAGGATCATAATCTCCAATCCCCTGCTACATGCAGGGCCAACAACCTCCACATTTAATACCAGACCAGGCTGCCCAGGGCCCCATCCAATCTGGCCTTGAACACCTCCAGGGATGAGGCATCCACAGCCTCTCTGGGCAGCTGTTCCAGCACCTCACCACCCTCTCTGTAAAGAATTTCCCCCTGATGTCCAACCTAAATCTCCCCTCCCTCAACTTAAAACCACTTGATCTTACCACCAATTCCTATTTTGGCAGTGGGTTTTGATTTTCAGTGATTTAAACATCTCCTGAATGGGTAAACTGAAGGCAGGTGTTGGAGAGTGCTTATCATTTGCTTATGGCTGTGAGAGTACTTTTGATTTTGTTAAAACAAGGATAATGCACTTGTTCATTAGAAAATTGATTTTCATGTAATGCTTGTAAGTCTGAACAGTATGCAGGATTTATATGGTTTAAAATAATTGTTTTCACTTGGACATGAAGTCCATATGGAATGGGAACTTCAGAAAGAAACAAATAAATTTTGAATTGTATCAATATAATACATTTTGAGATAATGACCCGAATTCCCTCATGTTCTGAAGCTTCTCTATGGAAGCCTTCCAATTCTAAGTCACTTTTTATTAACGACTATTTTATGCCACTTTGACGTAATAACACAGGTCTTTGAACAAATAAAAATCTGACTACATCTATTTTTTTTTCTTCCAAACAGACTGACTAAACATTTCTGTCAGAACTATGCATATTAATAAATGTTGTCTCAGATCTTTCTGTTTAGTTTTGGTGCTTTGGTTTTTGTTATAATGCAGTGGGTAAAAACATTACACAGTCTGTTGTAGTGAGGAAATACCTGGGCTGGACGTGGGAAGGTGAGCACAGGGGATTAACAGAGGGAAATCAGTAGGGTAAACTACTCTGCATGAGATCTTAATCAAGAATTAGCATGAGATCTTAATCAAGAATTGGTATCTCAACATGACACTTGTTTTGGACTGTAAATATATAGCTTATAGCAAGTAGTGCGTAGGAGAATTCACAATATATCAACAGGAAAATGCTTAAGAAGATGCTAGCTTGTACACTACATTTTTAATTTTTTATGTTGAATTCATTGACGAATCAAAAATATGTCATGAACCATCACTCACAGATATCTGCCTTCTTTTTATATAATTGTAAAGCACTAGCACCTATAATCTCAGGATGCTTTGTGTCTAATAAATAATTATTTGGAAAAACCAACAGAGTAACCACACTATAAAATACAGCAAGGGAGACTAGAGATAGATTTACCTTAATTATAGAACCTGATTTTATTTTTGTCTTTTACTTTGTTTTAGCAATACCTTTATTCCTTTCTCCGTATGCGATCTGCCTGGTTTGCATTTGCATAAAAAAAGAAGCATTCGCTTAAATGTAAATCTGAAAAGCAAAAAGATGTAGATGCAAGACTGAAAAATCCTAACTGACATACTAGGTCAGATTTTTCCTTTGGATGCACACAGCTTTCACTGAAGACAGCAGGCATGTGGGTTTCGTTCTGCCCTGAGACACATGCTACTCCAATTCCCAACGGCAGCATTTGCTTCTCATTGAGCATGGTTCTACTACTGTCCATCCTTGACTAAAACTCCTGCTGAATTTGGGAGAAAGTTTCTTCTATGTAATGTCTTGATTTAGTCTTAATTTTTGTGAGTTAATTCTGTGCCTGTTTTCACACAAGCTACCTCAGGCCTTATGTTGTACAGCCATCAATTTTCCCAGTTTTCCATCAATAGCCCCAAATCACTATTAGAGGTCCCAGGGCTGTATTCTGTGTTTACAGTTTAAAGTCTGCTATCTTCCTGGTCTGTTTTCTGCTTTTATAGTGTGGCATATTGCCATCACTGTGCCATTTAACGAAGTGGAGAATGCTTTTATAAGGTGTTATATTGCCATCAGCATGCTACTTAACCAATTGTATAACAAACAGGAGTTTACACTTCCAGGATTCGCTGGTAGAAGTGATGCTGTGCTAGCAGCTGCAGTAAATCAGTGTAGTCAAACTATGGCTGCCTCTGTGCTGCTGCCTACTTTTCTTTATGCCTGTATAACATGGCTACTGTCAGAGGGGAAGAAGGAATCCTGGGGGAAAAATTTGCTCCTTTCCTTTAAAAAAGTTTTTCTAATTTAAATCTGATGTATACTCTACCTGTTATTAGTAAATTGCATTAAAATTAGCACTTACTAAGGCTATTTGGATAGCGATTCGTACCTACCTTTGTGATAGAAAAATCAAGGCATAAATTGCTTTTCTTCTGTGAGTCTGATAGAACGGTATTCTTTCCCCATGATTGTTTTTTTGTCTGGACTTGTCTGGTCTAATTCTTATGTATTCTTCCCATCAGGATTACAGAGTGAACATCTTTCTAAGACAGAAATGGAATGACCCCAGACTCAAACTGCCCAACGACTGGAGGGGTTCAGACACTCTGACAGTGGACCCAACAATGTTTAAGTGTCTTTGGAAGCCGGACTTGTTCTTTGCAAATGAAAAAAATGCTAACTTCCATGACGTCACTCAAGAAAACATCCTTCTTTTTATATTTCGGGATGGAGATGTCCTAGTCAGCATGAGGTATTTTACTGATAAATTCACACTCTTTCTGACTTTAGTCAATTCGTGACTTGATGGGAGATACATATATTGTTAGACTTAGTTATGCAGTTTTTGATTAACATTTAAACATATATGGCAATTTTTAAACAATGTTTTCAAAAATGAAGTGTGTGAAAATAAATCAGGAGATGTTTCAAAGCATGTAGGTTGATAGCACAGGAAGTACTGAAATTTGAAATGTTTGTATGTTCATATATCATGTTAAAGTAACATATTAAGTAAGCTTGTACTAGTAACAACATTTAAAACTTATATAGTTATCTAGATTTCTGGAAGCATAGTGAAGTGAAAGAAGGTTGTGCTGTCATTCAGCAAAACCTGGACAGGCTGGAGAGTTGGGTGGAGTAGAGCCTTATGGGATTCAACTAGGGCAAGTGCAGAGTCCTACACCTGGGGAGGAATAACCACATGCATCAGTACAGCTTACGGGCTGACCTGCTGGAAAGGAGCTCTGCAGAGAAAAGCCTGGGTGTTCTGGTGGACAGCAGGTTGGCCATGAGCCAGCAGTGTAACCTGGTGGCCAAGAAGGCCAACTGGAGTGCACTAAAAAGAGCGTGGCCAGCAGGTCGAAAGAAGGTGATTCTTCCCCTCAGCATTAATGAGGCTGCATCTGTATCCAGCTCTGGGCTCCCCAGTTCAAGAAAGACAGGGAAGTTCTAGAGAGAGTCCAGCAGAGGGCCACAAAGATAGTTAGGGATGTGGATCATTCCCCCTTATGTTTTAGCAGAGGAGTTGGACCAGTTGATCTCGAGGTCCCTCCCAACTCCTGTGATTCTGTGATATCTGAAGTAATTCCTTCAGCAAAGTAACATAATTGTCTCACCACCTGAATTTCCATGTTAACTAATGCAAATAAGGATTACCTCCTTAAAAGGAGGATTACCTCCTAAAAAGACTGAAATTTAAAAAGTAAATATAAATATTTTGTAAAAGTACTAGGACGTGATTCCAGTTAAGATCTATGCTTTACTGGATATAGACTTTTCAGAGGACTTCCAAAAATGTTTAATTTCATTGCAATTAATGCATACTTTTTTGTATTTTTGCTTTGTTTATGATAGTGATAGTACTCTATGCCATAAAAGCAACCATTCACTGTAAACAGCCAATTTTTTAATTAAAAGGTATATAATGAAGATTTACAGCCTATAGATGCAATGATTTGCAGAGATTAGGTTCAGTTTCTAACAGTGAGTATTTTTTTTTGCATAAACTGAAACATACCACCAAAATGCAGGAAAAAGTGATTTCCCAAAAGCACTGTAACTTTACCATTAAGAGAGGACAACCTTTGAAATTATGAATGCACAAGCTTTTTATTTGCAGAGTGGAAGTGGTTAGAAAGAAGAAAGAAGATAGGAGAGTCTGTGTTTGTTTGTTTTTGCTCATTCTAAATCAGGATGAGAAAATTAAATCTCAAGACTTCTGCAGATGGGGGTCAGAAAAGGAATCATAGAATCAAATGAATTGGACAGTTTAAGCATTTCATTTGGCTCATTCTGAAGGTCCTGTTCTGATTACAGTTATTTATCTAGCAGTTTTTGAAGTCTGTAGAAATTAATATTTCAAAATAGAAAATCACTTTCAGCTACAAAAGTAATTTTGATTTTAAATATTAAAATTGAACAGTTGAAACTTTTTTCAGGTACATAATTTTCCAGGTTGTAAACATTTAGAACAGCTGGGCAAATTGAAACTTTTGTTAGTTGATATTGATAGTTGAGGTGACGTCTCAGGGATCTTGAATGACACATAAAGAGCTGATGGACACTGATTATTTATCTTCTTTTCTGGTAAGATAATGATGAGAGCAGGGCCGGGGCAGATGGAAAGAGACCAAGAGTGTGTGAAGGACAGTGTGCTCCTTATTGCAGGATGCCTTGATTATTAAAGTTTACATAAATTTGAGAAAGCAACAGGAAGTTTCTTGAAGGAAAAAAATTCTGTTGAGCTGTCTTAAATAAGGAAGCATCACTCACTTCTGGTTTAGGAAGCCCGTGAGGCACAACTTAAAGGAGGTTGCTGGAAATCTGGGAAAGTGTCATTTCCCCATTGCTCTGGTCTCATATTCTCTAATATTCTCATATTAGTCTGCCACTGTCCACTGCTGGAGGCAGATTTCTTTTCAGTAAGGACCTTTGGTTGGGTTGTTCCTAAAAATTATGTCTATTGCCATGTACTTGTAGTCCTCTAATTTGTGAAATTCTGTATGTTTAACGCTGCATTATTAAACTACTAGAGGTACTTAACTTTCTGGTTAGATACCCAAATTTTGAAGTGCTATTTATTATAATTATAATTTTATAATTTCTGTTATTTTTTTTCTACTATTTTGGAAGCTGAAAGTCAAATACTTAGGATTTTCCTTTTTCTCAGTGCAATCTACTCCTTACATGACAGCTCACCCTATTTAAAAATTCTATTTCTGTATTTTTAGATTGTCTATTACTCTGTCGTGCCCTTTGGACTTGACCTTATTTCCTATGGATACACAGCGCTGCAAGATGCAATTGGAAAGCTGTATGTAAATTCATCTTTGCCTAAAAACACATTTTGTAATGAATCTTGAAATGAATATTCACTGATTCCCACCAACGTAAATTTCCCTATGAAAAATGTTTCTTATGGTTGTGTCACCATGCGCTCCGATTCAAGCTTTCGCTATTAAGCACAGTGACAGCTGATTAGTATTACAAAAGCAATAGCAGTAAGCATAGCAAAACAGAAACACACATCGTTTGGAAAAAAGAATCCACAGTTTCCCCCGGTGGTTTTAACTTCCATAACCTGTGCTTTTTTGTACATTGTCAGGGTCCATTTTATCCCCTTGCGTTGATGGCGCACCGTGTTGTTTGTAAGTCCTGAAGTACTGGAACAAAAGAAAATTATTTGATGCCAATATTTGTGAGCATTTAGTATGCAACCTTTTCATAATGTTTTCAAGATTTGTTGAGGATGTGGGCAGGCATCTCTCCTTACTAGTCCTTTTTTGGTAACCTGGTTATCCGATCTCACAAAGGGGCAGACAGGTCTCATCTGTGAAGGCCTTCATGCCATGCTGGAAGTTGCAGCCAAAGCGCTTCTGAAACCCAACTTCTTCCCTGCTCCCCAAGTACAAGGGCATCTATTCCAAAAGTCCAGTAGTCCCATCCTTGTCGATCCTACTTTCCTGGCCTTTTGTTTCAACTAAGGGTGAGTGTGATGCAGGGAAGGAAGGGTGCTTCTTCCAACCTGTTCCTGCTACAATACAAAAGCTTTATTCTGTTGTTACTGCCCCAGATCTGCTGAGGAAGCTGAGTTTAAGGAAGGAAAGACAGAAGCAAGGAAACAGCAAGGTTAACCAAAGCTGAGCAGGACAGCCTGGTGATGACCGTGTAGTAATAACATTCAGAGCTATACAGTTTAGCTTTTGATTGACAGCATTTACCCCTAGAATTCTAATATGACCATAGCATTAGAGTTTCGCCCACTGTGCATACATTAGCTGAAGTAAACTCGTATGGCAAACCCAAACAAATTTGTGGTTAATGTGAAACTGGTAGTAGTAATGGAAGTTGGCTCAAACTTTCTCAGTCTGGGTTTCTCTACAAGTATGAAAAAGTATGATTTTTCAAGGCAGAAGTACTCATAAAAAGTTGCCCATAACTTCATCTAATCAACCTTACTGTCTCTCTCCATGCTAGGTTGATGTGTATAGATTAGGGTGCAGAAATGCATTTTCTGCTCCTTTGGAAAGATAGTGTGAACTGAACTTTCTTCTACCTTTTTATTCCTTTGACTCCTATGGCTCCCAGTCTGTCCCCTCCAGTTCCAACAGTGGGCTTGCTTTCTCTCTTATCCATTGGTGGCTTTATTTCAATAAATATGTTCAATTCAAATTTTTGTCTTTCTGGTTGTTAGATTTCCAAGACGAAGCTGCCAGTTCTTATTAAACAGTTCCTTGTATGTATAGTTATGATCACTAGTTCAGCACATTCCCAATGGACAAGATTTTCAGTGCCCATTAATTATATTATAAAAGATCTTGGCGGGTTTGTGATTTGATAACTGTTGTACAGAGGTGAAACTGATTTTATGAATTGAACTTTAAGACAACTCATTTTTTGATATTATCTGTTAGCATGGAGCTTTGAGGTGTGATTTTTATTAGGTGGTTGTTGACCTTAAAGAAGTTGGCTAATGAATTATTTAACTTTTTGAATGACATCTATTTTTCAATAATAAAAGGTGTTTATCTAAATCCTCCAAAACAAAAATGGTTCTTTAAACATTTCTGAGGGTTAGAATTACAAAACACTGCCTACTAGCTCAATCTTTTTATATACTTCCCTCCCCCTTTTCTTCCCCATATAAAGCACTATCTTTGAGCAACCTGGTCTAGAGGGAGGTATTCCTGTCTATGGCAGAGGGTTGGAACTAGATGATCTGAAAGGTCCTTTCCAACCCAAACCATCCTGTGATTCTCTGATCTCTGTATGAAGTTAATTCTTAATAAACAGGAAGTAACAGAAAAACAGCATGTAAAATCATGACTATAAGTGCGTATTTATTTAACACTGTGTTATGCTTGAGCACTAGTGCTGCTGTATAAATCATGTGTTAGATGTATGTTGGGGTCTCCCCATAGGGAGATTATTAGGTTGATGATAGGAGATTATGATGGTGCTGAGGTACTGAATTGATTTCAATAGGACTACATATCTACTTAAATTTCTTGTCGTGTATTTCCTAAAGCGTAGTGATTTCATGAATCAGGGCTTTTAATCTGAACGACTAAGTAGAAAGGTTGTTTTACACAAAAGCCAAGTCATTAGATAATCAGGTAATTAGTAGGTGCGGCGTTAATTTCTGTTGTAGTTACTTGGACTTGTGAGTGTAGCTGAAATTCAGTATGTTTTTCATGCTTTACTGAAATGGAGTATGAATGATTATGCAAACTTTAAAGCTGTGGAATCTAGAGCTTTGCTTTATTTGTTTAGGTAGTGATTCCTGTAACAAACACCTCTTAATCGTTGTAATATTGCCAATAATATAATGTTCTACCTGGCAAATCTTAATACAGAACTGCATAAAAATTCAGTTGTGGATGATCTCATTTTTTTCCTAATTCTTTGAATAGGGAAAAAAAAAAAGAAAAAAGTACATGCTAGATTTTATTGCTGAATTTACTTTGATTAAGATGGGACATTAAATAATAATTATTATTTTCTTCTTGTAGTTGGTTACACAACTGATGACTTACGCTTTATCTGGCAATCTGGAGATCCTGTGCAGTTAGAGAAAATTGCTCTGCCTCAGTTTGATATTAAAAAAGAGGATATTGAATATGGTAACTGTACCAAGTATTACAAAGGCACAGGTAGGTGATATGAGTGGTTTTCATGGTAAAAACTTTAAGCTTCCTTCTGTTACTGTTTATGGATAATGATTTATACTCCAGTACATGTCTTACATTTTTATGGGAGGAAATGGGTTACTTTTAGCTAACCTGTAGTACATATCATTGTAACAATCACATGTAATTACTGCAAACTAATTCAAATGCATAAAGTCTAGATTGAAAATTAAATGAAATTAAATGTTTTTCTTGATTTGGCTTGCATGTCTCCTGATCTTGCCATTGCCATTTTCTTTCTATAGTCTGGTTAATTTTCTATTCTTGTAAGCACTTTTCTGATGGGCAGTTCATGTAGAACTGTGCTACCTGCAGCAAAGTAGGGTAATTTGGGTTTTCTCATCAAACATTTGTTGCAAAAATTGATAGTATTAGAGTGTAACTTTAAATGTTTCTTCCTGCAAGTTCTTCTTTTCTCGAAGTGTTCTTGAAATATGTCACCATAGAAAGCTGTTTGCAGTCCTCAGCTCTGTACTGGTTCAGTCCTGAGATCGTATTTGAGCGTGGACAAAAAATCTCCGCAGTGCTTTCTGACTTCTAACGATTTATCATTTCTACTTTGATTAATTTCTGCCTATAAGTTTATCCAAACTACTGACATACTGTGGCAACAACCCCAAGACTTTTCGTAACAACTGAAATCAGCAGGGTGTGTTTTACTCAGTGCTGTTGCATCATATGCACAAATCTCCCATTAAAACGAAGATGGCTGTGGCACTGAAGCTTTTCAAGTTTCTTGCTGACTATTCAGCTGCAGTTGAGGATCTGTTACTTGTTTTTGAGCTAGATCCCAAGTGTGAAGAGATCTCAGGTAACCTTTATATAGCTTGAAGTTAAGGAATTTAGTTTGAAAGAAATAATTAAAATTGAATGTTATTTTTTATCTGCAAAATGAATGAGTTCTTAGCTTACTAAGTACATAATTCCATATCTCAGGTTATTTACATTTGAAAGTAGTGTGAAATTACCTCTCCTCAGAACAATGCTGTATTGATGAAAGCACAACCAGCAGTTGATATTTAAATCCAAATTTGGAAATGAGGTTTCTTAGCAGTGAGAAAATTATTTTATTCCTAAGTAAGTAATGAGTTTACTGAAAAATTAGGCTATGAAGTTGTGGAAAATTAAATAGATTGATTTTGCAGTTCCCAAGGAAAATTCATAAACATGGGAAAACTGGATATAATACAAAGAGACTTCCATTTCATTCAAGGGCAGAAAGGAACACTTACTCCAAATTGCTATCTTGTAATTGTGTCGTCAGAGTTAGCATGATTTTATGTTTTGTCATAAATCTAAGGTTAAACATCTAAAAAATTGATATTTGTGCATCTTAGGTATTTCTAGGATTTCTAGAATCTTAAAGAAAAATCTAAGAATTAATCATTACGTGCTTTACAATTAAACTGGAAAGAAAGCCAGCGTTGCTCTTTGAAGTTCCAACACCTTGTGACCTCAAGTTAAAATGGCACTTTGCAAAGATGGTCACGTTTTTCTGTGTGCATGATCTGACCATTATTGAAAAGGTCATTAGAAGAACCATCAGACTCAGTGGAATTGCAACATTAAATTTAAGAAAGTTCTCCTAATTCTTTTATTGCTAATCCTCTCTGTTTAAAAATGAAAATCATCCATGTTAAGTCTATAATCAAGACTGGAATGAATGCTTCATTGATGTGAATTGAATAGGTAAGTATGATGAAGTATTTTAAAGGCTGCTTTCAGGAATCAGTAGCTGTTTGATTTACCTTTAATTCTTATATTGAAGAATTTTTATAGTGCAGATGTGCACATAATTAAAATTAATTCTGTTAAGGATTTTATAAGGCAAACAAGAGGCAATGTTGCAAGTACAAGCAGGTTTTCTAAGGTATGGCCTATGCAGGAAATTGTTGCCAATTGCAGAGAACTTAATCTTTTGGCCATTTACATCAACTGATGTTTTATCATGCCTGTCTAAGTAGAGAGTAAATTTGGAGTGATGTAACAATAATCTGAGTATTTAAGTTGCAAATTGCCTATTTCTTAATTACCAAAATGTATGACAAATCCAAGTAGTTCTTCAGCAACTGAACAATGAGAGCAGCAGATACTCTGTGTGATGAAAATGCCATACAGAATGCATTTCTGGCAGAAAGCAAATAAGTAATGACATTTACAGTCTCCTCTTGTTTGAATGTAAAACCTAAAATTCCTAGAAATTAGTCAGAAGTTATACAACTAGAGAACACTGGCAAAGATAGAAGACTGCAAAATACCATTTAAGGTCTTCTACACAGCAAAGGAGTATTTCCATATTTTGTTGTTGTTGTTTTGATTATTTGTAGGCTCACCAATATTTTGAAATGACTTATTATTCTAGGATACTTGTTATAAAAAATACACAAGATAAGTAGATAAGTTTTTTAAAGATTCTACATTCTAAATTAGATGTACACCAATTCTTTTTTACAGATGGACATTGACTTGAGTTTTGATATTGTTCTAATGTAATTTAGGAATGCCTTCTCCTTTTTACAGAATAATTGATATGTGTCCTTCTGTTATCTCCACCAAATTCCTACTATCTGCTGCTTTATTTTTTGTTGAATTCAACTTACTGAACATTTTCTGAAGTGTTTGTATGTTTAAGCTTTTCATTTTAAAAGCTCTGATGCAATATTCCTTCTTCTCAAAATTTAGCATGTTTCAATTTTAGGATTTATCTATATCAGCTTTTAGTATTGGGGGAATCTCTGCTTTGGGTCACTTTCAGATCACCTCTTTCCATTCTAACCTTTCTGAATAAATATATATTTTTTTCCATCTTATTTGCGAATTAATGCTAAGTAGAATTTTCATATGAGCTTAAGCTCATACTAGCTTAAGCTGGTATGACTGCCAGATCCCATTGGTTGTAACTGGCCTGCGTGGTTGAAGCCAGGTTCAAGATAAGGCTCACGTCAGCTGTTGGTTATTGACACGCTGTGAAAAGGCAGAGGGTGCTTATAGATCACAAAGAGAACCACGTGCCAGCTCACACCTGCAGGTTACATTGATTTGTGTTTCCAACATATTTCAAATTGAATTATTTGCCTTTTTAAAGAAATTCAAATCAATGAGCCTGTGTTCTTAAGCAGGAAAACGAGTAGAAGATAGTAATCTGAAGAGCTTGACCTGCAAAGCACATTAAACTTTAATATGCATTTATTTCTTTAAAGGTTATTACACTTGTGTAGAAGTAATCTTCACTTTAAGAAGACAAGTTGGATTTTACATGATGGGTGTTTATGCTCCTACACTGCTAATTGTTGTTCTGTCCTGGCTATCATTTTGGATCAATCCTGATGCAAGTGCTGCAAGAGTCCCACTGGGTAACCTGCCTTCACATATGCTGTTACAGTCCACTTAACACCATCAAGCCATTCTCAGTTGCTTTGACAACATGATGCCGGACACTGAAAGCAACTTCACTTCCATTATCCACTCATCTTTTTCACTGAAACCTCCTCATTCCTCGTCGTGTAAAATCCACCCCCATATCGAAGCTTTGCTTGTTAATGGTTCTAGTGCTAATGCGATGAGGACGCTCTCTCTGCTTCTCTCTACTGGGACAAATCTGGTCTTATCAGATCTTATTTGTGGGTGTTGTTGCTGACACTGGGGCAATACATAGCGTATAGGAACTTGAGCATTTGGAGAACTCTTAAAATAAGAAAGCAGGATGATGACTAAGAATCTAAATAGCTATCTCTTGTAGCAGGTTTTCTGAAGATTAATAGAAACCGAATGATGTTTGGAAAAGAATTAGCATCTTTGATTTCATTAGAGACTCAGTTCATGAACTATTTCAGCCTCTGGTGCTGCTCAGCACAACACAGTAGGCAGGCTCTTCATTTGTTATGGGATTGTAGGACATGGAGTTAATCAAAACAATAGTATCTTATCTTCACTGTTTAATTGTGCATGGGACTCCAGCTCTCCAGCCTGCAGATCACAAGAGCTCGGTGAGATGTGGAGCCAGGCTCTTGAATCTTGACATTGCTGTGTGTAATCCTATCCCCATGCCTTCCACAGCCTCTCCTTCCTCATTCTCTGAACTCCTCGTCCTCACCTTTCCCTGGCACTCCCACCTCCACACCCCCTATTTTCCAAGTCTTCTCCATGTTCCCAGGAGATGTAGTTCAGCTTGTTTTCCCGTCCCTCAAGGATGCAGTTTAAGCATCTCTCCAGGCCCTGGCCTTTCTGAGAAGCCTCTCACCTACACATTAATGTGCACATCCCTTCTGGATCTGAGTCCTGTGCAGCCTCACGTGCATGAACACATGCTGAAAAGCACTCGAGGTCCTTAGGGGCAAGGCCTGCCCTCTCACCATCCCAGACTGATCAGTAGAGTCTGAAATCTCCGTGGAACAGGAAGGATTCCTGCCAAGTTTGTTGAGTTGAAATGTCCCTGCAGGTGCCTTAGTCTGAGCCATGCTGCTCCACTTTCAGGACATCTACCATGTCGCTTCCTTCTCCATTGGTGTGATTGCCAAAATAAACAAAGAGCTGCACAAGATCTGGAGAACCAAGACTGAAATGCTGCTTTTGGTTTCTCTGCTGCAGTTGGCTACCTTCTTCTAATTAACCATAATGAAAACATATTTCATTACATTTATTGTATGTATCTCTTTCACAGGGGACTGTTTCAGAATACAAAACAACTTTATTTTTCTTGCTGACCAGTCAGGTTTATCAATTATATGTTAGATTTGTGAGAAGCATAGTGATGATTTATATAGCGTGGATGTGTTTATGACGAAACACACGTGCTTATTTATTTGTCTGTTTATCTGTTTTTATGTGTTTTAAGTGTTTGGTTGCTCCTTTTATATATTGCCATGATATAATGCATTTTCAAAGATATTTACCATTGGCCTGGCTGTGTAACTTTTCCTCAATCCCCAGAGAAGCAACAAACACTAAATCTGACCATCCTTTAGTCATGAGTCAGTATTTAATAATGCAAGTTGATAACACCGTGGTTGCGTTACGATTTATGTTTCTCCAGTTTGCAAGAGGGCAACAAACTAACTCTTCTCTCTACCTTCTTAGAGGAAGTTGATCTTGAAATCTAACGAGACAAACATTTCTGTGTCTAGTGAATGTCTACTCACAAGAAAGTGTTACCAGTTGTCATTACAATTATAATGGTTGGTAAGATACCTCATTAGGTGAGAAGCCACTTCAGATTTGCATGAGTATCTTAATGCAGTTGTCTTTACAATTAAGAATAGTGGCCTACTGTTGGCCATGCCTAGTAATCTCAAAAGTTTCTAGCTGATTTAGGGATGCAAGATCTAGAAAGCTCAATATGATTTTGTAGATTGATTGATTTTCTGGGAAAAGGTGTTTTTCTCTTCAAAGAAAAAGGCTGTGCCCATCTAGGAGCTAAGTAAGTTAAAAGACTTTTTTACACCCATAGTGTTGAATTCAACTAGATCATACAATGGTAGTGAACTCCACAAAGGACACGTATCTGGAGAGCTCTGGCTAAATGATTTAAAGATGGAGTCATCAAATGCTTCTTGCTAAATACATGCTTGTGTTTCAGCTTTTAATGAGGCCGATGGAGGATTCTCCAGTTCTTTACAGATGGAAAGTGTGCCAGCATCTGTTCAAAAAATTCCTCTCTTTCCTTTAGTGCCATGTAACCCCCAAAGGGAGTACAGCCTTCCCTGAGGCTGTAGGCATCTGAGGGACGTGATTTAGCAGAGGGTTGTTAGAATTAGGGTGTTATGGTTAGGTCGTGGTCAGACTCGATGATCTTTAAAGTCTTTTCCAAACCTGAGCAATTCTGTGATTCTATGATTCTATGACTTCAGACTTCCAACCAGACACAGTAGCTTGAAGTAATGGAGAATTAGTCCAGGGTGTAAGAGTCACACACCACACACTGCCTCCTGTGAAAGGGTGCTTGGGATACAGTGGAGGAACTAAAAGCTTGGAGAAGTGATGGGTGACATATTCCCCATATGTAACGGCCAAACACGCCCTCTGCCTGCACTCAGCTTTATCTTAGTTCAACTCATTGCATTTTATGAAACTGCAGCAAATGTAGGGTCTCAAAGGAAAGACGTTGAGATATATTTGAATAGTGTAGTATGAAGATTGGCAAGATTATGTCTTCTAGTTTACAGAGTTTAATGAGAGAAGTGAATGTATTGCAGATAACAAATTATGAGGAAAGAAAGATGGAATATTATATTTTTCAATAATGTTTGTGAGATGGAGCCAGACATTTTTAAAGCAGTAATATAAAACAGAAAATGCTATTTTACACAGCATAAAATTAACCTTTGTAACTCATTGCCAGGAGATGGTGCTGAGGCTAGTTAAGTTTGATAGATTTGGAAAAGGGAGATTTATTTATCTGGCAGTATGCACTGAAGTGCTTTAGTGATATTATGCACACGTAACCTTTGGTAGTATTTTTAAAATAGGAGCTCTACACAATCATGCTTTAGGCAGTGAGCAAACTAACCTTCATGATAGGGATGAAGAATAAATTTCTGTGAGTGGATAAATTAGTTATTAGGTTCTTACATCACTGAAATATGAATAGCATGTTGGCAGCGGGTCAAATCTTGTATTGCAGATCCTGTAAACAAACTGTTTGGTTATATTTGAGATGACTGAAGGCTGGATGTAAGTGACCTATTAAATGAAAGAAAGAGGATGTAGTTCATGCCTCTGTGAAAAGCTGGCAGGTGGACACACTGTGCGATCAACAGGGATTATGCTCTAGGAAAAAAAAAAATGCAGACTTGTTTCTTAGAAAGGCCAGCATTCCCAAGTTTGTATCAGAGAACTCACCCTTTTTGTCCCTAAGAAGAAAATGGAGATTTCCTCCCTGACGCACCACTTTCCTTTTTAAAATTATTTTTTACAGGTTATCTTGCAGCTTATTTATTCATTCTCCTCAGCTATGTTGGAGCTGTGGTGTTTGCACCATGTTCAATAGGTACTGTCAGAAATGCAACTCACAGCTCTGGTGCAGAGTCTCTGAGGCAAGGCCAGCTCTGATCCGCTTGGTAGAATATTTCTGTTTTACTTCAGCATTGTCTCGAAAGCCTAGAAGATTTTCTTTAGTTTCTCTGGCTCAGAGAATGAAGGTTTCATCCTTCCAACAAATGGAAATCAGCAGCAGAAAGCTGCAGGTAGGAAGAAGTGTCCTTTGTGTGTTAAAAGACAATATGCTTTTTATTTGCACTTTTTATGACATCTCACAGTGATCAATAATTAGTGTTCAGCCTGCCAAAACCACCTGGTGTTGGTCACTGAAAATAAATAAGTAATTAAATAAAATGTGAACTATTCTTTTCTTGCTTCTTGTCCTTATGATTCTGTTTTTACTTGATGGAGTAGTTCAGAAATAAGCCAGAGTAGACACTAAGGTTTATTTGTTCAGTATTTGCCTGGTCAGTTTGATTCAGTGGAAAACATCTGACCATTCTTTGTTAATCACAGTGGACAAAAAAACCCTAGCTTGGCAATTATTTATTGATATCACGCATTTTTAAATAAAACACCATTAAATTTTGTGTTTAAAATCACATAATTATTTACTTATACTTTCTCTTCAGTGTCTTAGCAGCTAATAAGTTGCCTGTTTGAGATCCGTATCAAAGTAAGTTATTGATCTTATTGAATTCCAAACTGGGACGGTAACAATAGACTGTTTGATACTTATGATCAGCTAGAATTTAAGGCTTTAATATGCCAGTATAAATATTTTCAGCTTTATTAGCGTTCTTACATTTTCACTTACTTTAAATGGATCTAAAGAAAAGGTCTATAAAATAATTTTTGTCATGGTCTGTACAGCACATGTGGCCCTCATAAGAAACATCATTAAAGCTAACTGAGTATCTGCTCTTGAGCATCCCTTTCTAGAGATGTCAGTTCATGAAGCTGCCCACTCGTAACTGAAAATGGTTTTTATCATTAACATTCAGAACAAAAAATCTGATTTGGGTGGAAATAAGTTTTCTCTGTGTGGCAACCACTTTTAAACATCTTTTTTTTTTTCCCAAATGGAGCTACTATTCCCATGTGCCAGGTGCCTGTGGGGAATCTTTGAGATCACACTTGTATTTTGTTTCTTGTGATGTGAGTCCTGCGTTAATGGTGATGTTTGGAAGCTTTGTAAGGAGCAGTGCTTATTGAAACCTACCTTTACGACGTGTGACCTTCCAGTAGCCTTTGCAGATGTACTTTTTTATTACGATAAGGGCTTCCTCAAAAGCCCTTTATCTAGAAAGCTTCCTCTGTATACTGGAAGCTCAATCAGGGGTGTTCATCGACCTTTGGCCAACTCAGTGTTTTCATCTTCACAGTCAGTTGTGAGCACAGACTTTTTAGGATGCACTTGAAAAACAGTGCCCTGTCAGGTTTAAATGTTACACTTGTGGATGGATCATTCAGAAAACTTCTCCTGCTGTAGCACAGTGCAGATTTCTGGGACAGCAGTGATTCTTCAAATCTAATTTAAAGGACTTGGAGTTTTTTGATTTAGATGCCATATATTTCTCTTCTATCTTCCCAGAGTTAGATGCACACTATCAGTTAAGTCTCTGGAAAACCCATTTCCCATTGTATGATAAGTGTTGTGGCAGGAAAACCACAGCAACTAGTTTAGCTTCATTTATTTCTCTGTTTATAAAACAAAGATACTCCTCATTAATAATTTGTCACTGACAATATCCTGCATAAGTGTTAAAGTTAACTTGTTCATTAGCTGCAGGCATGTACACATGTGCAAAATATACCTACCACTTTGTCAAGTCCCATTTGCTGTTACAACTCATCATTCGGTGTTGTCTGTTTCAGAAGAGGAGCACAGCAGGTGTTGATAAGGCTAAGTTGGCGTTGATTAATACTGTATTTTTCCTTCTGTAGGTATTTTCTCAGTGCTCAGCTTGGCATCTGAATGTACTACTCTTGCTGCTGAACTTCCCAAAGTGTCTTATGTGAAGGCCTTAGATGTGTGGCTGATTGTTTGCCTGCTCTTTGGGTTTGCATCACTGGTGGAGTATGCAGTGGTTCAGGTAATGCTAAACAACCCAAAGAGAATTGAAGCTGAAAAAGCCAAGATTGCCAAGGCAGAACAAGCTGAAGGGAAGGGTGGAAACACTGCCAAAAAGAACACTGTGAACGGCACAGGGACTCCTGTCCACATCAGCACTTTACAGGTAAGAGCTGCCAAGCTGTGTGTGTAAAATCAGCATTATCCTATATTAATGTAATTCCAGAAAGACGCTGCTATAATACTTTTGAACAATACATAAACTTACAGGTGGCCAAGATGCTCTGAGCACGCTGGTAATTAATGGCTGGCCATCTAAGCAAACGGTCCCTAATGATTTGGTGTCAGATGTGCTAAATGAAATGTTTGTTTATTTTTAATACCTCAGTACCATACTTGTCGCTGAGCTTTAGGTAAATAAAGAAGCAAGCAGATTTACAGTTGCTCTTTTTCTTTTAATAATAAATAGCAGCTGTCAAACTGTGACTATTGAGAGGACAAGACTTTCAGTCAGTATTTGTTGAGAGCATACTCAAATATCAGCATCTCATTGCTTTTCTTGGAACAGCCACAGCTGCACTGCATTGCATGTAAAGAATCTCTACAGCCAGGGATTCAGAAGTCTTGGCATTTGTAAATAAAAGGCAGGTCTGTTTGTCTGTCAAACAGTTCCTGCATTTCTTGTGTTGCCAGATGGATAAATTGATCAGAGCTCATTCTGTGAATAAAGATTAGTTAAGCATCTCAGCTTAGGCCAAAGTTTTCCATATAACCCAAGAGTTATCAGACATCTCAGGCCATCTACCCTCAGTTCTCTGGAAGAAAATACATTATGCTACAATATGTGGAATATGAGTACGTTGTCTTATAGTTTTTAATAGCTCTACAATTTAGATGTGTAGAATAAAGGTATTTGGCCAGGATAGCAGAAACCCAGCCCTAATGTAAAGCTGGCATTGCCTCATGACTAATTACCCCCAGGTCAGAGAAGCTGCTGATGGCACAGAGCAGGGCACTTGACTACCGTGATTCTCATCTGACAGAGCCTCCTAAGAACTGTTTTGGCAGCCAACCAGATTCAGCAGCAAGCAGCATGGGAGCTTGTCCTATCCAGGAGTATAAAATGATGGCTTCTGTTATCTATGCTATAGTGTCATATTTTAATTTTTTTTTCCAAGAAGGTAGGTTTGAGTACACAGTTTATTTCTAAGCTTTGAGGAAGCCCAGTTATGAGAAATGGTTCAGAATCACATACAAAACATTTGTCCTACAACTGAAACACTTCCCCCAGAGCAGTGCATTTTATTTTGATGAGATAAAGAGATGACCAATTTCTCACAGTTAAGTGTTTGGATCACTAAATCTATATTTGGACGTTATAAATAAGTGGAATTACTTTTAGATTTTGAGCATCTTTAGGATACTTGAGCATCTAGGATACTTAGCATCTTTCAAACAAATCATACATTTAAATAGATAAACGTGACTTTAAGCCCATATGTGCATCTGTAGATGCACATTATCCTATATATTTGAACACTATAAATACACTCAGCTGAAAGCTCCCTCTCTGACCTAGCTACTGCTTAAGAATACTTTGACAGTTCTTACCACTGGAAGGCTGTATTTCTCTTCTAAATCAAAATAGGTCTAAATCTTTCAGTAGCTCTGACTCTTAATCCAAATCTAGACCTGCCCCACAGCATTTGGCTGGCTCGCATACAGAGCTAGCAGTGATCAAGTAAAGAATGCATTTGTCATATGGCAAATATGCAAGGGAGGGAAATATTAAAGAAACAGGTAATGGAAAAAACTGTATATTGAAAGGCAGAATATGAAAGCCAGAGTGCTGTCCCAAAACGTCAGGAGCTGTTTCTCATCAGGATTGTGTTTGAGGAGAGAACGCATACTGTGATAAATATCTGGAAAGAGCAGAAGTATTTGAGGATGTTCTAATTCTTTCCTCACAAGAGGCATACAGAAATCTGAATGCACCAAGTCATGAAACCAAGATGATATTGAGGAAAGATCACAGAATCACAGAATGGCCAGGGTTGGAAGGGACCTCAAGGATCATGAATCTCCAACCCCCTGCCACATGCAACCTCCTCATTTAATGCTAGACCAGGCTGCCCAGGGCCCCATCCAGTCTGCCCTTGAACACTTGAAAAAGAGAGGGCATAGCTGTAAATTTCACTAGCTGGATTTGAAATTGAGTGAGGCTCAGACATAAAGCCAACAGGAAAGACCTGGAAACACAAGACTCCTAGTGGGGAAAAACAGAAAGCATGAATAATTGCATTGCCCAAATGAAGCACTTTGTTATTGTGAGATATTAATGAAGAGATACTGTAATGTAGCCAGAAGCTGTTAGAGGGGAGTTTATTTCACTTCATGATATGCCTATGTTTCATATTATTTAAGAAAACAAGTCAAAGCAAAGATCATACTTAAATACTTTTTAATTGCTAGAAATTTTTGTGTACATCCTAAAACTTTGTAGCCTGATGCCATTTGTAACAGAAGGGAAGGAAAAAAGGTCCCTTATAACAGAGCCTGGCAATATTCCCCTGGAAATTCTCAGCTGAAAGCACTTCCAGCACTGTGTCATGTCAGGAGAGTCAGTGATAGTGACTGATGTTCACCAGCAGCACTAGAGAAGATGGCAGGATGAAAACAATGTTCATAATTTGAGAAAGCCCCCTACGGATGCCTAGCTTCTTTTCTTCTCTACCAAATCCTGGCTACTGGCTGAAGTAAAGCTGTGTGTTGCAAGCATACACCAAGCTTCAAAGTTTCTGATTCATGACCCCTGCCCAGCAAGAGCCCTTCAGAGATCAGTGCCATTGTAAGCCCAGAGGTTTATCAGTGTCTGTGTGAGTAAATTCAGTGGGTACATTCTGGCAAGATCACCCTGAAACTGTAGGAAAAAAAATAGAAAATTCAATATAAGCTGTTTTGCTGATTTTGCTAGGAGCTGTAAAGGCTAGAAGACATGAGAGCTATTTGGCTCCTTGTACATAGGGACTGCACATAGCTGCAGTTGTAAGCAGAGGAGGAAATTATGCAGCCTGGTGGTAACTGCTGGCAGTGGTTTTTTACTGGGAATCCTCAGTAGGAGTTTGAGTGTGTTTCCTAGCAGTGCAACATCATACATGATGAGAACATGCAAAAAGGGAAATGTTTGGAAGATGAATCAGTTTCTTTTTTTCTTTCACTGGTGGCATGATTACAAGGAGCGATTGCATGGTTCACTGTAACAACACCTTTCCACTTGAAAAGTCACATTTTCATCAAGGTTTCTAGAAGCTGTCCCCTACAGGTAATGCACTGATGACTGAAGTGAACATTTGCTAAAAGAATAGTTCTGGCAGGTGATGAATAGGTCTGTGCAAGTGGTGGTAATAGCTCTAAACCTAGTTATTTTTTAAGAGAAGTAGTGCTATTGCTTGCCTTGTCTTGTCTGAGCTGCCTCTAGGCTCTGAAACCTGATATGCATCTTGTTCATCTCTAATTGATTTTCATTTATAATATACTAGACCATTGGTGGTGACCTGTGGTGACCTCATCTTCATATTCTGTGTTTTCCCTTCAAGTAGTACTCTAAACTCAGATTTTTCTCAGTTTGCATTTTATCTTGTGTGGAAAACCACAGGCTACAGTCTATTTTAATAGTTGCTGACAGCATTTCAGGTACAGGGTAGGTACTTTCTGCTCTAGTGAGTCATGTATCTATCCTGAGAGATCATTCAGAACACGACTGCAAAAAGGCCCTGAGCAATCTGCTCTCGCTGACCCTAATTTTGAGCAGGGGGGCAGGACTTAGATGATCTCCAGAGGTCTCTTCCAACCTCAGCGAGGCTGTGACTGCGTGATATTTTGTTTTACTTTTCTGCTAGTGGGGTAATGAGAATTTGCAGATAACACAGTAATTGGTTTGGGATAGCAAGTTCGTGCTGATGGCACCATGGAACACACTCAGTCTGAATACCCAGTAATGCTAAACAGTCATTACTTTATTGGCGATCTAAACCTATTATTATGTTAAAAGCAAGAAACGAGGTCGGTCTTCAAGTGCAAGAAAGATTAAGTTTGTTGCAGCTACTCCTTCATCTGGTATGGAGGACTCCTGCACAAGCAGGACCAGTGACAGATGTGCATGCCAAAAGAGGTTGGGTACAACAGAATAGAAGAATCTGTGGCAGAGAAGTGCTGTGTAGGGCAGGGAGTGAAAGCTTTGCTACAGTGGGGAAGCACTTCAACCTTCAGGACTCGTGCTGAGCTTGAGAGGCTGCTGCTGCTATCTCATGTTTGAAGATTTGCCAGAAATCTTTGACAGTGCATTTCTCATCTCGTAAATTCTTGAAACCAATTTATGCTTCATTCTCACAGAGAAAGAAGACTTGATCATGGGATGAGCAGTCAAGTGAAAAGTCTTTATTCTATTTGCACAAAACAAATTTAGCTGAGTTCTAATATTTTTGGTGCTGTGAAAGGATAGATTTTACATATCAGGAAATCATTTTTTTTCTCATCTAGCTGGAAGAATTTAAACAAAAAATATGAATGATGCTGGTAGCATTCAAAACAGCTATAGAACAGAAGGAAAGAGATACTAATTGTAAACAAAACTGAAGAGAACAATTGAAAGCAGACTCTCCAGTGACTAAAAACTAACTCAACTATGAACATTTCTATTTTATTATTGTGGCAAAAGGAGATGCTGATAGCAGCCAGTATGACTTGAAATCCAGTGAATGTTGGAAATAGATAAGAAAAAGATAAAACAAAAAAACAAACTCAAAGGCATATAACAAAGCAGATATATGGTCAGCATAACTGAGTCATAGAATCATAGAATGGTTTGGGTTGGAAGGGATCTTTAAGATCATCTACTTCCAGCTCCCATGCGATAGGCAGGGACACCTCCAAAGACCAGGTTGATCAAAAGAGCAACAGAAAGTTATTTCACACGTATATCAACAGTAAAAAAACCAATCCAAAGCAAAACAAAAACAGCAGTAAAAAGAATATTGGTCCACCACTAGAGAGAGATGCTGTAATAGTCAAGAATTAGCAGAAAAGGCAAAAGTGTTGATAAAATGTTCCAGTTTGTGTCTGGGAAAAAGGTGAATACATCCAATCAAACGATGAACTGGTTTCCATTGACGGCAGGTTATGAAGATGTTAAACAGTAGTTATTTAAGTCAGACATTTTAAAACCAGGATGGCAGCTAAAGTTTCCTCTAAGATTTTATACAGAGCTGGTCCAGGGGTGCTGTGGAACATAAATGTTGATTTTTTTATAATAAATCCTTTGAAATGGGGAGGGTTCCAGATGACTGTGAGAAGCTAACTTTGTTCCAGTACTTTTAAAAGCTAGGTGACATAATTTGAATAATTACAAGACTGACATCAATCAGTGGAAAACATTAAATAGCTAACAGGGGGCTGAACAATAATTATTCATAATTATTAATTATGATTAACTTTACTCATAATTCAGTTCCCTATTAGCTACTACTTTTAAATGGTCAGTGAAATGAAAGGTGATCTGCATGTTTATTTATTTAACCAAATGGTATTTTTTTTAAAGATTATCAGTTTGTTTGGCAGAGATAGTAGAATGGAGGAATGAAAACTGTGAAGAATGTTTGGCTTTGTATGTCAGCGTGATCACATCATCTGAATTATACAAAGTCAAGGTTAGATTTGTTACCGTCTGTAAGTACCAGCAGTTAATCAGGCTAAGTATAGTCATGCTTCATGACTGAAAATTGAAGCCAAATAAACTCAGGTTAGAAATGAAATAAGGCTCATGTGTTTGTAGAGAACAAGCTCATGGAAAAAAATCTCCATTCGGGATGTTTTTAAAGGAAAATGCAGTGTAAGTGGTCCACAGACTGCAGCTGTGGGCAGCACCCGCCAACCTACATTTTGGAGGAGGTGAGAATGGGTCATTGCAACAGATCTTCTGGCTTCTGGGAGCCCTTTTTAAGTATTTCTGCGCTGTGCACCAAAGGGCAGGTGTGCTGTGAGCCATACCAGACCTACATAAGGAAGCCTAACCTTGGTAGGAACTGTGGTACAAGGCTCGTATTTGGGCTGAGCCCCAAGAGAGAACCCTGGCACCTTTCCCTGCCCTTCTCCGCCTGTATACTGGCAAGAGGAGAGCAGCTCCTGGCTCTGTCTTGGATGTGGCATTCACTCCCTTCTCCCCACACAAATGCTCCCAACCCCAAAGATCCCATGGATCTGAGACCCTCCTGCTGGCTAGGTACAGGTCACCATGCTGAGGTAGGGCAAGAAAAACAATAGCAAATCCTTTCCAAGGCCACATTCTGTGTCAGCATGAAGCTGAAAGGTTATAACAGATGTGGGAAGCCTTTAATTTTACTTTGTTTGCAGATGCTTGGTAAAGTCTTTTGATACTCTGCATTCAAGTCCCCTACTATCATATTCCACAGATGCTGTCCGTGTAATCTTTAGTAGGTGTCATGAGTATCATTACACTTTCTAGCACAGACAGGGTTAATAAAATGCAGTTAAGCTACATTTAAGATATATTATTTCACTTGGTTTAAGGAAGGCTGTGGGTGTGAGCTGTAGAGGATTTTCCTGAAAACAACAGAAATTTTGGAGAGCTGAAGGGACGTATGGGAAGAAATTAAAAAATATGTCCAGGCAGCAACTGAAAGTAAAAAATAGAAAATAGAATCGCACTGAATTTGTAAACCCAGGAAAATGAAAGACTTTTTTTTTTTTTTTTTTTAATAATAGAAGCATATGCTTAGAAAAGAAAAATTGGGGCCAGGTTACTCTTGCAAGAAAAATTGTGTCACCATGATAAATCAGCTGGTACTAAACTAAGCAGGGCTCTGTGTGAACGTGTTGTGAACAATCTTCCACTTGGGAGGAAGAGGTGACCTAGAAGCTGTTCCCTCAGCTCTCCTTGCGAGCAAATGAGAACTGACTTGTAAAAGCCTCTACCAGAACACTGCTTAGAAATTGGAGCGGGACAGGAATATTCCATGTTGTCTTACGAGAGCACAGAGATAACAATTAGCATCATTGAGTTTTACTGTTTTACTCTGGTAAGATGAGGAATGGGCTGTAAGTTTGCAAATCTGAAAGCAAGTCTCTAATTCCTTACAAGATTCTGTTTCTCACAGCAGCCTATTGAATGTTGCCAGTTTTGACCATGAGGAAGTGTAATAAATAAGGGATGAAGGAACAATATTCTTGCAGTTCTTGAGTTAATGTGTGGCCCAGTCCTGCAAGTTGCCCTTTCATTGCTCACGAGTCATCTTCATTGCTTGATTGCACAAATCTAAGACTATGGGGAGTCTCTCAGATCACTGATCCTGTCCCCAGTAGCCCCATGTCACACAGTGACACATTCGTGTGGTCTAACAAGTCTCAGTCACCACCTTAATAGGCAGTTTGTCCCTTTTACTTCAGTACAGAACACTGCTTCTGGATGTCAGCTCTTTGACAGGCAAACAAATTCAGCAACTTTTGTACATAATTTTGCTGTACAATCATGGAATTATCTTACTTCTCTTTTTTATAAACCGTAATCTTGCTTTTGTTGTGAAACCCACACCTCAGTTTTAGTGTATTGCTTTTGAAATAGACTATTTTCCTAATAAATATATGTGTGACAAATCTGGGGAGTTCACTCTTGCTTGAAGCAATTCTGCCTTGCTTCTCCACCTTATGTGAGAGTCATCACTGTCAGCAACGAGAGTGAAAGCCCCAGCCAAAATTTGGATCTCTTCCTAACTATCACAGCTCCTCTAATCAAGAATAACTTGTCAGTTGTCATAGAGAAGCTAAAAATATTCTTCAAAATATTTTTCATTCATTCATAAGTCTGGTACTGTATTCCATTCTAATTATTTCAGTAAGTTACGAAATGTGACAATGCAAATATCTCGAACCGTCAGGCTGCAGAAAACCAGAGGTGGAGGGAGCTGAGGCTGAAGGCTTTGTGGCGGGGAGGGAGGATGCTGGGAACATGAAATGGGGACCTTTGGGGAGAACTGAGTTTAGTGGATCAGTGATTCCAGGAAGCTCCAGCATTTACCTTAATGTCACCTGCTTGTGTGTATCACTTGGTTGGTGAACCAGCATGTTTTTCAACTCTCAGACTATTTACGTGAACAAATGGCATTATTAATGATGCTGTTATCTTTCTTTTTTTTTTTTTTTTTTCCCCTGCTTTTTGTACTGCAAATAAAATGAAATGCTGTGAGAGATTTACCAAAATCACATAGCACAGAGCCTTGCAAGAAATTCCTTCAGCCTACCTAACAGCATGAGGTGATCCTCAGGCAGATTTATTATGTCTGAAATAGAATCTTCCTCAAATCCAAGAAAGGGAAGATCAGATTTTTTTTTTTCCCCAAAATGCTTATATATATAAATATTGCTATATATATGTATTGCTAATAGAATTGTCTGGTTTCCAGGAAGGAGAGATTCACCTGGGGATACCCCTTAGTACAGTAATATTTGAACCCAAGAGCACTGATGGAGCTGTAGGAAAGACATATATTCAGCTGTTAGTTTACATTTCTCAGCTACATTTCCCAAATAACAATGGGAAGTACCTGGAATGCTGTCACATCTTGGTTACCTTCTTTAGGGAGGTGTCAGTGAATTCCAGTACAAAGGAGGTGTCTTTTCACTTCATGAGGTTATCACCCAGGGTGAGATTAACAATCTTGAGGTGGCTAGTATGTAGGATCAGAACAGATTTAATAATTTCTTGATCAAAATCTGAATTTTAGAGCTAATTGTGAGCATCCAGGTCTTAGGAAAGAAAAAAAAACATTGAATAGTGTCTTTCCTGCAGATTCATCAGTACAAAATCTGTTTCCAAAAATACTCTCTACTAAAATATTCTCTCCTCTTCTGTCATCTTAAAATGAAGGCGTCTAACTATAGCAGGTTGCACAGCATGAGGCACCTTGTGCATGAAAAATTACACAATTATGAATGTTTGGATTAGTTTATATGATTGACTGATGATGCTTAAGTACTTTATAATGCAACCATTCAGCAAATTAGGCTGATGTAATGTGTCCCTGTCAACAAAGTAATTTCCTGTATGTTTGTTTGCAGTGTTCTCTAGCATCTGCATTAAGCTTGTTAATGAAATATGGTGAGTAGATCATGATTCCCCTCACTCTTTATTTCATAGGTTGGTGAGACCAGATGCAAAAAAGTTTGCACTTCGAAATCTGATCTGAGATCCAACGATTTCAGCATTGTTGGAAGCTTGCCAAGAGATTTTGAATTATCAAATTATGACTGTTATGGGAAGCCCATTGAAGTCAACAATGGGCTCGGAAAGTCTCAAGCCAAGAGCAACAAGAAGCCTCCTCCTCCCAAGCCTGTCATTCCATCAGCAGCAAAGAGAATTGATCTTTATGCAAGAGCACTGTTTCCTTTTTGCTTCTTGTTCTTCAACGTCATATATTGGTCCATATATTTATGATGAATCTTTTTATTTATTTTTTCCATCTGTAAAATAGATCCCATTTCATATCCCTTCCCTGTCATGAAGGCCAATGTGTGAAATTATTTGCGTTTGCAAAGCAATATGTTGCATTTTGATGCCATGCGATTGTACTGAAAATATGGCATCTGAAATTTGAAAGCATGACACTGCAATGTCTGTGCTTCTACCAATGTTGTATATAAATGTACAGCATACATCTTGCTTTAGGAATATATAAAAGATAATGCATACTACATTATAAAGCTGAATAACTCCCTTCAGTTATTAGTAACATACAGAGATTTAAAGTGTTTCTGATAATGAAACTGATGTGCACGTTGAGTATTATTAAAATCAGTATTCTAGTATATGTAGTATTTAAAAGCTTTTCTGCTGACTTTCTGAGAAAAAAAAAAACCACACATCTTGTTCTTGTATAATTTTAGATGGCACTGGTGAAGAAAAAGCTAAGTTGTGAATCCTGTTATTTAGACGTCGTAAGCGAAGGCAGGGTTAAATAAGCTGATCTTGTCTATGTGGAAAAATGAAGATCAGAGAATTGCCAATTTTGGAATCAAAATCAGCAGTTTTGTAAAATTTAGGAAAAAAAAAAAAATTGCATCCGTCAAGCAAGCACACTTCAAAAATGTGTTAGAATATGCTGACTATTAAGCATCGTGCCCAATTTTGACTCTTGTTTCCTTAGACACAAGCTAGATATGTTAAACAGTCTGCTTTCTAGACTGGGGGTAACAGGAGTTTTGGAGAAACACCACAAGATGCCGTTCAGTATCTGTTTATATTATACATTTTTACATTGGTCTGTTCTCTGGCTCATCTTCTCTAGTGTCTTGCAAGCCTACAGTGAAAAGTCACAATTAATTTTTTTGCTGAATCTGATATGTCTTACTCATTTTGCTTTATCTTCTTGAAAGCCCGTAGTTTAAAGAAACTATTTGTTTTCATGATGAAATTCCTTTTTAACTCTAGTTATACATTTTCTGTTTGCCTTTTGTAGCACAGATGATCTGAGCTAACATCTAGCTAACTGGAAGTCTAAGGATCTAAGTCTATTAAATACACCATGAATTCTAATGCCTACGTGTTAATTGATGACTGCCCTCACCAGCTCATTTACTTGGCTGCTACTTGTTGGAAAATAAGATCCTGTGCTTGAAACAGTTTGATTAGGGGCTGTTCTCCATTTTTTTTTTCCAGAGAAAACCAGAAAAACGGATTCCCCAGGGTGCATAGGGCAGGAATCTGTACCTATGGTCTCCATTGGTGCCACGGTATACTACTCTGTAAGGGCAAATAATGAGGTAAAACACATTCAAATGACAGCTTCTTGTATGTACGTAGTCCAAGTAGTATTTGTTGCCTGAGAGCACACAGAGAGTACATCTTCAGCCCTTGCCAACATTCTGTACATGTTTCCACTTGTAAAACTGGGGCATAAAATGTAGTTAAAATATTAAAATAAGACAGTTCTTGATAGGTTGGCAAATCATTAAAGGGAATACAGATTATTGGAAGGGACTGAATTAAATACCCAAAATATTCCATAAGGTAAAAAACAGATAAATTCACATTTGTCATGCTGCAGTTCTATTATAGAATGTGTTGAGGCAGTGCAAGACAAAGGACTCTCCTATCATTCTCGTGCTGCTCCCTGCCACGTGAGCATTGTGGATGTACAATGAGCCTGTAACCTGAAGGCTGAAAATAGAAATATAAAAGGAGGGAATTAGGTCACGCTGGCTTCACTGGGCACCTGATGGATCTGTTAACTGTGGTTTTCTAGCCACTGCCACTTCAGATCAACAGCCCAGTACTGGTTTTAGGTGGAACCCATGCAAAGGCTGTATTTCGTATTACTGCCACCTAAAAAGCATGGTTGGCCTTCCATCTTGGAAGTTATTGATGATTACTGGCCTAACATCTTTTTTGTGATACAAACTGCTACAGATGTCTTTCGTTCCTGCAACTCGTGTTTGGGCAGAAGAAGTCTTTTGTTCACAATGAGATTGCACGCTTTCACTGAGCTTCCTTGCCATTTTCTCTTGGAGATTTTCTTTACTAGGCAGCTAGAGTTTGGCCTTTGGATTTCTTTCTGATAAAGAGGAAATGGAAAGGAAGTAAGAAATGTTATGGAAGAGAAATCATAATTGAATTTCCCAATGTCGAACTGGGGGAAAATCTGTTATCATTAAGGTCTAGTACAAAGTTCCAGAGTTGGAAAAGTATTTACAGAATAGCTAGGGACTTTAAGAAGCAATAAGGATAACTCAAAGAGAGGAAGGGAGGGGTGACTTTTATACATACATCAGAGTGCTATATTTATAGACATTATTTATTCTCATACTTGTATTTTTTCTTACAGCATTGGAAGGCAAGAAAACAATTATATGTATTGGAAATTATATGACTTTTGAAAGATAATTTTCTTGTTAGAAATGTTATTAAATGATTCATCTGTAATCAATGTCCACATTTTATCTGTATAATCACAATTACAGATTTTATTGTTAAATTAATCTTTGTTCCTTCTTGCTTTCCTGCTTACTTGATGAGTTTTGTGTTTTATCATAAAAAAAATTAATCAATAATTCACTGTAATTGCTTTCCAACTCAAACAAAAGGAAGGAAAAGGAATGTGTACCATTAAGATAAAGGCTTTTCATTCATTACAGCACAAAGACTTAAGGACAGAAGCAAAGTTTAATAGCAATTTTTAAAAAACAATTATCGACTATAAAGTAATAATATTTTTTACTCATATAGATAATACTGCAGTTTTTGAATTAGCTCAGAATGTATTAACTTCTCCTACTGAACAGTAATAATTGATTTATTTTGCTTCTTTCCTCTAAAGGTCATTGAGTTTTGCATATCATATCGCATTGTGGTCCTCCAGCACCCTCTAGTTGTAAAGTTCTGTCTGTTGACTTATTTCCAGAACGAGGTGCAAGTATAAAACTGTATAGAAAGTATGGAATATTACTTGATACTATGAAAAAAAAAAAAGCTAATTATTTAAAAATGAATGGGCATAAAATCAGTGAAGAGCTACAGAAACCTGTCACGAAGAATGGTTTGAAAAATGTAGAAAATAAGACATTTGATTAGTAGTAAAGGTGAAGCTTATAAAGAACACGTCAGTAACTGGATGATCTGGTCATGACGTGTGAACAAACTGCATGATTCAAAAATCTGTTTCTAATGGAGAGACCATCTGTGTTTCAGCTGGCATTTGCTTTACGGTCTCCTCTTGACTGTTAGGCGAGTTACAAATTTCTGTTCTACCCTTAGCATAAACCTCAGTATTTTTTGGTAATAAAGCATCAGGGGGTAGCACCCTTTCCTTCAAAGCTTTGGAAGCATCTTTATAGGTCAGACTTCTAGAATTCTTTAGCAGGAAGTGCTACTTTAGATATGGATTAATTCATTATTTAACTTCATCCACAAATTGAAGCTACACAATAAGTAAGGATGTGACCTGAGCAGGTTATCACCTACTGTGCATTGATACTCTACCAAGATGTGTGAAATGGACTGTGGTGAAGTAATTTCTTTCATTCTCAAAGTGTGGAAATCCATACTTTATTCTGTGGTGCTGGTTAGACTTGTACTTGATGCCCAGTTGTAAGAACAGCTCTGCCAGTGATTTTGGTCACTTCTTCTTTTTTCAGTTTTCTGTTAATTCTGTCTGAGATACTATATGTGAGCAGTGTATCTTTGGAGTGAAGAAGTGAGTTTATTTCTGTAAGTGCAACTTACCGACCACTTAGAAACATTGCCAAGCAGGTTTCATTCTTCTAAGTCTTTGGATCGATTTGGTCTTGTGTATGGGAACTGCTGAATCACAGCCTGAACCTCTGATTGACCACCTGAGGTGAGCAATGAGTCAGCCCTGGGGGCACAGGTGAAGGCAATTCTCCTGTGCTATCGAGGGAGTGGAGCCTGGCTCCCCTTCTCCTAAACTCATTTAAGAGCTGAGTGCTACTGGGGAAAGGTTTCTTTTGGAGATTGCTCCTCTTGGAGTCTTCTCAGTGAGCCTGGGATGAGGGTAAGCTTTCCAACCGTTCTTCTTTGGTGTGGTAACTTGTTTAGCCTAACTTTCCTGTCTATTTCTTCATTATAACATCTGTATATTTATTGATTATGGAAACAGAAGACTTTGACTAAAAAGAAAACTGATTTAACACTCTATTATTTATTAAAGAGAATGTAGTAACGTTGCCTTTTGGGGCAGTTTAGTGGTCATGACCTATAAAGATTGATGTGCTTGTATTAGCATTTTGAAGGAAATACAGATAGTAGATACCCTAACTTACTTTAAAGTATTTCACTCTGGAGTGAGAAGATAATTCACTTAAGAAATCTGCCATAAATACTTAAGTAATTTATGCGGAGACTTTATAATACAGATGAGACCATTGGTCTCTTCTTCAATTCGAGCAGCTTACCATTGCAGTTATTGAATAACTTGTGCTGAGGATATTTATAGAATAGATAACAATAAATTATTTATTTCCAGAGAGTGCAGCCTGAGTGTATGCAATGTCAAGTGATTTGTCAGGCTATAGAGATAACTTAGTGCTGAAATGAGTACAAATGTGGTGTACGGGGCAGATAAGGGAATGTTAGAACACCATTACTTCATGCTTTGGTGTGCTAATTCTGGGATTAAAGATACAGTTGAGGAAAAAAAAAAAAAACCAAAAACCCAAAAAAACAATTTCAGGTACAGAGAGATTAAATAATACTTTATGTCTACAACTTAATTTGCTGGATGTAGTAATAATATGGTTATAACGGTTGCCTTCTTTTTATAAAAATACAGAGATTTGCTTTTAAGCAAATGAAATAATTCATCTGTGGTGCCAGAAGGATACAAAGCCTAGTTCTTTCCATAGGGGGATCTATGCTGGAATAAAGGAGAAATAAAATCCAGTCTTAAACACACACATTCTCATTGCTGTAGTTGTGTCTCTATCATTGTAGAAAATAGCTGAGCTGCTTGCAGCATGCCCTTGCATTTTGACTGAGTTAGGAAACTCGCATGCCTTCCACCTCTCATAACCTGTCCTCACTCCCTCAGTGACAGTGGTAGACATCAGAAGAAAGACACGTGGCTCTTCTGAAATGTTTTTTAAAAAACCTTCATTGCTCTGAATGCATCTGCTCTGCTGGCCCTGGAATGTCTGCAGCTAATTCAGGCTTACCCAAATTAACTTTAAACTTGCTGTCTGGGGACTGCTAGCAATGCAGCCATGGCAACACAAGCAGAGGCAGGGAAGCCTACCTGCTGGTGTGGGGAAAACAATCAGAATTTGGTGTTAACCCCCACACTGATTGCTGCTCAGGCTTCAAGTTAGCTGGTGGGGGTGTTCACCGATTCGTGTCTGTTTAAGATAGATGAACTCCATGTGATGCACGATCGGGTGGAGCTGGATTGTTTTCTTCCATTGGTGATGTGAGAGATGCTGCTGTAAAATGTGCGTCTTGATGTCATGAAGCTCTTCTGTCATATTTAACGTCATGTTCTGACTGAAGTGTTCACTGGTAGTGCCAAAAATGAAACTTTGTGCTGAACCGATGCAAGTGTAAATGAGTGAGTGGGATTTGGCCATCTGAACATGAAGGAGATTGTCTGCTGCATCTTAGTCATACAGACTATCCCTTAAAAGTGCCATTCTGTTTAAAGCACTAACGCTGGTAATGATGATTGGATCATAATCTTAAAATCATACTATCACAAAACATCCCAAGATGGAGGGACCCCCAAGGGTCATCGAGTCCAACTTCCAGCTCCACACTGACCACCCAAAATCAAAACCCTATGTTTGGAAGTGGAATTCTAATGCTCCTTGAACTCCAGCAGCTCGGATCTGTTCTCACTGCCCTGGGCAGCCTGTTCCATGCCTGTCTGCTCCCTGTGAGGAGCTCTAACTGCCATCAGGCCTCCTCTTGGCTTCCTTTGCCCTAGACTGTACAAACCAATGGACCTCAGCAGCTCTTTGTATGTCTTGCCCTCTAGATCCTTCTCCTACTTTGAATGCTTCCTACTCCTCCTTTGAATGCTTTGTCATATATTTTTGTCCTTTTGTTGGGGCACCCAGGCCTGCACACAGTGCTCAAGGTGAGGCTGCGTAGCACTGAGCAGAGGGGAAGATCTTCTTTGTCTGGTGGCAGTGCTGAGCCTGATGCACCCCAGCTGGCAATAAGCCACATAACGTGCTTTGAAAGAAGGAGTGTGAAGGCTGTGAAGTAGAAAGGATGGGGTACTGGATAACTGTCTTCCAGGCTGTGGGAGTAGATCAGTTATTTTTTCATATGCATCTGTGCATGCCTATTTCTTTCCATGAACATCGCAGAAGGAATCGTTTTTCACTTAGGAAAGCAAAGTCGAGAGGTTCTGGGGCCCCAGAAACCCTCCTGAGTATAGCAGATCAAGGTGCTGTACTGCTGCCCTCCACCAAGACTGTCCAGCTACAAGAGATCCTCCTCTAATGGTACAAATTGCAAGAAAAATCCCTGCTGAAACTGCTGCTGCTGAGAGGAAAAGCTCTGCGTAGGCAGCCCCTTGTTTCTTCTTCCTCTGCAGCATTCATTGTGATAATCAATAGCACCATTTAGCTTTTTTGTTCTGCAAAGTGCTCCTCTCAGCAAGCCGGCCTTATTTCCTCATCAAGACGATTCTGCTGTCACACCAGCATCTCATGATGTCTGGGCAAGGATCTGCACGTCAACCTGATGGAGCCCATGAAGGCACACCAACTCTGATGCTCAGGAACAGATTAGTGATGACAGATGACAAGAGGCTTTTTTTTTTTTTTAAGTTTTAACTCCAGCTGCATCATGTCATGTTAGTTATGTCCCTTTAACTTAGAATATTGTGTTATTTGGATAAGAACTTGTTGCGTGCATTGTATTTTCTAGTTGAATGTGTTGGATCATGAGTTTCTTGTCCAAAGCAGGATATGCAAGAAAAGTAACTCACGTGACTCTTTTAAAATGTTGATTAACCTTCAAACTTGATTTTGACCCAAAGGTTTGGGAAATATATTCCTCAGTGTTTAATAAGCCCTACGTTGTCACAACAGATCTATCAGCGTGTCAAGCAGGCTCCTTCTTCAGATTCATTTGTTTGTTTCTTTGACTCCCAAAGGCTGTCACATTGGGTAACGTTAATTAACAGACTGGCTATTTCAAAGGCATGATGCTGGCAGGAGCTGGCTGTAATGGCTGATGTCTTTGGCCGGGGCCAATCTGACATCAGCTTCTGCTTTGGATAAAGTTACCTGCTTGTGCTGCTGACACGTCCTGCTCAGCCGCAGCACTTTTGGGGTTGCTAAACCTTCTGGAGGGGTTTCAGAGTCAGGTGACTGTACAAACCATCTTCTTCTTCTCAAGAAAATGCAAATAGCATGCAGCATTCACCGTGAGCTGTTATCAGCTTCATGGAGTTGAGCTTTAATCTTTATCTGCTAATGCTTCATATTTTCTAGTTGACTCACTGAAGGGGAAGATTTATTTTTTAAAAAAACTGTCTGAAATGGAAAGGCACACATACGTAATAGTAGCAGAGGGTTGCATTGACTCTCTACAGCCAAAATTAAAATACTTGCTTGTTTCCTCTGGACTTTGAGCTCTTCTGTGATGATAAAGCCAGGAAGGCTCCGGAACATCCACAGCTGTGTAAGTGCTTGTGGCTGCTGTGCAGGAGCACAGCGATTAACCCCGTGTTTTGTACTGCCCTGGGTGACTGCACATGCTGCAAACAGAAAAAGAAAATTGCAACTACGCTTCCCAAACCCTGTGCCTTAGCAGTGACGTGTTCATCACAGTTGCCATTTGACATTCTTCGCAGCAGAGAGGCACGCTGTTGAGAAAAATAACTGCAAAAGCACCATAGTAATATTCCCAGGCTCTGCAGTTTCACAGGAGCATTTTATACCACTCTTGTAGAATTCTGTTAGGAATTTCACCGTGGGAGACTTTAAACAGAAAATCCGTATCCAATTTGGTAGCGCTTTATTATATCATCAGTTTACCTATAAGCCTGCTTTATTGCTTTATTTATCATATGCTTCCATATTGTTCCCATTTCAGGAATGGCATTTTAAAATGGGAATTAAGTATATGAGTTGTTAAAGCATGCTATAGTCTGTCCTATCTTTTCCATGGGAATATAAAAAGGAGACAGTGTATTTTACATTACTGTGTCATTGCAGTGAGTTTACTAGTCTCCATGAAGATTGTCTTGATGAAATTAAATAGGTGGAAAAAAAATTCATGGAGTGTGCAAATGAAACAGGCAGGAATAAATCCATTTATGCAAGACTCACACTGAGAGGCTGATGAGCTTTGACAATTGGAATAAATTATTTTGGCTGGAAGGAGATTCCATCTTTTCAAGACAGGACGGCATGAACCTTCCAGTAGTTTTCTGTTTGCATCTGAACAAAACAGCTTTATGATAACTACCAGGTAACCTTGTCCATAGTGACCTTCTACCTGTGCAACATAAGCGTGCACCCCTGCAGTGTGTGCTTCCTACCAGTTCACAGTGCATGATTGCAGCTGATGAAGTGATGTCGTCTTTGGCTGAGCAGCACAGCTATTGCTGCTGGCTGGGATGTGGTGCATGACTGAAGGCACAACAATAGCCTGAGTCTGAACAGCTCTACTCTGAAAGTCCCGAGTGAGGGTCCGTAGCTAAGCATTATGCCTAGTAACTAAAGAGACACAGGGATCTCTCCCCAAGACCTCCTGTGCAAATCTGGCAATCTATTTCCTTGATTTTTTTTTTACCTTCTGCTGCATTGACTAGCACTGCTACTTTCCTTTCAGCTAATGGCCTTTTGTTTAGATTGGCTCTGTCTCGCTGGAAATATTCTCTTGCTGTATACTGTACACGGCCTTAAGGCACTATTGTGATGCACGCAAATAATTAGAAAAAATATTTCAGTCTTTAAGAATAGTTGTGGTCATAGACGGTAGTGATATCAATTTCTGTCATCCTGTAGTCTCAACGTTTCTTGAGGTGTTCTGCCTCTGATTTTTGGTGCTTGCATCATTTACACTGGTTTTACTGTATAATTGTTTTGCTTTACTCTCAGAGGAGAATTGAAGTCCCTTTATGTGCACATTCCTCCCTTTAATATTACTCCTTCCTTAAAATAACCAAACAGTTTCTTCCTCAGATCCAAACTCTGCAGAAAAATCTGCAGAAAGGGTGGTATGTTCTAAAATGGTACATTTATTAGTTTAGAATTAGGTGTACACGCATACATATACGTATACATGTCCATACAGTAGCATTCCTAGGACTAAGTGTCCATGAAAATACATTGTCAGTATTTAATGACTGAATGGTACTATCCTTTTCCATTTTTAATACTACTGTTTGACAAGTATTTTTGAAGTACGTCAACATTTTACTGGTTTTTTTCTCCTGCAAAATAAGCCCTCCCCTCCCATGGCATCGAGTTAACTGTGTGGGCAAACAGATATGGAACCACATGCTGGAGAAAGTCCTTCAGTTGCACATTCAGAACAAATGTTGTGATATGTAATGTAGTCAGTGGCTCCTCCTTTTTAAAGAAAAACAGTGATTAGTTAGTATTATTTTACCAGGCTGTTAATACTAGCAATGTTCTATTGCAGTTCTATAACTTAGTTAATTACTAGTAAAGGTATGACTCTCATAAACGGGGTAACTAAAAGTATGGACCTATTTTCTGAGGTTAGCTCAATCCTTGAGATAGGAATCCCAGATCAGGTGATACAATCTCTCATTTATAGGACAATAAATCCACACCAATGCAGATGCAATCATTGAGGTCTGGCTTGTATGCAGGAAATTAAAAGTAAATTCCATTCATTTATCTTAATCACAGTTACCTTGCAACCTTCTTCAGATGTAGGAAGCCTAGCCTACACTCAAAAGAAAAGCTTCCAGGAGCCCAGAAAGAGTGATTTCCATCCATTTCACTTTGCTGCTGTTGCATGGGATGCTGCTGTAAATGATTATCCATAGGTATCACACAATTGTTTGTCAACAACACCAAACTGTCTGCTGTCCTAATGAGGTGGTGTATTGAGATGAGCTGTAATTAACATAAGTAGAAAGTAATCAAGTGATGAATGGAGAAAGTGCCACTTCAGAACGTAACGTTCTGGACCACGGCAATAAGGTAAGCCTCAGGTTGAATGGCAGCTAAGCAGACACTGAGAACAGCCAGCAGTTAATCTCTGTGACTTTCCTCTGTAACATAAATGAAGCTTCAGCAAAGACAAGCAGCATAATTCGCACTGTTTTCGATGTCACAAATATTACTGGTAGAAAATGCATTGTAAGCTTTGTAATTGAATCCTATATTTGAAGCAATCAAGCAATTAGAAGAAAGCTGTTTTCTGTGCATTTACTGAGATGGAGACGTAGCTCTAGTCCTAACTGTGGAATTAAGTGCCTCATGAGATCTCCTTGTTTTCCTTACTATTTTAATTTTTTCTACTGTAAAAGTCTGACATTAACACTGCCTTTTATCACAACCAGTCACTGGGAGGACATGCCCATGCAGAGGTGAGAATAAAAATATCTCTTATCTGTACTGTGAACTAGTTCTGGGGCTGAGCCACTGGAGGGGTTCTTGGGAGCTAAAAATAAGCTTTGGTCGAGCACAGCTCTGCACATCTCCGTGATAACTCCAGTGGGCTACTTCTTGACAGAATTATTTTCTCGGAAATTATTGATGTCAAACAACAGGGAACCCAAAGGACATTTCTGTTGCTTAAAGTTCATAAAGATAAGGGTAAGATCTGATGTCTCACAGAACGGTCTTCTAATTGTATTTCCTAGTTTTGATAGGCTTTCTAACAGAATAGTGTAAAATGCCTGCAGTGGCTTATTAAACAAAAATATCTTCATATCTGAGGGATATTTCAAGAACAAAGGAGTTATTATCTTGTCTCAGGCAATTCCAGCTGTTCTACCAACTGAATTTATTTTTTAATTTTGCTAATTGTTTGATCACCACAGTATGATTTCTGCAACAACATCACTTGTCTTTCACTTATTTGTGTCAAAAATAAATTTTTCTAACATTTGCCAAAACGTTTTTGGTCGATATCTTGGCTCTGTCTGGGCTGATATCTTGATATCTTTTTTTTCCTCTTCTTTTTATAAAACATAATGGAATGCTTGATTGATTTAATTTCTTACTGTAGCTTAAGCCTTTATTTTCTTAGTGACAGAAGCCCCGACAAAACGATCAGGTGATAGAAGCAATCTCAATAGGATAGATTGGAATAACATAACCAGTGTTTAAACTAAACCCTAAACGTGAACATCTCTATTTTTAAAAGAAATATTATGTTTTGAGTGGCTTTTTGTCTCACTTTTAGAAATGCGCATGCTCACAAAATCAAATACCCGTCTTGAAATGGCAGTTTCACTTACTTGCTTGGTGACTGCAGTGCGTTTTGTTCCAGGTGGCAGTGCATGGAGCAAAAGGACTGTCCTGTTGTGTTATGTTTCTCAAGAGCAGTCACCCATGCCCTGCTGAGCATTCTGAAACTGGGCATGCCCCCAAGAGAAGGGGGTGGCACTGGCCCCTTCCCAGATTGGGCTGCAAGCCCAGCTGGTCTCCAAGTCAAAGTGGGGCCAACAGCAGTGTGGTTGCTGCAGCCCTACTGAATGGTCATGGAGCTCATGGCCTTCAAGCCCTATGAGGAGAATGGAGGAGATCCCACAGCTTTGAGTCCAGACAAGGTGAGGTAGGTAGGAGAGATTTATTATTCCTGTTCTGTGGGATATTAAGGAAAGCTGTCTAAAAAGGAATTCAACTGAAAGCTAAGAATTAATCTGTTCTGCTGTTGTTGAAAGCATCTTTGCAAAGCTTGTTTAAATGCTATCCTCAGTCCTATAAAAGGTTGTGAAACATGTAATGGTATGTCAGATGGCTGTCAGGACTTCCCATCTCTGTAACTGTTCAGTCTTCAGGAACTAATTTTGCCCAGGTAGGTTATAAAAGGGAGTTGTGTCCTAGGTTCTTTGACTTTGTCAAGGAATCAGATTTGCAATAGGTTCAAGTTCTGAAATGATCACCTGATTTTTCCATTTTTCTAGGGTAGATAGAGTAGGCTTGTCTTTTATGGATAGTTTTTACAAATGAAATGCTAAAACAAGAATGTGCCTCCTCTATGTTGAGATGATCACTACACAGGCCATTTCCCATGGCCCGGTATTTGTCCAGTGCTTGAAATACTGCCTCAGCACTCAGTTCCTAAATGGCAGAAACAAATTCCTACTGATCATAATGCTGAGTGCAGCCATCAGAAATATTTGAGCACGCATACACAAATGTGTTGCTATCAGTGGCACATATTAACCTTGTTTTTCAGTCTGACAATAATGTGTGGACTGGGATCTGTTCCTCACTGGCGTGCTTTGGGATTCTGAAGATGTGAAACCACCACGGTGCTTGCTGGTGATTGGTGATGGCTGAGTAGAAACAGCTAGCTGCAAAGAAATTGTTTCTGTTGTGCAGAAAAAGGGCCCAAGTCTCAAGTGGGAGAAAAATGAGTAACAGAAGGGCACCCTGGATGACAGTAGAGAGTGGACTGTGATATTCTTATCGGCTTGTATTTTCCTTTAAACATTTTAGCGTGTGGTTTATGAACTCGGAGGATCTAGATGGAGAGCTTATTTGAAAACTCCCGTACCTCAGCAGATCATGGTCCATCAGTGTACGAAATCCTACATCTTCGTCAGCCCCAAAGGGCTTTTCTTTATGAATAGTGAGTGATGCATTTCTCACAGGTGGCAGAATGGATACAAGGCTTAAAAAGGAGTTGCACTGATTAAGAGCTGAGCTGAAGAATGGGTGTAAGGTTCATATTTCAAACATAGATGTCAGTGTGGAAAAGGAATAAGAACATGATGAGAATAAAAAACAAGGCTACAGTCAAGGCTGGCGCTGCTGATGGAACAGATGGAAAAGGTGGCAGATGAAAAGAGCGAGGATCAAGGCTGACTGTTGCAGTCTAAAGAAAAATATACAACACATTTGAATTAGCTGTACTCTGCTAGGGAAATACGGACGGTAATATCAAAATAACATGAGAGGAAAAACGATTCTAATGGCAGTGTTTTGGAGAAACAGATGGAAAGCCAGGCAAGGATAAAGACAGCAAGAAAGAAGAGAGGTGAAATGTAAGCAGAAAATAGTTAGAACAAGAATAAGAAATGTATTCCCTGGAACTGAGATGAAGCAATGGACACTTTTTATCCCACTGAAAGGAATGGGAAGGTCTTGGCATTTCTAAAGAGAAGACATTGCCAGACAAGAACTATAGGTTTTGTATGCATAGTCTAATCTGAAAGGGTTCCTTTATTTTTTCTCTGAAGTCTTAATAATGCCATTTGCTATAATTTCAGTAGGAGAAACTGAAGTAATCTGTAGTGGATTTTCTACACACACAGATAGCTCTACGCGTATGGGATTTCATCTGCAAAATAAATATAACATTTCTTGCAAATAGCAAGAATGCAAGTAGCTCACATAAATATAATGAATAATAATAAATCCCAATTCACTATAAATTCCTCATATTTGTTCAGCTAAACAAGTAACAGCGAAAGCTGTACAGCATAAAGGAACTGAAGTTTCCTGATTATCACTGATTATTTCACGTTATTTATACCACTGGATAGACATGTCTACTTTCACTGTCCGAATCGCATCATAGGAGTTAGCGTAAGCTATTTCTTAGTGCCAATCATCACCAGGTTTATGTACTGTTAATGAGAACAGGACACGTTTGTTAATCAGCAGAGGAAGCAGAATGAGCATGGGAGATCAGGATGTACTTTTTATTTTTAAAAGGACTCTTGAGATACAGCATGAACATATGGGACTAAACAATTTAAGAAAGGTTTGGAACTCAAAACTTTTCTTGGTATTTGCAGAGGTTTTTCAGATTTCAAAAATCCAAAGACAATAATTTTCGTGTAGGGAAGAATTTCTCGACCAGCCATACCATCAAAGGGTTCATACGTTTGTGAAGCATTTTTGCATCCTGCAAAAATGGCATATTCAAATCATTTTTTCTAATAAATATTTTTACTGTGAAAACTATCCTAAGCATGTAAAACAAGCAAGGTAAGGCCAGATGGGACCACCATAACTGTTTAACCTGAGCTCTTGCCAAGCATGCACTTTGCATACTGACGTATGTACTCCACAGTCATTGCTGACACAGGTAAGTATATGGAGTGAGCACTACATGTTTCTGACTTTGAGGCTAAAATTTCCCCTTCTTGAGTAATTCCCGAGTTTCAGTCTATGTCTTCTGTGCACCTGCTGAAACATGAACGTTTCCTTGAACTGCAGCCCTTGTCTCAGCCAGGTCTGTGCCAGGATGAGGATATGTGGCACACCATACACCAGGCACTGAGGATATGTGTTCCAGATAAACTCCTATTTATTTTGGATTAGTATGAAGGTTAGCCCTTCTAGCTTCCTCACTGTGTGTTCAGACTATCATCTATTGGAATCTACTAGATCAAATACAGCCATCATCATATCCCCCACTCTTTGCAATAGGTAGTAAATCTCTCCCAGACCTTCTATGAAATCAGGATTAGGCACTTAGCCTTTTTAGGAGGTTGACATCTTATTATTGGATATCTGGCCTTCTGTCATCTGTCTTTGTTTTCATTGTTATTGCACAGCTATGTTCCTTTCAACAAGTGATTGATGCTTATTATTAACAGTTCCCCTGTTGATGCTTTGTTCAGATTCTGAACTAATGCATTTTTATATGAGCTTTTATTGTGGATTTAGAAGAATGCATATGAAAATATAATCTGATTTTACTTACCTCTTGCTAGATCCTTTTGCTTTTCTGATGAAAAAAAATTATTGAATATAATTTCCAGTAATGTGGTCTAATTTTTATTTTATGTGCAGTGTTAATGAGTATGTCTATTCTTAGTACATGATCATAAATTATTATCAACTGTAAATTCCTTTTTTCTCCATTGCCCACTTGTATCTTTTCAATTAGCATAGGACTTTTTAAAAAATGGACTATTGAAGAAAGCTTTATTTTATCATTAGCATTTTTCCTTGTTAATAAATTCTGATTAAACTGTTTTCTTGCTGATTCACTAGCCCATTCTGTCCCTTCGGAGTTACTCATCTCAGTTGAAAACTTCTATTTTTTGCTGGTACTGCAGCATATGGCCACATAACTACCAACTTGACATTCTTTTTTTTTCTGTGTGTTCTGACATGGGAATGCAAACCTGGGATATTAAACACATACACGGACACACACACATTACTGATGGTGGACACACACGCACACAGTTATTTAATGGAAACATAGCAAATCAATGGCCAGAGTGGTATCAGCTGTGACTACCTGGCAGCTATTAACTCACCACAAATAAGCTGTGCAAGAAAAAAAAAAAAAGCAACAACCAAAAAACCAGCTGTAATTGGTAAATAAGTTCCTATTGTGGTCACTTTTACGTGACCTAACTGCTACCTGATGTTCTCTAGGTCTCAGATTTGACTCAGCTGAGTTTGCCTGCCATGTAGTGCCTGCTACAGCAGGATCCAGACTCAGTTTGGCATTGGTATGCAGTCTAGGAGAAATAATTAAATCACATTTTACTACCTAACCAGATAAAACATATATCACCGTGAATTATTCTAACAGTTTCTGACGAAGGTCTCAATGTGCGTGTGGAATAGTGCTGTTCTCTAAAATACAGCACAATGAAAAAAAAAAAAAAAACACTGCTGAAAGATTTAAATCCTTTCCGTACCTATAATGACAATTAGTTCAAAGAGTGGGTGGGAGTTTTGTAGATTTCAGCTGGCACCATTCTAGCTATGTTTTAAAAAATACTTAAGTTCGTTATGCAGCTAGAATGTGAATTGGCATAAAGGTGTTTTTTTTCTTCTTTTCTTATAAAATATTAAAATACAATATTCCAGCCATGATCTTTGCTGTATTTTAACCTCATTTGGTATGCATAAGGGGACTCTTCCTTACCCAGACTTGGATGAAAGGAGCTTATGCTTCTGCTCAAACTGTGCTCCTGTTAAAGGAGATTGGCAACATGACATCAAAGCATGTATTAAATGTGAATACCTGTACGTTTAATTGCCTGACTGTCTAAATGCAAGCTTTCCTCCGACACCATTCTCTTCCAGTCACCACAGCAGTCTTTTTTAGGATCATCTCATTCTCAGGAGAGAAAGAGACAATGACAGAAGCGCAGGCAGAAATTGGTACCAAATTTACAGGTGAAACGACTCGAGTGAAACTAAATTAGTGATGGGCAGAGGGCCTCAAAGCACCTGCTTCCCGTGTGTCCAGGTTATGCACTTATATCCGAGTGTCTGAAGCTTTGAGACCTTCCGTTGTCTCTGGAAAGGAGAATCAAGACGATTCAATCGCACCAATTATAAGAAATAAAACAAAAAAAAGCCGCTGTCCGCGGTGCTGAAGGCCGCGGACGGCCCTCGCCGTGCCCGCGCTCGGAGGGGCGGGGCTGCGGGCCGCGCGCTCCCGCGAGTCTCCCTGCCCGCGCAGGCGCGCCGCCGGCGGAGGGAGCGCGTGTGAGAGCGGGGCCGGCCCGGGAGCGCTCAGCAGTGGGAGCGCAGCGGCGCCGCCGCCGACGGCACGCGGCCACCCGCCCCCCGCATATTTCCGGAGCCGGGACGAAGAGTAGAGCGGCGGCTGCAGCTCGGGAACGGCGTCTCCCGCTCGCGGTGCCCGGCCTCCGCCTCGCCTCCCTGCCCAGGGTCGGCTCGCAGCCCCCTGCCGCTCGCCCGGCGCGCGGAGGATCCGAGGAAGGAAGGAAAGAAGGAAGGAAGGAAAAAAGGAAGGGCCGTTTCTGTGGCTTTGTGGATGCTCTCCTTTTCCTGGAAATGCAAAAGATTATGCATATTTCTGTCTGCCTGGCTCCCGTGTTGTGGGGACTGATCTGGGGGGCCCATTCCAACAGCATACAGATCGGTAGGTGCCCGCGGCCGCCCTCCGCGCCCCCCGCCCCGTGCCCCGCCGGCCCCTCCGCCTGACGCGTGTGTTTGCCTGCAGGGGGGCTGTTCCCGAGGGGCGCCGACCAGGAATACAGCGCGTTCCGGGTGGGCATGGTGCAATTCTCCACCTCCGAGTTCAGGCTCACTCCCCACATCGACAACCTGGAGGTCGCCAACAGCTTCGCCGTCACCAACGCCTGTGAGTACCGGGGCGGGAGGGGCCCGCCGGCGCCAAACGGCTGCGGCATCGCCCGGCCCGGCCCCGGTGAAGGTGGGCGCCGGGTCTCCGTGCGCCCCCCGGCGCCGGCGGAGCCTTAAGATGGAGCCCGCCGCCCCCGCCGGAGCGCCGTCAGCCATCTTACCGCGCCGCGTCGCAGCCCGGCACCGAGGCCCCGCGCGGTGCGGAGCGGTGCGGGAGAGCCGTGCGGTTCTGTCCCGGCCCCGCCTCGGGCGCGGCCGCACGCGTGCAGCGGGGAGCGGAGCACGTGCGTGGCCCCGGGGGGTGGCGGGCGAGGCGAGGAGGGGGACGGGGGGCGTGCGGCTGCCGCTCTCGGGGCCGGAGGCGTTCCGCCTTTCCCCGCTTCCAGCAGCGGCGCGGTCGGAGAGGACCTCGTTCTTTGCCGGCCGCTGCAGGGCGAGTTTCCCTGTCCCTCGTACGGGGTGCTGAAGCCGGAGGTCGGTTATCAGCCTGAGCGTTTTCCCTGTTTTATCGCTCCTCCGGCTCAGCTGCTACGATGCTGGCTCGGCACACGCGGTGCGGAGCTCAGCCCGAGGAGCGTACGTGGGGATGTAAGGGTACAGCACGCGGAGCTGACGTCCAAAAGGTAGAAGCGTGCAGCAGCCCCAGCAGGGCTGTGGCCTTTGCGGGCTGCTGGAGAAGCTCGGCCACCCGCTGGGGGAGGGTCTGCACGTGGGGAGGCTTTGCAGTGTGCATCCCTAAGACCCTGAGTGATATAAAGTGTGGTGTTCTAGGTGGCATTCTGTATAACTGTGACGGCTCTGGCATGTTCTTCAGTGCTGTGAAATTGCTGGAATGTATAAAACATGGGAAAAGCTTTTTCTGCTAGTACTAAAGACAGATCTGTCCTGCCTCCTCCATGTCATGTGTGCCTGTGCCAAAGATCGAGTCCATAGGGAAGTTAAGGAGCCCCCAGTGTGTGTCCATGCACCTGCTCGGTTCCTGACCTGTACCACTTTCTGTGGATGGCTCTGCTGTGTGCAGGCTGCAGCCAGGGGCTGTAGGGTTACAGGCAGGAGGGAGGCGTGGGCTGTCCTCTGTCTGAGCCTCAAGGCTTCCATGGTGGGGAGCACAGAGCTCAGGCATGAGCTCTTCAGGCACCTCAGCTGCTGCTGACGGCTGAGCGAGGTTACCTCGGCTGTGGGTTTTGGCTGACAAGTGAACCATATGCTGGAAGTATGGCAGTATTCCCTTGGTTGCCTTCCAAGAAAGGTGTGGTTGGAGGGAAAGGAATCCTGAAGACAAGAAGCAAAATTCAGCAGTTGATGAATTTTCAGAGCGCTGCGTGCACGAACGGTTAAGGAGGCTCCATTTTATTCCTCTCCTTTCTCTCTTCTCTTGGAGTTGTTGTTGAACGCGTTGAAAAACTGGCCGGTTGTTATTTCAAGAGCAGTGCGTGAGGAGCCCGCCCTCAAACCCAGCACAGCCAAACATAGAAGGGCAAAGAAACGCAGGATAGCGCCAAGTTGAGCACACCTCAATGAGAACGCCTCGCTATTTCACTCCAGCGAGAGATTTTCCCTAAGCGGCAGCAGGCTTACACGTTGGCAGAGGCGGTGCCCTCTTTCTGCCCGAAGGAACGCGCTGAGCTCAGCCGTGCGATGCTCTCCCACGAGGCCGGGCCCGCGGCCAGCAGGTGGCAGCCGGCGGCCACACGGGTCCCCACCGCCCCCCTCCTGGCCGGGGAGAGCTCACGGTGCCCTCCGCCTGGGAATAACCGAGGGAAAAAGAAAGGAACCGTGCAGCTATCCAAAAGAGGCTTCCGACCTGTAGTATTAGCTCATCTACCGGGCAAAGAGTTTGTGTTGCCGGGATTGCTTTTGGATCGGGTTTCTCTTGTGTAAAAGAGGGGGCAGTGCTTGTGCTTGGCTAAGGGATGTTTGCACCCGTGTAAGATCACTCAGCCACTGAAGGCTACCCAGAAGCATGGCAGAGGAGGGCAGATGCTCTGCTTCTCGGTGCTGTATGGACATGTTGCTGTACCTCATGCAGTCGTTTTGAGTTGTCGGATTGTCACAGGGCTGTGCTGACAGGTCATCAGGACTCACTGCTGTCATCTAATAGCAGTTTGACACCTCGCAGGGCAGCGGCATCAGGAGGTTTCATGTTTTTTGAGGGAGGGATGGATCTTTCTAACTGTGCCATCAGCCTGCAGAAGAGCCATTCTCTGCTGTGACCGTAATTACATTCTCCCAGAGCAATGGGTTGCACTTACCCCTCTTTGAGAACTGATGGTGATTCAGAGGGTGACAAGCTAGGTATGTTAGCAAGGCAGTTCACTCTGTCAGAACCTCCCTGGGTGGTACCAGCTGGGGCAGAGGTACAGCAAGCACTGCAGGTAATTCATGGGGAATTGGGTGGTGTCCAAAAATTGGACTTTATTGTCCTTCAGCTAAGTGTAATTGAGTGTAAGCAAAATGGAGAAGTGCTGACGATCGGCAGCATCAGATTTTCATCCAAAAAATGTTAATTCTATCAAAAGAATAAAGCTAGTGAAGATGAAATCCTTTCCTCTTAAACCATCCAACCTGAATGGGGGTAGTTGTATTACGTCTGCATGTATTTTTAGACTGAAAGGATATTGGAGTCACCTAAACTGAAATCTCCTGTGGACTACTATAAAACCTTCATAACCCTAACAAGGTTTTCATACAGTGGTTCCAGCACGGAGGTAATGTATGAATGATCTGAGATGTTTCATTCTGCTGGCTCAAGAGCCAGCGCTGTTTTTCTGTCTTAAATCAAGTCTTACAGCTCTGCAGGGATCACTGCACCATGACATTGTGACAAGGGGATGCTGATTCATGCATAAACCTTAGACCCTTTCGTTATATCTTCAGCAGCTTTGAAAACGTATGAATATCTGGCATGTTGCAACTTGTGAGTCATTACAAAGGTTTTCCCAGCCATTTTGGAATATAATGCTAGAGGTAGCATCCTTAAAGGAATAGCGTGCAGAGCCCTGCTGGCAAGATAGTTAAAGAATAAGCCAAAAATATATCCTGTGGTTGCAATGGTGGAACAAGTTTAGATGTATTTATTTGAATTTAAATTGCTGAGGACCGAGCCCAGATGTGTTTTGCAGTGAGTGGATTAAAACTGACTTTGAAGGAAAGGAGGAATTTATTAAATGTTTCTGTTTCGGTTCATTCATGTTCCTGGTCCTTCTCATTTCATTTTCACTGTAAAACATTTCTCAGGCTCAGTGAGTGCTCTTGAAATTTCTATGCCCTCTTGTAGTTAAAATGGATAAGATCACATGGACTTCTGTAATAAAATGTTATCTTCAAAGCAGGTTGTAGCTTGAAATAGGAACTATTCTGCTTTTGCTGCTTTTTTTTAAAAACGTTTCTCCCTTAAAAATCAAACTCTATAGCAAACCTTGAACATTCTTCCACTCATGAGAGTTTGACCTAAGGAAACCTGGGGTATTTGTTGCATGGCCATGCTGCCCCTGCTGGGTCTCCTTGCTCCTGGCTCATAGAGAATTTTCATGCAGATGTGTGAATCAATTGTGAAAGCTTTGGCTTGGCTGCTCAATTTCTTAGAGTTTTATTGTGTGATAATTGCATTGATGTCACCTGTATATCTAAAATAAAAAAAAATTACCATGCGGTTTTGAATTTAGTATGAGCATCTATTTTATCTTTATAAACACTGAAGAGAATTTGATTTAATAACAACTTGTGATAGTATATCAATCAAGCCTTAATATTCCAACCAAACTCTTAAATCAACCAACGTATCCGTCAACTTCTGTGATATATGCTTATATTTATACGTGCTTTTATTTCCTTTTAATATATAAACATGCTTTTATGCTAAGAAAAGCTTTAATTTACACCAGCTTTTATAGGACAATTGAATGTGCACGTAGTGAGGATGTACTTAACTCTTACACGTGCAAAGACTTCATTACTACCCACTGTGTGTTATGCATACTAACCCTAGGGCCAGTGCATGAAGCACACTGTTACTGCTGATTTCTTCAGCTCTTTTTCAGGCTTCTTGTTCTTAAAATATTGTTGACAGTTAAGGCAAGTTTATTAAATTTCATTCTTTTTTGAACAGTTGATAATTACTAGGGAAATACATAATAACTGGGAACACGTTATCTTGAAAACGCATTTAAACGGACAGATATTCTTTTAGTTACATAGAAAATTAAGATAATCTGTGGAGTCTCCTTCTCTGGAGATATTCAAGACTCGCCTGGACGCCTACCTGTGCGACCTGGTGTAGGGAGCCTGCTTTGGCAGGGGGGTTGGACTCGATGATCTCTGGAGGTCCCTTCCAACCCCTACAATTCTGTGATTCTGTGATTCCTTCATTGAAAGAATGCTTAAATTGTTATGATTCTGTGATTGACCAAAGAAGTATTTGCTTTAGGGAAAAAGGCAATTTTAAAGTAACGATTTTCTAGTATATTCTGGGTGTATTAATATTTGGGAACCAAAAGGAGGAATTAACGCATAGTAAGCATAAGTGTGTGTCTGGATGTATGTCTCTATGTACATATATGTGTATTTGCATGTACATGAGTAATTTTATGCATATACTAAAAAATAGCTTGTTTTGGACACAAGTGAAGAGGATTGTCTCAGAGCTCTTACTATTAAAGAAGATCTATCATTTAAAGTCAGTTCTCACCCCTGTAAGTGAATTGGGTGCATGAATTGCTGGAATTTTATATTGGGAGATCACACCTATGTTCTGCAACTAACATCCCTAGAACTGAAGGCAAAGAATACCAGGTCAGAGTGAAAATAATGCTGAAAAGATGCGTGAATACACGCGATTTTTGGTTGGATGTATCAGACTGTATTTATGTGTATGTGAATGGGCTTCTCGTGTAACAGTTAACCAGAACATTCATTTCTGGGATGAAGAGGATTTTTCCATAGTCTTGTAGCTGTTCGTTGCATTTATCAGAGCACGCAAACAGTGATGGTGCTTCTAGAAGACTAGAGATGAAGGGTCAGTTGCTTTTGCACTGTAGATTTCTGCATGTTTTTGTAAGAAAAACGTAGGTTTGTACAGTACCATTACTGTTTCATACTGAAATCTTTACGTTTTTCTTTAATAAGTTCATTGAAAAACCTATATTGGCTACAAGTACGTATTAGATGTAAGTTATTAAACCTGGAAAAGGGCCTGGATTTAAATAATGAAGTTCTTTCAATAGTGAATTCTTTGAGGATAAACAATAAGCAGCGAGAAAAAGCATCGATAAGCACAGCACGTTTTGAAAGAGAGAAACAGTAAGGAGTAAAAGCAGACTTTAAACAACCAAATGTTGAGCAGACCCATGCTGCACCTCCTTAAATCAGTAACTGTGCTTAAGGACTGGAGGCTTTTTTTTTTTTTAATTGGTTTGTTTTTGTTCTGCTTGGTTGATGTGGTTACTGGGTGGTATAGATGTATTGAAAAATAATTCCGTAAGAGTTGTTTCATTTTTTTACTTATCCTAATTTTTTATTGTTTTAAGAAAGGTGCTCAAATCAGGGAGTTTATGGGGAGATGCCTTTTTTTTTTCGCTACTGGGGAGACAAATAGAGAGAATGAATGTTTCTGTCCTAAATTTGTTTTCATTCATGTTTAATACACTTAGTTACAATTAGCTATTTTATGAGAGACTTAAGCATCTTTTTTTAATTAAAATTTTATTATTCTGCAAGGAGGTGAGGTTCAGCTTCGCCTACTGTTATCTCCTCCCTTTTCCCACACCTGCCCCAAAAATTAATAGGATTTTTCAGAGTTGAAACGTTACAAGCAGCGGAACTAAAGGTGACAGAACTGGGCACAAGCTGTGTGTTACTTCAACTCTAATCTCCTCTTTTATTTCATATCAGATGAGGACGTTCTGGTCTGTACTCATTAAGTTAAATGGCTGTGTGATTGCTTTGTGTGCTTGGGGTGCTGGGTCTGTAACTGAATTACCCATTGCTGCAGCCAGTCCCTGAATGTTGGACTTGTTGGAGCCCTTGTTGGGCTCCATTGCACGTCAGAATACTATTTTCACTATTTAACTGCAGAAGGCACGTGGGCTTGCACTTTTCATTGCTGACAAAGAAATAGAGTACTCTCGTGTCTGTGGCTTGGAGCGGGCAGCTTTTTGCAGAATGACTTCTTCTATGAATAAGAAAAGGATAAGATACAGCTCTGTGAAGTGTTCATGTTGGCCCTGAATCCTAAATACATACTTGCACAACCGAGCATCTGAACTCAATAAGAGACAGTGGCTCGTTTTGTAACAGGTACCACGTTGGTAAGTGAGCACATGCTTGAACTGCCTAGAGGTGGGATAGCATAGCAAGTTCAATTCCATGCTGCATTTGATTTGATGTCGCGTTGGTTAAGGCTGTAATTTGTTGACAGTTTAAGCGTGTGCTTTTACAAGTTTAAAACATCATTTGGAGTGGGAAAGATGCCTCTGCTTCCTGCAAGTCGTGTGAGCTTGATTTTTGTTTTACATGCTTAGAAAATGGCAAGTGACAAAACACCATAAGCACTCAGCATGACATAATCTAAACAGCAATACGGTAGGTGATGTGGAGCTTTCCTCATCATTCATGGGGGGAAGGCTGCTTTCAGAGGTCATGCCTTGAGCTCAACCCAATGAATGCTTCCTCTATTAGAAATCGAGGATGTTAAGAGTCTGCTTACACTCAGTGCTCTGATGTAGTACTAGTTAAGAGTTATTTCTGACAAAATGGTTTTCCAAGCCATAATACTGATCTTTGTTCTTTTTTTTTTTTGCTCATATGAGTGTAGCAAATTCAAAACCATTTTGCTGGTACAGCTTCCCAGGGATTCTTGGCACAGATGTGGGGACCTGCAAGCAGCAAACCTTTTCTGCATGGTTGTGCCTTGTGCAGACGTGCTATCAAAGAGTGTGTCCTGGCTGTATCTGAAAAGGAGGGTAAACAATTCACTTAGTTAGTGTGTACCCCAAGCTCCTACTTACATAAGCTACAGCAGTGTCACTTGTAGCAGGAGCAGCCTTGATCCACAACAGAATCACAGTGGTGGCAAGGAGAACTACCTTAGATTTAACCCTTTATTTCATATCCCAGGGCCTGAATTTCACTCTTTGCCTTTCATGTAGCTGAATGCCCTGAATGCCAGGCTCTTTTGGTTTGGCATAGTCTCTGTTTTTTTCACTTTTCTGCCTTTTTCCCGCTTCTATTATTTTTCTAGTGCAGGAAAAAAAAAAAAAACCAACTTAGTAATTTTGCTTCTGACCTTATGCAGCAAGGGGGAAAAGTAACTTCTGGATTTTGAAAGCATGAGGACGATTTCTTGCTCTCTGTTCTTATTATGATCAAGCATAGAGAAAAACAAAACAGAAAAAATCTGTTTTTATGTATATGCTGGTTTAAATAATTGCTCCGTCGACAAGTGTTGATTAGCCAGATACATACACAGCTTAAAACATTTCAAGCCATTATAAATGAACGCCTGGAAACACTGTTATATAATTTCATTACACGTAAGAACCAGATAGATAGTCTTGTGGCATGTCTGGCAATCTATGAGGATAGCTCAGCATGCAAAACAGTGCATGGTACACGTACTTGGCAATCTGAATCATTTCCTTGGTCTCATGAGGAAAGAGTATGTTCATAAACACCCAAACAACTTTTAGAAACTCTGATGGTTTTGTAGACTGTTTAGTACTGTTGTAATTAGTTGGTGTTTGTAGTTGAAAGCGTGGCTTATATTGAATCATGACTTAGTCATTCGAAATAAATACATACTTCCACTATGTTGAAGCGCCTCCATTGTCATTACACATCTGCTTTTCCTTCCAGTTTTGTCCTATAAATGCTAACAATGGCTTGCTTCATTGTAGGATTTTTGTTTTCTTTTCTGTACAGAGTTGTTTCTGGTTCTTTATGGGCTCATCAGTACATTAGTTCAACAAGTGCTGTGACCGCTAACCTTAGTTTCCATTTTCTGGTGCACAGAATTGTGGTTTGCTGTGCCCATCTTTCTGGCTTTATATTATACAGGAATGTGCTTTGTTACTTGGGCCGGAGGAATTCCAGGTATTTATGCAGACTGGAAGGAGCGGTCCTTGAGAGCAGCCCTGCAGAGAAGGACCTGGGGGTCCTGGTGGATGAAAAGCTTAACGTGAGCCAGCAGTGTGCCTTGCAGCTTGGAAAGCAAATGGGATCCTGGGCTCCATCAGAAGAGGGGTGGTCCCCCTGAAATTAGCAACAATCAGTGCCTACTGGAAAAGAATCTAAATCAGCCTGAAGTACAGAAAGCTGCTGTTTAGGAAGCTTCAAACTGACGCTCTCAACTAAAACGGTTCCTCTTCAATCCTGGATGACTGAACACACCTCTGACAGAAAGGAGGTAGCACTTATGGTCACCCTACTTTCTCAGCTGTCGTGTGTTTAAACTCTCAGTCTGTGCGGTGCTCTGGATGCTGTGCAGGTGTCCCACCTTTCTGGTGGAATAGCCCGATGTTACCGGAAGAGGTGGGAGACTCTGGAAACTCAAAGGCTGGTGGGAATTTGTGTTGAGGGACGTGGTTTAGTGAGAGCTATTGGTGATGGGTGGGTGGTTGGACTGGATGATCTTGTAGGTCTTTTCCAACCTCGGTGTTTCTGTGATTCTGTGAAAGAGCAGCTGATTTTGCCTTCTCTGAATGGAACACAACGTATGCCAGGGTAGGAAGGGTATTTTGAAAGTGTGTGAAGAGAAGTAAGCAGTTATATGATCATGTTTCTTGCTCCTGGAGGTATCAATCTCTATGTTTCTCATTAGAGTGAAGTTCTTAATTTTATCTTGTTCTGGTGGATCTGTGCTGTTCATCCTGATACAGGACCTGTAAAAAACAGTCTGTTCACCACTTTCAGGAAGGACTGCAGTGTATTTTTTTGAATGAGTTCATTACTATCCTGGAGTTATAATTGATATTAGAATACTGCTGTATACTGGAGGCAGGAAAAGTTAACACTTCATTTTGAGCTGCGTTGACCACGAGCGATGTGGTAGTTGTTTTCCCAGTGCTCTGGTGGCATCACTGTTTCTAGATTAAATACAGAGTAGAGACTTTAAACTGGAGGGTTTTATGCACGTTCTGTGTGAATAGTGCTATGTGAATAGAAATTTAATTTGGCTGCTGTGGCAGTTGCATTCATGGACGCTTAAGTTAATAGGCATTAGATTTAAAGATTACAATATTGCTGACAAAGTGTTTTCTATGAGGATCATTGTAGTGGAAATGCTAAATGACAGCCTGAAGCAGTGCCTGAACACGTGGTGGGAAGGCACAGCCAACCCATGGGAGCTCAGGTGCAAGCAGTGCACCTTTCTGACCAGACCTCATGCAGGGTTGGCAGTGGAAGTGAGGGTATCTCTTGTTAGTAATCCCTGCCTACCTGAGGTCTTCCAAAGGGAAGAAGATTTGCTTACTTCATTTCTGCATTCACAGCTGCTGCGTTGGGGCTTGTTCTCGTTTGCTGCAGTCTAGGCCTTTGCCATCCCACTATTATTGCTGTACTTTCCATCATGTTGCAGCATGGTGAGCATCTACTCTATGTGCATCTTGTGATCCATCAGGCAAAATTTGTTTCATCCAAAATATTTGCTGAAAGAGTTAGCAGGAAAACAAAAAGTTGGACTATTTTTAGAAATGATGTTTTACTTTTGGTAGCTAGGTAAAATATATTGTCTTGTTAATTTCTTCACAATCTTTATGTAGAAAATGGTTAATCCCCATCATACTCCGTTTCTATGAAGGGGAAATTATGTGATGGCAATAAAGTACTCAGATTTCTTCTTTTCCTTTTTTTTTTTCCCCTGGATTACCAAGGCAAAGAATGGAAGTTCTTTTTAGGGTAATGTGTACAAAGAAAACACGTTCTTACCACTCTTTAGAGGCACGTAATAAATGCTGTATCATATGCTGATTTTTCCCGCTAGAAACAGGAAGCAAAACTTCAAGGGAAAGCTGACAAACAAGTAAAGATCTGGATTATTCATACAGAGCATGAAAAATGAACATTTTAAACCTCGAAGTTAGAAAACTGGTGTGAATAGCTGTAGTGGTATGCTGTTAAATAACAAATGAGAGCATCCAGACAAAGATCAATATAACAGCCTTGTTGTGTTGTGTCTGTACCTTTTTACAGGCAGTGAAATAGCAGTGATCGCAAAATCTTATGCAGCCTGCAGGAATAGGCTTATTGGATTTTACTTCAAAGTTGCTCTTCAGTTGATCTAACTCACCCTCACAGCTACTGTAGGGCTGAATCCTGAAGGCCCAGGGTACTTAGCACACCAGCAACAGTTATTTGGAAGTGCAAAGCTCAGCAATGCTGTGATTCACAGTGTCCTAGTCTTGCCTGTGCATTCGGAGACAGTTGATCCAATTTTAGTTGGCCAGTGTAATTATGAAAACCCAAATACGTGGAAAACTTTGAGTTTTAGATTAAGATTCTTCAAATGCAGCATGGCTGGATTAAGTGAGATGTTTTTGAATTACTGAGGCTGATGATGGGTAGAGGCTGTAACTCTAATCCTGTGATGAAACAGATGAGCATCCGTGTGTGCTACTACACCTTCTGTTTGGTGCATGTGGGTTTCCTTCCCATGCATAAAGGGGTTTCTGAAGGGACAGTCAGTGCTTTGTCGCCTCCAAGCATGCAGAGGAGCTCTGGCCTTGGGCTGAGATGCTGTGCAGGGCTTCTGAATGCTAGCAATAACAACAAAACCTTCTACGAATTCTGGGAGCTATCAAGATAGAATCATTTGAACTGTTGCTTGTTCTTCACAAAGTGAAATACTATTCTGGAATTTATTGGAAAGTGTGACTTAAGAGAAATCCTAGAGAATGGAGTATATTAGATTGAAAGCCTGTGTATGCACTTCGTCGTTTAAAATTATTCCTCCTCAGGTTATCTTTGCATCTTTGCGCACAGTTTAAGTCTCTTTCACCATTTCTGTCTTCTGTGGGTTACTCTTTGTGTTTGTCTTGCACGATATCAGTGTATATATTCCCTCTTACTACAGCATCTTCAGGAGTTAAACATGATGATCACTGTAGATCCCTTCCAACTTGGGATGTTCTGTGTTTTTTTTTTTCAGTATACCCTATTTCTGAGTTTCTCTTCCTTGCCTGTTTCCTTTCTCGTCGTGTGTACTGACCTTTCTCTTCAGTGTCCAAATTGCCTCGAGGCCAGGCAGATGAACTGCTGCCAATAGCTGCAGCTGTGATAGAGGCTGGCTAAGAAGTCCTGCTTTCATGGGATTATTTAAGGACTGCTTTGCTCGTCCAGTTAGCTCTGCTCTTATTGTGCATTCACTCATATGTTGCATTTCTCAACACTTTTGAGATGGTTGATTTTTGAAATGGTTAATTTTAGTTACGTTGAGTTGTAATTCATTATAAACTGTAGTTCCTCTTTAAAAAGAGAAAATCAATTAAATCATCTAAAAGTCAGCTTGTAACACTGGAAAACAGCTCTTCAGTCCCTGTGTGGCCTTGCTCCTCGCTGTGGTTGCAAGTGGCTGGTTCTTAAAGTAGCAAAGTATATTAATGATTTTTTTTTCTTCAAACTGTCAAGTATTGTATGAGGTGACAGAAGAGATATGTTGTCTCTTAATCTTTCATGTTTGGAGTCCTGTAAACTGGAAGTTATTTGTAAAAATGTAAGATTAAGTTAAACAATTCTAAAATATTTGTGGAATTACTTTTCCGTGGCATGTAAAAAATGTGTATTAAAAAGGAAGGTGATGTGTAGATGATCAAATAATTAATGTGACTGGATGTAGTATACATTGGGTGAGGTCTCAAGGTCTCTCCCCCTTGTTCTTGTAGGGGACTTCAACTTCCCAGACATCATCTGGATTTATAATACAGCAGGTAGGGAACAGTCCTGGAGGTTCCTAGAATGTGTGGGAGATAACTTCCTGACACAGCTGGCGAAGGAGCCAACAAGGGGAAGCAAAATCCTGGACCTGCTGTTTGTTAACAGAGAAAATCTTGTGGGAAATGTAAAGGTTGGAGGCCATGCATAATGATCATGAGATGATAGATTTCTTGATCCTTGTTGAACCATGGAGGGGAGTCAACAGAACTGCCACCTGGGACTTGTGGAGGGCAGACTTTAATCTCTTTAGGACCGTGGTTGAGAGGGTCCACTGGGAGGTAGTTTTGGAGAGCGTGGGAGCCCAGGAGGGCTGAGAATACTTTAAGGAAGTTATTCTAAAGGTGCAGGAGCTGAGCATCTCCAAGTGACAAAGACAAGCCGATGGGCAAGGAGGTTGGACTGGCTGAACAGAGACCTTTGGCTGGAAGTCAAGAGCAAAAGGAAAGTTTATGGTCTTTGGAATAGTGGACCAGCCTCTTCTGACTACTACAAGTACATAGTGAAGCTGTGCAGGGAGAAAATTAGAAAAGCCAAAGCCCAGCTAGGACTGAACTTGGCCACTAAGTAAAGGACAACAATAAATATTTCTATAAATACATCAAAAGCAGAAGGAGGGCTAGGGAGAATCTTCATTCCTTGTTGGATGCCGAGGACAACATGGTGACCAAGGATCAGGATAAGGCTGAGGTACTTAATGCCCTCTTTGCTTCAGTCCTTAATAGTAAGATTTGTTACTGCCTGGGAACACAGCCCCCTGCACTGGTAGATATGGATGGGGAGCAGAATAGGCCCTGCATAATCCACGATGAGATGGTTTGGACCTTCTGGATGCTCACAAGTCCAAAGGGTCCAAAGATGGATTGCACCCTAGAGTGCTGAGGGAGCTGGCAGATGTGGTTGCCAGTCACCCTCTATCATTCTTCGACAGTCCTGGTTAACCAGGGATGTCCTGGTGGACTGCAGACTGGCAAATGTGACTCCCATGTTCAGAAAGGGCTGGAAAGATGATCCTGGTAGCTACAGATCTATCAGTTTCACCTCGGTGCCAGGGAAGGTTATGGAATGGATCATCTCAGGAGCCATCATGGACCAATTAAAGACCAACCAGGGGATCAGGCCCAGTCAACCTGGGTTTATGAATGGAAGATCCTGTCTGACAAACCTGATTTCATTCTATGACAAGGTGCACTGCTTAGTGGATGAAGGTAAGGCTGTCAGTGTGGTCTACCTGGACGTCAGTAAAGCCTTTGACACTGTCCCCCACAGCATCCTCGTGGAGAAGCTGGCTGCCCACAGTTTGGATGGGCATACACTCTGCTGGGTGAAATACTGGCTGGATGGTCAGGCCCAAAGGGTTGTGGTCAATGGAGTTAAATCCAGTTGGCAACCAGTCACAAGTGGTGTCCCCCAAGGCTCGGTACTGCGGCTGCTTCTATTTAACATCTTTATTAGCAATCTTCGTACTCCCACAACAGCAGCTTTGCTAATTTCTGAATAAAATCTGCTAAAATGAGAAGTTGCTGAGCCATCAAGAAAAACTTCATACACTTTTCTGACAAAAGACTCTGCCATACTGTGATGTGTCCTTCAGGGAAACTGGGTGCAGTTTTTCCCATGCTCTTCTGCAGTTCTTATTAGTGTTACCTTCTGGCAATGCATTACGGTGGCATTAAAAACCCCAGAGCCTGTTTTGGATGCTCATGCTGCCTAGTTTAATCCATGTATGTCTTACAGGCTTGATACTACTTCTGGAAGAAAAAATGCATGGCTATTTTAAGAACACTCCTCTGTTTGCTTTGCTGTGTTCTACCATGTGTAGCAGTAACAGAAATGTTTGATGTAAGAAATGGTTTTATGAAGTCTGACTTAGTCTCGAATGTGAACAGTAGCGTTAGCATTTTTCTGGAGCTGCATTTTAACTGTCACAGTGGTGTAATTCTAGTCTGGGACTTGACATTTCCCTTCAGGAGAAAACATAAATTGGAATGATTTGAGCTCTGTTGAGGGCTTTTTAGTATTGGCCAGTCCTTTGTTTGCAATAACGTTAGGTAGGCATGTTGTGTTTCTCTAAGGGCAGGCGCTTGTTTTGGTCTGTGGGCTGGTGTTTCATCAGGCTTTAAATGTACTGATTTTTTAAGGTGGACTTGTCTTCAGACTTAAGTGATTCTGTGTGCTGATTTATTTACATTTTATTTCTTTTTTTTTTTCTCATAGTATGGAGGGTTTTTTTGGCTTTTGTTTCTTTTCAAATTATTTACTATAAGATTTAGTTTACCTTCTGCCCACATTTGAACAAGCACATGCTGTTGGATATCATGACATTAAACCTTTGGAATGCAGAGAAAAGGGCAAAAGCTTCTGCCATCAATTTGCAGCACAGAATGAGCAGTTGGTTTGCAGCCAGTTAATCTGAAGCATAGTATGAATACAAAGCTGAGGATCCTGATTTTGAATGCATGTGGTTATCAATCAGATATAAATCATATGTACCATCACTTTGTATAAATCAGACCATTACAACTTACGTGCTATAAGTCGGCGTACGTAAAAGACTCACAGTATGATTGTGTATCAGTGTTTTTCTCTAAAATCCCCATAGTCATTTCATTTCCTGTAGTGTGGCATACGCTAGTGACAAAGGGAGGACTGAAGATGGTGAGAGTCAGTTTAGAGCATTTGGGATGCTCCATTTAGACTGGCCTGAATAATCACTAGTTTTGATGGATTTGAACTACACAGGCTTCTTATCAATTACTTTGACTGCTTTAATATACAGGATAGCTAATTTGAGGCTACTCTGTTTAGTCTTCCAAAAGCCTGTAAGTACCCCTGTACTCATAAGAAGGTATTAAGAGTGATTGCTGTACATTTAGCAACTGTGCAAACACTTTCATGGTAGAACTCTTCAGCAACTGTAAATAAGAACTCGTTTGTACTGAAGATCATCATCTGCATTGCATTCATGTCTGGATGTCCCAGGAGGTATTGCAGATTACTATTCTAGACATTGCACAGCTGTATAGTAAGTGCTGAATCCTCGGCCCAAAAAACTCACAACTGAGGTATGTAATGGAGAGAGATGAAGAACTTTCTTTCATCTTTTCACATGCAGTGAAAACGGCGAGTGGAAAGGGATTGAATTTTTTACTCAAGGTCATAATGGATGATTACAGTAGAGCTGCAAATGAGTATAGCTTTCCTAAGGGCTGCTGAGAAAAACATGAATTCTGTTTGATAGAAAACTTCGTTTTTTTTTCTGACGTTGGTTTCCTTCCTTATAAGTGAGGGAAAACAATCCTTGAGAAATTTCTTAGGGACAAGGAAAAAAGGCAGAGGTTGTTGAAGGTGGGGGAGAAGGACATTAGAGAAAATAAGTGGGAGGAGGGACAGAGAAATACGCTAGAGTGTTTTATATAAAAGGGAAAATCAAAGTCACTTTCTCCTCAGCATGATTCAGGTGCTTGATTCTATGCATTGTTTTAAATAGGGCTAATTAAGAGAGTACTTGCCCTTTTTCTCCTTTTTCTATTTGTGACCCAAAATTCTATTTTGGATCTTAAAAATTCCCTTTTGGGATGAGAGGAAAGAAAGAAATGTCAACAAGATGTTTCAGTTGACAGAAAATGAGTGTCTTATCCAATTTTTCTTACTTACCCGTTCTTATATCCCGCTCCAGAATCTTAGGTCATTTTTTTTTAATGTTAACTACCCCATTACATTGTTTTCAGTCCAGAGCCGTTATTCCAGCTCATATATAAAATGACCATTTCCAGTGACAGTATTAATAACATTAGTATTCTCCAAGCTGTCTTTTGGAGAAGAGCTACAGTAGGATCCACAAATCATTTCTGGTGTTCCCATAGACTTCTTTGGTGGACTTCTGATTAGTTTAACGGTGTTCTTTGGCTGACCCAGTAGAAAGCTGCTGTAAATGTTAGGATGCTAACCCGAACCAGTGTGTTTAGAGGAGAAAGAGCTTCGCTGGTTCCTGTATCAGCAGATTGCTTCTCAATTGCAGAAGAAAAAGTAAATTCTCAGACTGTTTTCTTCCACGGCAGGATTACGCTCCCTCAGAAAGAAGCGAGGAAGCTATTTCACTAAATGGCTTGCTAACCTGCCTGTTATTTGTTGCCTTTTTGTATTGCTGTTGCTCATGATGAAATGACATGCATCTAGTCATGGGGGAAACAGTTCTGTGAGTAGCGTGTAGGACTTCTTTTCGAGCGGAGATGATCTCAAATGATCATCCAACCGCTCATGAAATGGGAGTAGTTTCAATTCTCACTTAGCATTTGTGGGTAATGCCTTGAACAGCAAATCAGTCAGTGAGCTGCGTAATAACTAGGAGCTTAAAAATACAGGAACTGTTGGATGGTGAGAAGCCGCAAAGCTAAAATGCCTCTTGATGAATGAGGAACTGCTGAAAATTCAGTGCTTTGCAATAATGTGCTTATTGAAAATGATTAATGCCACAGAACGAGACTAATGCTCCATATGCTTTTTTTATTTCTTTTTCTTTTTTTTTTTTTTCCTAAAATAAATTGTGGATGGGAACTACTGTTCCCTTCTCTCTGTGAATGATTGAACATTCAGTCATTTCCTTCTTGTTTCCATGTGCCTGAGGGTCAGGAATCAACTAATTTCTGAGACATCGGGCAGAAGAAATTATGTAATAAGCTTCCAATTGAGTTACATTAATAAAATTAAGAATTGCTTCATAAAGAGCAGAAATACTAAAAATTAAATACATTAAACAATGTGTAAATACAACTGAACGTGAAACCAGAAATTTGCTGTTTCTGTCGTGAGATTGTCTAAATGTCTAAATATATATATATATATATATTTTTTTTTTTTTTTTCCAGCATCTATCGTTATTTTTTGTGTAATTCAGACCAAATCTCTGGTAGCCTATTCAGTTTAAGACTAGTTGCTAGAATTTCTACTGTAGTCTCTCTAATTGCAAAAAAAAGATACTGATATTTGCTTTCAGTATGCATTCAATCACACAGAGGCTGAATGGTAAGACGCTTGTTAATAAAAACAAAATTCTGCAACCTTTGCTTATGATGATCAGCTTGAAAACTTGACAGTGTAGTGATTATGAGGCTTTTGTTACAGAGAAAATGAGGCTCAAATTCAAGCTGTTTACTTCTGCTAAATAAAATCCAATTTCTAGGCTTCCTGAACTCAGAGTTAAACCTTGACTGGTAGTAATTCTGTCTTAAGGAAAAGAGTTTATATTTCCTCCTTTCTAAAAGGAAGCTAATTCAAAGCATTCACAAGGACCACTGGAGACAGAGCAGGCAGTAAAGCAGAAAAGAGAGATGAAGAAGACAAGTCTTATCCTCCTAGCGTTACTGTTTGCAATTGGTCTTGGATTAAACGTGTTAAATGTCTCAGATCTGTGTTCCTGCATGTTCTGTCAGGCACTTTTAATGATAATTTCTCTGCTCAAGTGAACAAAAATTAAAATATAGGATGTAGACTTTTAAATCGAAAGAAAAAGTCAAAGGGGGAGAAGCTGCATTGTTTTTAAAGTGTTGATTATTTTAGAATATATGTGGATTTTCTAAATAAAATACCAAATGATAGCAAAGAAAAAGTCCTTATTATTTGCAACATTACGTATATTTAATGTAAAATGGTTGCCCTCCAATGTAACTTCCAAGAAGGAACACTGCACAGTGTCATAAAGTGACTTGATAGAAAAAAAGGTCAGTTTTAATAATTGTGAATTTTGAAACTGACCAAAGGTCAAATGCACCCTGTGATGGTGTTGTGAAAAAGGAGCAGAAGATGCACCTGTTGAATTACTTTAAGCCGCCATCTAAATCAGCTGTCACTGAATTATTCTAGGTTTAACCAGGTTAGTTGCAGTTGTCTTCCAGAATATTTGAATGGATTTTCACTGAGGTTTCTCTTCTTTTCCTCCTTAGTTCAGCCTCTGCTCGATCCTTTTCTGACATTTGATGTGTCTGATTTGCCTGGAAATGTGTTGTGTATATTTATCACATTGTTCTCTTCAGAGATTGTTTGCCTCAAGCTTCGTTTATTCAGTTCTGCTAGCTTATTTTCAATTGTCAGCTAGAATTTTTTTTTTTTTAACAGCAAATAGACATGTCCATAGCTTTCTTCTTTTGTATTTGGTCTTTCTAGAAATCTGATTTGACTGAATATCTCTGACAGGAATTTCTCTCAAATATATTTCACGTTAAGGTTATGTATTTGTAGCTCCAAGATCAGGTGCTAACATCTTGGCATTGGAAAAAAAAATTGTGTGCATTGCCAACGATACGATCTGTGGAAGTGCTGCAGTGCAGCTGTGTACATACTAATGGCATTTTGGCCAGTTGATGTTTCTGCCTTTTTGTTCTGAGCATAATGGAGCTTCATGGGTGTTAGCTTTCTCAGTCTATGTACTGCTGGGGTTTTCTATATGTAAGCGTGCTATCCCAAGTCCTTGTGAGGTAGCTTTTGATACAGATTCCTTACTATTGTCATATTTTCTTTGGATTGAAGGATATACAAGTCTTTAAATTTTGGAAAAACTTGATTGAAACCCTTATTCGAGACTATTCATTGTTCCACTTTTCCCTAGTTTCCAGTTTTCATAGGCTTATTCCAAATTTCAACTCATACAAATAAAAATCTTGGCAGGGAGCGCAGCATTTCTGTTACTCAACAGGTTAGCTGCTTTTCTTCTTCCGCAGAAATTGAGTCTGACCTACTGCCCTCTTTTTGTCTTTATCTTGCTCCACAGCGATCTGCAGCTTGCTGTGATTTTGTAAAAGATGTCTCACACTGCATCCTGTGAGTTGGGACATGAAGGGCTTGCTTTCCTCGACTGCCAGTCGCTGAACTGTCACTCAATGATTTCATCTCCTATAGGTCCTTTAGGTATCTTCATTGCTTTTTTCTGGAGCATAGGCAATGTACCAAAAACCACCAAATTTGCTGCAAGCCATGTCATCCCAAAGGACCATTAAAAAAGATTGATTTTTCTCTTCTGGCTGAACTGCCAGTATTTGGATTGAGCATTTAGTACCTTGTATGAACCTGCTTCAGGAATACCATCACAGGTAGGTGGGTTTTTCTGAAATACTTGCTCTTTTGGATCTTAATTCTACTCACAACACACCTGCAGTTTTTATTTTTCATGGAAGTTACTCAGCTTCAACAGTGCCTCCATTTTTTTTTTTTTAACAAAAGTGATACTGAAATGTGCTGTGCTTGTAAAATAGTTCTCCAGTAATGATTATATGGTTAATCATAATGGTGGCTCATTACTGTCATTACGTTTGTAGATGGAATTGTGGTGGTTTTTTCTTTTTCAGTGATAAACAAGTATTTCAGACCTTTGAACACAAAGGGAAATCTCTCCTTAATCTCTGTACAGGTCCCCTCTAGAATGATTTAGGTAATTTTAATGATTTCGAAGGTGTTAGTTTCACTGTTGTTTTTATTGCTTGCTTTACTTAAAACTTTAGAAAAGCGTTTTTCTCTTCCTATACTGTCATCACATCACTCTCTGATGTGGGTGCCCTTACTTAATCTACTGGTGTGACTCAGCTGATGACGCAGACCTAGTCTTTTCCTGCACCGAAAAGCAAAGGCACTACATCCTAATGCATCATATCATTACCAAAGAGAGTGTTCTGCAGAGTTTCAGATTTCAGTTAAAAATGCCAGTAGCCAAACAGCTTAACTATTGAAATGCTAAAAGTCTGTGAGATGGGGCTGGGCAAATGTTGGTGCTCAAGCTGAAAGCTGTTGAGGTCATACCACGTTAAAGGAAAGCAGTGTGTGTAGGACTTTCAGTTGAACACCTCTGAAAACAGTAGCTGGTCAACAGTGAAACAGCACTCTTTCTAGCTGAAGTACAAGAAAAGGGACACCTTCTGTGGTTGAGCATGAGAGAACAATAGGAAACGTGCGATGGAATTATTTAACCATACAAATTACATTTTTCCAATGACTGTGTGGTTCTTTCTTGGCTTCACCTTTAGGTTTCAGAGGAATTACTCGTTTTCATCCTTCTTGCAAAAGCTGATGCAGATGCTGTAACTGCAACTTAACATCAGTTAATAATAATTTATTGCTTAAAAGACTGCTTTTGCAGTGGTTGGAAACTCTGAGACTATTTGCACAGTTGTACCAAGCAGAAATTGGGATAGCTTACCTGAAGTCAGAAAGTTAGTGTGTTATTCAAAAACCCCCAGCAAGGAATGTATTCTTGAAAACTGACCCCTTGTCATTTCTGTAAGCTGGTGCTAAAAGTGCCATTCATGTGCTTTTGTCACTTAATGCTGCAGCTTTCATTGTTTGGGCTTAGCAGCCATAATGGGCATTGGACTCATTAATGATCAGGGAAAGCGTGCAGCAGGTGATGCCTGTAGGTAAAATACATGGTCCTGCCCTGGAAGGAAAGTGGTTTCGACTAGGTTTTCTGAGCTTTCTCATTTTTACTGTCTGTGACTTTGTATAAAACTAGTATGCGGGGTGCTTTTTTTTGTTTGTTTGTTTTGTTTTGACTGGGCACGTAGTCAAGGTCATAGAATCTTAGAATGGCTTGGATTGGAAAGGACCTTGAAGATAATCTTGTTCCAGCACCCTTCTGTAGGCAGGGCTGCCATCCACTGGATCAAGTTGCCCAGTGTCACATCCAACCTGGCCTCAATTGACCACCTCTAGAGATGGGGCATCCAGAACTTCTCAGGGCAGTCTGTTCCAGCACCTCACCATCCTGAGTGAAAAATTTCCCCCTAGCATCTAATGTAATTTTCCTCTTAGTTTAAAACCATTCTCCCTTGTTCTGTCACTACCACGCCATGATAAGAAGTCTCCTGGTTTTAAGCTCTATTTATGTATTGGAAGGCCATGATGAAGTCTCCCTGGAGCCTTTTCTTCTTCAGGCTGAGCTAGCCCAGCTCCCTCAACTTTTCTTCATAGAAGAGGTGCTCCAGCCCACTGGTCACCCTCATGGCCCTCCTCTGGACCCATTCCAGCAGCTCCACATCCTTCCTGTACTGGGTGCCCCATACCTAGGTGCAGTATTGCAGTTGGGGCCTTGTGAAGGTGGAGCAGAGAGGGACAACGGAAAGGGCTGGAAAAATTAAGACAACAAAGAAATTGAAGGTAAAAGAAAATCAGCCTTTAAGCTCGCTCTTTGAATAGGTCATTCTTCAAATCCTTATTTTAGTGAAGTCTCACTGTCTGAGTTGATGCTCTATCTCAGATTCCTGTTGGGGAATGGTTTTGGTTTTTTTGGTTGGTTTTTTTTTTTTCTTTTTTAATGAGATAGTTGTGATAAACATAGGTCAAGTCATATTTTTACATAAAAGATGAATAATGCTTGAGATATACTTTGCCTAAGGTAGTTAGCACATGCTTGCTCAAAATTTGACTTTCATGACTGTCATTTGAATATGTCAAGGAAGGCTGTGACTAGTTACATTTACATAAACAAGGTCATTTATCTCCCATATTTGTGTGTTAGCAGTGGAAAAACTACTGGCCCCATCCACTTGACTCCTGTCCATTAGATGTTTCTAAGCATTGGCAAGATTCCCTCTCAGTGTTCTCCAGGCTGACCAGTCTCAGGTCCCTCAGCCTTTCCTTGTAAGGGAGATTCTCCATGACCCTAACAATCTTTGTGGCCTGCAACTGGAATCTCTCTAGAAGTTCCCTGCCTTTCTTGTAGTGGGGAGCCCAGAACTGGCCACAGTACTTCAGATGTGGCCTCACCAGGGCATAGCAGAAGGGGAGGATCACCTCCTTCACCCTGCTGGCCACGCTCTTCTTAGTGCTCTCCAGGATACCATTGGCTTTCTTGGCCACAAGGGCACACTGTTGGCTCATGGCCCATCTGCTGTACACCAGGACACCCAGATTCTTTTCCACAGAGATTCTTTCTATCAGGTCAGGCCCTGAGCTGTAGTGATGCATAATTATTTCTCTCCAGGTGCGGAACTTTATATTTGCCCCCCATCAGTTTCTTCTCCACACAACTCTCCAGCCTGTCCAGGTCTCATCAAGGTCTTTAATTTCTTGTTAGCTGTTCTTTGCTTTTCTTTTTTGTTTTTAAACTGTAGATGTGCATCTTCTGATTTGACAGTTCCATATTAAACTTACAAGCTGTTACAGAAGTACTTTTATTTGACTTGATTTGTTTGTGAGCTTTTTCTGATTCATGATGTGGTAGAGTGCTCCTTTGATCGTGTAATGGATTGGCAGTGTTTGAAATATGCTTTCTGTCAGTTTCTGATCCTTTGGGGAACAGAACATACCAAACTCTGATGACTGCTTTCAATGGAGAGGTTCTAGCCAGGTGAAAAGCAAGCGAGAGGGACTGTGCTAATGGGGAGGATATGGTATCCATACAGAAAAGTTCTGAAGTAAGTACTATGGAAGTGCAAAGACTGGGAAATGCATATAAGCTAAAATGTTCAAGTTAACCTCTATGAGTAACAAGCCAGAATGAATGAGACTTTGATTCCATACTGTTTCACAGCAAGTTAGGGAACCCATCTGCCTCTCGTGAAACTCGTTAAGTTTGTCCTTTAAAAATGCATCATCCTTGTTATGTGGTTTTTATCATTATCAGTGAGCTTTAATCAGGCCATGTTCTCCAGAGGGAGATACGTTTAAACAATACTCAGTGTAGGTGTTTTGTCTTGCGTGGGTATAATGCACAATTCCCATTTGTTTCTTGTAGAAAAGACTAAGTAAACTTATACAACGGAATTGACATTGAATATGCAACTGAAAGAGCTGACTGCAGCTTTGTGTTACGGGTCATGAATTCAAGTGAGAGAAAACACCTGTGCTTTAGTGGTGGCTTGCCACCTAGGATGAGCCATATGTTTATATAAATGTTATGGAGCAAAGTAGGTGGCATGCCACAGCTGAGATCTAGGTGTGTCCTTTACTTCGCTGCTTTGCAAGCCATATGCTATAAAGTATTGTATTTTGTTGCATTACATGCTGATCAGATGGATTTTTAGAAGCAATTTTAAAAGCCTGTATATGCATTAGAATGTTGCATGCACAGAAGCTGATCACTTTGAGCAAGCAGTATGAGATACCAGGTGCCCCTGGAAGAAGTTATAACCATAGGTAGCATTTCCATTAAGTATATTGTGTGGCCTGGAGAGATAATGTTTTTAATCATTTGGAGTAATATAAATATTGTTTCTTAATTTAACTATGGGAAGAATGCCCAAACGAGCAAACATGCAAACCACCCAGCAATGTTTTCCAAAATCTGAAATAGCTACTGAATTTCAGGTAGGGGAAACTCTTGAAAGAATGTTCCTCTTTTCAATATTAGGATAGTCTCAGCTGTTCAACCTCAGGAGCTGATCGAGCTGCTGATTTGTAGATATGGAATTTGTGGTGTTCATCAATGAAAAGATACTGCTTGTCTCTGTCGTTCAAAAATTTACTGATCTGATGTTTCTATGAGAACATGAATATCCAGCCTACAAATAAAAACAGAGACACAGAAATCTTATATTGTTTGTCCAAAGTAATGCAGAATGTTGGTAGAGTTGAGGTACATTAATTTTTTTTTTTTAATTTTTAGTAGCTCAGTCCCATGTTACAGCTCTCAAGCCTAGTTATTTGAAGTTGGGCTACTACCTCTGCAGTGTACAGCAGCCACTCCAGCTGGCTTGTACTGGAAATTTTAAATAGCCTCTTGAAAGAACAGCAGATCAGTCTACAAGATGTATGGTATGATTTACTGTAGTTTGCCAGTGCCTTCAGTTCACCTCATGAAACAGATAGCCAAATCGTGACCCTTGTTTGAAGTGCCTTTGAAAATAATGAGCCTTTGAATATAATGAGAGAGAAGACAGGTAATATTTCTTTGAGGAATGTCACCTTTAGGATTATTTCAATCAATTAGAACTTCAAAAAAAACACCGAACAAGATACTAATAGCAGCACTGTGCAAGATGTCAACATGGGTAAACAGAATGTCTTTTATTGCTTTTAATGTGAGAACAGATGTAACCTGTTGACATATCAGTGTGAAAAATTAAACACTTGAAGCTTAGTGCTTCAGTTCTTAAAGTAAATTCATTTTTAGAAATGCTGTCGGTGAACAAACCTGAAGTGTTAAATTGATAATAAACTTCAGCAGTCCAATATAACCAGTTATGGTAGTGCACAATTCTATAACATTTTACTTAGATTTAAATGGAAATAAGCCTTTCATACATGCTGAAAATACATGGGTACTTCCACCTGAGCTATACAGTTTGGATTAACAATGCTTTTTTTGAAGAAAATCACTGACTTTACTACTTTTGTTATGGAGTGGTTTTGGACTATAAGAAACAAATTATTTTTGAATGAAACAAAGCTTGCAGATTTGTTTCCAGAATCTACCTGTGGGTGTTTAGTCCAGAAGGTCAACCTGAAGTTAGTCTGGAATAAAACCTCTGAAATGTGTACGCTTGATCTTCAATACTAACTTCTCATTCTGGAGATCTCCACTGCTCACTAATATACACAAGGCACAGTATTAATGATCAGAGGACAATTGGTACTAAATACTTTATTCTGATATTTGTTACAAAGGGATAGGGGATTCTCATCTCTACGATGTAAATGTGCCTGCAAAAGACATTGTCTTGACTAAAGCTGTGCCTGCAAATGGTATTAGTCTCTCGTCACTATTTGCAAGAGAAATTACGAAGCTTTATTTGCAGTTTCTAAATACGATAGTATTTACTAAGTAGTGTTGGTAAATATTCTAATGATTGTTTATTTCAGTCAAATTATGATAAATTTTAAAGCAAACACATTCATCCTGGTAAAAAAAAAAAAAAAAAACTCAGGCTCTGAAAATGAGTTTCTGATCCTATATATTCAACAGACAGATTTTGTGACTTTCATGTCTGCTGCGTTCAGCTGCAGGAAGAAGTGTTGCTATGGAAGGATGTTGTATGACTTTGTAGCCTGTTTTTGGGCACAGCACGGAGACAACAGTTGGAATGGGGCGATGGAATCTTCTTACTAAGCCCAATCTTACTACCTCAGAGGCATTCATTCTACAGGTACATTGGCTGGAAGAGACAGGCCAAAGCAAGTGTACCTCCTTTAGTAAATCTGGCTTTGACAAATGAGGAGAAGGCTGAGGTACTGAATGAGTTCTTTGTCTCGGTCTTCATTGAGAGCCAGGATTCTAATATTTCTCACATCCCTGAGCACTGCATCCTTAAACCTCTAGGTGAGGACCAGAGGAGTAAGTCCCACTCCACTGTAAGGGCAGAGCAAGTCCAAGACCACCTCATGAGACTGAATGTGTACAAGTCTATGGGGCCGGATGGAGTGCATCCCAGGGTTCTGAAGGAGTTGGCTGAGGTGGTTGCTGATCCATCATATTTGAAAAGTCGTGGCTGTCTGGTGGGGTCCCAGGTGACTGGAAAAAGAGTCACATCACTGCCATTTATAAGAAAGGGAGTAAGGAGGACCTGGGGAGCTACAGGCTGGTGAGTCTCACCTCTGTGCCTGGAAAGATCATGGAACAGATCCTCTTGAATGACATGCTTGATCACATGAGGAGACAGCAAGCACGGCTTCACCAGGGGAAGGTCATGTCTAACCAATCTAGTGGCCTTCTATGATGGGCTGATGGCATTGGTGGACAAGGGGAAGGCAACTGATATCATTTACCCGGACTTGTGCAAGGCCTTTGACATGGTTGCCCATCACATCCTTATCTCCAAATTGGAGGGATGTGGATTTGATAGGTGGACCACTTGATGGATAAGGAATTGGTTGAAAGGCCGCAGACAGAGGGTGGTCATCAATGGCTCCATGTCCAGGCCAGTAACGAGCGGCATCCCCCAGGGGTCTGTCTTGGGACCAGTGCTCTTTAACATCTTTATCAATGACACTGATGATGGAATCAAGTGCTTACGACACCAAGCTGAGTGGTGCGGTTGACACAGTGGAAGGAAGGGATGCCATTCAGAGGTACCTCAATAGACTTGAAAGGTGGGCCCAGGTGAACCTAATGAGGTTCAACACAGCAAAGTGCAAGGTTTGGCACTTGGGCCGGAGGAATCCCAGGCATCCATACAGACTGGAAGGAGCGGTCCTTGAGAGCAGCCTGCAGAGAAGGACCTGGGGGTCCTAGTGGATGAAAAACTTAACGTGAGCCAGCAGTGTGCTCTTGCAGCTCGGAAAGCAAATGGTGTCCTGGGCTCCATCAGAAAAGGGATGACCAGCAGGGACAGGGAGGTGATCGTCCCTCTCTACTCTGCCCTTGTGAGGCCCCATCTACAGTACTGTGTCCAGGTCTGGAGCCCCCAGTACAAGAAAGACAGGGAGCTGTTGGAGAGGGTCCAGAGGAGAGCCACAAAGATGATCAGAGGCCTGCAGCACATCTCCTACGGGCTGAGGGAGCTGGGCTTGTTCAGCCTGGAGAAAAGAAGGCTGTGAGGTGACCTCACTGCAGCCTTTCAGTACCTAAAGGGAGCCTATAAACAGGAGGGGAATCAACTCTTTGAAAGGGTGAGTGACAGCAGGACAAGGGGAAATAGTTTTAAGTTGAAGGAGGGAAGATTTAGGTTGGATGTCAGGGGGAAGTTCTTTACTATGAGAGTGGTGAGGTGCTGGAACAGCTGCCCAGAGAGGCTGTGGATGCCCCATCCTTGGAGGTGTTCAGTGCCAGGTTGGATGGGGTGCTGGGCAGCCTGGTCTAGTATTAAACATAGAGGTGGCCCTGCCTGTGGCAGCAGGGCTGGAGCTTGATAATGTAGCATTTGTGATCTGTGAGTACAGAATCCATGCAGATAAGGAAAGTCTGAAGGTGGCTTACTGTTCAACTTTCAAAATTAAACTCTGTGTATTTTGACATAAATGGTTTACTTGTAATGGAAAATGAGATGGTCAAGTCAAATACAGAAAGATTGACTTTTGATATTGACACAGAACCTGACAGAGAACCAAAGGCCCAGAAACTGTGAACCTCAGATGATACCATAGCGCTAAGTGGGAAAATGTTTTCAGATTGGTTTTATTCATGGTATGGGTTTTCTCTATTAATTATTTTATTTCATGGTATAGTGTTTGTGTGTGTCAGCTTGATGGCTGAGATAAGCTTCCTCAGAGCCATCCTGGCTGGAACTGCAGCAAGTGACTGCAAGGTACAAGGGGGTTTCAGTTGGATGCCCCATCCCTGAAGGCATTCAGTACCAGGCTGGATGTGGCTCTGGGCAGCCTGGTCTGCTGGTTGGTGACCCTGCACATAGCAGGGGGTTGAAACCAGATGATTGTTGAGATCCTTTTCGTCCCAGGTGGTTCTGTAGTTCTGTGGTTCTTTGTATGTAGTCTGTAGTACAACCTAGATGCTCAAGTTAAGTAATAGAGGCTAGATGGTATAAAACTTCACCTGAGCTCATTAGCCCTGTTCCTGTGAGATCTGAGCACTGGAAGAAGATATCCAGAACTGTAATTTCAGTCATAGTGAGGCCAGTACTGTAGTATTTTGCACTTTGAAGGAAGAATCATTGTTTTACTAACACAGCTATGTGCTTCATCACATATTTGTAAGATTTGTTAAACAAGGATTTTTTTTTCCAGTGCTGAACTAATGTTTCCTAAATAGCAGTTGAAAAGTCAAACTTTCAATTCATTTTGAAATGCATCAAATCAGTAAAGATTAAAGGAACAAACTAACAAAGTGCAAGGAATGGGACTTTCCTTCCTATGCTTGCACTGAGTCCTTATTTTACTTTATTGTCCTGATGCTCTTCATGCTGTTTTACTTTCTGAAAAACCTCTTTATTGAAAGAGTTGTATAATCAGAGCAATGAACTGTTTGCTAAGGTGTCCTAATTAGGAGGATTTTACTGTATTTCTGATTTGTATTACTAATGATGTTTACTGAACGGTACAGAAATATGTAATGTTTCTGTTACTTCTACACTCCTTGGAAAAATGGGGCATGCAGATAGGAAGGTGTGTCATGTGAGTATTAGATCATTTGTAAATCCACATAAAGCCTAGCAATTAGTTTAACAGCTAATTGTCCTAGTGAATGTCATCAGTAAGTCATCACAGGAATTAAATTTTATGTCTCGAACTGCAGCCTCATAAGACAGCAAAGAAAAGAAAAGCATTTGTGATGTAACGCACCCTTTGCTGTGGGTTGGTGCTTTAGGTTGGAACAGTGCAGGCTGGAAGCTGTTCCAAATGGAAGAGGGTTGTGGGTTTGGCGTGAAGGAGTAAAAGTTGTTAGGGTTGGGAATCAAGGTCTCATGTATCTGTCTTTTTATTACATTAACCATTAGCTTGTGGAAGATATTCTCTGCAGAGGTATCTTCATGCCAACGTTTCCAGCTGGAAGATTTATTTTAAAAGTGAATTTGGCCATCTGGAGAGCATGAGCCTTGGGAAAGGTAGGGCTGTGAGTTGCAGCAAAGTTGCTTGTTGTCTGCTGACTGTGTGGGTCTGAAGGGGTGCAGGCTGCAGTGTTTTGCACTATGAGGGGGCTCCCACTTCCTTCAGTTCAGAGAGAGATGTAAGCAATAAATGTCTAGGAGTGAATTTCAGCCCTTTTCCTCATACTGGAGGTACTGCAGGTCAGAAATGACTGGCTGGAATATAACAGATTGTTCCTTTACAACTATAGTATGAAGTATTTTGAGAGCCACAGATCACTTATTTCCTGCTGTACTTTCTCTGCCTTTGGAAATCCTCTTATCCTCTTTATTCCTTATAGCAGTTTTCTTAAGTCTTATCTAGATTTTATTTTTATTTATTTATTTATTTATTTATTTTCAAGACAGTCTCAGCATCTTCTTTCATTAGAGCTGACTATAGCTTGCAGCATGGCTCTGAAAAGCCTCTTAGATTTGATTACTTGCACCTGCATCCAGGAGGTGGTACTTGTTGGACACTCACAATGACAAATTTTATGTTACTGCAAGATTGTAATTGTTCAGGAAGGTACGAACAAGTGACAAAGGCAGACAGATTTATAAGGTGACTTTAAATCTGAAGGAAACAAATACATGAAAGTTCAATTTCATTACGTAGAAATAACACTTTTTTTATTTGAGGGAGTGGGGGGGAGAGAGTTTAGTGATGCGGGGTAAGGAAGCTTCCAGAAGAATATTTTGGTTTTTGGAGACAAGGTAACATTACATTTGGAATTAAAAGCTTTGCCAGGTCACCAGATTCAGAGCTTAGGAAGAATTGTACTTGCAGCTGGTAGTATAGAATGGCTTGAGTCGTAAGGGACCTTAAAGATCATCTGGCTCCAAACCTGCTGTGGTCAGGGTTGTCACCCACTGGATCAGGCTGCCCAGGGCCCCATATAGCCTGACCTTGAAATAGGGGTCTATACAAATACACTAGCATCCTACAGTGTCAGGCTGAGGAGAGCTGGGGTTCTTCAGTCTGGAGAAGAGAAGGCTCCGGGGAACCTAATACCGACTTGCCAGTACATGAAGGGGCCTACAGGAAAGCTGGGGAGGGACTTTTTAGAATGGCAGGTAGCAACAGGACAAGGGGAAATGGCTTCAAATTGGATGAGGGTAGATTTAGGCTAGATATTGGGAAGAAATTCTTTCCTGTGGGGATGGTGAGACACTGGAACAGGTTGCCCAGCGAGGCTGTGGATGCCCCCTCCCTGAATGCATTCAAGGCCAGGCAGAACGGGGCTGTGAGCAACCTGGTCTAGTGGGAGAATGGAAGTAGGTGATCTTAAAGGGTCCTTCGAACAAAAACCATCCTATGATTCTGTGATCCAAAGAGCTCTGTAAGGATTCACTGGATTACGGGCATATTCTTCACGAAAAGACTTGCACTGCATTTTAATTTTATTACAGAGTTCTTACTTTATTCATAAAAGCATAATTGTTTTATCACGGTTCTTTCAGCGGTGTTTGCAGTGATTTCTTTTGCATCACGGCAATTGGCCTAGCAATGAAAAAGATTTTAAAATGCTTACAGTACACAGCCAAGCAATATGTAATTGAATGCAACTGTCATTGAAACAGACTGTTTTTCTGACCTGTTGTTTCTATCTGAGCATGATGTTTATTTACCACCTTCATTACCGCCGCATTAGCATATAAAGAAGCTGTGCCATACCATCATGTACTTTCCTAACAGATGGCCCCTATCTTCTTGGAGGCTTTTTTGTACTTGCCAAAAATATCCTATATTGGCACCAAATTTCCTTTCTCAGCGTGAAGTATGATTGACTGGTTGAAATAAATTAATTTGCCTCTCCTCCGGTCTCTGAGCTTGAGGTTTTGCACTGCAGCAGTCCAGGTTTTGAATCTAATATTTCACAATGATCAAAGCCTCTGTTGCTGAAAATGGTGTGGAAAGTTCCAGTCAGTCACATGCTATCTGAACAGTTAAATTCATAGCACAAAAAACCTGAAGATGGCACTTCTGCTAGAGAGGTGGCTTCACCATAGTGGTCGTCCACTAATATTGCAGTCGTGGGATTTCAGTTTTGCTTTCTTCTGTCTCTCTGAGGCTGTGATAATTTCTCCCGCTGTCTCTGTGCAAAACAGAAACCTCCTTTCTGTTAGTGATTCTTTGTTTAGTAATGGCCAAGTTGTTGCTCCAAGTTGTAAATTCAGTGTAGCAGCACGAAGTATGAATGAGGAACACATCACTGAGATACTAAAGGATTATTTCATTCCTTATTATTGTATACGTTCTCAATATTTGATACTCATCATCATATTTTTCTCCAAGTGAGTCTGGTTGCTGTTGTTTCACTTGCTTATAAACATTGTGTGTGTGCATACACGTGCAACCTACAAAGAGGTTGGATGTGCAGTTTGGATTAGTATCGAATGGCTGTAATTCCATACATGCAGATTTTCATAAATGCTTAGAAATAAGATAAAAGTCCACATTAATTGGTGCTGGGGTTAAAAATAGCAAAAAGAGATGTAAAGATTTTTCTTGTCTTCCAGAAATGCAGCATATTTTCAGTTCTTATAACCACTGATGTTTTAATTGGCATTGATTTGCCTATCAGTTTTGCCAAAAGATACCTTGGGACTTTAAAGTACCAGACTTTATTTGTTGCTGTTTTTCTGTGTTTTACTGAGTCCTAGCATGAAGCTTTGGCCTTTTATCTTCTTGAGAAGAAATTTATCCCTCTCATCTGTAACGTGGTAGTATAAACTGAATGGGTAAAGCAAACCACAGAGACGATATAGAAAACCAATACAAAAGAATTCTGTAGTCTGTGAAAGTGCATACAATATGCTGTCTGCTATGCTGCATTTTTCTCAGCAGCTTTGGAAGCATTCCATGCTTTTTTTATTCTCATAATGATTTTCTGATGTGGCTTCAATCATATGTGAATTCTTTTGGCAGCTGTGGTGCTCGCTTATTTATAATTTTTGCTACTATTGCTCAATATATTGTTTGTGGTTCCTTTCTGCTGTCTGTTTGTTCTTAATGTTGCCTTTCAGAGGCTGAAATCGACAACTGGGCATTTGATTTTTGTGTCTTGTTCCTGGCTGCTTCTGACACACCTGTCAGCTTTACAGACCAGGAAGAATTTCTTTGTTTTGTGTCCCTTTGCAGAGGCTGTGCCTGACTGTTTCTTCACACTGATGCTGTAGTTTCTTATGTAGAAGAGAATGATTGGACATGGTTAAATAATATGCGCTAAAGGCTTGTTTCCCTATGTCAATATTGAAGCCATTCTGTTAGCGCTGTAGCAAAATGATTTACTACAACAAAATAACGTGTAAAGCGACGGTAATGCCAACAGCATTTAAAATGCAAGCTTTGGAGGGTGAATAGCTTCTTAGTAATTAAAAATTTTCACCTTTGGACAGAAACCGAGTTATCAAAACTCTCATATTTACAAATAACAGCACGATCCTTGTGACAGTTAAAAGAATCTTAAGTCATATCTCTTTACTTTGTTGTATCCTCATACAGGTACTAAGAGACATTTGTTTTAATCATCGTATAATCATAGAATGGCTTCAGTTGGAAGGGCCTTAAAGACTGTCCAGTTCAAAGCCACTGCTGTGGGCAGGTTTGCCAATGCTGGGTCAGGCTGCCCAGGATCCCATTCAATCTGGCTTTGAAAATCTTTGTAGAATTTAATAGATAAAAGAAGATAATGTAATGGAGAAAGTATTAAATAAAGTAAGCTATGAGTACATTACGGTAAAAAGCAGAAACAGGTATAGGCATGAATGGAAGGGTAAATAACTGAGCAGGTAGTTTTTGTGTTCCTTTAACAAGACACCTATTTCTCATTGCAGACATAAGCTTAAATTTGTGTGTGTGTTTGTGTGTGTGTGTTGAATGAATCAAGCCTTTAGTGTTTGGAAAAAAACATTAGGACCCATCTACAGTGTTCAGGAAAACAAGAACAAAATAGATCTTTGCCTCTTAGTTAAATGAACAAGAATAATTCAAATAGAAAATGGAGAGTTCTTAGCAATTTGAAGAAGGTTTTGTTATAACTGTTTCTCAGATTCCTTTAATTATTTACCCTGTTCCTTGGTATCCCCCATCGTTTACCAGTCTAAGCAAGACTATCTAGAAAAATGATGACAAAATGAGCATATCTGATTCTTGTCCTCTTGTTGCTCTGTAGGCCACTGACCACTTCTGGGAAGAACATAAACCTAAAGAGAAATGCTTTGTGTGGAAGAGCTTGAAAGAAATAAATCCTGGCAGTTGTTTCTGATGTCTTTAATATGTCTTTTGTGTTTCAGTGACTTCTGAGTCCTTATCACCATGATTTTTGTTTTTACTCTAATAATCATGAACATCATGTGATCAGTTATTATAAAAACTAACATATTCCAGCAGTAACAGCATGGCTGTAGACTTGGTGGTCAAATGTAGGAATCCTACAGAAAGATCTACACTTTCTGCTTTATAACCACTGGGTCGCCATTGTGTACATAAAAATATTCCCCCTTCTTTTCCATCCTGCCCTCGGAGAAATAAGAGTCCCCAAACAGTTGCAAGCATTTATCTCGTGACATTCTAAATAATTATTTTAGCAAGCTTTTATTATGTTGCACAGGTGCCCTCCCTCTGATCCTTAATAGGAATTTCACACATGCAAGCATAGAACTGAGATATTTCAGTGTTCAACCATAACACTGATCATTGCTGATAAACTTTTGAAGTTTATCCTGATTTTTATGGTAAATCTTAATATCTGCTAGAGTGATAATGTGCTTACTTTTAAGATTTGTGTTAGTTTTGCTCTAACATTTGGGCACTCCTGAATTAAATGATTTTATATCTTCGTTGCAGGTTTCTTAATAATTGGAGAAATACACGGTGTTTATGCTTTTATATTGATAGTTGTGGGGATTGAGTGTTTGTGGAGATCAGCTTTTAAACTGCTGTAAGCAGATAGAGATGCTGTCGCTTCATTTCCTCAGCCAAAGGATGTGCTTTCTGCTCATCCCTGGTTTGGTGTGGGGGAGATCGAGAGGATGGCACTCAGCTTTCTCAGATGATGTGTACAATTATGGATGGATGATTTTCTGAATGTAAGGATTGTGAGTGGTGAACTCCCGGGTCTTTTCTGAAGAGAGTGGGCTGGTTGCACGTATCCCCCTGAATGGTGCAAAGCTCCTTTATTATTCAAGCACCGTCCAATGGCATTAGCAGGTAAATTAAACAGGAAAGCTGTTTAGAAAATGCACAGCCCTTTTCAGAAGATTTTTTCAACTTAATCAGTGTTATACCCTTAATTGACTTGAGATACATAGGTCCCTCCAATGGTAACGCCTCCTATTTATTACCATAGAAACTACAGCAGGTACAAAGAACAAAATTAGTAATAATTTATTAATTATTACTAATTTATTGTCTTAAGAAACCAGATGAGCTTTAACAAAATTAAGGGTAGAGTCATGCACCTGGGAAGGGATAACTGCAAGTATCAGTACGGCTTGGGGGATGATCTGCTGGAGAGGAGCTCTGCAGAGCAGGACTTGGGGGTCCTGGTGGACAACAGGTTGGCCTTGAGACAACAGTGTGCCCTGGTGGCCAAGAAGGCCAGTGGGATCCTGGGGTGCAACAGCCAGCAGGGCAAGGGAGGTGATCCACCCCTCTACTCTGCCCTGGTCAGACCTCACCTGGAGTATCCAGTTTTGGGCTCCCCAGTATAAAAAAAAAAAAAAAAAAAAAGGCAAGGATCTCCTGGAAAGAGTCCAGTGGAGGGCCATAAAGATGGTAAAGGGCCTGGAGCATCTTCTTATGAGGTAAGGCTGAGTGAACTGGGTCTGTTCAGCCTTGAGAAAAGATGACTCAGGGGTGATCTTATTAAAGTTTATAAATATCTTGAGTGTACACAGCCAACCCTCTTTTCAGCAGTCTGTGGGGATGGGACAAAGGGAAACGGCCCTAAACTTGAGCATAGGAAGTTCTGTACCAATATGTGAAGAAACTTCTTCACAGTGAGGGTGCCAGAGCACTGGAACAGCCTGCCCAGGAAGGTTGTGGATTGTCCTTCTCTGTAGATATTCAAGACCAGCCTGGACACCTACCTGTGCAGCATGCTGTAGGGGGGCTGCTTTGCATGGGGGTCAGACTCGATGACCTCTGGAGGTCCCTTCAAAAAAAATGCAATGGAATATTGGACGGAAGGTTCAACCTCTACTGACTTGCCACTGACATCTGTCTCTGACATTGCTGGCCAACATAATAAAATAGGAAGCATTACTTTCAGAGCAGTGCTCGTAAATATTGTGTTTATTATAGATGAAGTCTTGTACTCTTGTCCTGGTAGACTGTGCAGCATCCTTTTATACAGGGATATTAGTCATTGGTTGTTTTTTAGTCATTTGTATCCTCTCACCTGAGGTGAAATTCTGACCTTTTTAAAGTTAACAGGTGAAGCGTTGAAGTTGTTGGACTCAGAATTTCACCTAGGCTGTTTAGATACTTTTAACTGAAGTATAGAAATAGTTATGGTTTGAGATCTGCGTTGGGCAGGTTCACGAGGTGTCTGGACAATGCTGTCAGTCATACAATATGACTTTTGGGTGGTCCATATAGAGACAGGAGTTGGACTCAATGATCCTTATGGATCCCTTCCCTTCAGGTTATTCTGTGATTCTCTGATTCGAAGTAAATAGAAATTAATAATAACATGAATAATGGACCTCTTTTTTTTTTTTTTTTTTAATAAGGATGTGATAACTTTAAAAGCGAAAATAACAAATATGAGAAACTTCAAAAATAAGTCAATTTATTTCTGCCCTCATACATGAATTGTATCTTGTACTCTTGTTCAAGGTGACAGTGTGCAAACCAAAGAATGCGTAGGTGATAGCTCAGAATTAACCAGGGAGGAATTTTTCCTTACTCTGTTTTTAAAACCTAGGCACTAATATAACTTGCAATATCAAAGAACAGGATGACCCAGAAGAACTAGCTCTTCTCTACAGGCTGCATTTATCAGCAGTGTTCATCAGCTGGCTTGAATTGTCTCAAGTGATAAAAATTGAATAATCAGCATGTGATTTACATCTGAGGTTATTCTTTCTGCAGCACGACTGCAAGTGTCATCCAGGAAGATCAGCTTTTGCTGAGTCTGAAAACACAGAGAATTCAAATAATGCCTGAAACTTTAAAGCAAATCAACTTGTTTTCTGCAGCCAAGAGATTTGCTTCTAGTTCTGGCTTTAAACATTTTCATTTATTTCTTTTTTAATTTGGGGAAATAAAAAGAATTGTGCAAAAAGCTCAAGGAGTCTTGATCTCAGAACCAATTTATTTTTAATGGACAGAAAAGTTATCTGCTTCCTTTGGTGGTATGTGTGATCATGATAACTCATTTTATAAATTCCAGCTGCCTCTGATGTTTATATACCACTTTACTTTACAGTATAAGTTGAATTTAAGAGTTTGGTGCATTTAATTTCTAAATAGTCTTGGACTGCAAGCCACACCTTTGATGTTTGTTGTGGTTTTAACTGGAAGCTTTATATTACTGATTAATAATGCTAACACATAATTATCTCCATAACACAGCATTACTCTGGTTCTCTCTCATTGTGAAATTAGACAATTCTAAGATATACATACAAAATAGAATTCTCAGTGCATTTCTGGAAAAAAAAAATTCCCACCTAACTGTTTTTCTTTCTCTCTCCTAGTTTGCTCCCAGTTTTCAAGAGGAGTCTTTGCTATTTTTGGATTCTATGATAAGAAGTCTGTAAACACCATAACATCGTTTTGTGGGACTCTTCACGTCTCCTTCATAACTCCAAGCTTCCCAACAGATGGAACACATCCATTTGTCATTCAGATGAGACCTGACCTCAAGGGAGCTCTTCTTAGTTTGATCGAATACTATCAGTGGACCAAGTTTGCATATTTATATGACAGCGACAGAGGTGAGATCCAGTTTTCATCTGTGTACTGTTTGCTAGTTGTCTCTCGCTGAAAAGCTGAATTTGCCTTAGAAAATGAAGAGAGGAATACAGCAAAACATTTAAATTTACAAATGATTTCTTAGGACATGAAAGTAGTTTAAATGAGAATGAAATTACAGTGTGCATTAGCAGAATTTCAAGCATGTTCTGTTAAGTTATGAGATTATTTGCTTGCTGTGAAATGAGTTTTTGTCTTTTTAAATAATCATCTAAGAATTAAAGAAATAAACCTAAAGTGTTAAGATATTTTTTCATGTAATGATGCTCGTTATCTACACTCAGCTTTTGATCCAGCCATTTAAAATTAGAGTCAAGCACAAGCATCAGTAAGCTCATTCTTTCACCAAATGGCTATTTTTCATGCTGATTGCTGGAGTTTACCCTTATGAACTGTGAGCTCCAGGAGGTAGTTGTCCATTTATTGGAGGCCTGAAGATACCACCCAAGCTGAGTGCTTCAGCTGTATTTCAGTAGAGTTAAGGAATGTCTGCTAGCACAGATTTACTCGACACAACATATGAAATCAGTAGCTGAGCAGAAGACAAACAAGAGCATTGGATGCAGTCCATGCTCCTTTGGAAGCTACCAGTGACAGTACTTGAGTTCTTCCCTGCTGTTTATTATTTTTTTATTGATGAACTCAAATGCACTGCTTGTAGGCAACTTTTTCAGGGGTGCAGCCTCCACAAATGCACTGCCCTTTTATGGGTATAATAATTGTGGCCTAACAATTTATGGACTGTGAAAAATTACTTGCAAATGATGATGTATCAATTTTTGGAGAAATAGCATCATACAGCATGTCTTGCCCTTTGTGGAATTCCCTTGTCATCATTCTGATTTCAAGTTCTCCTCACCCAGTAGTCCACGACCAACTTCTTTCTATTCCCAGTTTCATGTCTTCCCTTTAAGAAGGCTATCTTGTGCCTTATCTGCCATTGATCAGAGTTAAATGCACATTAAATCATAAGGTGGACTTTTGTAAGACTGTAAGTTGGTTAATTTAATATTAAATGCACCAGTTTATTGAGCAATGGAATAATGTTAAATCCTCTGCCTTCTGATGCTCTTTTAAATGTTAAAAGTTGCTCAGAAGCTGAAGGGACTACCTCAAAATAGTTCACTGTCACTGTTTTAAGCCCCAAAGTAAGAAAAACTAAAGCTGACATGTAGCCTTCAGCAGCAATGTCATGTGGGTTGATGAACCCTGAGCTTATTTCTGTTGCAGATCCTTTTCAAATGATCACATTAGAATCTGAAACAGTCACTGCCGTTTTAGAAAGGACAGATGTGAAATACTCTGTCAATCAGCTAGCAGTGTGTGGTACATGACCTGCATGTGGTTTATATGTAGGAAATAGTGAAAAACACCTTGTTGCTGCACTGGCTGAAAGGCTGCGAATAACAGCACGAAACTTCTGTTTGTGGTCACTTTTTGGTTACGTCTCTTTTTTGTATTTGTTTGTTTTAATTGAGGCAAGGGAACCCAGTGATAGTGAGCTCCAAGGCATGAAATTCCTGCCTTTATGCTGAGTGAAATCAGTGCTGCCTGCTCGAAGCCTATCCTGCAGAGTCAAGCAGCGTGTAGGCAGCACTTCTGATGACATCAGACCTTGAACAGACAGGGTTCACGCTTCCCCCAAACGCTTTTGTTTAAGTGTTAATGTGATGTATATTTAAGGAATTGCATATAATTTTTAGATGCTTCCTCCTTCAGGAATGATATGAAAAAGACTTGCTGCTCGTGGAAGCTAACAGAAATTAGTTTAATGACTTGTTCCAAAAGTATCATTTATTGCAACTTTTACAGCTCCTCTGTGGCTCGAGGCTGACTGAATGAAGTGCAGAACAATTTCACATCTCATTCCTGTCTGTAAGAAGTGAAGCCATTCACTGTATGCACGTCCAAGCTATAACTGGTTTAATGTGGCACTAGATGTCATATAAAGTGGCTTACACTTTATCCTCCTTGCTTTCTCTGTGATGCCAACACTAAGCAGCGCAGTTTGGAGAAAGCAATGACATGAATGTAAGATTCTCTTTATAACAGAACCGCTAATTTAGTCAGTCTCTTTTCATTCCTCCCTTTCAGAACGCACAGAATTAACAGTCTGTCTCATCTTAACTATAAGTGGTCTAGGTACATGAAGTTCCCAAACAGAAATACTCATGCAGTCACAACCAGCAACTGGAGTTGTTAGAATTTTGTCCTCTGCAGATTTTTACTTCCTTTACTCTGTAGAGAAAATTCCTCAAAAGCATTGCTGTAAATGTGGTTTTTTTTCCACTTTCCATTGTGTTATTGCTGTCAGAGTAAACTAAACTGTTTGAAGATGACATCTGTCACCACTAAAAAGCAACAAACCCGCTCACTGCAGAGGGTACTCCAAAAAAAAAAAAGGAATTTCTAGGAAAAGTGGATGATCAGAAGAAAAAAATATATAAACTCCTTATAATGGATAATAGTAACATTAGCAGCCCTCATTAAATTAATCTATGCCTGATATTCTCTTTGGTGCAAAGGGTACTTAGAAGGACATATTCTAAAACCTGGAATCTACTAAATCACATCTGAAACAATGATTCAGATTATGTTTAATGTCTCGTCCTGATTCAATTCGTCTCGTTAATTTTTGGGATCTTTATATTATAATTATTTTTTAAATTTCAGATATGTAGAAGAAGCAAAGCTGTTAAGAACAGAATGCAAATTAAATCAATAACATGCACTGCAAAATTATCAAATCCTTGATAGGGTCTTCACTATTGTATTACTAATAAAGATGATTTTAGATTGCCAGATGTGCAAATGAAGCAAATACACTTCATAATGAAGAATTATAAAATTTAGCTTATTTCAAGTGAAAGGAGAATTTAAAACATGTTTAAACCAAGCCCATAGGAATTAGCACACTACACAAGTATGTTCACACATGCTAGAACTTTGTTTTTTTTAGGAACCTGCAAAAGCATTTAGTTTAATTTTCCTTTCTCTTTTTTTTCCCTACTTGTTATGCATTGAAATTTTCATTGCTAGCTTCATCCAAAGTGTATTTTCTCAAGATGAACTATACTTGTACCTCTCAGAATAAGATTTGCCTTTTATAATACTTGCTCTTGATCTTAGGAAGTGTTATTCAGCAACTGAGTGAGCTGCACATGGCTGCTTCTAATATCACAGAGTTGCATAATAATAAAGAAGTTGTAATTTCCTCTGGAAAATGCTTTTACATTTCCTCTTGAAGTTGGAACAAAAATTCCTTCCACAGTAATTCAGTCTTAATACTCATTTTAAGAAGTAAAACCAGTAATCTAAAACCAAAATTGAATGTGGGTTTTATATTCCCAGGAGCAGAAAACGAAAAATCTGCTATAGCAGAAATTGTTTTATTGTCTTGCATGATCTTCCAAAAGAATTAAAAAGGAATGAAAGTAAAAAATTGCCATTAAGAACTTTTTTTTTTTGAAGTCTGGAATTACTTTGAGTAGCTTATGATATTTTAAGATACTCTTTACGTCTTTTGGTTTACTTATGTTTGTTTTCTTTTTCTGGGAAACGGCCACTTTAACGTGTTATAAACAGTTTGTGTGCCCTTGGACTGTAGCTATCTATTATTCTAAAATATTCATTGCATGACATATAGAACTTCCTATCAGTCTTTTTTAAAGTCAGTATAGAAAGCCAGAACTATCTGACATATCACTGAAATTATGTTTTTGGAAGCCTGCCATTTTCTTCCTTTGCTGATGACCAGTCTTATATATATTGCTGTACATTATTACTGCTTTCACTCGGGAAGCTGAATTGCTAAAACTGACTAATATGTTTACAAACTTTGAGGCAAATTGATTCTTAATACTTTCTTCCTACAGTTATGTTCATAATCACTATCATTTCTCATGAGAGTTATCCTTGAAGCTTCCTTTTACGTGCCTTTTCATTTCTGTGCTCACAAACGTATGTTTCTATTCTCTGTTATTTAATCTTTAAAAAGGAAAAATGAGTCAAGTGAAATCTTCAGTGATTTGCAGGCAGTTGAGACTGTGCAGACATCATAGCTTCCTGGCAGAAATATGCCAAAATGCTAAAATAGCAGCAAAAATCTACAGACTGCTGATAGGTGTTAACGCTGGGCCTGCTAATCTATATGGAAAAAAATACATATAATCAAATTTCCATTCATTATCAGGGATTGATTGTGATCTGCAGAAATAGTAGCTCAGTTATCCGGGTTATGATTATAGGCAACAGAAATAATAACTTCTCATCGCTCTAGAACATGAGAATTTTGCCACAGGCCTCAGTGAGATCAGGATTTAAATAGGTTACTGCTTAAGTATTGAGAGCAGGAACAGTTAAATAGAATTTAGTAATAAAGAGATGATCCTCTTTCTGTAATTGGATCATTTTTCTCCTGGAAGACCTCATTCTGAGCGTATAGGATTCCAGCAGTGAATCAGTGAAATGGCAAAATCCCCTTCTGAAAAAAAAGTTGAAGCAAAACCAAAATATTGTCCTAATTAGGCTCTGCTCTGATCCCTTCCAGTTGTTTAAATAGAAATCAGAAATGAAGATATGTGTCCCACTTTCTCGAGTGAAATTTCTAACTACGTCTGACAGTTCAAACAAGTAATGGTGTAATCTTAAATAAGTAATCTCATAAATCATCTTCCAGAAGCTTGTTATTCCTGAAGCTTTGTCAGTTATACCTTCTGCTTTCTCCTGCGCATCACTAGGGTTATCAACATTGCAAGCTGTGCTGGATTCTGCAGCTGAAAAGAAGTGGCAAGTGACTGCTATCAACGTAGGAAATATTAACAACGACAGAAAAGATGAAACATACCGTTCACTATTTCAAGATCTAGAAGTGAAGAAGGAAAGGAGAGTGATTTTGGACTGTGAGCGCGATAAAGTCAACGACATTGTTGATCAGGTTTGCCATTCCCTATTTTTCAGTTATGGCAATTGTTTATATTCTATAAAAAGCATAATGAGTTCATTTCTGTTGATCCTGGTTTTGTGGTCATTATACATCTTTTGGAAGTGACAGATTTCTGTTGAGAGCCACATACACATTTGGACAGAAAGAGAATGTGCAAATCTTATAATTGCTCCCTCTGTTCAAAGGCAGGATAATTCTGTCTGGGTCATCCGTTATGGCTTTCTGATTATTTTGAAAAAATCTCATTAAGGCTATTTTGCAATCTGTCTAGGTATTATACTGCATTATATGTGCTTCCTGCACTATTGTAAATGGTGCATTACAAAGAGTTATATAAGTTACTTTGCTGCGTATCTAGAAAGTGAGTTCTAACCTTTTTTTCCCTCCCCCCCAAAAAATTTATACATCTTGTAGGACTGTATCAACAGCTTACCTTTTTCATTCAGTTTTCCTCGTAGTTCCTTGTTTTAGTTTCTCTCTTCTCCTCTCACTATCTTATGATGTGATAACCAAGTTTGGATGCTGTCTTCCATAGCGAGGGCTTCCTGAACTTTCAGCAGAGCAGAAAGATGTCATCTCCCCATCCCCCTGTATGTTGTTTATCAAAATTATTTCTTTTTTGTTTTTCTTTTTTAATTTTCTTTTTATAGCAGCATCACAATGCTCTGATTCAAATTCTTGTATTGCCTCCAAATCCACCTCTTCAGTCCTGGTGTCTAGGTGGGTCCAGATGGATCTTTTCAATGTTGTTTTTTTTATCTTGTTTACTGCTTTCATGCATACAGAGTACAATGGAAGACTGTAAGAACAATTCTGTTCTGATTTAAGCTTGACCATGTGAGACAGTGCACCATCCTTAGGAATATATTAGCTAGGTTTAGTTGCATTTGGTTGGGTTTAGTCTGAAGCTTTTTTGGAGGGTTTGTTATTTTAGTCTTCACTGTGAAGATGGTTTATAGCTTGGAGAAGCTCAGGCACTGAGCATTGTGTGTGAGCATGCAAACTGAGTGCATTCTATTTATGTGTTTTTAGTTTGAACTTGTATCCAGAAACTGTTTCTGTGATTTTCAGGATTAATTTTAATTTGGTCCTGTCCTTCAGGACATTCGCAACTTCTCTCTGTCACCATCTGCGATGTTTTATAATCATATTTTTTGATTCATCATACCGATTGGAAAAAAAGCAATACATTTCATGTTATTAAGATGTATAATGAACAGAGCAATGCTTGAGAGAAACACTGCTTACCGCTTATCAAACAGTTGTTTGCTTACCTTACACTGACTTTTGTCCATGTTTCCTTAAGAGCTTATATTGATGTCACACAGAATGAAAGCCTTATTAGACTCGACGTGTTCCACCTGCTGTTTCCTCAGCCTTCCTAAAGGATAATATCATATCAGAGAAAGGAAAGAAATTGCTTTGACATATTTTGATTTTCGCAAGAGTATCCTGACTGTTTATCGTCTTAATATCCTCTAGATTCTAGGCAAGCACATATGTAATTTTAATCTGTTTTGTGAGACGAAGACTAATTTTTTTCAGTTTCACCTTGTACTCCTTTTTAATGACAGGAACCATCACTTGAGCTACCGCGCATTTTTACTAGCTTCGTCTGTGTTTGGTAATACACCTGTTATTTTCTTTTGGCTTCTTATTTTGGTGCATCTCTAGGATATTTTTCATACCCTTGTTGCACATTGATAGGTCATACCTTTGTTGAAATTTAGATTTTTCTCACTTTATCCCCATAGACTTGTGTCACTTCTGAAAGCATATGGATGGATAAACTCTTGTTTCTGCTCATCTTGTTTTCTAAGTCACTGAAGAGCGTTAAAAGTTGTGGATCAGCCACATAGATCGTTGTAATTCCAATCATTTATTCACATCAAAATAGTTTTCTGCTTTGCTGTTGGAACATAGTCTCTGCTAAGTGTCAGCTGTCTCATGGGTTTAGCCTTGAGATTCTCTTTGAAAGATACCCTGATTCTGGTGTTTGATCTGTTTTCTGGAGTCCATTATCTCTACTCTTTTGCTCCTATGACTCCCTTACCTTACCTTAAGTAAACCCACTTTGATTTTCTCAAGTAGACTGAAATTAATGCTAACATGAATATTTTTCTGTTAATTTTCTCTCCCACCTAAAATGAATGATCATCCTAAGAAAGGATTTCTGGGATTTCTGTAAGTTTCTTTGGCCTGTGAGTTTTTTTGATTGTGTCATTCTGATTTTCTTTTCTAACTGCCAATTAGGTACACTGGATTCTACTTTACTAGCAGATTTATTTGTTAAAAAATCCTTCTAATTCTAGGCAAAAAACCCCAAACAAATAACCAAAACCCACGCCAGCAAAAGTCTTTTCTTGAGCGTGTCTTCAGCCTTTTTTATCAGAATCCCTTTTCTTTTTCCTTATTACTTTTACTGAGAAGCACACAGTGGGCTTCCTGTTGACCAGTTTTTTTCCTGAATACTGGAGTATTATATGTTTTCTTGATACACTGAGCTGCAAATTCTTTGCTTTCTTTCTTGCTTTCCATTCTTGAACAAACCTTCTTTGGTATTTTTGTTTATCTCACTGTCTTTATAAGCTGTGTCCCAGTAATGCTTTGTGGTCCTCGGATCACCATACAGACACACAATGTGTTTGCACAGCTCTTCCTTCATTCTTTTTTTTTTTTCCCTCCTGCGCAACAACTTCTTTGCCAGATTCCAACCATTTATATAAGTTGAAGCTGAAAAATACTTTGAGTTCACTCCTGTTGTTCTCATTGTTCAAAAGATGGAAGAAATCTCTAGAGACCTCTTTTCTCCCATTTCCTTTCTCTGGAGAAGTGTTTTGCTTCAAAGTGCAAACTTCCCCATGAAGATGTAGTCTTAATTAGGATTATATGGGAGAAAAATCCATATATGCTTGGCAGTGGAGACAGCTGAGAAACCACCAACTGGCTTTGAGAGAGATTATGAAGAAGCTTTAGGACAACAAACAACAATTTGAACTTCTAAAATTTCCTCATAATGTAGATTCTTTCATTCATATCATAATGCTTTTTATTTTAAGTTTTTGGTTCAAGGAATGTTACAGTACTGCTACAAATGGAGCAGAACCTAAGCAAGAATGTCTGAGTCACAGTGCTTCTTCTGGTTCGATCTACTCTGTGATACCCATTCCTACGTGTCGGGGTTGAAACTTTAATATGAAGCACAGCAGTTAGCATTCAAATCCTCTTACTGATTTTGGAGCTTGATCTTCAATATAACAAATTTCTACCAGCAGTGAGCATTTTCATGAGGTAAAATAAAAGTAAAGCGCTCAACAAACTCACTATTGCATACGATAAGGTTCATAACTAACTTTTACATCATATTATGTTTAGTGATTCAGTTTAGTCTGTCTGTCAGCTGAACATTCTCTATCATGGGTACTTTTTTTTTTTCTTACAGGTTATCACTATTGGTAAACATGTTAAAGGATACCATTATATTATTGCAAATCTGGTAAGCAGTTTTAATATTTAAAATACCTGCACTACACATTTTACTGTTCATGGAGGCACGTAAACTAGTACTGTGTTTTCAATGAATGCTTAGAAAATAAAGAAAAGCTAAATATATTTATTCTTGCTAAATATATGTGCGTGTTCAGATAGTGTTTGTTTTATTGGCTGAGTCTTTTCAGAGCTTAAATCCTTCCTGTTAAATTCCTGTCAATGGGATTTGAAGTATGCTCAGCAACTCCAGTAGAGGTTTGTCCATTTATCTGCATACTGTAGGAAAGTCAGTGTAGGTAGGAAAATCAGAAAAACAGCTTTCCAGGTTATGGTCTGATGCATTCATCCAGATAACTCATGTTTCTTCCCTCACCGCTGAAGTTTTTAAAAATCACAGCTCTCAGCTTTGATTCTACTGGACTACTGAATCTCACCTTCACACGTCCTCATTTCTCAGGTTGGCGTGGCAATGAGTTTGATAGAATATCTCCTTGAACGATGAGGCAGTGCAGCTAATACTGTTCCTAAGGGGGAAGAGAAGGTTCAGGAAACTCTCAAAATTGTCGAGGTTATTTTTTGAAATTCTCTAAAGATGAATGGCCATTTTACTGACATTAAAGTCAACAGTACTTATTTACTTCAGCTAGAGAATCTAATGCATTTCTTTTTCTGCAACAGATAAAGCAAAGTCTGTGGGCTTGAATGTCAGTTACTCTGCTCCACAAAAGAGTTTTGAGGGTTGTATGGTGAGAATGCCTTTATATAATTTATTCATTCTCTTTATTCCTGGAACTTGATATGATTTGACTAACAAAAAATTCAGCAGAGCCCCTAAATAGCTCTGATTTACACTGTTATTCATAGTAATTTTAGAGGGAGTTGAAAACACAGAATTACTGTAGTGTGCCTAATCACACTTCATACATAGCCCATATCTCCTCCTAGTCTTTGATCAAAACACCTCTCCCCTCCAGATAAGAGTATTCTGAAAAGTTATCCATGTTGCTATACAGCAGTAAGGAAGGCTTTAAGAGTTCAAGGTCTAACAATGTGGATCCATATTTATATTTGTTAACTAATTTTTTAGAACAAAGAAGTTAAGGTATTGCATGTTCACAAGAAAAGCAAAAAGTCATACGGAATTTGAAAATTCCCTGTGTTTGTGCTGCGTATGTTGTATAAATATTTTTAGTCTCAAAGGAAATAAGCATTTTGGAAAGTTGCCTGGTGTATTTCATTACGTTGACTGCTTGCTTTCAGCCATTGCTTGGCTTGCTACAATAAGATTTTCAAGCCTATAAGATTTTAAGCATATTGAATCATTATATTTTAAAGCTGTTTAGTACCATATTCGCTTGCTGTGCGTTTGTGAAGGTAAATGTCATGTACGTACCATATATATATATGATGATGATTTCAAAAAGTGTTCTATCGGAAAGAAAACTTATGTAGTCCTTGATTATATTGTCTTTATACTGATGGACAGAATTATCCCTCATTTAATTTGGATAAACGAACTGTTTTGGTGTAACCCACTTTCATTTTATATATTTAAAAAAACAACCAGCCAGGCTAAAATGTGCTCTCCTATCTGTTACTGACTTTCTAATCTAAGTAGTCCCATTGAAAACAGTTGGTTTTGTTCTAAGAAAGTTATCATGGCAAAGGTAGCACTTCTTCTGTGGAAGTATAAGACTACTGAGCAACAAGAGACATTGTTGGCTGTCAGCCCAGGATTTTGACTTGGATCCTGTTTGAAGAAAACATTTGGCATACACGTTTGCAATAGACGTCATATGGTAATGCTTTTATATGCATAAAGCAACTGAGAGATCTGCCAGAACTACTGGAATAACAGACGTAATGTTTTCTGTGCCCAGGGATTTACTGATGGAGATTTATCCAAAATTCAATTTGGAGGAGCGAATGTCTCAGGATTTCAGATAGTTGACTACGATGATCCCTTGGTGTCAAAATTTATACAACGTTGGTCAACGTTAGAGGAAAAAGAATATCCTGGTGCACACACAAGTACAATAAAGGTACGTCTTGCATTTGTTTTAACTGTGACAGGATGTACAGGAAGCAAGGGGATTAGACGAGAAAGACAAGAGAGAAAAGCTGACAAAATCAGCTGTGCCAATTCTAATGTTTCCTCTGGGGTTCTTTTTAACATTCTCTATAATAGTGCTGGTTCAGCAGAGATACTGCACTGTCAAAGAATGTTAAAGACAGCATCAAGTTTTTCTTGTGTAACTGTGAATCTTCGCCTGACAACTTGTTAGGAATATTTTGATGTGACGTATTACGTAGCTGCTGACTTCTTTTTGATTTGTCTCTTTCTCCTAGTTTTAAAATGTTTTAGAGGGGTGTATATGTAGTCATACACGTATTCTCAGGGAGTACAGATGTAATGCTTCCTGTCCTACCAAAGAAATGATAAGCCATCTGGGACAGATGACTAAATCCTACAAAAACTTACAAAATTAAACAGTGTGCCTGAGGTACAGAACTGTGGTTTAGTTCCAAGTCTGAGTGATGCAAGATGTGATGTTGTGCGAAAAGGTAAACTTCCTTACCTCAGCTGTCCCTCTGCATAAAACTGGGATAACTGTGTCTTCTTGTATTATGTAGCAGTTACAGAGATCAATTATTGCTTTCAAAATTTAATACAATCATAAATTTTATTCAAAATGATTTAAGTAATTCTCAAGCATATTACCACAAAAGAAAGAAATGGCAAATGTTCTAGGCATAAGTTTTTATAGGTTGAGTATGAAGTATTGACTGCTAATAAGGCGAATAAGAACCTTCTGCAAGAAATGGAACATGCTGCAAATTCCTGAAACAGAAATTCCTGAAACAGAAATCCCTTAAATGCCCAACTTTAATGTTTATTATATTTATAAATAGATAGTTTGTGGGTTCTTTTTTTTTTTAAATACCATATTTTGAAAGACTTAATTGAAGCTATAATTTTTCTGTGGTTATTTTTGTATTGAATTTTTTTTTTTTTGAGAGAGAGAACAAGTAAATTTTTCATGTACTGTTTGACAGAAGAAGCTAGAGCCCGTGTCATGCCTTTAGATGAAAATGGCCTCAAGAAATGGCCTCAAGTTGCACCAGGGTAAGTTTAGGTTGGATATCAGGAAAAACTTCTTTACAGAAAGGCTTGTGAAGCACTGGAATGGGCTTCCTAGGGAGGTGGTTGAGTCAGCATTCCTTGGATGTGTTTAGAAACTGTTTGGATGTGGTGCTCAGGGACGTGAATTAGAGGAGGGTTGTTAGTTAGGGTAGGATGGTCAGGTTGTGGTTGGACTTGATGATCTTGAATGTCTTTTCCAACCCAAGCAAATTCTATGATTCTGTTATTCTAGATGCATTCTTTTTATATTTGTGTAATATATATTTCTCTCATTCAGGCAAAAGACAAGGGATGAACTGACTGTGGATGATTAGTAAAAGTTTTTTTTGTGTCTCTGGTTTTCAAGAGATGAAATCTACCTACCTTTGCTAATGTTGCAGAATCTTAGTCTGGAGGTAATCACAGTGAAAGGCATAAGTAAAAAAAATAGTTGCAGTGGTTTGTTATAACATAAATTTGTTATTTGTTATTACTGCTTTTACATCTTCCTTTTTTGTTCCTTTTGATTATATTAGAAATTGAAAGTGATAAAGGAGAGTATTTGGAATATCATCTGGTTTTGGAGTTTGCTTTTTTATGGATAGCGAAAATAAATGAAAAAATTCTTTTCATAAACTTCATGTTTCAGAGCACATTCTAAATTAAATTAAAATGCCCGATCTGATTTTTATCTTTGTTTGCATAGTATCTCCACAAGGAATATATGGGAAAGCACCGCTATTTGGATAGAAGTTGTATTAAATCATCTGATAATTTATGAGTACTGGGGAGGAGGAGGGAGTAGATGTATGCTGCAGTGCTTGGAGAGGCTGGTTGTATCAATTGCTGTGTTTCTTAGCATAGGTTTCTATCTTGTGCCCTTGTACACATGTTACTTGTCAGGTTCCCTTCGATTATGTGCAAGGCACAGAGATGTCATATTTCATTGCCATCCTAAGGGACCTAGAGGCAAAGGAGAATGATGGCCACAGCAGAAACAGGGCAAGAAAGGCCTTTGAGCAGCCATCCAGTCCATCCTCCTTGCCTGAAGGCAGAATCAGATACACCTGTGTAATTCCTGATGGATAGTGATTTCACAGCTTTCCCAGATGTTCAATTTAAGAGCATATACAGTCTTGCTTTTTGCTTTTTTTTTGTTTAACCTAAGCTAGGCTTTGTCTCCAGATCCCTTACTGCTGTCTGCTTCTTATATATGAGCACATTCTCTTTTCTAACCGCCCTTCTGTATATGAAGATGGCTGCTGTATTTGTCCTTCCTGCTGAACTAAATAATCCCACTTCCTTTGAATTTTCTCACCTTTTTTGAAATTCCAGATTGGGTTCTACACCTCAGCCGAGTGCTGAGCTTTGTGTAGCTCAGAGCCATTCTTTTCAGTGCTTCTTTTTGTGTCACTTCTTTTCTCACCATCGTGGCACAGTTAAACTACATTTGTCATTAGAGCCAGAGCTTGTTCTGCATTGCTTTTCTGTACTATGCCAGTCTCATACTATGTCTGTGCACTTGATCATTCCTATAAAATACAGGATTTTACGTCTATTCCTGTGGAACTGTATTCCTTGCCTCTCCTCGAACAAGCCATTCCTTTTTATTAGTATTCCAGTCATGTGAGTATCCTGTGCTTCTTGGTATACTATATAATGTCCAAGTCGTTGAGGTAAATTAACACTCTTCTTGGTCCATTCCATGATCTCACTGAAAACCTTTCTCTCTGTTGATTTTAAGGCAATAATCCAAACTGCCACTGTTCATAAATGAGCTTATGCTGCCAGTTCCAATGGATTCTAGAGTTCTAAAGCCACGACAGCAAAATCTGTGTGAAACAGCTTGGTTTATAGGATTTTTGTGTTATTGATACATAATTCAAAGAAGCTTGAATGCCTCTGGCTGGTAACTACAGAATCATAGAATGATTTGGAGTGGAAGGAACCTTAACGATCATCCAGTTCCAAATTCCCAGTGTCAGGGGTTAATTTTAACCTTGATATTGCACATGTTTTCTTGCAGGCAATAGCATTGCAATTTTCTTCTGTTTTCCTATGTTCATTTTGTATTATCAAGAGCGACCCAGTGGAATATAGCCCCAGTATAGTCTTGAAAATGGAGAAAAGCACCTGTATTAAAAAGAAAAAGAAAAAGATGCATTACAAAGAAATACACTTCTCCAGAAGAGTAGATTGTAGAAGTCTAATACCACAGATGCTGAAAGGAGGACCTGGATCAAATTACTTTAAAAATATACCTTCATAGTTTGTAAAATATTAATTGAAATATTATTCCACTTTTAATGCATAGATGAGAAAAGGCTTGTTACTGTACTGTGCCTGTATTGATAAATGCACAAAATAAAAAGATTCAGAAAGATACTTGTAAAAAGGCAGCAAAATAATAGTTTCAAGAGGACTTCTCATCTTCCTAAAGGAAAGCTGATATGCTCAGGGTACCTCAAATTAAATTTAGAATAAATCTGTTTTAGCTGAAGGTGTTGTCAGTCTCTGCATGTAGTTCTTTAGAGAGCCAGTAATGTGCAGATTTTGTAACAATCCAGCCATGTAGCAAGACAAAAATTGAAGTCCTATTTGGTGCATTTTTTGTGTGTGTTTAAATACACACAGGATTCTCCGAGCTTTCATGTCAGGGTATGCCTAAGATGCTGTATCCATACACATCGAAATGCCTCAACTTCCTATTAACACTTACAGTGGGGGCAGCCTTTGGTATAATTTCAGTTGAGTTCATATCTTCTGAAGATTAGTGAGGCATGCAGAGTACAAAGTCATTCTAGCTAGTCATGAGCTTTCATAAGCCAGCTTACAGCTTGGTAAATGCAAGAAGTATTTATTCTCCACTGGCATAAACATAATGGAGCCAGCACACAGAACAGAATTTGTGGCTGCCCGGTTGAAAAACTAAAGTAGCTCAACTCATAGAGAGCACCACTGTATTGGAAGATGGCAACAATCCAGTAGCCACTGAAGTTATTTTCACTGCCTTAAACTGCATCATGCTGGTACATTATGTTTCAGATGTTCAGAAGGTGTGAGATTGCATTTTAAGGTGCGTAATCCCTTCCCCACGTGCAGTCGATGTGTAGCTAAGAGCAAAATCGTAAGTTATTCTTTCTTCTGATTTTTTGACTTCAGTAGTTTCACGTTTTCAATTTTTTTTTTTCTTTAAACAGCAATCTAGTATTCTAGAACTATTATGAGATCTATTTTTATCAGAGCTAACGTGATTATAGAATCTGAAATGCCTGTTTATAGTACAAAACAGTGTGCTGTTCATGGCAAAATTGCAAAAATAGGCAACTGCTGATCTGAAACTGATAAGGCAGGAAGAATGAGCAGGGAATAATGCATAGCTTTTGGTTTAACTCTTCAGGTGCTGGTATACCTCAAGAAAGGAATGCACAGAACATTCAGACAAACATAAAAGCTTGCAGAAATAAATAGCATTTAGATGACTCACTGATAGTAACAAAGAAGAGGACAGCAAAAACTTTCAAACTGCCAACTCAGGAAGCAATCTAGATACTACTCAGCACAAGTGTACAATTTGTGGATTAAACAGTGCCTTCATTTTAGAGAATGCTCATTATGATTGCAGCATATTAAAATGATTTTATAACACCAGGCATTTAGTAAAAGTTGTAAGTTCCTCTGTTGCATCAGATACACTTTTAATAGAGAAATGTGATTGACAGTGCCAGAATTCAAGCAATTCAATGTGGGTTTTAATAATTTATAACGATTAAAATGAATACATTTCAATAATATTGCCTAACTTAATAATCAGGAACTGAACTGTTTGTTTTTTGGCTCTGTAAAACTGTAGTCTTGCATTTGTGAGGTTTTTCTGCCTGTATTTTTCTGCCTTTGGTTTCCTGATTGCTGGATATAAAAATATGCATCTAGCAATTCTAGCTACCTGATTTTACTGGAGTTTTGAATACCTATATCCAATCTTCTCTACTTATAAAAATATATATAAAGAACAAGGGCGCAGGAAGTTTCACTGTGAAATTATATGCTTCTTTTTAATAGCTTAAGACTCCTTTGTGTAAGTAATCGCTCATTCTATTTTTTAAAGAGAACTCAAAGAATGAAAGCTGCGTTTGAGGTATCAACCTGCAGATTTGTCTCAGACCCTGAGAAAGAACTATTGACCCAGATCCTTCAGTCCTACAGGCGTAAGTGGCTGAACTGTGCCAAAGGAAAAGAGCTTGCAAGTCTTCTGAGGACTGTAGCTCACTTTTTTCAGCCAGCATCCCCGTTACGTACTTGGGTAGCTGTGTGTATTATTAGCTAGAATCTAGGGTGGCAGAGCAGCAAACATGAACTGTTTATTATTCTGTGGAAGTTGCTACTTCTTGGTTAAATCAATGACCTGGTAAGATTGGCATATTTAATTTGCTTCGAAGTAATTCAGAGGAGAAGGCTAACAAGAGACAGTCTTTTTCCTAGAGAAAATGGGCAAATACTTGGGGTATTTGGTGGCTGGAGTGGGTGAGACTTGATCACGTAGGTAGGCAGGTTTTGCACTTTTTTTTTTTTTAAGACTTATTAGTATTCAAATGAGAGGTTCTGGATGTTTTTAGAGCAGTGTGTTGATTTATTTATTTATGGTAAGTGAACTTGTGCAGGGAAAATCATAGTATCATGTCCCCGTGCCTTGTATAGCTCTTCATTTATGGGGATTCAGAGTGCATTGAAACCAAGCTCAAAGACTGTGTGTGTATACATGTGTATGTAGTAGGCTAGTCTAGAATTTAAATCCAATTAGTCCAAGGAATTTGAAATTTCAATTTAGGTTCATTTCTACAGCAGTATTGTTAAATTTCTAAGATAATTAGTAGCATGTATTCCCTTTGATCTGTGCAGGGCTTTTGACTGTCTATGAGTAAAAATAGCATAGCTGAAGAACCTGCTGGAAGTTTTGGATTCTTACTATTCGCATGGTATTATAAAATGGCTGATACCAAATATCTAATCTCTAATGATAATTATTAAAATAATTTTAATTAATTACAGCAGCCATGAGTTTTTTCTTCTGGAAAGTAATATAGGAAACGTTTTTATGATCATCTCAGTAAGTTTCTTGGATGAAAGCTCAGTTCACCAAGGGTATTTGTTGTAGATGATAATGCTTGAATGGCTGTTTTTATCAATAAAAGAACAGTGGTTGAAAACTATATTTCAGTAAATGTTTTAGTAAATAGCAATTTACATTTAAAAGATGTCTATCTTCTTTTAGTCACATGTACTTAATGACTCATCACTACCTTTGTTATTAATTTTTGAAGTGGAAGTGGTTTGTGCCAGAACATATGAACTGAAAGAGGTTCCAGAGTGTTTCTAGGGCAAAGCAGTTAAGAATAAGGACAACACAGATTGGTAAGCTGTTCTCACGTTGAGAGTGGCAAAAAAAGATCATTGCAGTAAATGGAAGGTGGACAGAAAGGCATTACACTAGTATTTGTTAGCTTTCAAAAGGATTCTTCCGTAGACTAAGGTGATTGTGTTCTGTTGCATCCAGACTTCCTCTTACAAAATATCTTTAAATGCCCACAGACCTAAATAGCACATTAGTTAAAGATGCTTCTGGACACTCAGATTCATTTTTAGGAAGACAACATAGCTGCTTCTTTGAAACCTTTTACATGTGCATATTAGCTTAGTTTGCAGCAGCCAGTTTGAATTTTTCAATTTATTGGACTTGCACTTCAACATTCATAAGAGGTCTTTCAAGTCCATTTCAAATCTGATTTTTCACATGGGCAGATAGGAAATAGGACACTGGAATGGTTTTGAGCTAAAAGAGAAGGGGATTCAGATTAGATTTTTTTTTTTTTTTTCTCAGAGGATGGTGAGGCACTGAAACAGTTTGCCCAGAGAAGCTGTGGACATCCCATCCCTGGAGATGTTCAGGGCAAGGCTGGATGCTTGCTCATGGCAGGGGGTTGGGACTCAGTGGCCTTTAAGGTCCTTTCCTACCAAAACCAGTCTGATTCTATGTTAGCATTTGAAGAAAAAAAGAGTTGTATGGAATCATATGTTTATGAGTAAAAAGGCTTACGTTCTTTGTTGTTTAAAGGTAATTATTATTATCAGTTGCATTGTTTTTTTGCAGCTGCGTTCTTTTTAAGGTTGGAAGTAAAATTACACAAACAGATGAGATTTTACAATTACTTTGTCAGGATGGGTAGTTTCCACAAACAGTGGGATGAATTAGAAGTAATGTTTTTCATAAATAAATTCTGCAGGTTCAAATTCAAATAATTGTTTTTATTATTTCTGTCAAGCACCATGGACTCATAAGCAAGTAATTGGTGTTAATTTTTTTTTTTCCTGCAAGATCCATGTGCTTGTTAAAGGAAGAAAATGTCTGTGACAACTTAATGTGTTCAAATTAGCCTCTGCGCTTTACTGAAATATTGCAAACAAGGTGATAAGTTGTTTAGCAAATCATTGGGAAAAAATGGCTGGTACAGAGCAGTAAGGCAGCCGTTTGCATACCCACAAGATACAGAGACACACTTTATTGTATATGCTGCTTTGATTTGTGTTATGCTTATAGTTGAGTATGCTAAAACTGTTTAAATACAAGGAAAAATACTGAACATCTGCTTTGCTCCACTTACACTTGCAACAAGGAGTGTATTACCTCTTTGAATCTTACCTCCAGCTGAGGAAAATACTCATATCTGCTTTCTGATCGTATTTTTCTTAACCTCTATTGGTGATGTAGGGTGAAGAGCCCTCTTCTATACCTGTTTAATCTGAATTCAGCCTTCCTGAATAATGCTTCAGCTGTATAAGCCATTCTAGCTGAGGTCTCCCTGGTGTGTTGTGCAGTAGTCTTTGGCTCATTCCCTGCCCCAGATATCCTGTTACTTGTTTCTTTCTCACTGCTCTGTTACTTTTGGACTGAACTGCTAGTTGGAAGTCCCCATGGGTGGTTTTCATTTGTTTTACTGTGTCTACAGTGTAGACATCTATATCTGAGCTGTTTACCCTGGGCTCCTCTAATAGTCACGGAAGTCACTGCAAAAGGAATTGATGGAATCTGTAGGCAAGAGTCACGATGCAGTCCATGTTTCATAGAAAATGACAGCAAATCCTTGGGCACTTCAGAGCATTCAAGTTTATATTATCACCTTATTATCATAGCTCCAGAATTATGATAACGTAGGGCATCTTCTTGCTTGTTCTTTGCAATGCTTTAATAAATACAGGCAATTCTGCAGGAACTGTGTAATAATATCAATAGTGTTTTCTATTAAATTTTACCCAGTTTATCATCTAAAATTGGAAGTAACTGAAATGAAGTTAGTTTGATAGCACTGTGAAAGTAGTAGTCTGTAAGAGCCCATCCACTTCTAGAGAATAATATTCCAGGTAGTGCACCCTTTGATTTTAATAATGCAGATTTGAACTTGAACGAATCTCTCATGAAGTGAAGTGAATCAAGACAGTGCTAATGCATCTTTTAACTCGTGACAATTGTCTTTACGCATAGAGACACACGAGCACACTCATCTATTTGCATGAGCAGGTTATCTGTATGTTACCTCCCACTTATGGTCACAAGGTCTCTTATTTGGTCATGAGGTTTCAGTTTGGCAGTGTTAAAAACTATCTACACCTTAATGAATAAATGTAATACTCTCCATGAAGGCTATTAGGAGCTGGAAGTATATGCAAATTAAAGCAGCAAGAAATTATGAATGGGATGTTTGCTTTTGTGACATCCCCTACAGCATGAAGGTGTGAAGTGTTTGTAAAATATATTGAGATTCGTAGATTAAACATGATTTAACCTAAATTAGCACACGTGAATTTCATATGTGGTTGTACGTAGAAATAGATGTGAATCAGTAGGTAAAGCCCTGCACAAACTGAATATATGGCTGAGTTGTGGGTGTTCAGGCCACTAATTATATAATGTTAGGATTATATTGTTGAGATAAAGGATTAAAAAAATCCCTATTATCAAATGAAACATAACTGAAGTTGGCATTGCAGCTTCTCAATTTCAAGGCTTTGTTTCCTCTGCCACTCAATTTATCGGTGGTTTATGACAGTGCTGTATGCTAAGCTTTTCTCAAAATGCAACAGTGTACAACTTATTTCTATGATGCAAGAGCTACTCTTGAAACATAGCATTGCTAGCCAGTCCCCATAAAAATGTTTCAATATCTTTTCTTCTTTCTGTTACCTTCTCATGTATGTATCTCTGCTCTCATTTCATCACTGCAACTCCAGTAGTAGAGGATAATGTCAACTCCAGCCAGTCTTTTACTTTATTTTTCTGTTGTTCTGATCCTTTTACATATTTTCATACGAATCTCTGTAAGAACCTTCTTGAGAATATTCACATTAATCATCCAGTAAGTTTATACATCCGAAAAAGAGTTCCACCTTTCTTTTCTTCCTCTCCAAGGTCTAGTGGTTGCATACAAAAATGACCTCAATTCAGAGGACTGCTTTGGTTAGAATTACAACAGCCTTCTGCATGACTTGAGCTAGCTAATTAAAATTCTCATTAAAGTCTGAGCCATTGAAGCAAAGAGGCAATATATCATTTCTCACTGCTTTACAGTTTATATATTTTCAGCATCTAATAGCCTTCATAGGGATCATTGCATTCATTCATAAGGCTGTAAGTGGTTATATTCTGTCCAGTATTTCCAAAAATGGGTCTTAAATTTGGAATAATTGTAATGTTCTGTAATGTTCTGGACTCATAAAATCCGTCTACCTAAGTCCTCTATGTGTATGCACATGTGATTTTTGTTCAGTTAGTTACAATGCAGAATTTTCCAGTAACTGAAGGTAACTACTTTTGATTGTTTAGCCCCAGCTTCTGATGTGTATGATCTCCAGATTCTCTCTAATACCTCAAAAGTTGTAAAGTATTAAGCTCCTTATATCTGTCAGATTAGGAACATGGGACTCTTCCTTGCCTATCATTCTTTGAGAAATGTCATGTCTTCTTCCAGACACCACGACACATAAATATATTATTACAAAGGGTTGCCTAGATATTGCCTACTAGCAAACAGCTTCTCTCCTGATCCTTTGTTTGTAACAATAATTTAAACACGTGTCTGTACCAATATACCTTGTTTGGTTTTGTGAGTCTATATGTGGGATGACATATCTCCTGACTTCTGTATATAAATGCACCTTCATGAAGAGTGTAACAAGAGTAAAAAAAAAGTTCTTATTTCTAAAGGTGTACTCAGGTTAAATAGCGGAATATTATTTTTTTCCCTTTTCATCTCTATGAACTTCAGCCGTATGTGGACACCGAAGTGTTACGCAGTTCTGGTGAGAAATGGATGGAATTCACACCATGAAAACAGCTGTAAATTTTCAGTTCAGGCTTATCAGCATTATCTTTCCAACACTCTTGTGTTCCTTAATTGGTACAGGTGCCCCTCAGGTGGCAGTGACCTCAAAACAAAAGGATGTCGTACTGTCATCTTTGTTTTAATGTATTTCTGTGTCAAATGGATGGAGAATACTAGAAGTTATACTGAAGTTGAAGCTGTTTTTTTAATGAAATATTTTCACTCCTTTTCAGTATACATCTGCTCTGACCTATGATGCTGTGCAAGTGATGACAGAAGCTTTCCGTAATTTGCGTAAACAGAGGATTGAGATCTCCAGAAGAGGAAATGCTGGAGATTGTCTTGCAAATCCAGCTGTACCCTGGGGTCATGGTGTAGAAATAGAAAGGGCATTGAAACAGGTAGCTTCCCTAGAATGAATGCTGGGATGAGTGCGTGTGTGAAGTCTTCTATAAATGCTTGAAAAGAACTTTCTAGTCTTCTAACCTGCCTGGATCTTGCTGAGAATAAAGAGGAAATTACCTCCACATCAGAAATTTGTTCCTTTGCTAAGGGTTATGTTGGGTACAGAAAGTGTCTAAACCGAACGTTTTTGATAAATCAATAATTATTTGTGGGAACAAAATTCATTTTTCTAAAAAGGAACATAATTTAATTCATTTACCACTTTCGTCTTCATCCATATAGGTTCAGGTGGAAGGTCTGACAGGAAATATAAAGTTTGATCAGAATGGAAAGAGAATCAATTTTACGATAAACGTCATGGAACTCAAAAGTACTGGCCCTCGGAAGGTAATTTCAATTGTCTTACAGTGTCTTTAAAGGTTTTATCACACTAAGCAGGGAGCTAAGGTAGGTAATGAAACACTACAAATGAGTTAAAGCATGACTTGTGATATTATTAATTCAGAGATATATTCTATGTTGGTCTTGCAGAGCAGAGTAAAAGCACCTATTACTTCTTTCTAACAAATAGAGTTTTTATTTCTGGTAAGTACTACGTGACAGTATTTTCCTTTTGGTTTTGTGGATTAAACTCCTTACTTTCTGATCTGAAATACTGAATGTGAGCCGGAAACTGGGGAGATGTACATCTGAATGTCAAATACAGAATACTGCTTTTCAGTAACGTTTGTTTAAATGTGATTATCTTTCTGCTGTAATTCGAAATCCTTTGGGAGAAGCCATTTTATCATGTCTTCCTAATCTGGAGTATTTGATGACAATTCAATCTCACAGCAGATGACGTTGTTTCTAAAAGTTCTTAGTATGCGAATGGAAATGATATATTTACTTTAGCCAGAATAATGTGAGCGAATATCATTAGCTCATTCTTGTTAATATTTGCTATATTAACTACAAATAGAGATATTTACACTGATAAATCCATAACTGAAATAGTTCTTTGTGAGCATAAATCATAGGCATAGTAATAATACACTTTAACTTTTCTGTGAAAGTTCATATTCACTAGTGTCTGTGCATCCTATAAACTCTCTTTAGATTGGATATTGGAGTGAAGTGGACAAAATGGTTGTGAATCCCCTTGATGGCCCTCTTGGAAATGAATCTTCAGGACTAGAGAATAAGACTATTATTGTCACCACTATTTTGGTAATTAACCTCATATTTTGTCAGAAGAATGTGTATTCTACAGTGGTTTGTTTCCCCTGTTAATATTAGTTTATTTCCTGTTTATTTTTTGAGTTTGTCATATGTTACTCATTATGATATATTAATAAAACCTGGAAACAAAAGAAATGCAATTTGGTATGCTGTTTCCTTCTGTAGAAGACAGATTGTTATTGACTGGGAAGAGAACATCCTAGAAAGTTGTTTCTTTTAGGCCAGAAATCAGGAATGAAATACCTGCTTCTGAAAAAGAGTGCATTAAATGATGTAGCCACAGTAGTAATTATTAATCGACTGCTTATTAGGAAATAGCTTTTGCCAGACAGCAAGCAGACCCATTGTTGCACTTCAGAATCTTAGCTAATATGGACTGGTGAAGTATGAGATAAAAAATTAAAAGTTATATTGCAGTTGTTTAGAAAATAATGTTATGTACTGTTACACAGCAACATTTTTGTATTAATTGCAAGGTTTCTCTATCAATTTGGTTAAGTCACAGGCTAATGTAATGCTAATGGATGCAATAATAGTTGGATAACAGTTGAGCAAAGAGGAGGTGTATTCCTTTTAATGTAACGTATAAACCACCCGTAGTTTTGCTGATGATGGAACTACTATGCATTTGTAGATATATATTTTTGTGTTTAAAAACTCAATATTAAGATCTAGCCTGAAGAGCCAGAAGTGTGTTTCGAGGAAGGAACGTAGCCGTGAAATAGGAAATAATTTTATTTCATTAAGACAGCAACAAAAGCATCTAAATGCCTTTGCCTTCTTCTATCCAAACTGTAAGAGAGAAAGAAACAGATTTCGGAACTTATTCTCTCTTCTCTGAATGTGTAACTCCTGTTAACGTTCATGATCATTATTAACATACTGCTGGGATCTCTGTACCTGTAAGTATTGTTATTTGTATACGACTATGAAGAATGTAGCATTTAAATCTTTTACAGAATGCATCACATTAATCGTGTACGGCTGACATAATGGCACCTGAATCATATATTGTCTTCTCTTTTTTCACTTGTAAAAGGAAAATTTACTAATCTAGGAAACGTACAATGTTTACATTGTAGCTACTAAAGCAGGTTCTTTTTGTGCAGGAGTCCCCATATGTTATGATGAAGAAAAATCATGAAATGCTTGAAGGAAATGATCGATACGAGGGCTATTGCGTGGACCTAGCTACAGAAATTGCTAAGCACTGTGGATTCAAATATAAGCTCACAATTGTTGGGGATGGCAAGTATGGGGCCAGGGATGCAGATACGAAAATATGGAATGGGATGGTTGGAGAACTTGTTTATGGGGTAAGAATATCTATTATAGTAGTGTAAAATGACTGTTGGGATTTGTGGGATTTGGTTTAGTTTTCTTCATGAAGTAGAGGAAAATGATTTGATTCCTCTGATAAAGAATTAATAACTTGTCTTAGAATAAAAAAAAAAGAAAGAAAGAAAGAAAGAAAGAAAAAGTAAGGCACGGAATTGGATTTTAAATGTAAATGAAGTTGGGAGGGGAATGAGTCCATATTTGCCTTCTTACCAGGCAAAAGGCCTTGCTAACACTTTTAAATGCCATATACTTTTAAAAGGGCATATGTAAATTGGGAAGCTTGGAATATGTCAACCATATGGTTGCATGTATTTCAGTAAGAAGAGTTTCAACTAAAAATTTCTGAAATTTTCTTACGACATTTTCAGTGAAAAGAATGTTAGCTGTGTCTGCTGTCCTATTTTCATTTATGAAATGCAATGGAAGCTAAACTATGATCATTATATTAGCTATTATTTTCTTTTTTTTTTTTTCTTTACAGAAAGCTGATATTGCAATTGCTCCATTAACTATAACATTGGTGAGAGAAGAGGTGATTGACTTCTCAAAGCCCTTTATGAGCCTGGGGATATCAATAATGATCAAGAAACCTCAGAAGTCCAAGCCAGGAGTGTTTTCATTTCTTGATCCATTAGCATATGAAATCTGGATGTGCATTGTTTTTGCCTACATTGGGGTCAGTGTAGTTTTATTCCTGGTCAGCAGATTTAGTCCGTACGAGTGGCACACAGAGGAATTTGAAGATGGACGAGAAACACAGACTAATGAATCAACTAATGAATTTGGGATATTTAATAGTCTCTGGTTTTCCCTGGGTGCCTTTATGCAGCAAGGATGCGATATTTCGCCAAGGTTGGTTACTTGCCTTTTTCAACTTTGTGCATTTTTGGTCTCAGCCAGTGGAGGTTCATGGTACATATATTTTCACTTGAAAGAAATGCATTATTGTGTTTCTCTTTCCAAAAATCACAGAAGTCCTTGAAATAAAAGCCGTTTTCTGACACGAGGCAATGTTCAGAACTGTCTTCATGTCAGTCGCATTGTTTGCCAAGTGAAGTTATATATACCATGGGGAGACTGGAAAATGCATAAGGTTCAAATCATTCCATGCCTTCTTGGAGGGGTACCGTGTTTTTGCTGCATATTCCCATTTTACAGTTGACAGTGCATTTGGTTCACAACAACTGTAATGGGAAAGAAGGGTAGAATATTAGCCATGATCTACACAGGCAGCACTTTACCCCTAAAACTCACTACGTATCACAACAATTATTAACTGTTTTTCCATAGGAGAGCTTTGAACTGAAGTCGAAATCCCACGATCGCTCCAGTTTATTATGAACAGTTGCAAAACATTGCTGCTTTTCTATGGCCTAGTTTTGTGAAAGTCACAAAGGAAATTGCTAAAATGAATTTGAAAGTCTAGTTTATAAATGCTTTATTCCTCATGGATTTTCACCTACCCTATTAGGAACAACAGTGAAGCACTTAAGCTAATTCCTTTGCAGCTCATTAAATATTCTGTTTCCCTTGTGCTTCCCAATCTAGCCTTGATTCAGCATTGATGAGTAGGTAGATAAATACTACTTTCTGCTTGAAGGAACTGTAGTAAGAAGTGAAGTAGGGCAACTAGGTTTTAGGAAATTAAATCAGATCTTCCTAACTATAGCAAGCAAGTTAGCTTTCTTCTGAGTGTCCTAAATTAAGATGGAATAGGTCAAATTTTAGGGAGCCTAGTGATTGTTTTGCAATTAAAATCACCCCAAAGGAGCATTTTTTATATCCCAAAAGACAACAGCAGATTTTCAAGCTCTGCAGAAATAACAGAGCTATCTATGTGAGATATTTAGCAATTTTATTTAACTTCTTCACAGAAGCATAGCAGCCTTTGTGATGAAAGATGTGATATATTTGTCATGCAGCATGGCAAGAGTTGTCTGCAAGAGATGAGACAATGAAGGGAGAACAACTTCAGGTCATGAGAAGCTGTCTTAATTTCAGTCCTTTGGGTTTTTATATTGACTATATATTTTACAAGTTTAGTTGTTTGCCAAGTCCCCTGTTAGCTATGTAATTATTGCTACTGAATCAAGACCATAGTAAAATGACATGTTTTTTTTCAATGTTACTGGCTATTAAAGCTTAACAGTTGTTGTTGTGCAAGTTTGATAACGTTGTAAAGATGATGTATCAATACGGTAAGTGGCCATCATAAAGATGCATGAATCTGAAATGGTTAAGGAGATGGACGTGGCAGATTTAGTGCCACTGAAGTGTGTAACAACACCTTATTTCATTGCAAACATGTTTTGAGAAAGGTATTTAGTTTGCATATTATATCTGTTTATTGTAAAAATATAAGAGGGCTGCAAACACCTCAGTAATTTTTGTTCTTACATTAAGACTAAATGATCTGACATATCAGGTGTTCACATACATGTGAGTTCAGACTACCACATAATTATCAAATTTAGAATTCTTTAAAAATACGCATTAAAAAATGAAAGCTTTATTTAAGTGGAACAGACAGATGGGAAAATTTTGAATAAACGACCACCCTAAAAATTTTACTTATAAAAATGTAATGTGGGAGCATAATTTCTGGACTGATCTTATCCTTGTTTTACAAGATCAGTAACAGTTCTTTGCTGACAGATCCTGGCTTTTGAATTTGATGAATTATCCTTTACAGTAGATGTTATCAGTATAGTGTAAGATAGGATAAAATAAACACTTAGTAAGTACACATAGATTTCTACCCTGCAAATATATATTTATCTCTTAATTTAATCTTTCAATTGTAGAATCATTATGTTTCCAGGTTACCTCTATGTCAGAAGCTGACAAAAAACATATTTACAGAATATATTTAAATTTAGATGAAGCACGAAATAACTTCTTTTCTATGGTCCTTTTTAATAATGTACACTGGACCACATCTAACTTGATTTTATGTTTTGGGCTGGATCAGTGAGTCTGTGGTAGGTGGAGGGTTGGAAAAGATAATCTTTGAGATCTTTTCCAGCCTTAATGATTCTATGATTGTTCATGTCTCAATTATCAGAAATCTTTTCCAGATTATTTGTCCAGAATTGTTTCAATTTATTTTTCTTCCCAGTTTAACAAATTAGCTTTACATGACTGTTGTGTTTAAAATCAAAGAATACTTTTGAAACGTATATGTAGAAAGATAAATATATATATATATATATATATTCTGTCAGAATTAATTTGACATCTCATTCACAATACTGCAGAACAGGTTAATGATTTGTGATTTGTTTACTTAATAGATAGAGGAGACACATACCTAACCTACTGCAGTGCCTAATACTAGGCTTTCAACTACATGCACATTTCTGCCAAATAACTAAGTACATCTCCAAAGATTCTGTACTACTTCCTTCCTTTAATGTCTTGTTTGGAAACAAAGTAGTAAGTAATTTCGAACTTTAAAAGATTGTTAAGAAATAAGTTTGACAATGATGGCAGTATCAATAATTCGATCAACTTTTTAGTACTGAAAGCTAGTGAATTCCTCTAGTTGTGTTCACTATACTATTCTGTATATTTTCTTGAGTTCTCTTTTCTTCTTTCTTCTTGAGCAGGAGGTGCAAAACAAAGATCCCTAAGAGCCAACCTGCTGCAGTTACAACCATCAGTTTATCATTGTTTAAAAAATACACTTTCTTCACTATTTTATCTGTATTATCAGTTTGCTTGTGTCATGTCTAGTCCTCAGCTTGTTAAATGTTTGCATCTCTCAAAAGTTGTGTGCACTTCTTAGTTTATGGATATTCCCTGGGCCAGTTTTTATTGCAAATAATGCTATTTGTTTTATAGTACAGATAGTCTGTAGCAGCATAAGCCATTGTTTTGTAAAAATCAGTACTTGTCTGAATGTCTCACAAAAACAAGCAGTCTGAAGAGACTTAATTCTTAAGCGCATACTGATTTATCTGAAAGGTGTGTTTTACTGGTTTTGTTTGATTCTTTTCGTGTCACACAAATTCACATCAGGGGGAATGATAAGCTTGTGTGTTAATGTAGCCATTTGAGATGAGCAATCTCATTTCAGGGCATTCAGAACACTGAAGAAGTGGGTCTCTCAATTCTCCCTAAAGTATACTGTGGAGTTCTGATTCCAGCAGAGTCCAGGAGATGTAGTGGAGTGTGCAGTGGTTACCCCGTGTTATTAGTATGTAGAACTGCACTACAAAATAACTTGAAATGCCTCCCAGTAGTATAATGCATCATTTGCATAAAACTGATAACGTGTGTTCCTTTATAGGACTTTCATTTCACTTTACAAATCCATTTCATACTTGTTATTAGATCCCTGTCTGGGCGCATTGTTGGAGGTGTGTGGTGGTTCTTTACCCTCATCATAATCTCATCCTACACGGCTAACTTAGCTGCCTTCCTGACGGTTGAGAGGATGGTGTCTCCCATTGAAAGTGCAGAGGATCTTTCCAAGCAAACAGAAATTGCATATGGGACATTAGATTCTGGCTCCACTAAAGAGTTTTTTAGGGTAAGAATTTCTACTTTTTAGTTTTTTTGTTTTCTTGCAACTAGGTCTTCACTCGTGTGAATGTTTTCTCCCTAGGCATTATTAAAAGATTGCTATAAAAATGTTATGTGTACAATTTAATTTGAAGATATGTAAGTGTTTTAGTTTATTAATTATCAGAACATTTTATTATCTGTATGTCAACCCAGGGGCCATGGTATAAGTAACGCAAGGTAAAAGTGACTGCAAGGAATTGCCTAAAAATATTCCACTGTAAAGAAAAAAAACGAGGCATGATCGTAAAATGGAGTTGATGTTGTTTCTGTAGGCCCTAAGACAGTAGCTAACAGTTTTAAATAAGACTAACAGTAGTGCTGTATTTTAGGTAGTCATGCAGTGAATGGAAATGTGAGAAGGTGCACAGCCATGATTTATTAAATACTTCCTATTTTTCAAGCTTGAAGTGGATTAAAGCCCTGTTTGCTACTGTTGAAAGTGCATGCCTGCTTTTGAAAACAGATGTTATTTGTATTTGCATTACAGTAATGCTTTCTGTCAGTCTTCTACCTCAATGGTTACAGCTTTTTAAAAGTATAAGACTTAGTAAGCTCTGCTGCTGATTGCAATCCTGCTGATCTAAACCAAAACTAAGATCAGATTTGTAAGCTAGTAAAAGAAAGGTCGTTCCATGCTAAAAGTATGAGAAGTGTTTAGAAGGATAGGAACGTATTTCTGTTTATGAGAGTGTAAAGCTTATAATAATTGTGGCTATTCAAATTCTTTTGAGCAGTTTCTCCTCAGAGATTCTCAGACTTGTATGGTATATTTACACGATGAGGTATTTGTGTTCCTACTATCAGATTCATAATGTTGGTTGAGATGCTCTCTGTGGTGGTCACAAGAATTAGAAGGTTTGAATCCATATACATTTTCCCAAGTACTCTTTTACACAACTGTTCCTGAGCAGTAAGAACTACTATAAAAATCAACTGTGGGCTTTGTGAGGGCATGTTCTTCGTGTTTTGTTAAGATAGCTTTTGATCTGTAAAAAGTTAGTATGGTCTCTGGAAATTTCTTTTCAGCAACTTCTGTCAGAAACAATTGATGCACTTCATGTGATGCAGCTGCTAAGTCTGATGATTCTATCTACTATATAGTAGATGATTCTATCTACTATATATATACTATATATATCTACTATATATCTACATCAGCTTGCCCAGTTATTTTTCAATAAATAGTTGTCAGACTCTCTTTCTGAAACCTGAAACTCGTGTTTCAGGAATGGAACTCTGTGAAAAGCAGTCTTTAGCACTAAGGAGACTAAAATTTCACCTGGAGTCTTTCTAACTGAATTGGAGTGGGTGTGTGGTTTTCTTATGACTTGACTTTAGAAGTCAGATTTTTTGAACAGCTGGAAACTAATTAAATATTTTTCTAGCAGAAAGCTAATGAAGGGTCTTTGTTACTGTCATGAATTAAAATTAGTATTTGCTTGCTTGTTTTTTCCACAGTTAGTCTGCTTCCTCTTCAAGAAGTGATATTATTTTGTAGTATGCTTTCTATTGGTGGAATGTACACTGTACCTAAATATTCACTAGTTAGAGCCCTCGTTTCTCAGCACAAAAAGTAGGAGTTATTGTATAGCAGTGATAAGAACAGTAAACAGAAATTGTCTTAATGCTAAAGCATGTTTTGTGATAATCATAGAATAATCTTGATTGAAATGGACTCAGAAGTATCGTTGAGTCCAATTCCTGGCTTCAGACAGGACCACCCCAAAGTCAGACCATATGTCTGAGAGCTGGGCAGCACCTCTTTTCACTTTGGTAAAAAGCTGAGGCAGTTGGGGTATATGCCTAGCAGCAGGTGGGTTAAAAAATGAGTAATGATGGATGCCAGAAATGAGAGAGGAAAAGTTGTTATTGATGACAGTAGCCAGCTACCTGCTGAGGTATGTAAGGTGAAGTTCATCAGCCACTAAAACAACAGAAGAAATAATTGCTGACTTCAAATGTTTTATATGAGATTATTTTTTTAATCTGTGATGAGAATCAGAGATCTGCCTAATGATAAAAATGCTAATTTGATCAGACTTATACCATATAGACTGAGATTGAAATGGTAATAACTTCTGTAATTTAGCTTCTAGATTCACTTTTGAAAAACCTTACTTCCTTTGCTTGTTCCTTTTGCATACATTTTCCCACAGCTTCTTTTAAAATAGACATCCTTCTGTAAAATGGTATCTTTCTGCCAATCATAAAAGTGAAATATGATATAAACTATAATCAGTTCATGGTTTCAAACCTGGAGCACTTCAGGTCAAGAGGAATTTTTTCACGGCATTGCAACAACTGAGAAATGAATGTGCCACTGCTAGACCTGAATGAATTATTTAGTCAACAATTTACTTCAAGAAATTCGTTGTCTTTCTTCAATTTTCCTTTTTCATCCTGGAATATCTGCAGAATGCTTACAGTATTTCTGAATGTATTTGTTGTTCTAACTTTCAGAGTTTCATTGGCAAGCATTTTTATTTTCAATGCTAGATGAATCCAAACAACATTCAGTCTCCTTTAAAGTCCGCTGAGTATATTCAGTGATCTCATCTAACTTCAGTTTTGTGGGAGTTATTCTTCCAGACAATGCTATTTTTCAGTTCTTCTCTGTGAAGAAAGTATGTCTAAAGAATAGAAGACTTAATCTGTGTTACCTGGTGTTTTTAAGATGGAGTGAGTCACCATAGGGATATATTTGTTTTTTGGCCTTTTCCAGGCAGAAATTCTCAGCAATAAGCTCTAAATGGTTAAACTTAAATGAAAAATGATATTCTGAATAGCTGAATATATATATATATGTAAATGGGTTGAAATCTTTGTCCAGCTTCTGTATACGCTTAAATAACATGAACTAGTAGAGATGTTGTGTAAGCCTGGGCAAGCTGGAAATGTCACATTAGCTTGTTAACTGTTTTGTTTCAGGACACCAGTCATTGAGTCATCTACTCAAGTAGTGTTGGCTGGCACTAAAACATAAAAGAGGATGAACCAGAAATTGTAGTCCAGTGTTCCCAATGCTGCTTTAAGAGAGTAAGCAGAAACACGGTACATCCTGCATAGGTGCAGATGATTTTAACGGTATTAAAAAGAAATACAGTAAAAATCTGCAGGAAAATATTACTGCATAACAATAAAGTTACAGATACACAAATTTTCTTCAATGGCAGATCAGTTACGTCTCTTGACGTGGAATAATTTTCCTCAGGATATCTCAAAGTTGCTACTAACGGGACTGCAAGTACAATGCAGGTTTTCAGAGTACTTTCACTGAGCTGGGATGTTTGTCAGTTCTGTTGTTCACTGGTGGCTCTCTCTCTTAAGATATTGCTGTTAGAGTTTCTAGTGCAACTGAAAACCTAACTAAAGGTATACGGTGCATTGCAGTTGCATTTTCTCTTCTGGGTTTACAGCCTGAAGAAACTGTGTATGGCTGTGCTTTTCCAGAAAAGCATTGTTTTTCTCAAATTAGAGGTAGACTGTAACAGTGGCAGTGTGAACAGGACTGCAGGCATAGGTTGAAAGATGCAAGGATCATTTCAGTTCTTTTGTACAAGCACATCATCTGTACAGCTGTAAGACAGTAGATGCTACTTGGTGGAGGGCTAAATGGTGGGACAACGGAATTTCATTGCTCTGGTAGATACTGTCAACACTATCTATAGTCACATGGTATTTTTATTGCCAGTGATCTCTCTCCAGCCACTCTAAATATACTTGATATTAATTTATTAGCCAAGATATTTGATTTGAGGGGTAGAAGTCATCATAACCCAAGAAGGCAGACCACTGCTCCCCTAACGCTGCTGAAATTAATTTTAAAGAATTGTGTTTATGTGTGAAATTCCTGAGTTTGCTGTGCTAAATGTCCTGAGCTACGATAATGGAAGAAAGAAACAAAGTACAGCTGTGTAAGTATGCAATCTGAATATTCAGCAGCACGTTTCTATTATTTTCATCTGCTTAGAGACTTATGGAAAATGAGTGTGAAAGTGATACAAACAGACACAAATCTAATTCCTTTTAAATTTCAATCATGTTTTTGCTGTTTGCCCAGCACTACTCATCAAAAGTATGTACAAAAGGTCGACAAATGAAATCAATTGTTCTACCGTCTTTTCTCTTTAAAAGATGGATTGCAACTTGCTTTGTAAGGTCAGAAGACATCTCAGAAATTAAAAGTGACATGCAGAGCAATAACTAGACTAATCTATATTCTCTACGTCTGCAGTGGTTTTTATTTTAAAACTTTTCATACATGTGTGACATGTACAGGTGAATCTGTTTCATTATGCATTGATGACCTTTAAGAATAGATCCTTTGCCAAAGGAGAAGCAAGGAGAGTTGCTCCACAAGGAAAGTATTCTTTAGCTTTCACTAAACAGAGTAAGCAGGAGTCAAGAGTTCCTCAATGAAAAGTTAGACATGGAGAATCTGGAAGTATAAAAATTTGTTCTTCATAGTGAGAAGCCAGCAGCAAATATTGGAAGAGCTGACAGACCCCCTGAGTCATTTCTCCTGAAAAAGGAAATTTGGCTAAAGATTAGCATTCTCTTTTCTGAAGATCTTCAACAAAGCCCGGTGCGTCTAGATTTATAAATACTTTGAAATATTTCCTTACTTAAAAAAGTATTTAAATTGATGATTATATTATAAAAATGTTACACAAAAAGAGAAAAAGCATACAGCAAGCAATCTTTGAGTCTCAGTTTGTCTTTGCACTCAAGATGTTATTCAAGCTTCTAAAAAATACTAGGAAATCCCTAAAATCAGGGAGAAGAAACACTGATTTAAAGAAATAAATAAATGACATTGTTAAATGGATGTACTTCAGCTTTTTTTGTTTGTTTGTTTGAGATGCAGAGGAATTGCACAGAGCATACGTTCCAGAGCTAAATTGTGATGAGCTCAAGGGATGTTCAAGGGACGATGGAGACTAAAGACTTTCGGTTATGAAATCATGTAACTGTTATCATTAAGCAGCAGAGGCCATAGGACTGACATTTCGTGTATACCTGAAGGAGATACAGTTAGAAAATATTGGTTTGACTTTTGAAGTTTTGACAGAAGGAAGAAGTACTGAGTTAATGGAAAGACTGCCATTTGCATCCGATAGCAAACAAGACATGGTTATACTTTTTTTTTCTGGTCTAGAGAGTTTAACTGATTCATTTTCTGTTGTGTTTTCTTGGTTTTCAAAGTTCTTACATCTGGGCAAAATACTTAAGAGCTGATTTAGGTCATTCTGAAATTTTACTTCAAAATAACAAATGCAGTAATGAATATTTTTCTTTTTTCTCAAGGCATTTCTGTTATTTTCTGGGAACATTTATTTCTGCATTACCTGAAATCCTGATGTTTTTTTGCAGACATCTCAGCAAGCCTATAGTGCTGTGGTGCTTCAGAAACTGTTTCTATAGTACCCAGTTTAATTTTAATAACTATTTGCTTTATACTTATGAAAAGAAAATGTTTAATAGAGTTTTCATTTCTTATTTGTAAGGGTAAATTGTGTCTGGTGAAAGAAATGTGCTATTCCTCAATCTTCTCTTTAAGTTTTCATCAAGTGTTTTTTAGATGTTTTAACCCAGGTATGCTGTGCAGTAGATAATTGTGTGCTGGGTGAATTTCCTGAACCATTGTTTGAAGATTCTCCACTGGTGTGAAAGGAGTTGCACTACCCCTAGGATGATCTACTGATCATCCCATAATGTCACAATCTAACGATCATATAATGTGATTGTTACAAATTCATTTTCTAGCCCGAGTGTTTTATAAGGAATTCATCCTTAGTTGCTACAGTACATTTTGATCACAGTGATTAATTTATCTTCCTTTTCTGTTGTTTTTCTCCATTTGAGCAACTTCCATTTTCTTGCACATTTTCTTATTGGTCCTAAAATGCTGGACAATGCTTCCAACCTAAAAAGTTCCATTTCATTTGTGTCATTCTAGTGCTCAGAATTTTCCACTTCTCTTCTATAACAAATAATTCCCGTTGTTTGGCTTCATATGTTTTGATCAACCCAATTTCCTTTCTTACAAATACAGGTCACTTCTATCTTCAAACGTTTTCATTCTGAAATGTGAGATGAGGCTGTGTGTGCCATGCTGTACTTCAGACCAAAAGGGCTGTAGTTCTTTTTAATGACTTTTCATTCTTAAGTACCTTTAGTATGTTTGATTCTAAACTACAGTAGTAGCATCTGCAGTTCACCAAGGAATCTGCAGTTTCTTGATAAAGTGTTTTGTGTTTAATGATTCAGTTTATTCTTCCCTGACCATCCCATATATAGGTGCAGTAAGTTTTTTGATCTGGATCTATCTCATTTTGATCACTTCTACCTTCTCCATCATATAACCCATTATTTCTTTAATTCATTCTCATTTGAAAAGCTAAAAATTAATAAGATACGAATTTGGATTATGGTTCTATATCTAGATTTTTCTTTGACCTTCTTCTTACTACACAGCAAATACACTTTTCCTACTCTCTTCACTCACGAGGCTGGAAAATCTGCTACTGTTTGCTGTTTCTTCAGCTTGTACTACATACTGTTTCCTTTACGTTATCAGATCTCCTCCGATCAAATCAAGATCCTACTTACAAATTTGCATTTGTAGTACAATGGTGTAACAAAGCTGTGGTAGTAGATACTGCAGCATGGCAGTAGTACAGCTGTCTCCACATCAGGAGGTTTGTTGTGGTGAAGATAACTTTAGGAGTGGGCAGGAGATCTTTCTTGTGACTTCAGAGAACACATTTCTTTGGGTCATCCCTGTAGAAATTAGTTTGTTTAGCATTTATCTGAGTTTTTAATAAAATGAGATTTAAATGGCCTGCCTTGACTTTGAATGTGCTGAATGGAGAGGAATTTAGATTCCTGAGAATTTAAATTCGTTAGAAATTGAATTTACTCCAGTAAAATGACTTTTAAGTAGGCTTTTGAGGAATACGTTCTTGAGATAGAATGTTTTAAATTTCTTATTAAGACAAAATGTGTTAAAGATACTTTATGTATAAATACTTTACGTATTTCAATTTAAATTAAGGAAACTGGAAAGCTTGTAAAACCACATCTTAAAAGCATTCCTTTAATTTTACCCATTATTATTAAAATTATCAGTATATTTATTTTTATTAACATTCAGTACCCACCCAGTATAAACAAGGTTAAGTATTCTAAAATACTTAATTTGATTTTGGCCCTTTTTGGTGTGGTGGGAGAGAGCGAGTGGGAGGGAAGGAAGGGGGAATGTATCAAGTGGTTTAGTGTGGAAATTGGCAAGATTTGTTTCTAGCTGAAGTTTCTAGCTATTGATGACCCTTTTGATTTGTGTCCTTCAGTATGGAAAGTCAACAAGATCTTAACACAAGCCATAATTGAGGATTAAAGTTGTACACCTGCAGTACAAAGATCATCATGTATTAGAATGTCTGTTGCGTGGGGAGCTATTTCTATCAGTGACACACTAATTACAGCATCCCATTTTAAGAATATTAGGTCTTTGAATGACAAAATGGAAAAGTTATCTGATGACCTACAAAATACACAGTTAATTAATTTGATATAGCTTTCCATAATTTAATTTCCTAATGAGTTTCTTAATGGAGGCAGTATTTTACATCTAAATGGGATGTGTACTCTCTAATAATTTTGATAGTCATGATGCACAGTGGTGACATGATAATAATAATAAAAAAAAAATGTAGCTGTTTGGATGCTTTTATATTTTTGTAGAAATGGTAAGTTAAGTGCATTATGAATATGTGTCTTGTGCTCACATGTTGCCAATGATTGTAATAATGAAGCTACTATTAGCTTTTAACATTTCATCTATATACTTGAGTGTCATGCTGCAATAGCAGTAAACCACGTCAATTAATGTAGTCAAATAATGAAGTAATCGACTTGGTTCACGTGTGTTTTTTAATGAAGCACTGCTGATCTTTTATTTCATTGATGTCAGATAAAATAAATATTTTAGGAAGAGGCATGAAAGCCCAACTTGCACACGAGGCACCCTGCATTCACAAGAATTCTGTTTCTTCATGTTGTGATCCACTGTTGGTAATGAATGTGAACTCTTACAAGTGCAGTTTAAACAGAGGAGAATCATTTCTATAGAAATAATATATGTGCATCTGTAGCACTGACCAAGTTTAAATAATCTCTTGCTGCTACTTTTTCAAAGTATTTTTGATTTTGGATAGGTGAATAGATTAAGCATGCAGACTCATACTAGCTTTTTGAATTCACTTGTATGTAAGTACGAAGTATTAGGTAAAGGTCTCTTTGGACACTGTCTTTACTTTTACATCCTTTAGGTATAGCTTTTCATATAGAAGGCAAATTTTAGATGAAAAAAAAAAATTGATGGAAATAATGTTCCTAAAACAGAAATTACTGCTAGTAAGGACTCTGTAGCAGGAACGTGGAATATTTGAGACATTTATGATTTTTGTTTCTACTGAATGTGAAGGAAGAACAGTGAGATATCCCTTGACTTGGTAGGGGTCAAGACTATGAGCGGTATGAACTCTAGCATTATGTTTCTTTTGGTGCTCATGGTTGAAGAAGACTGTACAGTCATGAAAAAAATCTGAGCATTATTTTCTGGTGATGTTTTTCATTACGTGTTTTTATTTCTGTGGTTGCTGGATCAGGTATTATTTTACCTTCAGTGATGTGGGAAGGAACCTGTGAGCCATCTAGTGGGAAGTTTCTTTGTAACACTTGACCATTTGAGGAATCTTTTTCTTACGCCTTTTCCCATTCAGACATCCAGCACCAGTCACTGTGTCTGTAATGCAACTGCCTTCTTCCTTCACGTTTATCTGCAGTGATCAGATCTCTGTCAAGTGATGGTGGGAAATGGGGAGCTGTGTTTTATTAAGGCTGAATGATGGAAGCAGAACAAACTTACCTGGATGTCCGTAACTTATACATATACACATACATAAAACCTGTAAAAGGTCATTGAAATAAACCTGGAAGCAATGCAGTTAAGAAAGCAAAGGCAGTCAAGTCTGTTTTAGAAGCTGCTCCTGATAGCAGCCTAACTTGAATGAAGAATATTTATTTATTTATTTATTTAGTACTTGAATGTTTTTTTTCAGTGAGGAAATAATATTTTAAATGTCTGCATAACCTTTTCTGTTCTACAGCACAAGATTTGAACGCCTTATAGTGAAAATTGTGATGACAGGCACTTAAATGCCTTAGATATTTTCTCTTTTGAGTTGAGCTAAAACTTTTGAGATGGATCTAAGCTAGTCCAAATTTGTTTTCCATTTTATAGAGTAAATCTATGATAATTCATCTCTGTAATCATTTTTATATCACTGTTGGAAGTTAGGTGTCCCTTGCATGCTTTATAGTGGTGGGTCCTATGTAGGAAGCTAGATGTTTGCTGCCAAATGAATGTTGACCTGTGAAGCAAACGGGATGGAGCATCTGGGTTCAGTTAAGAGGGTAGATTTGAGAGTGAGAACTCAGAGAAAACTGATCTCCTCTGTATGAGGTTAGAAACGTCTTAGTCCAACCCTGAGTGGACTATGAATGGAGGAGAGTGAGCACCTTGAAGAGCTAAATTCTGGTAGCTTTGCTTTTGGGGAATTGAGCAACACAGGGAGTAGAGAGTAGAAAGCCATCCACTTTGCTATACATGTAATTAAGGTTTACACTTTATACTCTCTGATGATGGTATAGGAATTGGTCAGATATTAAATAGCCATACTGAGTTGGATCTTCGGGTAAAATTCTCTTTCAGCTTGGGATACTACTTACGATCTCAGAGCATTTATCTGCCTTTCTGTGTATCAGGTAAGCTATGGGCAAAGTGTAATACTGGATTGTTACTGACAGCTTGTAGTACACAGTGACAGTTTACACTGTTAGCTGGCTTTTCAAAGATGGTGCATTATAATATTTTTCAGGTTTCTCATAGATTTTAGAATGTTGTATCTCAGGATCTTCCTGAATGGAACAAGAGCAATGTGTGTTCAATATGGCAGATGTCGCAGGAATCTGAGAA